>CM038215.1:63064423-63789423 GCA_021442155.1 Cymbidium sinense
GAGTTAAGATCACAAAACACACATCACTTCATTTCTTTCCCAACATGTATAATATGCATATGAATACATCCTGAGCATATCTATACATATAAATGAGAATGTTTAGCACACTTTATGATGAATTCTAGATGAGTTACTTAAGAAAATTTGAATGCTTTATGATGCATGATTTTCATTAAGTAGAAAAGAGGTTTTCTTACCTATTTTCACATGCACACATGTTTGTATTGAAGACATAAGTGAGTACGAAATCATTGTTAACCAGGGGTGTAAGGTATAAAACCTACTTAAGGCTACTTAAAGCCTCACAACCCCACAGTTGCCCAGACTAATATAACACTTTCCTTAAATGCAAACACATGTATAAAAGAAATGAATGGAAAAGAAAAATGCAAAAAGTTTGTATTTGTTTGTTTATGTAATTTATATGTACAAGTGTAGATACTCTTCTTAAGTAATAGCATAGGAATGAATAGGAAATGAAATTAGGCAAGTGTTAAGTTCTTTTCAAATGAACCAAACACTTTACCAAATCCTATTCGAAACTATACTAAAAGAGGGGAGAAGGAAAACTACACTAAGCACATCCTTATATTTTACTCGCATGCAAGCTTGTAAATAAAAATATAAGTAGCACACTTTCAGTTTTGATAATTGATTCATATATTTTGAAAATAATTTGTATTTATAGTGATAATAGCTACTCATATTTCTATTTTAGCCAAAATATGCAATTTGACATAAAAGAAACATTTCATTTTCAATTTGATTTTTTTTTCAAAAAGGTATGAATGTATGAAATCCATATGGCATACATATTTAGCATGTTGGGAATAAACTAAAATGATGAAAGCATGTAAACACATTCACCCTAATTAATTCCTAAAGACAATCTTATGAAAATAAGAAAGCTTAAAGAAAATCAAATTATTTTAAAGAAGGTTTGATTTTGTTTTGAGTTTGATTTAATTTGAGAAATGTGAGGTGAGTTTGTTGTCCTTAATTCATTCCCACATAGGTTTGTTATTTCAGCTTAATTTTTAGATGATTAGATCAATTTTATGGTTTGGTTAGGTCAAGGTATGAAGTAAGCATGTTAATTATCCCTTTCCTATACCACCTTAGCATAACTAACCAAATAATTATGAGCCAATGAGATGGCATAAAATCTCACAAAGAATTAAAATTTGCAATGCACCTAGGAAGAAATGGGCCTAATACAATTTGGCTCATGATTAATTAAACTAAGGGGTTTAACTTATGTAATTTCATAACCCCTCTCACACATGTGAGTTGGGTTTTGATTTTCTTAATTTATTTAGGCTCTTGAACACCTAAACATCTACCCAAGATGGGTTAATTAAGTTTGGGAAGGTTTTAGAATTTTACGAAATTAATTAAGGGGATAATTAGTGAATTAACCCTTAATTAAGGTTTGATTAAAGAAGGAAAATGGGGTTTAAGGAATATCTTAAGGAGAGTATCCCAAAATTATTCTCTAAACCTCATATTCACTTAATCAAAGCTTAATTGACTCAATAGGGTTAAAACCACTAATTATGCTCTTAATTAAGCTTAATTATATAAAGAGGGTAATTAAGAAATAATCAAGAAATTTTTATAATTAAATCACCAATAAATCCCAAGAAAATTAGGGGAGATAGAAGTCATCCCACTAATCATGCTCAAGAAGTTTGGAATTAATCAGTGGTGTAATTAGAGGGTAATTAGCAAATTAACATTCCCAATAAAACCCAAAATCAAGAAAATAACTATTCAAAATTAATTAAAATTAATTAAAATTAATTTTAGAATATTCTATGCTCAATTATCTTTCAAATGCAATTTATTTCATATTTTTTCTGATTTTCCTACACTTAGATAAAAATTTAGGAAGGTTTGGTGATTAATTAATTCATTTAAAACCCTAATTATATTATTAATCCCATCTACACCACCTGTGCCACTAACGCGGCATGCGCTATCCACATGGTGCGGCAGGATTATATAATAAAGTTGTCACATCATAGTACTATGTCGGCAGTGGCGCTTAGTGCTTTCTCCTCAGCCGTCCGATCAAGGATCGGACGACTGAGATTAAAGCCGCAGATCAAAGGGGTAAATCATGGGATGCTACATGTCTTAATCTTGGTCGTCCATCTAAAACATGTAGATGAATGACCAGAGATTCATCCTTGCAATTCTCTACGGGAAAGGAGGTCCATCCATGTTCTAGGCCATGATCCGAGCTCGATTGAGCTCAGATTGGGCTAAAATTTAGCCCACACCTTTGTCATGCATTGTAAATCATATCTAAAGGCTAAAATCCCATGCGATTAAATTTTCTTTCACAAATCTCCATACTATGGCTGATTAAGCTCAAAAAATGGTTTACCTCTGAGGTGATCACCGACACTCATTCCCTTGGAGAAGCTTGCCTAGAAATGAAGCTTAAGAGTTTGAGCTCTTGAGATTGAGTGGTTGCTTCTATGGGTCAACTCCTCTTTGCCTTGAGCTCGGCCTTGATCAAGATGACTCCTCCCCTACCTTAGGTACTTATGAAAGAGCTTGGATGAGTTCGATTGAGCTTACTGATGGAGCTTGCAAAAGGAATTGCACTGCTTTTGAGTGTGGAGTAAATTGGCTCTTCAATGGAGGTCCCTAGTTGTCAAGCTCTGAAAATTGAGAAATGTAGATTTCAAAACCTCTCTATGATGCTTCTCTAGGGCTTGCTCTAAGTTCCTATGCTTCAATCGACTGAGGGAGAGTGAAAATTAAATTGAATTAGGGGGAGTATATCCCCCCCCCCCATTGAAGTATCGAACGACCATGCCTTTACTTATCATTTTGATCCAATTGAGCTTATGCCATGGGTTTGTTAGGCCATTTAGGATGTCCTGAATTCAATTTTGGCCAGGGAAGAAGTGGGTGAGGTGGCCATGTGCTTGAATTTAGTCAAGGAGGATTCCATGTGCTCCATTTCAATGCATGTGGTCGATTGGCCATGTTGATGACCCAAACCCATTGGGTTTGGGTGCACCACACTCTAGTGTTCACTTGATCCACTAAGAGAGTGCCAAGTGGTAATGGAAAGGATTTGACCAAATTCCATATGAATTTAGTCAAATTTTACCCTATGGCTTTGGGGTAAAAGGGTTCATTTGACCTTGATTTTAATTTGGGTATATTTGGTATGATGAGAAAATATGTTTGACCTAGTTTCATTGAATTTGGAGTTAGTTTCATGTGATTTGGCTCATGTTGACCCATTTAGGTCAAAATGGGTCAACTTGGTCAAGTTGACCAAATGGTCAAATTGGGTCAAGTTCATATGACCATTTGAAATGTTTTGGTGGCTTTGGTTTGATTCAATTTGGTTTATGTTTGAATTTGGTTCAATTTAGTTCATTTAGGTCAAATGGGTCAATTTGACCATTTGACCTATTTGTTAGGTCATGGGTTGGTTCATGTTTGGTTGGTCATATGAAATAGGCTGGTATCTTTATTTTCAATCAATTTTAGTTAAGTTTGAGTTTAGCTCAATTTGACCCTTTAGTCAAGTCAGTTCATGGTCAATTGGGCTAGTTAGTTGGCCAATTGAGGCTTTAGTCAAGTTCAACAAGTGATTTGGAATAGACTTGACCCATTGGTTTCAATCAATTTGACTTAGATCAAGTTTTGACACATTTTGGCCTTTTAGGTCAAGTTGGGTCAAGTGGCCAATTATGTTAAGTTAGGCTCAATGTTGACTTGATCAAGTTCAAACATTGATCATGAATGAACTTAGATCAATAGTTTCAATCAATTTGGCCTATGGTGGATTTTGGCTATATTGGGTTTCATTTTGGCTAAGTATTGACTTAGTCAACCCTTATGTTTGACTTGGTTTGACCTAATTTGGGTAATCGATCATCTCATGATGATTGTTGATAATGATGAGAGGTTTAGGTGGGCTTAGTTCAATCTAATTTGGTTAGGATTAGAATTTGGCTCATAAGGGTACTTTAGGTCACTTTGGGTCAAGTGAGCTTAAGTAGGTCAAATGGCTTGGTCAAAGCTTGATTTGAGTTTGATTGAACTCACATATGGACTTATGATTGAATTATAAATCCATTTGCAAGTGGTTTGAAGTCAAATGAGTTTTGGTTCATTTGACAAATTTAAGTTCAAGGGGGTGAACATGAGTTTGAGTTGGGTTTGATTTTTGAGTTGAGTTTTGATTTGGTGATTGAAGTTTGTATTTATATTTGAATTCATGATTGTAGAATTGATTGAATCAAGAAGAGAAATTGAGGATTTAGCTTGATTAGAAATTGATTTGGCTAAGTTCAAGATTTAGACTTGAAAGGCTTAGGTTGAATTTTCTGATTGATTTTGAGTTTGATTTTTAGAGTTGATTTTGGTTGTTTGAATTTATATTTCATTTATATTTGTGAATATAAATGAGAATATAAATGGGTTATGAGAAAATTTTGAGGATTTGAAGTGATTTGATTTGATCTAGGCTAAGTCCTTAAGAGAAAATCAAAGTGACTTAGGAAAGATTTTGAACTTTGGATTTGATTGTTGTATTTAGTTTGATTGATTTGAATTTATATTTTATTCATATATATGAATATAAATGGGAATATAAATGAGTTGTGAGAAAACTTCATGAATTTTAAGTGATTTGATTTGATCTAGGCTACGTCCTTAAGAGAAAATCAAAGTGACATAGGAAAGATTTTGTACTTGGAATTTCAATCATGGGTTTCAATCATGGATTTCAATCATAAGTTTTAATCATGTAGAATTGATTTGAATTTGGAGGGAATCAATTTAGTTGAATTGATTTGGGCTTGACTTGAAGAGAAGGAAGTCAGGATTTTTGGTTCAAGCTATAGGGAAGGCAAAGTTTCCTAACACCTCTAAGGCAAAACCTATTTCTATGGTTAACTCTTCTAAGTCTCTAAGGCTTTGAGTGTCCACCTAATCACTAGATGTGTCTTGGACTAAAAAACTCTTAAAATCTAAGAGAAATGCTATGCCTAAGATGGAGGAGTTGAGAGCTCATCCTAAAAATGAGGTCAACACATACCTAAATTTGTTAAGTGCGGGTTCAAATTCCAAATTAAATATACAAATCAATGATTAAAGGCAAACATCAAGGCAAGGCTCTGACTCAATCTTATTTCAACAAATGTAGCAATTTCAGTACAATTAGTCAGTCTAGCTTCCAGTCAGTGTAGTGATCATGGCTCCTAGTAAGTTTGTCTTTAGTTTCCCCTTGGGTATAGATCTGACCTTGGATCAGGCCAATCTTACCACGACTAATGCTGCGCAATTGATCCATTTCGGCCATGGCTTTGAGGCGGTCCGTTTACCTGTGAGGGGGAAGTCCTTGTCACTATCAGTAGGGATGAGGTGGCGGGATAGACTCCACTCATCCACCTAGATATCCCATATGACTAAGCCTCCACGAAGAGGAAGGTCGGTGGTTCCACACCTGCTCGATGTCACGCCTTATTTTAGTAGTCACCGCCATAGCAAAGAACTACTACCTCCTCATTGGTCACCCCAAAGGGGAAGGCTATCTTAGCCTCTAAGATAGTCTCCTCCACTTTCGAGGTAGGTACTAGTTCCTGCTCTGCCTTGCTCACTTATACTCAGCGTCGTAATAAAAATTGAAAGATTAAGTGGGAGCATGAGCGAGCAGCTAGAGAGCTTGATGATGCTTCCTATGTAGCTGAGGAGGGTTCTCCCCCCGTGAGACCTCTCCACTGTGGCGAGGTTCCACCCCTTCTCGCTTGGAGAGGAAGATTACACTATTGCTACTCCCTCCACCAAGATACCATGAGACACCACCAGAGAGCAGAGGCCCTACACCGACTTGGATATCTGCGTGGATAGAGCATACGACGCCGAGTCGGTACCTTGTTTGACTTACGATTGGTGGTCCCTAGGAGTGTTAGGGGTTAGATCCATAAAGAGAGAGCCATTGATGCTAGAGTACCGCCGTGCAGGCAAGAGAGAGAGCGGTGTAAGTCGCGTAGCCTCCACTCGATGAATTTTTTGATCGCCAAGGTATCATTCAAATAGATTGTTCTTATGCAACCCACAAAACAGAGATCCCCATTTAAGAAGAAGATGGCGTTTCCATCACATCGTTCCCCTCATCGTCCACCATCACCCATTCAGCTCGCAGCATCCACCACTTCAACTAAGATTCAGAAGCCCCCATTTGGGGAGAGACCACCCCTCTGGTGATCCGGCAATGGCCCAAGGATCCTGCTCCATCCATTCCACTTGTTGAGGTGAGATCGAGCTCCCCTGCTCTACACTCTACCTCAGCTATGGATAGGCAAGAGTAGTGACCCAAGAGCGTCGCACCACCACCACCAGAAGCATACAAAGATAGAGAGTGGAGGAGATATAGACGGTCCCCATCATAGTTGATCCTTCCAAAGTGAGGAAGTATTGATAGTAGGCAATGTCCATTGCATTCAAGTAGGAGCACAATCTTGTAACTAGAATAACATTTGTCTCACCACCAAGCATAGTAGATCACTAGATGACATATTAGATTACTTTGTTGAGAAGAGACAAATTTTTGGGAGTGACTACTCATCGATGAGGATAGACGATCCCGATGAGGATGATGTGTTGGATGATACGAGGTCCACATGGTTAACACTGGGATACACAGATCGACAGCTGTGAAGGTGCCGTGCTTGAGGAGGGTGACACTTCTCACTCAACTTAGCACCTCCTCCACCAGCTTGGATAGAGAGATAATAATATTGACAAGATGGGGAAGAAGATTGAGGAGTTGATGGTAGTAGTTCCAACATTGCAACGCCCATCATAACCTTCTCTGATGACGATCATCGAGTTGGTACATAGCCTAGAATGTCCTAGGTGCATTCCCAGAGGATGATGTTGGTAGTTTGCATATGAAGGTTATATATGACACCTTCATACATGAGAGAGATATCAAGCACATGGTAGAGCGGTGAAGGAAGTGATGCAAGCACGAGGAGCTCATCTATTCCAAAGGTTAAACAATGGAGGAATTTGATGTTGTTCAATAACCCAAGGGTTTTGTGCCACCTTCCTTCAAAATCTTTGATGGTAGTGGGAACCCGCATCAGCATATTGCACATTTCAGAGTCAGTTATTGCAACATCGGTGGTAGTGACACACTTTTGTTTAAACTTTTTAGCTAGGGTTGCATTTGATTGCGAGCTACCCAATAGTTTGGTAGGAACATTTGCTGAGTTGGAGCACCTTTTCATCAAGAGGTTTGCTGGAGCTCATTAAAGAGTAACTGTAGGCAATCTTATTGTAGCAACACAAGCTCCTAATGAGCCCCTTATTTATTATATTCACAAGTGGCAGAATTTGAGCATGAAATACGAGATGCGGCTGTTTGAACAACATGCCATTGAGATTCTCCTCAAGAATATTCATGGCCCAGTTGCCTTCATGATTAAGGGCTTTACCATATGGACATTTGAGAAACTAATTAACAAGGTGGCTAGCCTACAATAAGAGGCCAAACAGTTGCCCTTTCCCGACCAGTCATCTCGGCCTAAGCCATAAAAGGTGTTCGAGAAAAAGCTAGGGACAGTTGTGTCAGTGGATAAAGAGAAGCAGTAAGCCAGAGTCTAATATGAGATACCTTGAGCTCAACAACCTCCTTTCCCACCTCTTCTGCTACCACCTTGATCATCATATCAGTCATCGTAGCTGCCACAATGGCCATTCCCACCATATCAACAGCCTACCCAGCAGCGGTATTCCTACCCCATGTTAGGTAGCTATTATCCATCTACTCTTGCCGATAGATTGAATAAGCCATATTCTATCAAGAGGGAGGTAGTTAAAAAAATCTTTAAGAATCTCTTAAAGAAACCTGACTTTCAGTTACCAGAGCCCAAGAGGCCGGAGGATGTGGGCAAGAGTGATGATAATAACTATTGCCCCTACCACCGCATGGTTAATCATGTCTTAGAGGATTGTATTACATTTAAAAATTGGCTTGAGCATACATACCAGTCACCATGGTTATCCCCAAGGAATACTTATTAGAACAACCTTCAAGTTCTATTAGGGTAATTGGGAAAACTTGCAATCCTCTTAAGATAAAGGAAGGTTGGATATTGTCTTATCCCAAACCTCTAAAAAAGTAGTTTTTAAAATTAAGAAACTCTATCTACAGGTGCTTGAGGCAGCTAAAACCTCCAACACCAAGGAAGGCTTGCAAGTTGCCAAAGACAACTTGAAGAAGGTGATAGCCCAACAGTAGCAGCAACAACCCACCTTACTTGCCCGGGATAGTCTAGTAGAAACCACCATCTGAGTCCAGCACTCCATTTGTCGTTGCAGCTACTACTTCCACTAGCTCCTCTTCTATTAGCAGAGTATCAATCAACAAAAGGGCATTAAATCCTTACTTCGCTTACTTTATTAAATTTCTATCATGTACCTTCACTTAAGAAGAAATCAATGAAGGAAGCTTTCACTTACATCTTGTCCACTTTTGATACTTTAGATTTTATTCCTCTTGAAAACTCTCCAAGTCTACAAAATATTAATGGTAACTCAAGTCATTCTGATCCACTCAATTCTGATTTAGAATCATACTTTCCTTTTCAATCAATCGGTTCACCTCTTGAGATTGACTTGGAGTCAACTCACTGAGGATCCCATAGGAAAAGCTATAGGTCTACCTGATGAGAAGGTAGAACTTTCCACAAGTTCATCATTTTAAGAAGTCACTAAAGTCAACCTACGCAGTGGCAAAGTTCTACCTCCTAGGATAGCACCTCTCAAGGGGTAAACATGTCATTGGTTCTAATGAGCCTCCACAAGATTCTCCACCCATAGATATGCGTGGAGGCCCAAGTCAAAGTTGATTACAATATTTAGCACATCTTAAAAAATTACCAACTAAATTAAGAAAATAAGATGCCCTTATCTTATCCAAATATATGAGGGAATCTCTAATCAAGGATCTTCTTGACCCAAAGATATGCTCATTGGACATTACTAAAGAGAAGGCACACAACTCAAAGGACATCTTAGAGTTACATTTAGTGATGAAGACTTGCTTTAGAACCACCAAGCATAACCACCCTCTCTACATTATGGGACGATGCAAGATATCAAGAGTTTTGGTTGACCAAGGTATCACAACATTATGAGCTTAAGAAATCTTGCCTACTTGATTATTGACATCTCCAAACTCCAAAAAGAGAGGATAATGTTAGGAGGATTCAATGAACAAGGCGAGAGGGTCTTAGGCATAGTGTTGCCATTAGAGGAGATGGGATGACTAGGAAGATAAGCCAAGTTATATCATACTCTATATATATTTCAATGCTTTACTTGGGAGATCATGGATACATTGGAATAACATAGTTCCATCCTCTCTACATCAATGCATAAAGTTCATGAGAGGCAAAATTTAGTATTGCGTCAAAGGAGATCTCAAGCCTTCACAGTTTATGAGGTTGGGATATATGAGGATGCAACCTATTTTCTTTCCCAAAATCAACAAGCCCATTCTCACAAATCTATTCAATTTCCCCAAGAGGGACAAAAAGAAAGAAAATAAAATGAAAAAGAATTAAAAAATGAAAAAGAAAAAAAGAAATAGAAAAAGAAAATAAAGGAGAGCGAGACATGGACTTAGAGGAAGATATAGAGCCTAACATTAGATTCCACCCACAGTTTGTTACTCCATTCAAACATATGGGTAGGATGACCCGACGTCCATAAGGTAGAGGTAGAGGACAATTCAAAAGTAGCCCCCGAGGTGGAAAGCCTTCCTATCGGCCACCCAATAGGAAGTATTTCCCAGCCAACAAAGTACACCTGCTATCCACATAGACTTAGAATCTAGTTCAGAGGATGAGTCTTATATCATTAGCACACCAGCCAGCTCTTCTCAGCATCAAATCCCTTTTGAGGTGACATTGAACCATGATAGTAATGAAGACCGGGCTCCAAAGCAAAGCATAAATGTATCCAAGTCTGCATATGAGACAGTCAGAATTCAGTTGGGAACCTTAGCTCTAAAACCACTTTTCTCTCAAAAAGTTGGGGGTTTGGTAGTTAAGGAAGCCCCTAAGTCATCCAAAAATGGAAAGATTCAGAGGTTCTTTTAAAGAGCGTCATCCTCAAGTCAAGAAGCTGATGTAGAACTTAAAGATGATTCATATAAATATTTAATATAATTGTCTTTTGATTGGTATTCTCCTTGTGTTCTTAATTTAGTAAAAAATGGATTAATCCCACATACTTGGTCTAAACACAGGTCAGACTACTTTGAAAGGTTATGGGATAATCAAAATAGACATCCTCAATCAAGACTAGGATTTGATAGTGGGTGTCGATGATGATCATTGCTTAGTCATCACCAATCATTTAAAATCGATAGGTTCATTTCAAATCATGCTAACTCATATAGGGAGGTGTGTTTAGAAACTTCAGATAATCCAAATGACTTTAAAGTCAAGGATGCATCACTAGAGTTTGAAGAGGACATCAGATCAATCATTGATGAACTTAAAGAGATCAACTTAGGAACTGAAGATAAATAACGTTCGACATATATCAGCTCTTTAAGTGATACTAAAACCAATGACTTAATTAGGCTGTTTATTGAGTTTAAGGACTGCTTCACATGGAGTTATGAAGAAATGCTTGGTTTGTTTTCTGATGTAGCAATCCATAAACTAGCAATAGAACCTAATGCTAATCCTATCAAGTAGGCTCCTAGAAGCATGCGATTAGACATTGAACAGTAGGTCATTTCTAAAGTTAAAAAACTAATCGATGTTGAATTCATCAGGGAAAAAAATATTCTACCTGGTTAGCCAGTGTCATCCTAGTTAAGAAAAGATTGGTCAAATTCGTATATGCATCGATTTTAGGGATCTAAATAAGGCATGCTCAGAAGAAGAATTTTTAGTACCAATCTCAAAACTGATGGTGGACATTGCCTCATCTCATGCATTCTTCTCTTTCATGGATGGCTCATCTGGTTATAACCAAATTAAGATGGCCCATGAAGATGAAAGAAACACTGTGTTTCAAACCCCGATCTGAATCTTTTACTATAGGATCATGCCTTTCAGCTTTAAAAATGTCGGTGTTACATACCAGCAGGTCATGACTCGGATCTTCAACGAACTTATTCATCATCAGGTTGAATGTTACGTTGATGATCTTGTAGTCAAAAGTAAAGAAAAGGAATACCACCTCTTTGACTTAAGAGTAGTTTTCAAATGGTTAGCAATTTAACCTTAAGATGAATAGCCCGAAGTGTGTATTCAGAGTAGCTTCAAGGAAATTCCTTGGGTTTGTTGTCCGGCATCATGGAATTGAAATCAATCCAGAGAAGATTAAGGCGATATTAGAAATGCCACCCCCTAAAAATCTAACTCAACTCAGATCATTCCAAGGGCAGTTGGCATATCTAAGATGCTTCATATCTAACTTATCAGAGAGATGCCAGCCATTCTCAGCACTTGTCAAAAAGAATGTCAAGTTCAAGTGGGATGAAAATTGTCAACATGCCTTCGAAGACATCAAACACTACCTGATGACACCTCCAGTTCTAGCAGCACCTATCCCGGGTAAGCCACTCATCATCTACACTGCCACATTAGATGACTCCCTTGGTGTTTTATTAGCCCAAACCAATGACGAAGGAAAGAAAATGCACTCTACTATCTCAGTCATCATCTAATCCATACTGAGGCAAATTACCCACCCATTGAAAAGCACTGCCTATCTTTAATCTTTGCTTCCAAAAATCTATGACATTACATGCTTTCTCATAAAGTGAACCTAATCTCTAAGATTAATCTACTGTAATTTCTCATGACACGATCGATGCTATCTAGATGGTTGGCACATTGGTCCATGATTTTATCATAGTTTGACATTATTTTTGTACCCCTCATGGAAAGGACAGGTACTAGCAGATTTTTTAGCAGCACACCCACTTCTTGCTAATTCCTGGCTTAGTGAGGACATCTCCGATGAACAGATCATGAACTTAGGGGACACTAGCATTCACCATTGGGAGATGTATTTTGATGTCGTAGCTTCCTTTCAAAAGAGAGAAGAATCACGATCTACTCTTCCAGGAATGGCAGGGGTAGGAATAGTTCTCCTAACTCCGGACCATAGTGTGATGAGATTCTCATATCATTTGTCCAATCCATGCACCAACAATGAAGCTGAATATGAGGCTCTGATTCTGGAGTTAGCCATTATACTATGCATCCAGAATATCAACATCTTTGGGGATTCTCAGTTAGTCATCAACCAAATTGCTAGGTCTTGCAAAGTTCTGAATCCTAAGATCCATCATTACCACAAGTACACCATGGAGTTGTTGGTTCAAATCCCAAAGGTTACAATCTATAAGATTTCTTAAGAGAGAACACAATAGCAGATGCATTAGCCAAGCTTGCCAAAGAGTTGGAATGTCTAGAAGATGAGTCCATACCAATAAGGGTCCAAAATAGACAAGTCTTATCCCTTGTTGATACTGATTATCGTTGCCAAAAAGGATGAGGAGTTGGATTGGAGGCAACCATTCATAGATTATCTAGATATAGGAAAACTACCTCAAGAGAAGTCACTAGCACATTAGGAGAAGGAGAGATCTTTCTTACGCTTTCGTAGATGGCACCTTGTACCATCGATCCTTCGATCATATGTGGTTACATTGTCTGGAAAAATGTGAAGCTCATAAGATAATGACTGAGGTGCATCCAGGTTTATGCAGAGCGCATCAATTCGGTCTGAAGATGAAATCCAAGTTCAAGATACTAGGATACTACTGGCCTTCGATGATCACAAATTGCATGGATGTAGCTAGGAGATGCCACTAATGTCAGGTGCACGATGTGGTCCTATATCAACCACCCAACATTCTACATCCAACATTAGCCTCATGGCCATTTGAGTGTTGGGGTACTGATATAGTTGGTCCAATCGATCCTCCTAATTTCAAGGGACATCGATTCATTCTAGTTGCCACTGACTACTTTTCCAAGTGGGTGGAGGAGATTCCACTTAGAAAGGTCATAGCTCAGCATGTGCTCTAGTTTTTTAGGAACCATATTGTATATAGGTTCGGGTGCCTCGACGAATTATACCCATAATGGTACTACATTCAAGAGCACTAAAATTAACAGCTTTTGCCAGAGACACATCATAGATTAGAGATATTCCACCATCTACTACCTGAGGGCAAATGGTTTAGCAAAAGTCTTCAACAAAACTCTTATTCAAATATTAAAGAAGACACTCGATGATAACAAGCAATAGTGGTATAAGCAGTTAGTTGAAGCCTTGTTTACCGCCACATAGAACTCCAACTCAATCTACCCCATTCTGGTGTCTAAAGGCCTACCATTAAAGTCTAACTCCCATCATATGGATAGTAAAATCATAATGGGGCATAACGCCAAGTTGCAATTAAAAGAGCTCAAAGATTTGGAGAGGAGATGCCTCCGGGCATGCCAAAATTTCAAGTTATACAAAGCCAAAATGATTCAAGCTCATAACAAGTTGGTTCGTCCTAAAGCTTTTTAAGTAGGAGAGCTTATTTTAGTTCTAAGGAGACCAATTGTTGCCCATCAAAAGATGGGAGGGAAGTTTGAACCCACTTGGGAAGGCCCTTTTGCCATAGATAAGTCCAAAATGATCATCTTATAAAAGTTGGGAGAGCACCCAATGCTTCCAATCAATGGGCTTTACCTAAAGAAATAATATCCATAAATCTTATTTTAAAAAAATTATCAATAAAACTTCCTTTCATCTCAAATCTCATCCCTTCTATGTTAAGAAATATCTTTGCTTATGAACCACATGATGTGTTTAGAGTTGAACCCAAGTGGCATCCTATCCTGTGTCATCACAACACCAATACAAACTACACACCACTATATATAAAATAAACACATATCTTTTATCTCAGGCTATTTTGATGTGGGATAAAGCCCCCTATGGCACTCACTCATTAGCTACTCTAGGTTTGGCTGGCATGCCATTATGATCTAACTGGGTCAAGTATGTTGAAGGTTTAAGATAAGTCCCCTAGTGGTTTTTTTCCTCCTGACTAGTTAAAGTCTCGGTCTAGTCCTTACACGGGACCCCCCGCTTAGTATTCGCCCTAGGTCAGATAGCATCTATCCCACCGATGATAAACTATCCCAATGATCATTTTCGTCTGTGAAGATGTAAGTCTGCAAGCCTATTTCTCAGGTTGATCATGACAAACCAGCGAGCACCTTAGGTTGGTTGGTTATCGCTATGCTGACAGCAACCAACCCGGTGGATACACCACTCATGGCAGATGTAAGTCTACAAGCTTTTTCCTGGAGTTGGCCACCGTATACATATAGGCTTTCTTTTACAGGGTTCTAGATAAAGCCCTTAATGACACCTCCCCTGTGGGCACTTTATTTGGATCACATCCTTAGCGACCACATTTAAACACTACCCAAGTTACTTTTGGATTGGACAGTCTCCCTTTCCTAGTAGCCACCCCTATGATTGGAGAATTTATCTTGTGTATATGCAAATTCTCCATTGGTCCAGTTAGTTTGAGATAGACTATGCTGATATAAGCTTCTTCTCAGTGTGGTCCCTCACACACCAACAGAGTCCATGCAAACATATAAATAAATATATATTTTTTCTTGTGGATTAGGAGGAAAACCCCATCAGTACTTTTTACCAAGCAGGCATCCTATCATTAGGGGAGTGTTAGCAAAATTCCCTATAGTAATCGCCTGACTACTTTGAGTTAAGATAAGTCTCTGGGTCGACACTCTCTCAATAGTCTCCTTAGGTCGCTTATTGCCACCAATAGGTCACCGATGGTCGCCCTTGCTTTGGGAGATATAAGTATATTATCATTCCAAAGATGACCAGACACGGAAGCCTTAGGTCGAGTTTGATTTATTATGCTATCAAGCGATCACCCTAGTGCTTCCTTATTTAGAAAGGTCTAAGTCTACAAGCTTTCTTCGACTTGACCATTGCACACTGAAAGACATCCCTTAGGTTGGTTAACTCTACCCCGTGGCTGGTATACTATCCCTTTGAATTTGTAAATCTAAGATAAGACTAGGTTGATATTATCCCCTTCTTAGCGAATCCATCATACACCGACAGGGTCCATCTAAAATTAAATTGATTTTGATTATTCTTGAGTCGATATGAGTCTAGAGCGACAATCACTCAATAGTCGCCTTAGGCCGGGTTTGATTTATTGTGCTATCAACTGATCACCCTAGTGGTTTCTTATTTAGGAAGTTGTAAATCTACAAACTTTCTTCCTGACTTGACCATTGCACACTGAAAGACACCCCTTAGGTTGTTAGCTCTATCATGGTAGACTATTTGTCAGGTTTGTAAATATAAGATAGGTCAAGGCTAATATTAGCTCTTCTTAGTAGATTCATTGCACACCGACAGGGTCCATCTAAAATTAAATTGATTATGACTATTCTTAACTCGATATGAGTCCACAGTGACATTCACTCAATAGTCGCCCTAATCAGGTTTGATTTATTGTGCTATCAACCAATCACTCTAGTGGTTTCTTGTTTAAGAAGATGTAAGTATACAAGCTTTCTTTCTAACTTGACCATTGCATACCGAAAGGTAACCCTTAGGTTGGTTAGTTCTTCCTCATGGCTGATAGAATTTCCCTTTGGATTTGTAAATCTGAGATATAACAAGGTTGATATAGCCCCTTCTTAGTCGATCCATCGCACACCGACAAGGTCCATTTTATTAAATCCACCATCCTTCCTTGGTGGAGTCTAAATTAAATCCATCCAATATTATCCCTAGTGGATACTTCCCTTAATAAACCAAACAAAGCCATAAATTAAATCCACCTTATCCCTAATAGAGCCGAGCTCATATCTCTAACATATGTGCCCTCAAAACCAAATCATAACCTCTCCCCAGTGGAGCCTTGAATCATGCTCAAACCAAATTCTCATCCCCGGATGCATTTACTCAAATCAAAATTCTCCTGTGAGGTGCAAATCACCATCCTCTCTCTAGTGGAACCATCATAAAATCAAGCCAAGTCATTCCTCTATCCCTAGTGGATAACCTAAACCTACTTCCCCAATAGAAGGTTCATGCACTCATCCCCAGTAGATCTTTTCTCCCCAAATCATGTCAAAATAACTCAAACCCTTATCCTCTACGGATAATATGAACGTTCTTCCCTAGTGGAAGGTTCACATACTTGATCCCTTAGTGGATTCCTCCTTCTTCTCTTATGCCCTTGGCATAAGTTAAGTTGCATTGCACTAAGATATTAATTCCTTCCACATCTTGGATTTAGCCATAGATCATTTCTGTTAGCGCTTGCAATCCTTCTGACGTTGTTGATCATCTCGGTCAAACACGCATGTGCCTTGTAAATAACACCAAACCTATTGGGGACCTTTTATTGATCTTACTTTTGGAGTGAGTTCTCAACTTCCTCATCATAGATCTAGGACTCCACTAAGAGCTCCTTAGTCTTAAGACACTTCTAGTGATTAGGTGAACACTTAACCTGCTTAGAGAAAGGTGGAAATATGTCATGCCTCGTGACTTAAGAAAACTTGCCTACCTTATATTGAAACTCAATCCATGCTTCCTCAAACCAAAACTCAAAAACCAAATTTAAATCCAAATTTCAAATCAAATGATTGATACTCATGTTCAAATTCAAATTCAAATTCTAAAACCCTTCCTAAGCCTTTTGATTTTGTCTTATGGACTTAGCCTTAATCAAATTCAAATCAACCCCAATTGATTTTCTCAAATATCAATTCAACCTAAATCATAAATCTCCAAATCAAATGATTAAAACCAAAATCAAATTCAAATTCTAAAATCCCTTCCTAAGCCATATGAACCACCTTCATGTGCTTAAAAACCCCATTTTAAACCAAATCAAACTTGGTTGATTTCCTTATAAAGCAATCATTCCTTCACTTAAATTCACAAATATAAATGAAATCCAAATTCAAATGAGCTAAATCAAATCAAACTAAATCAATTCCCTACTTAAGCCTTTTTGGCCTACATCCTTAAGATTGGTCAAATTTGCTTCCAAATCATTCCAAACTCAAGTAATTTTCTCATGAATCATTTATATCTTCATTTATATTCACAAATATAAATCCAAATAGCCAAAACTAAACCCAAATCAAATCAAATTTCCAATTTTAGCTTTTTTAGCCATTTCCTTGAACTTAACTAAATGACATCCAAATCAACTCAAAACTAATGGATTTCTTCATGATTCAATCATTCCTTTAATCATTTAGCCACATATAAATACAAATTACAATTATCAAACCAAACCCAAGTCAACTCAAGTGGCTCATGTTGACCCTTTTTTGACTTGAAATTATCATATGAACCAAAATCCATTAAAATCCAAAACAATTGGATTTATATTTTCATCTTAAATCCATGCATAAACCAAACTAAACTTGAATCCATGATCAATCCATTTGACCCATTTAGGTCCACTTGACCCAAAGTGACCTAAAGAATCCTTTTTGAACCAAGTTCAAATCCAACCCAAATTAGATTGAACCAAGGCCATCCAAACCTCATAACATGATCAACAATCACCTTAGGATAATCAATCATCTCAATTGGGTCAAACTAAGCCAACTTGGTCCTTTGATTAAGTCAACCTTTAGCCCAAATGAAACCTAAAAATGTTAAAACCCACCATATACCAAATTGATTAAAACCATTGATTCAAACCAACTCATAATCAATGATTGAATATGATAAAACCCTCAATTAAGCCAAACCAAGTCTAATTGACCATTTGACCCAAGTTGACCCAAATTGGCCTAAATAGCCAAAATGGGTCAAATCATGATTTTACCCAAATTGATTGCAACCAATGGCTCAAGTTCACTCCAAATTGATTATTAAACTTGACCAAAGCCATGATTAAGCCCAATTTGACTAATTGGTCAACTTGACCCAACCTAGCTCAAATTGACCTAAAAGGTCAAATTGGCCAAAATCCAAATTAAACTCAAATTAAACCAAACCAAAGCCTACAATCAATTTCAATCAACCAATTAAACATGAACAACACCTAACCCAACCCAATTTGTTCAAATTGGTCAACTCGACCCATTTGAATCCAAATGAGACAAAACCTAACCTAAGCCAAACCAATAGAAATCAATTAAATCAAAATACTCCAAATGGTCATGTGAACTTGACCCAACTCTTGGTTTGACCCAATTTGACCTAAATAAGTTGAATCAAGTCAAATCAAACCAAATGAACTCTAAATCACTTGAAATTAAGGCTAACCCACTTCTGACCCATTTCAAATTTGCCCAAATCAAATCCATTACCAAATGATCAAGATATCCTTAGACTAAGGACATCACATGAAGTAAATCACTTGGAGGAATTGTCATTTCTCTTCCTTGGCCACTTGGCATCCATCCATTGGTCCACTTAGGCACCAAGGACACTGGTTAACCTGACCCAAGGGTGGTTGGGTCGGCCATGACTCATGGGGAGGTGAAATCACCTCCCCATTCCTATTGGAACACTCGGAAGGCCATAGGACATCCACTACTCCCATGGAAGCAACTCTCACATCTTTCTCAAAGGAAGCCAATTAACATGATTCTACCCAAATTGAGCTCCACTTGATGACCATTTGATCAAATTGGCCAAATAAAGCTAATTGTTCAATCAAAGAATGGGGAGTATACCCCTCATTCTCACTCAAAATAATACACACACACTTGATTCAACCATAACAGCTAAGAACACACATCCTAGAGCATTTTTTAAGGCTTCCAGAGCTCCCCAACTTTTGCTCTCTCATTTTACGAAAAACCAAAATAAGAGAGCCTCAATCTGATTATCATTTACTCAAACCTCCACCAAAGTGCAATTAACTTTGCACACACCATCCTTGGAGCCAAACGAGTGAGAACAAATCATGCCCCAAGCTTCGATGATCATAGGTAGAGTTCAATCAAGTCAAGCACTTCTGTTCAATGCTTTGGTCTTCCGAGCAATCCACCTCAAATCAAAGCTCATACCGCTCAACAGAGCTTCGTTTCTACCAAGCTTCCTCAATCGTTGGAATTGCTAGTCATAAGCTCCGGTGAGGTATGCCCTTGAAACATATCATTAAGCTTAAAATAGTTGGTCGTTTATGAAGGAAAGTTCCATGTCATGAGATTTCCACTATTGGATGTGCTTGTCTCTTCCTCTTGATGGTGTGGGATCAATTTGATCTCCATTTGAGCTCGGGTGAGCTCGGATCAAGCGACAAACGATGGACGGTCTCTGTCTCTTACCGCTTGGGAGGAGACAGATCATGGATCGTTCATTCCGCATGATCGGAATGGACAACCTTGATTAAATCACACTTAGAATTCTTTCATTTTCCTTCAAAATCGTGGATCAAATCATAGCCGTCAGCGTCTCGATTTGATAACTTATATAACTAATCCTATCACACTGCATGGAAAGTGCGCCGCATACCGCAATGCATGTGATTAGGGTGTTAATTAGGTTAGTTAATCCATTTTTAAGGCTAAAACTACCAAAATTCATAACTAATTATAGAAAAGTCTAAAATATATAAATGAGAGCTCATTTTAAAGGTATTTCAAAGAAGAATCCATTAAAATTAATATTAATTAATTTTTAATATTAATTTCTACTTAATTCAAGTTTAATTAAGAATTTAATTAGCCTAATTACTCTATGATTAATTATCCAATTATTTTCAAACTTTCCAGAGATGTTTAGGGGGATGACCTCTACCTCCGCTATTTTTCTTAGAATTTATTGGATAGTTAATTAGGGAGATCAATAGATTAAGACTTAATTACTCTCATATCTTAATTAATGATAATTAAGTGAATGAACGGTGGATTAATTAATTAATTAAGCTTATTTTCATCTGTTAATAGTGAAAAGTCTTAGGGAAGTGGTTTAGGTTTATTCCTTATGACCATTTCATTAAGCCTCTTCATTTGTTTCAAATTAATTAAAGCTTAAGTAATTAATATTCCACTTAATTAATCAATTTAAAGAGAAGGGAATCTAATTATTTTAGAGCCCAATTGATCATTTGAAATGACTTAGGGATTGAGATTGAGGCCTTCTCTTTGATCTCTTTCCTAAGTTAATTTCATCATAATTAAAACATAATCAAAGGATTTAATTAACTAATTAAGGGCTTAATTAAATTAATTTTAAATCCCAATCATTCTCAACTTTGATTAATCATTTTTGGGTAGTTATTTAGATGTTTAATAGTCTAAAAGAATTTAATGAAATTATCATTAGCTTACATGTGTGAGAAAATCATAAAAGTAATTAATCAAATCCCTTAAGCTTAATTAATTATTAGTTATGATCCAATTGCATTAAGCCCATTTCATTCCTTAGGAGCATTGTTGATTTACTTTCTATGTGGTTGCATACCATGTTGGCTCATCATTAATTAGTAAACTTAAGGTGATATAGGTAAGGGTTTAATTAATTGATTTAATTCACATCTCCACCTAATTAAGCCATAAAATTAATTTAATTATTTTTCATTAAACAAATTAAATCACCCAAGGGGAATGAGTTTAGGGTCAGCAAACCTCTTTCACACCTCTTAAATTAAATCAAACATGAAATCAAAATGACTTTAAGAAACTTTGGTTTATTTTAGCTAAGCTTATTTAATTTGATTGCCCTTAGGAATTAGTTGGATTGAATGAGATTCTATGGTTGTGTTTCTTTATTTCTTTCCAATCATAATAAAATGTAGTATGACACTTGATTCATGCATTCATCTCTTTCAAAAATTAATTAAATAAAATGATTTCTTTTATGTCAAATTTGCTTGTGTTGACTTAATTAGAAATATGTGTGGCTATTATCACTATTAAATCTCAAATATATTTTCAAAAGCTTATTAATGAATGATAAAATATATTGTGACTTTAGTTATGTATACATAAGATGCATATATGAATATAAGCTTAGTGTATGAAGTGAAGTCTCTTTCTTACATTCATATGTTGATATGCATAAGTTTGAATGTTAATAGGTATATTAGTCTGGGCATCCCGGGGATGCACAACTTTATGTATCCCCAAGGAGGTTCCTACCTTACTCCCCTGGTGCGGAACAATGGCGATGTACCTGTTTGATTTCATTCTTATGCATTTTGACATTATAATTGGGATAGAGCTTCGATTCATATACATAAATAAATCAAATAAATCAAACTCTACTTTTGCATAATTTTCTATTCTTATATTTGCTTATACATCCATATGTATTTAAGAATAGCGGGTATATTAGTTTGGACATTCTGAGGATGCATGACTTTAAGTAGCCTGAAGGAGGTTCATACCTCAATCCCCTAGTGCAGAACAATGGCAACGTACTTGCTTAAAACTTTCATACATTTGAATGTGTATTTAGCTAATGAATAAAAACTCCATTTTTCTATTAAAAAGACATGCATCCATATTTTTTTCAAGTGGTTAGTTGATTAGTCATATGATTTAGAGTTCTTTTCTTACGCTTTTATATAAAAATTTAGATAAAGCTTTAAATTAATATGACAAAATAATTTAACCAACTAAAAAATCAATTCTAAATACATTTTCTTATTGTGGTGTTTATTTTTTATTTGTTGGGTTTGCTTAGTTTATGGGGGGATACCATGCAGATCTGAGGGTGTACTTATTGAGGTGATCAGGTACTACATTGAGGAATAGTATACTATCTCAAAAGATAGAAGTCACTACCCTACAGTGGACCTAATCACTTAATAAGGACTCCTAAGACATGATGGGTCTTCAAATATACCTGAGATTTTTCCCCTACTTTATATAAATGAATAAAGTAAGATTTAGTTAAACCAGGTTTTAAAGTACCCTATGAGGGCACACCCCCATAGTTAACTCCATCTTAAAGAAAGTGAATCCCTTAAGAATACTCGAAGTAGGAGATTATTATCTCCAAAGAATTTAAAGATAGGACTATCAATAAATTGGTTGTATTTTAGAAAATCAAGTGGGATGGATCATAAGGAGAGAGTTATTATTGAAACCAAAGGAGATGAGTAGGGAGTGCTCATGATACTAGAAAGCCTAGTGAGCAACCCAATCTATCCTATGGTTGGGCTTTATATTGTTAAGGTTGAAGAGATTTTATATGTTTGAGTGGATATTTCATTAGAAAGCTATGACTTATATTCTAAAAACACAAGATTATTAGGATGCCTAAGAGGTGAGTTTTAATGCTCATAGCCCAATGAGAAATGGTAACCTCATATCTTACATCTAGGAGCTTTAGCGAGGGCCAAAGTATAATCTAAATCTAAGGAGTGGGTATATGATTTACCTCCACAAGAGAGAGTAAATCACTCAACTGCTGGACTTATTATCGCCTGGAGTACCAGCCAGCTAACTCTTCCTATGCTTTAAATCCATGTAAGAGAATCATATGCTTTGGCAAGATGGCTAGGTTGTTATTATTTAAAAAAGAAACTAAATCCTTAAACCCACTCCCTAAGAGACTAGAACATGAGGGGTATGAATAATGACTTAATCTAATGTAAATTTTTATCAAATTGTATTTAATTTGAGATTCTTTATTTTGACACTATCAGAGGATTTTGTATGCCTAAATGCATGAGAAGTTGATTATGGGCCAAATTGAAAGGGAAAGAGGTGTTCTTCTATCAAAGGCTCTTAAAGGTTAAGCCCTTACTATTTGGCAAAGATGGAAGCCCTCCCTTAACAAGAGTGAAATAAGATGATTATGTATGATATTAAGCATACAATATCTAGTTAAGGGGTTGCTAAATATTTTATTATCTTGATTTAATGCTTAGGCTTTCATATGAGGTTATGAGTTATTTTAAAGGTTTATGTATGAGTTGTCAGTTTGGGTAGAAAAATTAATTTTTATCCTAGGAGCCTAATTGCATCCAAGCCATACAACAATCATCAATCATAAATAAACTATGAAAAGGCATGCTTTTTCTAATGCACAAGCTAAATAAAATATCAAGTAATTTTATAAAGCTATCGAAAAAAATAAAAGGCTGATGCGGTCGGGTACAGCTGTATAACCCGAAAAGAAATGTGGGTAGCTGAGCTCTACCTTTATACAACCCATATTACAAGAGAATAATTACAATTACAAATGATGAATGTTATGGAGGTCTCAATTCTTCATTCTTTATTCTTCATCTCTTCATCTATCATTTTTCATCGATTTACTCCATTTCTTTCTTCCTTTTAGCTTGATTTAGATGTGCTCCAAAGGCATCACATGGTACATAAGACTTAGTCTTACAACCAATGCTCATCCTAATCCCCTATAACACTTATCTTACTCCTAATGCAAAATTACATTAAAAGAAGGAAAGTAAATATAGCTACACCTGTAAAATAAATGTTAGCCAAACACACCATGCAACCCAAGCAGTTATATGAATAATTTGGACTTAGCACCCCACACATGGGTAACCAAGCTCACCTATCCTAACTTGGATTATTCTTAGGGGCTAAGCAATTTGCACAACAAAATTGTTTATATTTTTATTATAGTGGCCCCTTAAGCACAACCCCTCAGAGAAAGCATGATTAGGCTTAACATCCATCTCAGACATACACCAAGGGTGTAAGGTAAAAAGACCTACTTGGGGCTACTTAAATCCTAGCACCCTAGGATGTCCACACTAATATACCACTTTTCTTATATACATATGAATGTATAAAAAGAACCACAAGAATAAGGAGTCATGCAAAAAGTCATATTTGATTTAATTATATGATTTACATATGTGATATAAAATTCTTTCTAAATCTTAGCATGGAGATGCATAGGAGTAGATTTAGATAAATGTTATGTTCTTTTCAAATGAACTATACATTTGTAAATCCCATTCAAATCCATATACGATAAGAAAAGAGAACTTCATATTACATAACTTATATTATCAACACATGCAAACTTATAGATATTTGTAATTAACATCACTATATATTATAATTGATTTATGGGCTTTTAAAAATAACCTTTGATTTAATAGTAATAATAGCCACACATATTTTTACTTTAAATCAACACATGCAATTTGACATAAAAGAAATCATTTCATTTAGTTAATTTTAAAAGAAATGAATGGATGATTACACATGGCAAGCAATATTTAATATGATTGGAAAGAAATAAAGAACATAAGCACATAATCTCATTCATTCCAATTAATTCCTAAGGACAATCATACTAAATAATGCTATTTAAAATAAACCAAAGTTCTTTAATGATATTTTTAATTTTGAGTTCGATTTGATTTAGGAAATGAAAGATGTTTGCTAATCCTAATCTCATTCCCCATGTGTGAGTTAATTTGATTCAATGAAGAAGTAATTAAGTTGATTTTATGGTTTAATTAGGTTGAGGTATAAATTAAGTGAATTAATTAACCCTTTCCTACATCACCTCAAGTTAATTAACTAATAATGAGCCAATATTATCTCCCACTTTGGGTTATTGAACACCTAAAGAACTACCCAAGATTAATCAAAGGTTGCTTAAGTGTGAAGTGAACTTTAGATTGAGTTAATCAAGCTTATTAATTAATTGATTGAATTCTTTGATTATATTTTAATTATAATGATAAAATTAACTGGAAAGGGATAAAGGACAAGGCCTCAATCGACCCTAAGTCATTTCAAACACTCAATTAGGCTTTGATTTTTATCTTGAGATTAAATTAATTAAGCAATTAATTACTTCATTAATCATTAATCAAGTTCCAAAATAAAGAAAACTTAGGAAATGAATTAGGAAAACTATCCCAACTACATTCTCTAAGCTCTACTCAATAGATAATTAGGCTTAAAAATTAATTAAACTACTATTCATTCTAATTATCAATTATTAAGAAAGTGATTAAGATTTAATCAAAATATTTCCTAAATTAAGCAACCAATAATATCCTAAAAATGGGGAGAGGTCCCCCCCCCCCCCCCCCAAACATCCACAAAGTTGGAGATCAATTGGGTGATTAATTAAGAAATAATTAATTTATATTTCTAATTAAACCTTAATTAAGCCAAAATTACTGCTCAAAATTAATTAATAATAATTTTCCTAGATTCTACTCTGAAATATATTTAAAATGAGCCCAAGTTTGTATTTTTTTGGATATTTCTAGGATTAGTTATGATTTTAGAAGTTTTAGGCTTAAAAATGGATTGATTAGGCCTAATTAAAGCCTTAATATCCGCCAATGGTGGTTGATGCGCACTTTCTACATGGGGATGGGTGGCTATTTAAATTGTCACATCCAAAGGCTGACTCGGATGGTAGCGGACGTGATAACTTCGTGGACCGTCTGATCCAAGATCGGACGACCACGATTCGATCCATAGTTTCGAAGGGTTAATCAGAGGATCTAACATGATTTAATCATGGTTGTCCATTCCGATCATGCGAAATGGATGGCCTGTGATCATTCTCCTTCGAGAGCAACGAAAGACTAATGTCTTTCTTCCAGCTCACCTGAGCTCGAATTGAGATCAAATCAATCCCACACCTTGAGAAGAAGGAGAGGAACACATATAATGGTCAAAAATGCATGACATTCGAATTTATTTTTACAAAATACCAACTATTTTTTATATAAGGTTTAGTTTCACAAAATTACCTCACCGGAGCTAATGTCCAGTGGTGGATCGTTGGAGGTAGCTTCGCCTAGTTGAGGTGAGGTCCTATTGAGAAGCTTTGAGCTTGATTTGGGGTGGAGTGCTCAGTTGACCGATCCACACATGCAAAGGCCTCGGCTCTGATAGAACTCCTATTTTTGGTGCTCGAGAAGGCTTGGAGATGATTTGGTTGGCTTCGATGGAGTAAGAGGATGGTGTGGGTGCAAGGAATTTGGATTTAATCAAGTAGGGGAGGAGTATTGCAAGGAGTGGTTTCTATTTTGGCTTTGCTCGGGAGGAGAAATGCCGATCAAGAAGCTTGGGAACACTTGGAATCGCTTTGAGAGAGTTTGAAATGCTTTAGGAAACTCAGAGTGTGCCAATTGTGCCAAATCCCACTTGAATTGAGGGAGTATACCCCTCAATTTCCTTGGATGGATGGACTGGATTGGCTCTCAAAAATTCATCGATTGGTCAGGAGACAGGGGTCTCCATTAGCTCCAGTGGCTCCCTGGTTGGAGGAAAGGAGTCTCAAGGCTTGATATGGGGAGATTGTGTGTTGGTTCTTTGCTTTTGCTTGCCCATGGGGTTCACCAAGAGGGGAATTATTTGGCTTGAGTTTCTTGGTCCATAGGAAGAGCTAGAGGTGTAGTGGGCTAAGGTGTCCTAGGAATACCTCATTTGGCACTTTGATGGCTGTCATGGAGATGGCAAAGTGGACCTTGCCACTTAAGGCAAGATCTAATGAAAAGTGGGGTGTCCATTGGTTAATCCCCTTGGAATGGGTCCCACATGGACTTGGACTAGTTTGGAGCTGACCTAAGGTCCATTTGGGTCGGGTTAGGTCAACCACCAAGGCTCCACAAAGGTGGTTTTGAGTAATTTGGCTTCAAAATAGGCTCATTTGGTTGGGTTAGGTTGACACTAATCAATTAGCTCAAACCAAGACTTGGGTTAGGTTCATATGATAATTTGGGATATTTTAGTTCAAGTGGTTTTAATTAATTTGACTTAGATTTGAATTTGACTCATTTGGGTTCAAAAGGGTCAATGGGTCAAGTTGACCAATTTGACCAAATTTGGTTGGGTTAGGTGTTGAGTCAAGTTCAATTGGTTGATTGAAAATGATTGTAGGCTTTGGTTTGGTTTAATTTAGATTTAATTTAGATTTTGGCCAATTTAGACCATTTATCAATTTAGTTGTCAAGTTGACCAATTGGTTAAATTGGGATCAATTATGTCTTTGGTCAAGTTCAATAATCAATTTGGGGTGAACTTGAGCCATTGGTTGCAATCAATTTAGATTAAATCATGATTTGACCCATTTTAGTTTTTTAGGCCAATTTGGGTCAAATCAAATGGCTTAGGCTTGGTTTGGCTCAAGTGAAGGTTTGGTCATGTTCAATCCTTGATTATGAGTGAGTTTGAATTAATGGTTTCAATCAGCATATGCAGATTTTGGCTAGTTTGGATTTCATTTGGGCTAAATGTTGACTTTTGACCCAATTCAAGGTGGTCGATCACCCTAGATGATTGTTGGGGTTATATTGTGAGGTTTAGTTTGGCTTAGTTTAATCTAATTTGGGTTGGATTGGAGCTTGGCTCAAGGTCTTTAGGTTACTTTAGGTCAAGTGAACCTAAATGGGTCAATTGGCTTGATCATGGCTTAATTAAGTTTAGTTGAACTCATATATGAGCTTAGGATTGAAATATAAATCCAATTACAAGTGGTTTGGAGCCAAATGGGTTTTGGTTCATATGATAACTCCAAGCCAAAAGGGTCAACATGGACTTGACTTGGGTTGACTTGGGTTTGGTTTGATAATTATGGTTTATGTTTACATTTGGGTTAATAATTGTAGGAATGATTGAATCATGAAGAAATTCATGAGTTTTGAGTTGATTTGGATATCATTTAGCCAACTTCAAGAATTTATCTAAAAGGGATAAAATTAGGAATTTGATTTTATTTAGGTCATTTGGTTTATATTTCATTTATATTTATGAATATAAATGAAGGTGTAAATGGTTCATGAGAAAATCACTTTGGAGTGATTTGGAAGCAAATTTGACCAAATCTAGGGATGTGGTCAAAAAGGCTAACTTGGATTTTGAATTGGTTTGAAGGGTTTGAACCTAGATTTCATTTATATTTGTGAATATAAATGAATGAATAATTGATTTATAAAGAAACCAACCAAGTTTGAGTTAGTTTGAAAGAGTTTTGACTAAGCATATGAAAGTGGTTCTTATGGCTTAGGAAGAGAATTTAGAATTTGGACTTAATCATGGGTTTCAATCATTTGGAGTTAATTTGGAATTTGGATTGGGATTTGATTTGAGATTGAATTTGATAATTGATAAAATCAATTGGATTGGGGTTGGTGTGAATTTGGTTAAGGCTAAGTCCATAAGATAAAATTAAAGGGCTCATGAAGGGATTTGGAATTTAAATTTAATGATGGATTTCAATCATTGAATTTGGAATTGATTTGGAATTTGGATTGGGATTTGATTTGAGATTGAATTTGATAATTGAGAAAATCAGTTGGATTGGGGTTGATTTGAATTTGGTTAAGGCTAAGTCCATAAGATAAAATTAAAGAGGAAGGGATTTAGAATTTGAATGAATTTAATGATGAATTTCAATCATTTGATAGTTGGATTTGATTTGAATTTGAATTTGAATTTGAATTTGAGGTTTGGTTTGAAAGAAGGAAGCAAGGATTGGGTTTAGGTTATAGGTAGGCAAGTCTTCTTAAATTCCTAAGGCACAACCTATTCCTATGGCTAACTCTTCTAAGTCACTAGGGTTAGGTTAAGTGTCCACTAAACCATTAGAAGTGTCTTAAGACCAAGGAACTTTTAATGTCTATAAGAGTCCTAGATCTATGTCGAGGAAGATGAGAGCTCACTCCAAAAGTGAGGTCAACACTTACATTCATCATTTAAGTGTGTTAAGATATAAATTGCATGAAAAGGTATATTTAAGACTTAATCACATGCATGATATATATGATGGAAAGAAATGAACAAACATGTGTTATGTGAGGTAATTCATTCCAATTAATCTTAAGATGTCTTTCTTATTGAATGAGTTTATTTAAAATAAACCTAAACATAGGGTTAATTTAAAATAAGTAATACACCATTCGCTAAAGAGAATTGTTTAATTAATTGGCTTTAGATGTGACTTAAGGTGGGGATAAGAGAGAGTGACTCTCTCTTTTATTCTCTTTATAACACTTAGTTGTTTAGTGTAGGTCAAATGAAATAAAAGAAAACACGAAATAAAATTTATAAATCAATTAAACCACTTAAAGTGAAACCACCCTTTATAATTAAATGTCCTTCATACTTAGAGAATGATAACTCTAAAGCATAATTAGACCATACCACACAAGCCTTAATACACACACATTAGATTAAGTCACCACTTCTAGTTTTATGTTAGGGCAGTTCATGATTTGATGTATGTTTGTTTTATGATGTATTATTGTAGACTAGATGTTAGGGTGTATGCTTTAGGATAAGTTGACTTGGTTACCCATGTGCAGGGTGCTAAGTCCAAATCATACATATAACTGCTTGGGTTATATGGTGTGTTTAGCTAACACTTATTTTTTAGGTGTAGTTAGATTTACTCTTTCCATTTAAATGTAATTTTACAATTAGGAATTAGGATTAGTGTTATGAGGGATTAAGATGAACTGGCTAAGGCTTTGTCCGGGAGACCTGTGATGCCTTTGAAGTAAGCAAACCCAAATTAGCTATAAAAGATTGGATGTAATGAAGACCTCGACCACTTTTATTCTTTTACATTAGCTATAAAAGATTGGATGTTTTATTTAGCTCGTGCATTAGAAATGGCATGCCTTTTCATAGTTTCTTTATGATTGGTGTTTTTTGTATGGTCCGATGTGATTAGTTCTTAGGAAAAATAAATTTTTTACCCAACTACAATGCATAATTAAAATTCTAAATAACTCATAACCTCACCATAAAGCCTAGGCATTAAATCAAGATAATTAAAAGATTTAGCAACACCTTAGCTAAATATTGTATGTCTAATATTATACATGCATCTTCTACCACTCTTGTAAAATGAAGGTCCCCGTTCTTACACGCATGGGAACCGCTTGACCTATGAGAGCAACTCCTACTGATGGGGCTTCACCCTCTTCTTTCTTGATTTGGCCCATAACCTACTTCATCATGAATTTAGGCAAATAAAAATCCTATGGCCTATGTCAAAATGAAGTGTCAAATATAAATAAAATTTGAAAAGATTTGCATGTCATTACTCATATCTCATGCTCTAGTCTCTTTAGAGTGGGTTTAAGGATTTTAGTCTCTTTCTAAATAATAACAACCTAACTATCTTACAAATCATATGACTTGACCACATATTTTAAAGCGCATGAGTTAGCTAGCCACTCCAGTTATAAGTCCAAGAGTTGGGTGATTTATCCTCTCTTGTGGAGGTAAACTATATACCCATCTTTGCTTAGATTTAGAACGCATTTTGGTTCTTGCCAAAGCTCCCTAGATTTAGGATCTGAGGTTGTTTCCTTTAGGCTACAAGCATAAATCCTCATAGGCATTTCCACAACCTTGTGTTATGAGATTATAAGTCTTAGCCTTCTAATAAATTTCAACTCAAATATATAATTCTCTTCAATTTCAAACATATAAAGCCCAACCATAGGATAGATTGGAATGTTCACTAGGTTTCCTAGTATCATGAGCATTCACTACTCATCCCCCTTTAGTTTTGATAATAAGTCTCTCCTTTTGATTTAACCCGATTGATTTTCCAAACACAACCAATTTATTGATAGTCCTATCTTTGAAATCTTTGGAGACAATAATTGCCTACTTTAATCGATAGTATTCCTAAGGAACTCTCCTTCCTTAGGATGTAATTAACTATGGGGGCTTACCACCATAGGAAACTTTAGAACCTGTTTTAAATAAACCCTCTTTATTCATCCATGTAAAGTAGGAAAAAAATTTCTGGTATATTCGAAGACCTATCATGCCTTAGGGGTATTTAATAATTAGGTCCATTGTAGGGGTGGTGATTTTATCTTCGAGATAGTGCACAATTTCTTGATGTTGTACCCAATCACCTCAATAAGTACATCCTCAGATCTGCGTGGTGTCCCTCATGCACATAATCGAAAATAAACACCACAACCATATAGTTTTTTGGACTTGCATTGTATGTTGTGTTGGATTCAATATCAAATTCTTTGTTGTCTTATTATTTTATATGGAATTGATTCTTTTAAATTATTATATTATGTATGCAGTTATCCAAGCTAATTATACTTATGGAGAGATGTTACATTACTCGTCACATAGAGCTAGCCATGATAAATAAAGTTATTAGATAGTTTGACTTTTAATCTTAATAAAATTATTTATAGTAAAGAATGTGAATGTATGTGATACAATATGCTATCTACCTAACTTCAAAGAGAGATCTTCTGAAAGTTTCAACTAATTATATGTCAATCTATAGAAATCAACTATGAATAGATTTATTTTACAAAATATAAATTATAAGTCAATACATAGATAACATGAAATATTGCATTGTTAAATTGGGTCCATAACAAATGTTATATATTTATTTATTTTTATTTTGAAATTGGTTCTATATATAATGTAAATTCAATTTTATTATGTTTTAATTATTATGAGCATACTATATATATTTAAGTTATAATCTATTGTATTATAATTATTGTGATATGATTACACTTCGATGCATCAAAGTTATAATTTATTGATTTTTAGCTATAATGATTGTGTTATATTATATCAAAATTATAGTAATGTCTATTATAATTTATTTGAATCTTATTCGAATTGATTAAAAGCTTTTTTAAACATTGTATGAAACCCATTGATCATGTTTAAAATTTTTCAACTTTGCTTGATTATATTTGTCGGTTTGAATAAGAAAAGGGAGGTAAGATGGAGATTAGAATAAGAAAAGAAAGAAAGGGAAGAAAGAAAAGGAAAGGAGGAGAAAGGAAGAAGGAGAATGAGGAAAGAAGAAAATGAAGAAAGAAAATGTAGAAGGAGAAAGAAAAAAAAGAAAGAGAAGGAGAAGAAGGACAAGGAAAAGGAGAAGAGGAAGAGAAAAGAAGAATAGAAAGAGATGAAGAAGAAGAGAAAGAAGAAGAAGAAGAGAAATAAAGAGAGAGAAAGATTGAGAAGGAGGAAAGGAGAGAAGATAGAGAATGCATTCTATGATATTTTATGCATTAATTGTGAGGAAAAAAAGGGAGTAAATGAGAGAAAAAGAGAAAGAGAGGAGAGAGTAAGCTTTGGTTTCTATCATGATTTGTAAATGAGAGAAAAAGATCATTTTCATGAGGCGAGGTAGTTAAAAAATTGATTAATTTGAGGTAGACTCATGATTTTATGGAATGGCATACAATCAATTAAAATTTTTAGAAGATCTCTCTTTGAAGTTTGGTAGATAACATATTGTATCGCATATTCAATCACATTCTTTACTATAATATACGTATTGCTGATTAATAGTATAAAATATTTAATAACTCTATTTACCATAGCCTAGCTCTATATGTGGCATGAGTTATATAATGTCTCTCCATAGGTATAATTAGCTTGGATAACTACATTCATAGTAAAATAGTTTAAATGAATCAATTTCATATAAGATAAAAAAACAACAATGAATTTGAATCATGTTTGAACCTCATTCAATGGTATTCACACTAATTTCATAAAACAATTTAAACATAATTCAATTATTATGTAACAAGATTCAAAATTTTTATTTTAACCTCATAATCTAATTCAAATAGTTTTCAAACCTACTTTTATATTTAGAAATTGAACCTTATGTTTGAATAGATGTTCATATTTTGTCTAAACAACGATTTAACATTGATTATAGAATTCCATCTTTATTTTTTAAAATTTACTCCTTCAACCCCTTCATATTGTACTTTAAATTTATGATGATAAATACATTCAAGCTAAAATCCTAAAGTATAATATAACTAATCTTGAAAACTTATTATAAATAAAGAAGATGCCGAAAACATGAAAGTTAGAATGATTGAGGATAATGTAGATCCTTTGTTTGAATGTTCTCGAGTTATAATTATGATAATTATTGTACATATTTTATATAATAAAAATATTTTTATTTCAAAATTTTAAAAATAATTTCTTTAAATAAAAAGTAAAATAATTATGTATTGTGAAATCATAATTCTTAAAAAATAGCATACATAATTTGTCAGTTATGTTTATCATTGGAGATTATGTTAATATGTTTTTTTAAAATTTCAGATTTCACAATATGTTTGATATTATATGCCAAATATGTTTATCATTTTGTATGTAAGTGCTAAATAATTTGATTGATAAGAATCTTACAAATTATTACTAAAATATTGATTTTGAATATTATCTTATTATAATGATATCTCACTTCACACACTAGTAAAAAAAAAGCGTTTATCACGTTGCATATCTAACTAAAATACCTAACAAAATGAAACGCTGGAGACCCTGCTTCTGCTTCGGACTCCTAATTCAATACGCCATGTACACAAATGGCGCACGTTTTTTGTGCCTGGCTGTCTGCGTGTCCTGCTCCGCCACCACAAGCAGTGAGCTCAGCCCAGCTTGCCTCCTCAGAGCCATCGCCAGAGCATATCCTTCGAGATGGACTCATCCCATCTTCTTCCCTTGTCCTCAGCTCCTCCCCTTCCGCCGCCGTCGCCTTGGTAGGCGTCGTCGATTTCCGCAGCTGCCCGCCTCCCGATCCTCCTCCGGCGGATGGACCGCTGCTCTCATCATCATCGGTTAGAGATATTCAATCCATTTCACCTTCTTCTTCGGCCCTCATCGCGGTTACTGCTCTCTTATTCTTGTAACCTTGTCACAGGGGTTCAGATTGCGGAGAGGTTTGCGTATTACGGGATTTCTTCCAACCTTATTACTATCTCACCGGGCCGCTCCAGGAGTCGACGGCGGCGGCGCGAGCAGTGTGAATACTTGGTCGGGAGTGGCGTTGATGATGCCGCTTGCAGGCGCTTTCGTCGCCGATTCGTATATTGGACGTTATAGGACCATTCTCTTCGCTTCTCTGCTCTACATTTTGGTCGGCTCTCCTCTTTCCCTAATATTGTCTTTATTTTTTTATTTTCTCCATTATTAAACGATTAATGAGTAATGTGTCTTTCGCTTTATTATTACTATTATTACATCTAATGCAGCTTTTTCTATGATAATATGAAGAGAATTTAGTTCCGTAATTGAATTTTTTGCCAAACTATTGAAGACTATTGTTTTGGAAAATGATGGACCGTTAGATTTCAAACACCAAATTTTATCACATGGAATAAGCGAAATTTTATGTTGTTGAGTATTCTTTTCATTAGACTGATTCGACTGTTTAGATTCACATAATTTGATTATCTATTGACACTCTTTTGCCATTTGGTGCATAATGCATGATGGAAGCATTGCTATTACAAGTAGTTATTTTGTCATCATTTATAATTTAAAATAATTGTTATGTTTTATTCTCCAAGATTAGGGTATTTAGGGAGGAGTAGCCAATTACATGAAGAATTGAAGAAAGTGAAGGAGTCTAGAATTCATGAACTGAAAATTAAAGGAATTGAACAGGGGTTGAGCCAGAATTTAATGTTAGTTGGGGCATACAAATGAATTGTATATAATTGTTTAAATATTCTAGAAATCTTGCAGCAAGTTATGAAATATTCTATAAAACTCAACAAACTAATTAAATTATGCAATGTCTATGTATAAAATAGAACATCATTCTTTCAATCCCATGAACTTTTTTTATTGCTTGACCTCTTCAGTATGAGACTTACGAAGAATGAAAGACAATAATAGTCTAAGTGAAACTTTTAATCATGATTGCATATTAAGGATGGAGATTGAGACATGAATCCTTTAAAATTTGTCTACATAATCATAACATGAATCCTTTAAAACATTTATGTGAAAAGTGGAGGGTTGTGATAGGCAATCGACAACCAGCGTAAAACTTGTCGAAATAATCATGACATGAATCCTTCAAAACATTATGTTAATGCTATGGCGTCCATGGAAGCAAACAGATAGTTTAATACCTGAAAAAGTGTAAGCATCTACGCCAAGTGTTAAATAAGCAAGGGTTCTCACATTTTGGACGGATGTGGGCAAAGAAGTTAGTCCATGAAACTAGAATTATGTTATGAACTTGGAATATAGGTACTCTTATATGTAAATTAATGGAATTAATAGATATTATGATTCATAGGAAGATAAATATTTTATGTGTTTAAGAAACTAAATGGGTTGGGGCCAGGAGATTGATAGTTTTAGTTTTAAACTTTGGTATTTATGTAGTCAAATTAGAAATACGTAGGTGTGATTATAGATAAAAGTTTGAAGGATAAAGTTATAAATATTAATGATGTGGAGATAGAATTATAAAATATTATTGTTGATCTTAAGATTATCAATGTTATAAGTATTTATGTTCAAGTAGGTTTGGATGTAAGTCAAAAGAAAATTTTTGGAATAAATTAGAGGATTAATGCAAAATTACCTCTTGAATAAAAGTATTTATTGGAGGAGATTTAAATGGACATGTTGGTAGAGTGGTAGAAGATTTTAAAAGTATTCACTGGTTATGAATTTGGAGTTAAGAAAAGTAGGGTATATTAGATTTTATTATAAATGATTTTGTAGTTCTTAATACTTTATTTATGAAAAGAGATGAGCATATTATTATTTATAAAATGGATCTAGAAAACACGATTGATTATTTTACGATAAGAAAAATGATCGTTTAGATTGTAAGATTGTAAGGTTATTCCAAGTAAAACTTTAAACCCATCAATTGTTAGTTTTAAATTTTAAGATGAAAGATTTGAAGATGAAAATAAATCAAATTAATGTCAGAGATTAGATGCACAGAACATTAATAAAAATATTTTTAAGAGAAAGCTATAAGAGCTTAGAATTTGTGAAGTTCATAAGGAAACTAATTGATTTAGAACATCATGAGGATCAACAAATTAATTTCAAGGCATTACTGATCTTAAGCTAAAACTCAAGAAAATTCAAGAGAAGAAGACTTAGATTAGTCTCAAGACCCATTTTATGATTTCATTTTTTATTTATGTAATTTTAATTTTCTTCACTCCATGTTTGAAATTTTGCATTTAAAAATTCAAAGCATGATATGTGAGGTGTTGAATCCACATAAAATAATAACATGTGAAATGGTGGATGGCATAAAATAATGAGCAATTTAATCTTCATTAATGTGGTCACCCACCATTCCCAATATTTTGAATTCTTTTCTTTGAAAGATTCTTGTAATGGTATAAATAGCTCTTATTAGAATGAAGGAGATCTTTTGGCAATTACAAATTTTTGAGTTATTCTTATGTTTTGAGAGTGGTCAAACCCATCCTTGATGGGATTATCCAACATATCTTCTTCCTTTACTCTCTCAATCTCATCAAAGAAAGAACGTCCATCAAATTTGGTGTCGAGCGAAGGAGAACAAATTTGGTCAAAAGTTCTTCAAAGGGAGCAACTCAAGTGTTGGACTTGACTTGTGAGTTTTTTTGGACTTGTGAGGTTAATTAATTTTTTTTATGTGATAGTTTAAAAGCATATTAGTAGCTTGGAAAGATATATATTGCTTGCAAGTTTATGGTGATAGCATAAAATTTCAATTAGTAGCTCCATTATATATTTTAGATTTTCCAATTGTGAGCGCACCTCTCCCTCCAAAAAAAAGAGAAAAAAAAAATTAAAGTACCTTGTGAGGTAGTTCATCATCTAAAACAACCTAGCCATTAGTGCAAATCAAAATCTAATTACTTGGTTTATTAATCTTTGTTATTGTTTATGGTTAATTTTAGAAGTTTCTTTGATTAACTTATGATAACTTTCTTTCTTAAAAAAAAAAGAGGCTTGATAAATTTGACATTTTTATTTCATTGCATTAATATATATATATATATATATATATATATATATATATATATATATATATATATATATATATATATATATATATATATATATAATATATATATATAAAATATATGGTAATAATATAAGTGTTAAACTTTGATTTTAGAAATTTAATAGAACTTTGTCAAAAGACCTAAACTGTCCAAGAGAGCTTGGGATTTATGTGGTCTTGTATCCCTCCTCACCTAAGTTCTCTTAGCTTAAAATTTCGCTTTGATTACTATTATACTTATTTATTATTATTTTTCATTTTTTCATTGGTCCCTTTTCATATATCTTTTTTTCTTCCTTAAAAAAAAAAAATCTCATGGCACCAAAATCTATCTCTTAAGATCAAAAGAATTTGACTAGATTAGTTGATGCCTTAGATCTTAGGATCCAAGAATGAATTAAAAACTCAACAAATATTAGAAGAAAGTAAGAATCAAATGCAAGAACTTAAACAAATGCAAACTCTTTTAGTATCTACAAAATAATAGAGTACCAACTCCTCCTCCTACACACTTATGCCAATAGGGATAGATGAAGAAGATTCATATCCAAACCATAGAGAAAACAACCACTTAGAAGATCAATTGCTAGAAATGGTGGAAGGGGGAAAATTATTTTAAGACTATAGAAGACTCTAATGATCCATCTCGAAGAGTTAAAGTAGAAGCCCCAACTTATGATGGTATACATGACCCAAATAAATTTCTTGATTGGTTAGTTCAAATGGATGACTTCTTTGATTGGTATAAAATGGATGATTACCAAAGGGTTACTTTTGCTAAAATGAAATTGATAGGCATGATAAAATTTATTGGACAAATACTTTAGCTAAAGAATAAAGATTAGGAAGGACAAACCTCACTTGGATAGAAATGAAAGAAATGTTAAGAGCAAAATCTATCAGGCATCATGATAAGAAGCTACATAGTCAATTATTAACTTTGAGACAAGGTAATTATCTTGTAACGAATACTTGAATACTTTTGAAGATCTAGTTTCTAGAAGATTGTCGATAATGATTGGCAATTAGCCAATAAATTTGTTATTGGACTTAGGGGCATTAGAAATGAAGTTGAATTATTTGACCACAATCTTTAGAGGCATTTCATTATGCATTATTGGTTGAACAACAAAAGAAATCCCTCCTCTCTAAAAATTAAAAGTCAAGTACCTTCCATTTCATAGATCTATTGTTAGACCATCAAATGAAATGAATCCTTTTACTAAAACTTCAATTGAAGGGAGCTCTAAGAACATTAGGGAAGTAATATGTTTTAAATGTCATAAAAGGTCATATGCAAAATCAATGTAAAGCTCAAATCTTATTTTTAGAAGAAGTTGAAAATCCAATAGATGATAATCTAGAAGAAGTTTATGATGACACCCCATTATCGATGAAGAATTATTGATGACCCTCATTAATGTGATGAGATGTCTTCTTGTAATTAAAATGAGGCGAAGATTGGAGGAGAAAGAACATTTTAGCATGTATGTTTTGTGTAATGAAAAGAGATGTAGGTTAGTTATAGATGGAGGGCTATGAATGTCATTTCAACACATACAGCCAACCTAAAATCTGAACCTCATCCATTTCATGTTAGTTGGGTAAATCATACATCTCTTCCCATCACGTCGGTGTTTAGTTCCTATTAAAATAGGAAGCTATGAGGATCAAATTTGGTGTGATGTTCTCCCTATGGACATTGCTCATATTCTCTTAGGATGTGGCTATATGATATGAATGTTATTCACTATGGTAGGAAAATACTTATTTTTAAACATAATAATAAGACTATTAAACTCTACCAATAAAGCCGGTAGAAAAAACACCCTATAACACACAAAACAACTTCGACTTGCAACCTAATCTATTGAAGAAAAATGCCAAACTTCAATTAATTATCATAGAAAATCCTACTTGTTGCTAACACTATCATTTCGATCCTTACTTTAAACACCTACTCTTTCTCCTTTGACCCCAAAGATAGAAATAATAGGTTTTGGAAAAGAATTTTTGATCCATTTCTTCTTCACATATTACATGTAAGAAGTCATACCAGACTCTAATGAGACTCACATACTGTGGTCTCTTCTCTTCTTATGATTTTAAGATATTGCACGATGAGCTTCACGATGAGCTACCTCCTCTAAGAGACATTCAACATGCTATTGAGTTCTTACGTTCTCAACTTCCTAATCTTCCTATAGGATGAACCCTCGAGCATGTTGAGATTAAAAGACAAGTTGAGGAATTATTAAGAAAGGGTTTTATTCAAGAGAGTCTTAGCCGCAGTCCTTATTAACTCCAAAGAAAGATGGAACATGGCGAATGTGTGTTGATAGTCGAGCAATAAATAAAATTACTATCAAATATAGGTTTCCTATTCCCGATTAGATGATATGTTAGATTTAATCTCAGGAGCAAATTTTTTTTCAAAGATTGATCTAAAAAGTGGATATCATCAAATTCGGATTAGATCAGGAGATGAGTGGAAGATGGCTTTTAAGACCACTGATGGACTTTATGAATGGCTTGTCATGCCCTTTGGACTTTCAAATGCTCAGCACATTTATGAGATTAATGAATCTTATTCTTAAAATATATATAAATTTTTTGGTGGTGTATTTTGATGATATTGATTTTAGTCCAAGTGAAAATGAACATCTACAACACCTACAAAAGTCTTTGAACTACTTAGAGAAATTATACATTAATTTAAAAAAGTGTTTCTTTTGCAAGGCGAGGTAATCTTTTAGGCTTTTTATATCCATTACTATAAACCTCCTTCTAAAGTGAAAGCAATCTTAGATTGGCCACCACCTAAAAGTTTATTGAAGTTAGAAGCTTCCATGGTTTAGCCACTTTTTTATCGAGATTTATTAAGAATTTTAGTACCATTGTTGCTCAATAACGATATACTAAAATTAGATAAATTTTGTTGGACTTCTGCACTTAGAGCAAATTAAAGTTCTTATCATACGCACCCTTTAGGCTTCGATTTTCTAAAGCCTTTGAAGTGACATGTGATGCTTGAGAATTGGGATAGGTGGAATTTTAAGTCAAGAGAATCATCCATAACATTCTTTAGTGAAAAGTTAAATGAAGCTAAACGATATTCCACTTATGATAGAGTTTTATCTGTAATTCAATCCTTAAGGCATTGGCTATCTCTTACATAGAGAATTTATACTTAATTGATCATCATGCCTTAAAATTCATTAATACTCAACTAAAATTAAGTCATAGGCATGCAAAATGGGTTGAATTTTTACAAGACTACTCTTTTGTTCTAAAGCATAAGCGGAATTGAGAATAAACTGATGCTTTATCCGGTAAACCTAATGATTTCCTCTTTAGAATTGAGAATCCGATTTGATAGAATTAAAGATGATTATATTATATTACGACTTTCACCTAATTTATCTTGAACACCTAGATAAACCAATAACTTTACAAGGGACATTCTTGATAACAAATGGATATTTATATAAAGGAAAACAATTATGCATTCCTCGATCTTCTCTTAGAGAATTCTTATCACGAGCTACATCTTTGGGGTGCGGTCATTTTGGAAAGGATAAGACCATATGTTTATTAGAAAATAGATTTTATTGGCCTTCATTAAAAAGATGTTCAAAATTAGTGGCTCAATGTTTAATTTGTAAACAGCTAAAACTATCAAACAAAGTGACAATACACCTTTGTTCCTTATAGGCCTTGGGAAGACCTATCAATGGATTTTATTCTAGGATTACCTCCCGAGGACATGATAATATTTTGTTGTAGTGGATAGGTTCTCAAAATGGCTCATTTCTTACCTTGTTCAAAACAAATGATGCTTCTTATATAGCCAAATTATTTTTAAGAAATAGTGACTCCATGGTCTCCCTTTAACCATTGTTTAGAGATGTTAAGTTTGTCTCATATTTTTGGAAAATATTATGGAAATTATTAGGTACCAAATTAAAATTCTCTTTCACTTTCACACTGGATGGACAAACAAGTAGTTAATTACCTTAGGAAATTTGCTTAGATGTTTGGTAGGTAAAAGTTTAGGAAATTGGGATTTACATTTACCTCGAATTTACTATAATAGTACTATATCTAGAACTACAAAATCACCATTTGAGATAGTCTATGGTCAAAACCGAAACCAATAGATGTAAACCTACCATCTCATGTATTTTAATCACATTCTCATTTGCTAAAGATTTTCAAAGCCTCCATGAAGATATAAGAAAGCAAATTACTATAAGTAATGATAATTATGCTTCTAAGGCAAATCATAATCGTTCAATGAAAGAATATAAAGAAGGTGATTATGTATTGATTCGCATTCGACCTGAGCGTTATCAAACTACTAGATATAAGAAATTACATGCACGAGCTTGTGGTCCATTTAAAATTCTCAAGAAAATTGGAACTAATGCTTATCACCTTGATTTGCTTGTTGATATGTTCATTCATCCAGTTATTAATATTGAAGATATTCTATCATATGAAGGAATTAGAAAACCTCCACTTGTTGTCTAACTCTTTAGCGGAGATATAGACTTGCGAAGCCCTCTTCCTTTGAAGTTGACTATATTATCGGAAGCACCCATTAATCCGACTTAAACATCATTTTTTAGTTAGTTGGAAGAATAAGCCACCCGGTGAAGACACATGGTTGACCCAGTAGTGATTTGGAGACTCTAGCCCCGCAATTAGTAGAAGACTTCTCAGATTTCAACTCTACGGAGCAGAGTTCAATTAAGCCCAGGGGAGTTGATGTAGAACATCATGAGGATCAACAAATTAGAGCTCAAGGTCCATTTACAAGATCTCAAGCTAAAACCCAAGAAAATTCAAAGAAGAAGACTTAGCCCATTAGCTGCTAAGGCCCATTTTATGATTTCATCTTTTTTATTTATGTAATTTTAATTTTCTTCTAAACTCATGTTTGAAATTTTGCATTTAAAATTCAAAGACATGTGAGGTGGTTGAATCCACATAAAATAATATGAAATGGGTGGATGGCATAAAATAATGAGCAATTTAATGCTTCACATTAATGTGCACCTTTCCCTCCATATTTTGAATTCTTTTCTTTTGAAAGATGCTTGTAATGGCTATAAATAGCCCTCTTATTAGAATGAAGAGATTTTTGGCAATTACAAATTTTGAGTTATTCTTGTGGTTTGAGAGCTTGGTGGCCAAACCTGAATCTTGGTGGGGCTAGTTATCCAACATATCTTCTTCTTTCTCCTCTCTCAATCTCATCAAAAGAAAGAATCTCCCACCTTAAAAAGTAGCAAGTTAAATTAAGCAGTTCAAAAATTGTCTTTGAGAATTAAAAGGAAAAACTTCTTTAAAATAATTTATGGTTATGATTTATTTTTAATATATTATATAAATGCATAGATATTCTTATTGAGTGATATACATCAAAGAATGTTACATCTAAAGAAATTACTATCTCTTAAAGCATGGAAAATAATATCTAAGATTTTCTTACTTTACATGATGAATAAGCGGGTTTATTCCGATTCTAAAATTTCTAATGAGCAATTTCATAGTTAATATATCCAAAGAAGTGAATATGAATACTCATTAAAAGTAGATTATTTGTCAAGATTTCAAAGAATTATCATAAATTAGTTATGGAAAATCAATTGAGATCAAAGGAGAGACTTATATCAAGCCAAAGAGATGAGTAGAGAATGCTATCAACTAGTGAGCATTTCAATTTATCCATGGTTGGGATTTATATGTTTGAAAGAGAATTATGTATTTGATAAATTTTTATTAAATATTTATAATCAATTGTAAAATCTAAAGAGGTAATATATTTCAAAAACAACAACCTGATCCTAAATCTAGCTTTAGACAAAACATATCTAAAGTGAAGATGAGTATATGGTTTACCTCATGAAAAAATTAATCATTTTCTTATAAGCTTTAAGATAATTTATCCTCTTTAAAATCATGTGATCAAGTCATATGATTTTGCAAAATAAATGAGTTATTATTTAAAAGAAACTAAAGTCTTACTCAAGACTGAAGAATTTATGAGTAATGACTTATAATGTAAATCTTTAAAAATTTTATTTGATTTTGGACTTCATTTTCAAAGGCCATAAGATTTTTTATATGTCTAAATCTGATGAAATGAGATTGTTATCAAGAGAGAAAGAGATGTTTTATCACAAGAGATCCTAAGATCAAGTCTTCCATCGCAGGATGAAAATCCTTTCTTACAAAGTGAAACAATATGGTATGATATTAAACATACAACAATCTAATAGGTTTTAAATCTTTAATTATCTTGATTTAATGCTGGTTTTATGAGATTATAAATTGCTTATCAAATTTAGTTATGAGTTGTAGTTTAGAAAGTTTATTTTTTTCTTACTGATCCAGCTACATTAAATTATCTATAAGTAAGAAACTAAGAAGAGACATGTTGTTTTACATTGCACAATTATAAACAAAACATCAAACATTTATAAATCAACTAAAGAATAAATGGGTGAGATCGAAAATTACAATAAAAAGAAAATTCATCATCAACTTCTTTCCTTCTTTGATTTGATTTGGATGCACTTAAGGCATCATAGGGCCTCTCAGGACAAAATTCAATCCTTTATCATAAATTCCAATTCTAAATTACATTAAAATAAAAAAATAAAAATTTACTCAAAAAGTTAAAACACCATCATAAGCAATTATGTGAATGATTTGGACTTAACACCACACATGGGTAATCAAGCCCTGCTTAATTTGGATTATGCTTGGGGTTAAGGAACCTACAAAGAGAGCATTTATATTTATTTTAAGCACATCTTAAGCATAATCCTCTATAAAAAATATGATTAGGTTAATCACGGCCTAACATCTAATCTACGGAGCATACACCTTCACTTCCAGTCTAAAACAATACATCATAAAATGAGATATTCATCATACTATGCACCGCCCTAATATAAAGCTAGAAGTGATGACTTCATTCTAAAGTGTGTATATTAAGACTTGTGTGGTATACTTTAACTAAGCTTTGTTGTAATTTTCTAAGTATGAAAGGATTTAATTATAAATGATGATTTTACTTTAAGTGACTTAATTGATTTGCAAGTTTTACTTAATGTTTTCTTTTGTTCCATTTGTTTTTACAAAAGTATTATAAAAGAAAGAAAGAAAGGAATACTCTCTTTTATCCCTATCTTAAGCCATATCTAAAACATATTAATTAATCAATTCTCTTTAATGAATGACTTATTACATATTTTAATTAATCCTAGGTTTAGGTTCACTTTAAATAATCTCATTCAATAAGAAAGACATCTTAAGATTAATTGGAGTTAATTACTATCACATAACATATGTCTATTCATTTCTTTTCATCATCTGTAGCATGCATAAGACCAAGTCCTATATATATAAACTTTAAATGTGTGTATATATATATATATATATTTGATTGAATTATTTTATCATATTAATTTAAAACTCTATCTAGATTCTTATATAAAAATACATAGGAATGAAGTTAAGCAATTATGTCATTGTTAAAAAGTATGACCTCTTTTAGCTAAAGCCTTATTCTGATGTCAACTAAATACAATTTGCATTCAAACACATGTAAGTTTGCATAAATGAATGTAAGAAGAGAACTTTTGATCACATGATCAATTAATTCTATCACCTAAACAATTGCAAATGCATGTGTTTTGGTAAAAAGATTTTGACTCCATAATTAAGTACACACATGTATGAGAGACATAATAGTACATGTCATTATTAACCAACGTGTAATCAAATGATCTCTTTGCTACTTAAAGCTTATTGGATGTTTAGATTAAATATTTGCTTTATCAAATACATATGAATGTATACATAACTAAAGGAGTGGAAATCATGCAAAAGTTGTACTTTATTTGATTGAAAGATTTATGTACATGAGTAAAATCTTATTTAAATTATAATATTGAAATATGTAAGAATGAAATTAAATGGGTACATGCCATTATTAAACCGAAAGTGATAAAATGACCTCCTTTTAGAAAAAAATATGGATGTTCTAAATACCCATTAACATTCTTACTTACATAAATCAATATATGTGAATGAAAGAAAAGAACTTTACTTCATACACTTAAGTTATAATCATTTGCATTTCATATGTACTTATAACTAGCATTTATAGCATATGTATTCACTTGTTTATAAGATTTGAAAAATAGATTTAGATTTAATAGTAATAATAACCACACATATATTAATTTAAATCAACACTTGCAAGCTTTACATAAAGAAAATCATTTATGTTTAATTAATTTTTGAAGAAATGAATGCATGATTCAAGTGACATACAACATTTCTATATGATTGGAAATAAATAAAGAGACACATGTATGCAATTTCATTCAATCCAACTAATTTCTAAAGACAATCATATTAAATAAGCTTATTTAAAAGAAATCAAAGCTTCTTAATGTCACTTTTAATTTTATGTTTAACTTGATTTAAGAGATGTGAAAAAGATTTGCTAATCCTAGTCCCATTCTCCATATGTGTGAGTTAATTTGATTTAATAAGAAGCAATTAGATTGATTTTATGATTGATTAAATTAAGCATTGATTAAATCAATTAATTAAACCCTTACCTATGTTACCTTAAGGTAATTGATTAAATGATTATGAGCTAATGTAATATGCAAATAAATTGACAAATAAATAATAATGTTCTTATGAAATGAAAGAGGCCTAATACAATTAGCTCATAATTATTTATTAATTAAGCTTAAGGAACTATTTTAATTACTTTCATGATTTTCACATGTGAGCTAATCATAATTTCATTAAACTGTTTGGGTTGAACCTAAAGCTCTACCCAAGATAGGAAAACATATTTAATTAGATTTTGTTGACCTCCATTACATCTATAATTCGAGCTCCTTGCAAATTACGATGCGAGTGTGCAAATCGAGAAGAAATACACTAATGAAAATCATAACGATCTCCGTCGATGAACTTTTGCCAATTTAAACATCAAAATTCAAAATATACATACAATTACGGTCAATAAGGAGGCTAAGCTTACGCATATAATTCGAGCAACGATGATGCCAAACGACCTCCATTCGTGAAATTGATTGTGCCATTAGCGTCAAAATGTCGAAACCTTTCAAATGAGATTTTCTTCTGATGAGTCCAATTTAGTGGTTAGAAGTGACAACGCAAATCAAATGCATTGACATCATCAATGTAAAATAATATCATACAACTTTTCATGCGTTGAGCGTCGAAATTAATCAATATACATCCGCAATTACGATCAATCGATAATGAGAAATTTATCAAGCGCTTATATATGGAGGTCGAGCCTATAACGATGTTCATGTGATCATGGTTAGCGTAAATATCGAAATATATCAAATGAGGTACGCTTCGATTTGAGTCTGCAATATCGGCGTCAAATGATGGCGCAAATTTGAAATTGACCCCATTAAAATCTTTCTCCGTAAACACGACATTTAAAATCAACATCGATTTCTGATGATATATAATGCATGTAATAATTTCGAAAAAATCGGATTAGGGCTAATAAAATAATTAAATAATAATTATAAAGACCTCTCTTATTACTAATAATTTTTATTCTCCCTCTTGTGACCCGGTAATCTCTCTCCTCTCTGGATGTTCTCTCTCCCTCTCCATCATCAAATCACTAAGCGATTGTTCATCTTTGCGTGCTCATGGCGTCAATGCCTGGTTCACTATAGGGGCGCTGATTTAGCTATGAACTTAAATAGTGGTCCTTCATGCTCGCCTTTTTATAATCCGACACTTTCTGTGGCGGGAATCAGACTGCTTGTGAGTGTAGTAGTCTTGCTTTGGTGAAATCTGTGTTTGCTTTTTAGAGCCCATCTTCTTGGCATGATGGGATGGCATTCTATGATTTATATATTACCCATGTCTTTCTTGGCGTGTGGGTAGATCTTCGAGAAATATGGGGACGCTGATCGCCAAAAAAATGTTGTCACTTATATCCTACAAAGCCATACAATATAAAATTGTTTTAAAATTCTTGTTATCATCTGGTCTCTTTCTTGCGTCTTGGAGAAATCTATTTCGGCTATCTGTACATACATGCTTTCTTAGTATGGTGGGATACATTCAGTGTGGTTTATACCACTCATTTCACCTTTCTTGGTGTGATGAACAAGCTCAGTAGACTTTATCTGACGCCAGATCTTACCAAAATCTTGTCAACTATCGATAGAGGCATAAGCTTTAATAAAAATTATTATAAAGCTAAAATTAATATTTTAACTTAACATTCAAGTATATAAGACATGATCTTGGCGATAGGAAAATTTGTATTACGTGTAGGTCTTGAGAGATATATCTCTTTATGGGATGACATATAGTAGTATTTCATCACTTATATCTTTTCTTGGCATGGGCGGCATCCTTGTAGTACATATTGGGATTGAAAATGATGTCAAAATTTTATCTAAAGTTATAAACTTGCAATGAAACACAATAAAAATAAGCAACATTATTCAAATCTCTGAAGTTAAATCAATTTTAAATTAAATAACCCTACACATCTTGAATGTTTAAACTTAGTTTGAGGATCTATGCTTACTTTGGTTGGGTTTTAATGGGTTGGTTAATAAAACTTAAAAATCTAATAGAATATTATAAGAATATGTTTTATTAAAAAATCGAGAAAATTTTATGTCGTATGAATCCTCATATTATTAAATTAATAGATTCAACAGATCAAAATAAAAATAAACTATCTCGATGATGGTTGTGTTGAACAAAAATTTCAACCTGGAGGGATCTTCGTAACATATGTTTAAAATTTCAAGTCAAGTTAATATAAATTAAGTATCAATTCAAATGTAAAATTCAACGTGTTATTAAGTGTTAAATCTTAAATGAAATTGATTTTAAAGAACTTTAATTTAAACTCAATATCTTTCATAATTGTTTGTTGAAGGTGATAAATTTAAAACTTTGCTTTAAAAGCGATGTCAAATCAGTATATTTTATATTCACTCTCAATTAATCTTATTCCGGAATGGCTGGTATTTGCGTGGCTTGGCCAGAGCTCACATATAATCTGATTATGACCAAAGTCCTCGGCCGGGTGGTTGTTGTAAATGGCGTCATTATATCACTTGGCCTTATGCTCCTTAGTAGACTCACATACTATGATGCGATTTATCGAGTCACTTACGGTGGTTGTCATCAAATGATGTCATTATATCATTCATGCTTCATTATCTTTCATTCTTTTATGTGAATCATAGTATACTGATGAACAAAAGTCATTGTTTAAATGATATCATTATGTTCTTAGATAAACAATATGTCTTCTGATTCTTACGACACAACCTATGTGACAATGATCTTTCTCCTTGGGTCTATCTCCACTAAGTGAAAGAAGATTGATAATGATTGGGATTTAGATCTAAACCGTTCCCCATAAGTTAAAATAATGAATTTCATAAATTTAAATTTTAAATTCCATATCTATATACGCTACGTTAAGCATTAAACTAGCTTTTGTCGAAAGTTCTCTCATTGAGAGGTATTAATTATAAATTTTTATAGATTGAAAAGATCTAGTCCTCACAAAATGAGGCAAATTTAGGTAGTGTCTTATCTACTATTCCATCCGCTTACGAAATTTCATCAATATTTAAACTACTCTCTTTGTCGGTCGATTGAATTTTGAGACCACAATTTTAATTCAACTAATTAAATCATTAATCCTTCAATTCATCTCTCTTTAATTAATTATCAAAGTTAATAATTATCTTTTGAAATGAGATGGGCTTATGGGCAAAGGTAAGGAAAAAGGTATCAACCTAATTCCATAAGCCATCCACTTGATCAAGCATGATTTTATGTGATTTGAATTTTAACATAACTAATTAAGTTATTAATTAGTTAATTAATCATTAATTAGCACTTTGGTTGAAAAGATAGTAACAATTAGGAAAAAAGATTAGGAGGGAGGCTCCAATCCACTTCCCTAAGTCTCACTATTTAGTGATTAGAGTCCAGATAATTTAATTCTTTTATGCTTAATTAATCAATCAATTTAAAGTAAATTCTAAAATTAGAGGTGTAGGTCATCCTCTCAAATAGTCTCAGAATTTTTTGGATCAATACTTGAGAGATTATAGAGTAATTAAGTTAATTAAGTTTTTAATTAAACCTTAATTAAGCTCTATGTACTATTTAATATCAATTGGAAATATTTTTATTAAATTCTCCTCTTAAATACCTTTAACATGAGCCATTATTTGTACATTTTAGATTATTCTATAATTAGTTATGAATTATGAAAGTTTCAGCCTTAAAATCAAATTAATTAACCTTAATTAAACCTACCGGCCACATGGCGCTTTCCACGTGCGGGTGTCGTGGGATTATTTAAGTTTTCACGCCCCGCTGAGTCAACGACCGGATGCGATTATTGATTCCACCGTCCGATCTAGATCTGAGCGGATCGAACCCGCGGGCGAAGGGGAGAAATGAGGGAGATCTAGTGATATCTGATCAGAGCCGTCCGTTCCAATCACGTGGAACGAACGGCCCACGATCCTCCTTCTCATGAGCTCAGATGCACTCCAAACTCAACCCACACCTTCGCGCAAAGGATCCACAAGGATCCAACGGCTAGGATGAGCTCAAATGTAAATTTCCTTCACAAAGGACCAACCAAAATTTTCAATATCTACGGTTTTGAAAAATTACCTCACCGGAGCTAAGATCACATGGGATCAACCTGAGGTAAGATAGTAGACGAGGCCCTGTTGAGAAGCAATCAAGCTAATTCCACTTGGTTCGCTCGATGGATCAAGAATGGAGGTTTGGAGCTTCGGCCTTGATCGAACTCCTTGCTCAGGTGGGTTGGAAGCTTGGGAAACGAGTTGGGTAGCCTCTACGAGGTATGGAGATGGTGTGAGAATGAGCAATTGAAGTTTGGTGGTGAATTGAGAGAGTTTGGATCGAAGGTAGCCTCCCCTGTTTTGGTTCTGCACGGGAAGAGGGAATGCCGAATGTGGGATGCTTGGGATCACTCTAGAACTCACAAGGAAGTTTGGCTTGGTGTTAGGAAGCTTGCACGAACTGAATTGATTCCAATCCTGCTCAATTGAGGGGTATACCCACCGACATCGAGTTGGACCTAACGGATGGCTTCCGCTTCCCGGTCATCGTGAGCGTTGGAGGGTCTCAATCGGGTCCACGGGCTTGATTGGAAGGAACTCATGGGAGATGGCTCTCAAGGCTTGATCTTTGCCGATTTGGTTTCCTTGATCCCTTGGGTGCTCAGGTTGCATGGGAGGTGAGTTGGCTCACCTCCCTTTGGTCCATGGCCGACCTAGCATGGGTCTGGTGGCCTAGGTGGGTTAGATGAACCCTCATTTGGAAGTTGGATGGCTGCCAAGGTGATGGGAGAGTGGACTTTGCCATTTATGGGTGGAATCCTATGTGAAGAGGGCTTAACCAATGGATTATGGCTTGAATGGAGCCCACTTGGCTTTTGGGCTGATTCTTGACCTAGGTCTTGGCCTGCAGCTATCAAAGTCCATGGGTTGGTTTTATGGGTTTTGGCTTCATTTGGTCAAATGAGTTCATATGGGGTTGGGTTAACTAATTGGTCAAATTGAGTCAAACCAAGGCTTGGGTTGGGTTCAAATGATGATTTGAAGAGTTTTGGTTCAAGTGGTTTCAATCAATTTGATATAGGTTGGATTTTTGCTCACTTGGATTCAAATAGGTCAAATGGGCTAAGTTGACCAATTTGACCAATTTGACCAAATTGGGTTTGGTTAGGAATTGATTCAAGTTCAATTGGCCAATTAAAAATGATTGTAGGCATTGGTTTGAATCAATTAGGATTTAATTTAGATTTTGACCAATTTAACCCTTTAAGTCAATTTGAGTTGGTGTCAACCAATTAGTCAAATTGGACTCAATTATGACTTTTGTCAAGTTCCAATAATCAATTTGGAATTAACTTGAGTCATTGGTTGTAATTAATTTGAGTTAGATCACGATTTGACTCATTTTGGTCTTTTAGGTTAATTTGGGTCACTTGGGTCAAATGGTCAATTAGATTTGGTTTGACTCAATTGAGGGTCAAGCCATGTTCAATGATTGATCATGAGTTGGTTTGAATCAATGGTTTCAATCAATTTGTATGGTGGGTTTTACTAGTTTTTTCATGGGCTAAAGGTTGACTTGGTCAAAGGACCAAGTTGACTTGGTTTGACCCAATTCAAGGTGGTTGATCATCTTAAGGTGATTGTTGATCATGATATGAGGCTTGGATGAGATTGGTTCAATCCAATTTGGGTTGAATTAGAACTTAACTCAAAAAGGTCCTTTAGGTCACTTTGGGTTAAGTGTACCTAAATGGGTCAATTGGTCTGGTTTTGGCTTGATTCAAGTTTAGTTGAACTTGTATATGAGTTTAGGATTGAAATATAAATCCAACTGCAATCATTTCTCATTTGAAGTTTTCAAGCTAAAAGAGCTAATTTGGGCTTGACTTGGGTTGACTTGAGTTTGGTTTGATAATTGTAGGTTTTATTTATATTTGGTTGGATGATTGAAAGAATGATTGATTCAAGAGGAAATCCATTAGTTTTTGCTTGATTTAGATAGGATTTAGCCAAGTCTAAGGAAATGGCTTAAAAGGCTTGAATTGGGTTCTGGTTTGATTTTAGATTTGGTTTTGTCATGTAATTTTATTTCATTTATATTTAGAATATAAATGAAGATATAAATGATTCATGAGAAAATCACTTGAGTTTGGAGTGATTTGTAAGCAAATTTGACCAAGCTTAAGGATGTAGGTCATTTTGGATAAGGAGGGAGCCAATTAAGTTTGACTTATTTTTGGTAAATGGAGGGTGAGTTTCATTTAGATTTATGAATATGAATGAAAGCGTAATTGGTTTATAAAGAAACCAATTGATTTTGGGTTGATTTATATGAGATTTGGCTAAGTTCATGGAGGTAGGTCCATATGACTTAAGAAGGATTTTGATTGGATTCAGATTTAGTTTGATTTTGTTTTGGCTATTTGAGTTTATATCTCATTTATATTTGTGAATATAAATAAAAATATAAATGATCTATGAAGAGATCAATTAAATTTAGGTTGAATTATGTGGAGATTTGGTTAAGTTTATGGAATCCAACCATAAGGCTTTAAGGGGGATTTTGATTTGGATTTGATTATGAGTTTTAATTATTTGGTTTGGAATTTGGATTTGGATTTGAAAAATGATTGAGGGATTGAATTGATCTTAGAGAATGTCAATTGAATTTAGATTGATTTGAATTTGGTTAAGGCTAAGTCCATAAGATGAAATCAAAGGGTTTAGGAAGAATTTTGATTTTGGATTTAATTATGGGTTTCAATCATTTGGTTTGGAATTTGGATTTTGATTTGATATTTGAGTTGAATTTGAGGTTTGGTTTGAGAAAGTAAACATAGGTTGGGTTTAGGCCATAGGATGGGCAAGTCTCCTAAATAAACAACCTAACTCCTCATGACTAACCCTTCTAAGTTGCTTAAGTTAAGTGTTCACCTAATCCAGAAGTGTCTTAGACCAAGGAACTTTTAGTGTCTATAAGAGTCCTAAATTTATGATGAGGAAGTTGAGAACTCACTCCAAAAGTGAGGTCAATAGTGGTAGAGTCAGAATATGCAAGAAAAGATAAAAAATAAGAAGCATTGTTATAAAGTTTGGTTTAGGTGTAAAAATTCGGATAATTGGGAAAGATATAAAGTAGCTTATAGAGATTCTAAGAAAGCAATATATGATGCAGAAAAATTAGTTTTTAGTGATTTATATAATATATTAGATACCAAATAAGGTGAAAGATGTATGTGTAAATTAGTCAACCAAAGAGATAGAGAAATAAAGATCTAGAGTGAGAATAAGGATGAAAATTATAAAGTGTTTTTCTTAAAAGGATATTGAAAATAGGTGGATGGGGTATTTTGATAAACTTTTCAATGATTTGACAATTGATTTAATAATAAACAAAAATAAAGAATTTTATTTATCGTCAGATTAGTAAATTTAAAGAAGCTTTAAAAGAAAATGAAATGTGAAAACCAAGAGACCATGAAAAGTGTGAAAATGTCAAGAAAATCTTTAATATTATGACTAAAAAAGTGACATGAGTGGAGAAAGAGTTTGTTGGTTCCTATATTTAAGAATAAAGGGGATGCATAAGAGTCTGCAAATTATAGAGGAATTAAGTTAATGTGTCAAACATTAAAATTATGGGAGAGAGCAATTGAGCATATGTTACGATGTGATATAAAAGTTTCTCACAATCAGTTTGGTTTCATGCCATGTAGATATACTATGGATGCTACATTTGACACATGATATTTAAGAGGTTTGATGGAAGTATAAAGAAAGTAAGGAGGATCTACATATGATATTTATTGATTTAGAGAAAGTTTATGATAAAGTTTCAAGAGATGTTCTTTGGAGAGTTTTAGAAAAGAAAGGAGTTAATATTGGTTATATTCAAATCATTACGGATATGTATACTAGAGCTGTTACTTGTGTCCAAACATAATGAGGATTGACAAAATATTTTCCTATTTCTTCTTTTGATTACATCAAGGATCAGCTTTAAGATCCTTTGCTTTTTTTCTTGATGGATGTGTATCCAGTTGAATTATGGTAGAGTTTAAAGGTGCTGTAAAGAAAGAGATGGAATATTAGAGGAAATGATGTCATAGATAAAGAAAGTAGAATCAAGAGAATGCATCGCCGTTGTGACCTTAAACTTGGGAAAATTTATAAGATGGTGGTAAGACCTTGTGGGCTCTGAAAATTCGCCAACGACCTCTCGATGAAGAGAATATGATTCAAATGTTGGTCAATCTTTCAGAAGGCAGATGAAATAGTAAAAAAGACACTACTCAGAGATTTCACGACTTTAGTTCTAGTTCCAGGTTTCCTATAGACACAAAGATATTACCCCTTCTAATGCCGAGAGAACTTTGATTATAGTTAAATCGCTAAATGCAATATATGAAGTTTTGGAATTTAAATTTATGAATTTTATCATCATTAACTTGAAGCGGATGGTTTGGTAAATGATGACGTGCCTGATTAAGATCCCATGGTTCCATCATCCCGGACTGTCGTGGTCCCTAGTCTACTTAGTCAGAGGAGGAAGTCGACCTATAGTTAATTACCCGAAGAATCCTTGTCAGCAGCCCTGGGTTGCGTCATCCAAGAAAATCTTGTAGATTTGGAGCGGTGTTTGTTTAAAGAGACAAGTTTAAGTCCACCTTAACTGATAGAGAGCTTTTTACTCTATCAAGTGCACCCTATAGTTTACAACTCAAGGTACAGAGCCATTGAGGAGCAGGCTACGCATTCATAATATAATGGTGTCATTTGGTCAAACCACTGATCGAGGACTCTGTAACCGCATTATATATGGAGCACCGGCCAAACTATGCAGAGGATCTAATTACGCCCCATCGAGAATGATTTAGAGTGAATATAAAATACACTTGACTTGACATTGGCTCCTTTGTGAGCTAGAGTTTTCTTAATTTGACACATATGACATAGTTGCGGAAGGTGGATGGATTGGATTTTACTTTATGTTTTGAATATTAAATTTCATTTAACTATTCAGAACTTAGTGATTTGTTTGATTTTATGTTTATATTGATAATTAATTTATATTAATTTGATTTGAGCTTGCAAATATTTTTTGATGATAAGTATCCCCTCCGGTTGAAATCTCCATTCAACATAATCATCATCGGGGTAGATGTATTATTTTGATGTTTCAGATCCTGTCAACTCTATTAATCTAATAGAGGATCATATCTACTCTCATATGACAGAATTAACTTCTCATATATTTTACTAAGTTGAAATTCTTATAATATTATTATTAGATTTTTTAAGTTTTGTTAATCCAGACCCGGTCCTAAGACCTAACCGGGAATCAACCCGTGCATCCTCAAACACTAAATTTATACATTCAGAATGGTGTCGGGGCTCATGTGGGTAATTCAATTCAATATTGATTTAAGTTTATAGGATTTAAATAATGTTATTTATTTTGACTGAGTTTTATTACAAGTTTAAAATTTTAGATAGCCGTCGTCTGGGGCTAAAAAGCCTACCCACCATGCCAAAAAGGCATATATGGGTGGTGTAAACACTATAATGAATCGTCATCCACCACGAAAAGTATGTATGAGTCTCTAAACACTGCGAATACATTTTCCGTCAAGAAAGGTATGTACGGGTACTTATACACTTGCAATATCAATTTAAACGTTAATTTTATATTTATGACTTTTTGCTTTTAAAGCCTCCCGGTGTGAAAAGATTTAGCGATCCCTCCCTATATGACGCCGGGTATGTTGCCCACCATGCCAAGAAAGACATGTGGGTATAATGCATGTAACAGATTTCCCCATGCCAAAAGTCGCGGTACTTATGTACCAATAACACAACTTTCTCCGCCAAAGAAAAGACGCGGTCAGATTAAGATTTGGTCTTGTCTCCCCACCATGCTACAAAAGGAAGATTTGATTTACCAAGGGCGGCGTACCACCCCACTGGTTATAAAGAATGCGGTTCTAGGTCCTCCCAAACGCGCGATACTGTCAAGGACATCCATGATTGAGTATTTTTATAACTATCAGGATGTGTGGCTCGCCAGAGAAGGATGGACGAGCTGACGCCGGGTTGTTCGGCGCGAGGATTGCGTCGCGTGTGACGGAGCCTTGGTCACGCGCTGGATCGGCTGACGGACGCACGAGCCGCGAGGGAAGCCGCGTGCGGGAAGATGGTCCGAACGAGAGAAAAATTAGGAGGAGTGGGCTTGCGACTGTAAAATGTGGAGTTAGAGTTAGGGTTAGGTTTAAGTAAGGTATTTATAGGCTCGTTTGCTGAAATGAAAATTAACCCCAATTTTGATTTTACTGATGAAATTGTATATAGTTATATATGTCAATCGGGTTATTCCGACGTTCTGACAAGCAAATGCTTACGATGGAGGCCGTTTGTTCAAGTCGGCATCGAATCGGGTCAAATATCACTTCAAAATTGCGTGTTATCGTGTCCGATCGCTCGATATTCATGCAAACCAGTCCGAATTGAGTGGGAATAGTCTCATTTTGTAAATTTTGATGTCTCGACGCTAACAACGCGATCAATTTCGCGAACGGAGGTCGTCTGGGCATCATTGTAGTCTCTCGACCTTGATATGCGCATAGGCGCATCGACGTATTTCTTTCTTGATCTGCCGCCCATCGAATTGTGCAATATATATATTTTGATCAATCAATGCTTCAATGCGAAGGAATAAGTTCTCATCGGACGGAGTCATTTCAACAAATTTCAGCCGATGTCCAAATATTTCGCCAGATTCGAATTGGCTTAATTCATCGCGGAGCTTGACTTGACTAATGCAAAGATGCATTAGACTCCAAATTTACACAATTTTACCTGAGAAATAGTCCTTCTCGCACTGCAACCAATTCCCCTCTTGAAAAGCTCAATTCACAGAGGATCATCGAATGCTTATCCTTGCTTTAGACTTAAATTTTGCTAAGCTTTTGCCTAACTTCATCAGCGCATCAAGCTCTTCCAACCATGTGACATTGACATCGGTATTGCAAGATCGGAATGGTTGTGAGCGAAGGTAGTTCCAACTTGTGATCTGCCACGACTCAAATCTGTAGTACATAATGGATTTTGTTGAGATCTTGTAGGTGGTCTCTTAAGCCATAAAACTTCCATAAACTGTAATGATTTATAGTGCGAGAATGTTGGCTCATAAAAAGAAGCATAAGACTAAGTTAAGTGTTGCAGAAATGAGGATGCTCACTTGGATGAGTGGCTTTACTCTTAGAGATAAAATCGAAATGAGTATGTTAGGAAAAAGTTAGAGTAGCTCCAGGTGAGTAAGATTAGAAGAGAGTGCTTAGATGATTTGGCCACATAAAGCGTCGTGTCAGATGACAGTTATGAGTAGATGCATTTGATTTGCTTTATGTTAAGAAAAGTAGAGGTAGACCTAAAAAGATTTTGTTAAGATGTATAAAAAATGATCTTAGTATACTTGAATTAAATGAGAATTTGACACATAATAGGACACAATGGAGATGAAGGATTCATGTAGCCGACCCCACTTAGTGGGATAAAGGCTTGTTGTTGTTGTTGTTGTTGTATATTGAGACATGAGATAGTAAATCAATGAATTCAAGATGTATTGGAATGGGATAATCTAATTAGGTACTTTTTGCTTGGTACTTTTGGCTTTCCTATATGTATAGCAATGGGTTACCACTCTTCCAACATCTTTTTTCAAAGATGATTAATAAAATTTATGCTTTAATAGGTGTATTGTTTTTAGCTTTTCAAATATCATGCTATATCCCTTGAATGCTATTCAATGATAATGAATGTTTGTAATGAAGTCTTAGGGATGCATAATCTCTTTCTCTTATTAATATATCTATCAATCATTACATAGTCACCACTTAAACAGATAAATGATAAATCCTTCTTGATATGCTCTAAATATATCAAATGGTAATATGGCATACTTGATAATCATCTTTTAGACTTTTTCAAATTCTGGAATTTAAAATTTTTAAGAAGTGATTATCAAAGTGACTTTAGAAAATGCATCTGTATGCTTGTTTTCTATCCCAAGCTTATGTTTAAGAACAAATATGAAGTCATGATGGTATTCTACTCATTTTTCATGCCTAAAGTTCAACTTTTTTTAGGTATTGATAAATTTTAAGGCATGACGATTAGTGTTAATGGTGAACTCTCTATATAGTCAGTAACATCTACATTACTTTAAAGCCTAAATAATGGCATAAAATATTCTAACATATGTTGATTAATCTAATATGACTTTGATCTTTGTATTATCTACCTTCAAGCCATTTACAATCGCTATGAATCTTATGAAGGTAACTTCTAGTTGACAAAAGAAGCTTTTTTTGATGTTGATGTAAAGTTTAGCTTTTTCTTAATTTGATCATAGCTAATCTTAAGTAGTCTAAGTGCCCTTTCTCACTATGGCTGAAGATAAGAATGTCATCAAAATAAATTATTACAATTTTTTCAATTGAGGTTTGTTTGGGATAGTTGCAGTAGTATGAAAAAGCAGTGGTGGAGCTACTGCAAAAAAAAAACTATTGTTTGAAGAAACTATGGTGGGTATATAATTTTTTTTTTTTACAAAAGTCAAACCGCAACCTTCTGTCCACCACCGCTGGTAGTTATATCAGGTTAGAATACAAAATTTTTTGGCCACAAATTCCTCAAAATGCAGCCAAAACGCAGCTCCCAAAAGACACAATAGTGCGTTTTCACACATACTCTTCTCAAAAGCACTCATAGTGTTAGCAATGCTGGAATTGCACAAGGACTTAAGCTCTTCTAAATAAATTCTTTTCTTAGCAGTTCATCTACTTGTCTCTTATGTTTTGTATGTTTTGTAGGGTTCATCTTATAATATGATAAAATTGGTAACTAAGAACCCAAAATAAAATCTATGACATATTTAACATCTTTCATGGGTAGCAAATCATTTGATAGGTCATTTGGGTATAGGTCTTGAAGCTCAAATAAGATCAGGAATATGATCTTTCGGCGGCTCTTTTGCATTTTCTCTCACATGAAATAGGTAGGATGATGTGGGATCAATAACTATCTAAATATGATGTTAAATCCTACCTTTTTGAAAGTTCTTTTAGGATAAGACTCCCTTTATTTTTATATTTATATTTTTACTTCCACTCTAATCATCTATACTCCTTTTTTTTCTCTTTCTTTATTGAAAAAAAAAAATCATATCATGACACCCAAATTAGTTTCTCTAGACCATATTGAAAACTTAATCTAAATAATTGATTTATTAGACCTTAAGATTCATGACAATGAAATTAAGAGTAAAGAATTATTTGAGAAGAGTAAAGTTCAAATGTAAAAACTAAAAGTTAACCTAATACTTTTGTAAAATAATAAAAATCCTGTTATACCTCTTGCCCAAAATCTTAATGCACCCTTATAAGTTAATTCTTTCTTAGATCAAGGAGAAGATCAACCTCAAAGGAGGTAGCCCAATCTTATAATTATTTATATATAGAGACTATCATCATAGGAATGTTGATGACTTTGATGATCTTGCTAGGAGAGTTAAAGTTGAGGCTCCCACCCATGACCTCCAATAAATTCTAGATTGACTAATCCATATGAATGACATTTTTATTGTTTTAAGATGGATAATTATCAAAGAGTTGCCAAAATGAAATTAATTGGGTATGCTAAATTTGTTGGATTAGTATTTTAGCCAAATAATGGAGATTAGGATGAATCACTTTTACTTGGATTTAAATAAATGAGATGTTAAGAGCCAAATATTTTTATAAGCACCAAGGAGAAGATCAATCTGAAAGTAGGCTGCCCAACCTTATAAATTTTGATAAATAGCGACTATCACGATTGGAATGTTGATGACTTTGATGATCTTTCTAAGAGAGTTAAAATTGAGGTTCTCCCACTTGTGATGGCCCCCCTGACTTCCAATAAGTTCTAGATTGGGGTTGCATTTTTTTAAAAATGAAATTATTTGGGTATGTTAAAATTTAGTGGACTAACATTTTAGCCAAAGAATGATGATTGAAATAAAGATGTTAAAAGCTAAATACTATTATAGGCACCATGCAAAAAATTACATGAGCAATTATTAACTTTAATGCAAGGTAGTCTCTTTGTAACTAAATATTTAAACACTTTTGAATATTTAATTACTAGAACTAATTGTGTTGATAATGATTGACAATTCATTAATACATTAGGAATGAAATTGAATTATTTGACCCTCAAATAGTAGAATAAGTTTTTCTTTATGCTTTATTGGTAGAATACCAAAATAAATCTGCAACTCTTTTAAGATTAAATGGACAAACCCCCTCCACTTCATCTCATAGATCTTCTGTTTGACTTATTGCACCTATTGGCCTACCGATTACCTAAAGCTTCTACTGATGAGAGTTTTGAGAAGACTAAGAAAATAATTTATTTTAAATACCACAAAAGGGATCATATATAGAACCAATGTAAATTCTAAATTTTTTTCTTAGAAGAAATTGAGAATCCTATAAGTGATGACATGAAAGAAGTTTATAACGATACACCCCTTTCTAATGAAGAGTTGGAGTTCTCAAAAGATTATTAAATAAATATAATTCATTATTTTCCTATAACTAAAAATTAAATGGAAGATTGAAGAAGGAATAATATTTTTATTATGTATATTATATGTATTAAAAATAGGTGTAGGTTAGTTATAAACAAAGGAAGTACAATGAATGTTATCTCAACTTATACCATCAGTAGAGCTAATCTTAAAGATTGAACTACACCCATAACTTTTTTTTGTCAGTTGGATCAATCATACATCTCTACCCATCACAAGTAGTGTCTTATTCCTATAAAAGTTGTAATTACATAGAGCAAATTTGGTGTTATGTCCTTAATATGAATATCACTCATATTTTATTAGAGAGATCTTGTTTATATGAATGTGATTCACTATAGTAAAATAAAAAACTTATATTTTCAAACATCATAAGAAGATCATTTAACTCCTTTCTGTCAAATCAATGTTGTAGACACCTATCGTAAAACCTTATAAAGTTAGCTCTTGCTTGCAACCCATACCTACATTGAAGAACTGTGGTAATTTTCAATTGATTTTAATAAAAAAAATTCTATTATTAATGATAATTTGTCATTTCTTATTTTAATTCTAGCACTTCTATTCCACCTATTTTTACGAATTCAATAATGATGGTTGTTAAATTTAGAGCAATAAAAAAGGAGTTATCTGATTTGTCATTCTTATACTTATTGCATGTGAAGAAGTAACACTTAATTCTGATGAATCTGTACATCCAGTGTAATCTCTTATCTATCATTTTTGAGCTTAGTCATATTGCACTTAAAAAAGTACCAAATAGGTTACCCCCTATTATGATCATTTAACATGTTATTGACTTAAACCCCTAGGTTCACAACTCTCTAACCATTCTCATTTTATGATGAATCCCACTGAGCATATAGAGCTTAAAAGACAAGTTGTTAAATTACTTAAGAAGGATTTTATATAAGAAAATTTTAGTTCTTGTGCAATTCCAGCTTTATTAACTCCTAAGAAAGATGATTTATGGTGGATGTGTATTGATAATCGAGTCATTAATAAAATCACTGTGTATAGATTGTTGATCATTAATGAATGACATGCTAGATTTAGTCTCAAGGTCAAATTCTTTTCTAAGATGGATTTAGGAAGTGGTTATCATTAGATTTGGATTCGATCAGGAGATGAATGAAAGGCTACTTTTAAAACTCCTAATGACTCCTATGAGTGGTTCCATTTGAACTTTTCAATGTCCCTATCACATTTTTGGGGCTAATGAATAATATCTTGAAACCCTTTATAGGAAAGTTACTTGTTATTTATTTTAACGATATTTTGATTTTAGTCCAAGTGAGATAGATCATCTACAACACCTCCGACTAGTCTTAAAAATTCTTAGGAAAGAACATTTATATATTAGCTTGAAGAAGTGCTTTTTTACAGACAGATTATTTTTGTAGGTCCAATTATTTTTAGTGAGGGAATTAAATTATGTGCCCACTTTGTTCTTTCTTTTGGAATGCCCTTGGCAATCTAAGAGGAATTTTTTTTTTTTTGCATTGCAACTGTTGGTGGCTTCTTTGCATTGCTCTTTTTATTTTGAGTTAATTTTGTTTCATAGAAAGTTAAATTTTGGATGTTAAATATTTGATTATTAATAATTTTTTATTGTTTTTCGTTTACACTTTAAATGATTTATTATTCGTTTGTGCAATAAATTCATTAATATTTTTTTTACAGATCAACATAAAGTAAAGAAATCGATGAGACCAAAATTACTTAAATAATTTAGTTTTTATCAAATATAATCAGGGCAAAAGTAAAGATTCAATTTAAGAGACATTATTGATCTAATTAGTTTGGATTCCATTGATGAAAGTTGTAAGTGGTTGGTTGAAGAACCTGAAGATATTGGTGAGCAACACTTTGAAAATGAAGAATTCACTTGGAGACATATAGAAGAAGCAACTAGAAAAGTTGATCAAAGGTGATCAATAAAATTTGTTATGCTAAAATAAAAAGAAGCTTCATCAGTTGCAGCATCTGCATCATCCTAATCGGCACCCACTTTTATAGCACAAGAAATAGAAGGTGATTGATTCACAAGAAGCAGAAGAAGAAGAAGAATTTGATTTAAAAAATTTTACTTGAAGTAGAAAAAATAATGTTAATGAAAGAGTGAATGATGAGTGAATTTCTTTATTTTGCTATATAAAATTTTACAGTTTGTTACTGGTTTTATGCTTTAGAATTTATCTTTTATTATGAATATTATTTAGGAGGAGTGAATTATGTTAATTTGTTTATGCTTTTAAGTTTATTTTAGGACTTATCATAAATTTTAAGTTGCATGTTCACTCTCAACACTAATCTTTAAATTAGGCATGTGTTTTTTTTATAGTCTACCAAGTTTTATATTATATAATATAACACAAGTTTAGACTCTATCAAGTTTATACTCTACCAAGCTTTGCTTTTATTTTGGAAATTATCATTAAATTCAATTTTCAAGTTCTCCCTCAAAAATTTATCATCAAATTAGGTATGTGCTTTACTCTTGTTATCCTTTTCCAAGTTTTACAATATATCATAAATTGCAAGTTTTATAATCTACCTAGTTTATACTCTTAATTTATTTATGTTTTACTTTTTTTAAACAATTAGCCAATTAGGTATGTGTTTTACTTTTTTTAAAGTCAATTTGTTACATATTTCTGATTTTATACAAATAATGAGCAATTTTGTATCAAAAGAGCCACTTCGCACAGCGCTTTGCACTTTGAAGTGAAATTAGGCTCTTGAGCATTGCAATGTGCTCTACGCTTTGAAAACATTGGTACAGATCCATAACTTTTTTTATCCATTAATTTTACCAAAAGACCACCTACCACTATCACCTAGCCAAAGCTTCTATCTAGGCAATAGATTTAATGATTTTTCTCATGTTAAGCTTTATAGAAAATATTATTTACTCAAGTGAGTCAACTCAAAAAGTATTTATCTATATGCACATTGTGCTTGGCAATCTATTAGTTCTGAGTTGAGTTGGATGATGATGGATGAAGAAGCAAAAAAATTTCTGTTTGCAGATCTGAAACATGGCCATAAATTTCCCGATGGTCATAGGATTACCAAATTGGCACCAGTGAAGTATTTGGATTGAATTTTCTAAGCACCACTTGAAAACCTTCAAGATACTAACTTCCTCTTAAGCAATTGAGATAGCCCACTTTTAAAATAATTAATTATGAAACCAAGTTCGCTCTTCCAAAGTTGTTCAACATCTTCCTTTTCTTCTACAATATGAGAGTATAATCTTCCATGATTTTTTATTACATTTAAATTATTTGCATTTTTGCAAGTCATACATAGTGTTTTTCGAGAATTTGTTGCCAAGAATTCATGATGTGGTTCAATAGGTTGATTTTAATAAATGACACCATTGTTACGTTTCAAGAGCGAGAACGAAGGAGGTGAATGTTGGGACTCCAAAAGAAAGAGCCTTAGTCATTTACAACCTTGAGAATGCATAGTTTGTTCTACAACTGTAAAAGGTGTCATCACAAAAATCAAAGAGTCTTTGGTCGATCAACCATCCAAACGTCATCACATGTCACATTCTATCAAATCACTATCCTTTTTAGTGGCAGTTTAGTCATTGCATTTTGGTTGTTTTATCAGCAATCTATTGAACATTCCTACAATCACTTCAGTTCTCATAAAATCCACTTGATACTATAAGTAATGTGGTGCCCCTCATCACAGAGTTTGTATATTAACTAGATGATTTATGTTCAACTTCAGATTTAATTGTTCAATTTCTTGGATTTATTTGCTCGAATTGCCTTTTTTTGAAATTGTCTATGAATTCATTTAATGGTCAGTAGTTTGAATCTTATTGAGAGAGCAGGATCAAGTCCTTTTGGCTGAAGTTCACAAATGATTTATTCCACAAAACAATTATCATCAATGAAATAATGAACATAAAAATAGAAGTTGTACACAAATTTATTCATTTCATCAAGTCTACAATTACATTAAAAAACAACAGAAATTGCTACAGTAATTCTAACGATCTTGACTTGTTGGTCCACTATCCTGGTCGCCCAAATCAACTTTGCAGTCTATTGGATCAATTTATTTACCTTTTAGGATAGTAAACTTGCTTAATACATCTCTATGATGAATAGGATCTTCACCATGTTAATCTGATGATTCACGCTTATAAGGGTTTGATCATCTCTTGTAATGGAGTTCAACTATGTTTCTTTTTTGATCTGGTCAAGCACAAAAAAAAAAAGAAAAAAAAAAGATCATTCAATATAGTCAATTATAACCAAGTTTTCTAGTTGTCACCAATCCTAATTTGATTTCATCATTTCTAATTTTAACTAGTATTCATGAGCTTCAGGGGTGTTGGATAATAACTTATTCAGTATAGTGGACTCTTAATGCTTGCTTAATCAGCTGAGGCACCATTTTATGAAGTCTTGGTCTCTTAACATTGACTTGTTTTCACTCTAAGTGGTTGCAGAATGTCCTCATTCAGATATTGTTGAATGAAATTTCTTAGGATGGAAAGAAATTTTCAGATAGTCATTGCCGCACACAGTATATTATTTTCGATAAGGAAGTTGCTTTGAGAGCCATTTAGCTTCTTTTCATAAATAGATTCTTTTAAACTCCTGAAGCATACTTCAAAAACAAAATAAAATGAAGCAACTTCATTGGACATCGCTTCCATGTTGCTCTCCTTTATCTTTAAATGACTCTGTTGATCCATTATTAAGGATGAGATTATCATGATTGAATTTATTAAATTTTCCATTAACAAAAGTGTCATTAGCTGGAGTTCTTGAAATTTATCTTTTCTATTAATTTGATTGTATTTTTTCGTCAAACATATTTAATTGATGAAAAAAGAAGACAAAATAAGTGGCTGAAAATATAGATTAATAGTCTAACTTTAATCTTAACGGATTTTAGATTCATCTTATGATACAATCGGATATTATATGAATACATGATGATCATCCAACATAAATACATGATTGTTTTCACTCATTTTCATTCAAGAAATGAAACATCTATCCATAAAAAATTGTAACTATTTAATCTTTATTTAAGTATTACCTTTGAAATCCCTTATTGAGACTCTATATAGATTGAATGAAAGGAAAATAAATCACTTTTTCTAGATCTTCTATTTTATCTAGATCTATTTCTTCTTCTATGTTTTTTTTACTTCTTTTAGATCTCTCTTCTTTGGGATCTTCATCTCAATTCTCTCTTTATTTAGGATCCTCTCGGTGTTAGAGACTCCTCACATACTTGTATTCTTCTGAAAATTTAATAAAAATTCACTCATTTATTGTACAATGGACTTACGTTACAAGATTGAACCAATTAAATTTCCATGTGTTGCTTTATATAACATGCTAAAATGTTCATTTGTACTTTTGTGTATTAAATTTTTTATCCTTAACTTCATTGGACATCGCTTCCATGTTGCTCTCCTTTATCTTTAAATGACTCTGTTGATCCATTATTAAGGATGAGATTATCATGATTGAATTTATTAAATTTTCCATTAACAAAAGTGTCATTAGCTGGAGTTCTTGAAATTTATCTTTTCTATTAATTTGATTGTATTTTTCGGTCAAACATATTTAATTGATGAAAAAAAGAAGACAAAATAAGTGGCTGAAAATATAGATTAATTGTCTAACTTTAATCTTAACGGATTTTATTAGATTATCTTATGATACAATTGGATATGATATGAATACATGATGATCAGCCAACATAAATGCATGATTGTTTTCACTCATTGCCATTCGTGAAACGAAACATCTATCCATCAAAGGTTGTAACTATTTAATCTTTATTTAAGGATTACCTATGAAGTCCCTTATGGAGACTATATAAATGGAATGAAAGGAAAATAAATCACTTTTCCTATATCTTCTATTTTATCCAGATCTATCTCTTCTTCTATTTTATTTACTTCTTTCTGATCTCTCTTCTTTAGGATCTTCATCTCAATTCTCTTTTTATTTAGGATCCTCTCTGTGTTAGAGACTCCTCACATACTTGTATTCTTTCTCATAATTTAATAAAAATTCACTCATTCATTGTACAATGGACTTACGTCACAAGATTGAACCAATTAAATTTCCATGTGATGCTTTATATAACATGCTCAATTGTTCATCTGTACTTTTGTGTATTAAGTTATTTATCCTTAATTTCTTTCTAAATTTTGAATAGGCATTTGATATCATTTAGTATCATTGTAGATATATTCTTAACTTAGAGTCATTAGAGGTGAGATTATTTGATAAGCAGTTGTTCGAAAGAAATCGGATTAAAAAATTATGGTGGATATACAAATTTTTTTATTTGAGTAAAACCATAGCTTTTCATTATATAATAAGTAGCTAGGTCATTGAATATAGCTTTCAACAAATTCTTGATAATCTACATTTTTATCAGGTTATGATGCATCTGAACCAACTACCACAGCCTTAAATGGGGCCTTAGAATCTATCAAAAGCGAAGATGGTTTATAATAATCAAAGTTTAAAATGATTTAGAAACTCAATGTGGGTTATTATTTATATAGCTAGAATGAGGATGAGTTTTAAGTAATAATATTCGAGTTGTAGGAGAGTACGCCTGTTGAAAGTAGTTATGCTATGTTGGCCTGATCATTGAGCTAAGAATGAGTTGATTGACATAACCCCCATATTTTTGTGATTATATACTATGCCCTCTTTATCTAATAATTGTGGGAAGCACATGTTGCCTTTGGCATATTGGAGCTGAGTTACCACATCTTTTACTTAAATAAGTGCGTTAAGCTTCTTCACATCATTGGTTTTGTGCGGCACTAATCTTATGATAGTTGATAAGATGGCAGCAGGGAGTCACCACTGCGCTTTTGCACTAGTTCCCCATATGAACTGACAATAACTTTCAATCTTTCTCTCATTCTTTGTTTAATTCATATTAGCCTGTCTCTTCTGTCTAATAGTGTATATGTACAGAGTTTGAGTGGGACAAACTAGTAGACTAGTATGGACAAGAGACATTAGGAGGAAAAAATTATCGCATTGAATGGCCCCTTCTTAGTAAAGTCATTATAATTGTAGTTAATGGTTTCTTTGAGTCACTTGGTGATCTATGTATGCTCTAGTTGTGCCTCCTTAAGAATTATATGTGACTTTGGACCTTTGCTATTTTGACAGGAGCTTTTGTTCAATCTGTCATATCTTAGAAGGAGAATTTTATTTTATTTTTTATTTATTTTTGGTTTATTTCTATTCCTAACTTCGAAATTTTTTATTGTGCAATGAAAATATCATTCAGGTTTTTTGAACTTTAATTGTTTTTTTGTACCAAAATGCAAGTGACAGAATCTAATAGCTCGTGGAAGTCTACTTTCCATTTGTTTAGAAGAAATTGATCATCCAAAGTTATGAGTAGTAATTGTGCATTTGAAATTGTAGAAGTATTTCATAAGAAATGTTTTTTGTCTTTGGAAATAATAAAAAAAACTTAAGCATCTTTTGACATGTGAATATATGAATCACTAACATATTTCCTTGATGAAACTAGTATTATTTATTGTTGATTAATTTATGCTAATGGTTAATAGGAAATCTAACGACCTTATGTAGTCTCAATGTACTGAATTCAACCAACTAAAATGAATGGAATTTCAGGGCTTAGGTGTGCTGACCCTATCCTCTATTCTGCCAAGCCTTAATCCACCCAACTGTTCCATTAATGATGGCAAGGTGTGTAGTCCAAATAATTTCCAAAAGGGTTTATTCTACTTTTCTTTGTATCTTGTTGCACTTGGTCAAGGTTGCCACAAGCCTTGCACCCAGGCATTTGGTGCAGATCAATTTGATGAGAAGGACCCTGAAGAGAGCGTCTCAAGGAGCTCATTTTTTAACTGGTCGTATTGTGGCTTATGCCTTGGCGCAACAACAACAATTATAATCTTAAATTATGTGCAAGATAATATTAACTGGGCCCTTGGGTTTGGGATACTGTTTATCGCCATGGGACTTTCTCTCATCTTGTTCTTGGTCGGAACCAAGACATATTGGTTCTACCAATTGGAAGGTGAAACTCCATTCCTTACAATTGGGAAATCATTGGTCGCTCTTGTTAAAGATTGTGTCTTCTCATGCATCATTTAACGAAGAAGCAGGACTTGATCATAACAAGGGGTGTGTTGAAATTGTTTCTTCAGACCTCATTTTTTCAATAGCTTCTCATCATTCCTTTCTAATTATTATTATTGTTTTTGTTGGAAGATGCTTACCTTAACTTGTGTATCATTATTTCATGTGATATCATATGGCATCGCAATTCAGATATAAATCCATTTTGTATAGGCTTGTGATTAATGAAGCAGCGGATGGTATCCAAATAGAAGAAGCCAAGGGATTGCTTCAATTGGTACCAATATGGGCAACATGCTTAATCTATGCCGTAGTATTTGCTCAGTCATCAACCTTTTCACCAAACAAGGGAACACACTGGATCGCAGAATCGGTGCAACCTTCCAAGTTCCACCTGGTGCTTTGCAGAGCTTTATCAACATCTCCATTGTTGCCTTCATTCCAATCTATATGATCGAATCTAGTTCCCGTCTCCAGAAGTTTTTCCAAGACCCACAGGAATTACTCTGCTACAAAGGATAGGCATTGGAATGATTCTCTCAATTCTCACAATGGCAATCCATGGCAATAGCTGCAGTTGAGGTCAAACGATTGAAAACTGCAAAAGAATATGGATTAATCGATCAACCAGATACAACTATTCCAATGAATCTGGTGGTTGGTTCCTCAATACATTCTCTACGGCAGCACGGAGGTGTTCTTAATGGTTGGCTTACAGGAGTTCTTCTACGATCAGGTTCCTAACGCATTGAGCAGCCTTGGGCTTGCGCTCTTCATGAGCATCTTTGGTATTGGATGTTTCATCAGTAGCTTCCTCATTGCTGTCATTGACAAGGAAACTAGTAAGAATGGAGAGAGCTGGTTCTCTGATAATCTGAACCGTGCTCATCTTGATTATTTCTACTGGCTTCTCGCTGCTCGGCACTGTAGGATTGATCATCTACCTATACTTTGCACAATCTTATGCATACAAGAAACAAAATGTTGCCTTGTAGCATTCATGCTGTAATACGGTGCATTGCTGGGGTAGTTGATATTCCCTCTGATAAGGTCTGTCAACTTCGATGAACTCTTTATGGGCTCAAATAAGCTCCTCAAACAAAGCTCATAAAATTCAACAGCATTATTCAAAATTTCAACTAATCATCCATTCGTAACTGTTTTTCTCTCTTTCTCTGTCACTTATGCTATAGTAATATTTCACTTATTCTCCATATTCATAACATGATTGTCACTGACAACGGTTATGATGATATCTCTACTCTTAAAAAATAGTTCCTATGTCTTGAAATCTTCTCCAACTTTTTATTCTCTACCACTTGCTTGTATAGGCCTTACGAACTTGAAGACTACCTCCTGCAGTTTAAGCTGTGTTTCGTGGAATATCTGAGAACTTCTCAGCTCGGAAATCATCGCTGCAGTGTGATGCAGTTAAGAGATCGGCAGATGAGCTAAAATTTGGAACCAAGGTGAAGTCTACCAGTCGAGTGAAAACAAATAAAACTGAAGCCCACCAGAACAGATAAGGCTAACAGAACATTTTCATATCAATACTAATTAATATGCATCTACCCCATTACTTCTACAAATAGCCCAAAACACTGTAGTCTGATACATTCAATCCAAAGCCAAGCCTGACGTTGCTTTGCAAAATAGATTACAATTACATTCCAAAGGCCTGAAACAAAACTCGTTATATCCTACCTCCAAACTAGCCCGTCAAATCCATATGTTTTTTTTTTTTGAAGGTATCCACAACACCACCCATCTTGGGTGGACGCCATGACTAATCCTCGCTAGAGCTTCATATTCATCACCCAGAATGGCCCCTTGATATCCCCGAGCAGCCTCCTCCTGGAGAATCAACGCTGTCAGGGCCCCACCAACCGAGCTAAGAGACGGTGGGTAAATTCATATGTTTAGTACTTCTCTGCAAAAGTATTCCCTTATCCTCTGCCTCATTTGATCACTACTCTCACCTTTTTCATTCCCATTTTGGAATAGTTTTTGCTTGCACATGATTCATGTCAGCTTGAAGATCATAAAATTTAGATCTGTATACCTGCAAAAACTCATGTAGATCCAAATGTATATTGAAAGGATGGCTCAAGGGAAAAACAAGTTAAAATCCTTAGAATTTTACAGGTAGCTTTTGCCTTGTATGAGTTGAACCCAATGCGCTTTCTCATGAAACATATAATTTCAGCTAGCATATGATTCTCAGATCGAGGACATTCAACCAGTGTCTCATTTTACACCACAGCCTCAACTTGCTATGTTAAAATAGCTGGCAATTTATTGGGGAAGAAATTTTTAAAATAAGTATAGTTTAAAATATAATTAGTAATTTAAGTATTTTAAAAATAAAATTTAAATATAGGTATAGTTAATTTCGAATTTATCTACACTTATAGTCGTCCATTAAACGGACGACTTACGTAATTTACACACAATAATTTAAAATAATAGTACATATAACGATATTTAATGACGACTTTCAGTAGAAGTGCCAATAAATAACTACACTTATATATAAATTTTATTTTTAAGATACTTAAATTATTAGTTATGTTTTAAATTATACTTATTTTAAAATTTCTTCTTTATTGAGATAAATTTTATTGTGTTTTTATTTTTATGTATTTTTTAAATATATTTATTTAGTATATTTTTATTGGGTGTTTATAAAAATAATCATTATTATCAAATATATTTTTTAAAAATTAAAAAAATAAAGAAATAAATAAATAAAAATATAAAATATAAAACAAAAATAAAAAGTAATGATGTCATGTTATTTTTTATACCTTTCATCAATCTCATACTGCTCATTCTTTTGTCTTTGCATATTCTTTTGCTTCCACCTCTCATAACCAATTTGTCTAATTTTTTTTAGAAGATTTATGTACGTATCATATTATTCTTATGTATTTACATATTTAACACTCAAAATTAAATATTTATTTATCTAATTCATTTTTATACTTGAAAAATGTATTTCATTTTAAAAGAAGTGAGTAATGATATTTTTAATGTGATACTAAAGATTATATATATATATATATATATATATATATATATATATATATATAATTTCAGAACTAGATATGCAATTATATAAAAATTATGTAATATGTATGTAAATGCTCTTTTTTTTTTTTTTTTTCAGTCTCTAGGTTTTTCATCGGAGTCCTTTCTTCTCGGCCAGGGTGTCCTTCTGGGCTTCTTGTATTAAGGTTGCATAGGGAACTAAGATTGGCATTATGATACAATTTTTTTATAAATGAAATAAATTTGAATAAAATTTCAAAAGTTCATTAAAAAAATAAACAAGTTTCAACATTGAGTTATTTGGGATTATTTTTATTTATTTTATTTTATTTAATTTATGTTTTGATTTGAAATGAAATATTTTTGGCATCTTAGAAATATTTTATTTTTATAAATATTTTATTTTTATGTGATTGTAATGATAATATTCCACAGTGATAATGATGATAATAGTCAGTGATTAATATATGGCTATTACAATTGACTTAAAACATATAATGTTTTTTTTGAGTTTTAAAATAAGAAATAAATATACTTAAAATATATTACATAAAGTATTTTAAAAATAGCAAAAAAACTCAAATAAAAATAAAAAATAAAATTGATCACAAATTGATCTTAATAAATATTTTATTTATTGTTTGCCAAATAGTTCCTTTAAAATGCCCATGTCATGAGCTCGCAACATAAATTGATGAGAATTGGAAGTTTAAATTTAATTTCAAAATTTATTAATTGCACATGGTTTAAATAAATAAAATTTACAATAAACACAAAAAAAAAAGATAACAAATGATTAACCATGAAAAAAAAGCATGAGAATAACTTCCACTTGAATACTCCTATTAATTAAAAAAAGTCAGAATAATAAGGGACAAATCATAATTAGGAATAAAAGGTGGTTGTTTACTTATTAAATGAAGCAAATTGACGATTCATTCAAAGAAAGGGCAGGAATCTAATAATTTAAAATTTCTTATTTTGCTTAAAAAAAAAATCTTCTAGTGAATTCTAATTTTTTTTAAATTCAAATACATAAATAAAAATACATATGGTGATTTTATTATTGGATTAGGTTCGATATTAATATATGAAAGATTAGTCGAGATAAGATGAGGTGATGATTATTGTTGGTATCTACATTTTGATCTTCTCTAATGTAAGTCTAATATTTCATCCATTCTATTTTGACAACCATGAATGCTAGCAAAAATAGATTATTGTTTGCATTGATTTCCATTGAGGGGTGTAAAGGTGTTGAGCTTGAGCAAGATGACTGTTTGTTCATGTTCGTCTCATTCAAAATTATTTGCTCAAATTTGACTCGTGTTTGAAATTGTTTGATAATTTATTGTTCATGTTTGGGTTGTATGGATCATAATGAGCTTCTTCGGCTTGTTTAGATTCGAATTAGCTTGAAGTATTAAAAATTAATAAATTTAACTTCTATTTTAGCTAAAATTTCTTGTAAGTTATAACTTAATAAATTTTATTTAATTAAACAGAAGGTTGGTTCGTTCGACTCATTTATAAATTATACTAAAATATTTATTTGTGTTCATCTTATTTGCTTAATGAATGATTTAAATGCAAGCTATTTAACAAGTCAAATACAAGTGTTCTCAAATAATAAACTTTTTTTGATGGCCTAAGCATATATGCTCCATTAATCTATTGATTAAATAGTATAATTCCACCTAGCTATCAAATGTAGTCTTAATTATTTTATGTATAACATCTCAGGCCTTTTTATATGACACTCGATATTACATTTAGCTTACGCTATCCTAAATTAACTTGAATCTTAACAAATCATACTTATGAGGTATCAGAATTCATTTTAATTATTTTGAATGTTGTCTACCATAGAATTTATATTGGACAATTTTTTTCTCCAATATATGTTTGAGCAAAATATTCATTCATGCTTAATTAGCTACGAATGCTAGTGAAAGTCTTTGAGAGTTTTATTATAAATGCTTTGTGTAAATAAAATATTTTTGAGTTAAGGGTGTGTAATTCCTTTTACAATTTTAGACCTCTTAATTATAGATTTAGGTCAACATAAAACTGCTTACATATTTATATTACTGTCATTGATAAAAATAAAATGTTCAAGTCTTGGATTAAATATTGGATGGCTATATACCAAATAAATGAATGTCTGATGGCTAAATTTTAAATTTATGCTTAATTAAAATCTTAATTAGGTAATTTAGCATTAAAAATAATAATAGAAATAGGCCTAGTCATCCATTGAACGGGCAACCTATCGCCAACGCTACCGCATTCAATGGGCGACTTGTCGAATCTAAAACCGCCCGGGGCCCTCCCGATATGCTATTTTGTTTCCTCCCTCCCCGACCCCTTGACCCCCTGAACCCCCATCCCCCCGACCCCATCTGGATTTGACGAGCCAAATCCACCGATGAAGCCATTGATGCCACCGCCATAGGAGGTCCCATCGCTGGTGACCGGCCGATGCCTAGTGTTGCCGATAGCTCTTCTTTTCCTTGTGGATTTGAGGTTGATCAGGTAGTTGTTTATGGTGTATTTTGTAACCCTAATTTTATAAGTTCTTTTTATTTGTGATTGATAAGTGTTTAGGTTTATTGGCACGTTTAAATGTGTGCTTAGTAAGTTTAGGTGTTAGATTTATAAAGTTGGATGCTACATTTGAGATCAATGTGAAAAAATAAATTTTTTAAAGAAATTTGAGATGTTTATAATTGTAAGTTTAATATCTGGATTAGTAAGTTTATGCTATTTTAAAATTTTTATAAGTATAATTAAATGTTTGTTAATTATAGCTGAAGGTATGCTAAAAAATTAAGCTAAATAACCACGTAAGTGTAGATGTTTGGGTTATGTGATTAATCCATATAATGTAAGATGTTTGATTAGGGCTAACCTTAAGGTCTCCTGAATATATTGTATGTTTAATATCTTAATTATTAGCATTTTTCTATTTGTATCTTAAAATTGCATGTATTGTTGGGACCTAGAGTAAGATGTGGTAACTTAAAACATGAGTTTGTCTGGATTTAGTTATAGAGTAATTTTTTGATGCGCTACATATAGACAAGTCATTTCATGTAGTTCTTATTGAATTAATTTGTTTGAACAGGTAACATATTTATTCACTGTGTGTCCAATACACATATTAAGATTCAAAAATGAGTTTGGATATAGTTCTTTTTTCAAATTTGTAGTTTATACTAAGTCATGTTACAATGATGTATTTTGACATCTATACTTTGTGGTAAATTATTTTTTGTTGGACATGCCATGATTTATATTGATTTTGATGTGTTTGTAGCCTCTAGAGAGAAATTACTTATTTTTCTTAAGTTTTCAAGCTTCACAGGTTAGACATGTTTATATAGCTGATCTTTGATTTTGCAATTATCATATATTCAATGTACAATATATTGTGCTTGTCACAATAATGAAATCGAAATGTGCACATTGAAATGCCAAACAAACATAATTGTGGCTTATCAAGTTAGAATCATAGATTATTGTCAATATGAAAGTCTTGGGGAATTTCATTATGTTTCCAATGATACTAAGCTCGCTCAATTATGACATCGAATGAATCTGATACGGGCAAAATACAGCTATTGTGCATAAGGTTTCAATTTCGTACGGTGCAAAAGTGGGCGTTCGCAAAAATTGTGACATACCGAGCTGAAATCGTAGGTTCTTGTGAATATAAAAGTCGTAGGAAATTTTATTACATTTTGAACGATACCATGCTTGCTCAATTTTAACATCGGATGAATCCTATATGGGCAAAATACTGTGGTTGTGCATAATATTTCAATTTTGCACCGTTCAAAAGCGAGCGTTTACAAAAACTGTGGCATACCAATCTAGAATTATAGATTCTTGTCAACATAAAAGTCGTGGAGAATTTTGTTACATTTCCAATGATACTAAGATTGCTCAATTATGACACCTGGGATGAGATCGCAAAATACTGGATGTACATAAGGTTTCAATTTCCCAGTTGCAAAAGTGAGCATTAAAATTGTGGCGTCTGAGCTAGAATCACAAATTGTTGTGAACATAAAATTCATGGGGAATTTGTTAAGTTTCCAATGATATCGCTCAATTCGATCTGGGATGAGGCGTCTGAGACAAAATATCTTTGCATAAGGTTTCAATTTTGCACGCGAAAAAAAGCTGTTAGCAAAATATTGGCATACTGAGCTGGAATCACATATTATTTTCAACATAAAAGTCATGGAGAATTTTGTTATGTTTCCAAAGATATCAAGGTTGCTCAATTCTGGATGAGTTCGATATGGGCAAAATATTACGGCTGTGCATAAGGTTTCAATTTCGCACCGAGGAAAGTTGAGCGTTCGCAAAAGCTGTGGCTTAATGAATTAGATTCTTTGAAGGTTGTCAACATAAAAGTCATGGAAAATTTTATTGCATTTCCAATGATACCAAGCTTGTTCAAACCCTACATTGGATGAGTCCAATACGGGCAAAATACTGCGGTAGTGCATAAGGTTTCAATTTCGCACCGTGGAAAAGTGAGCGTTCGCAAAAATTATGGCGTACCAAGCTAGAATCTCAGATTGTTGTCAACATGAAATTCATGAAAATTTTGTTCATTTCTAATGATTCTAAGCTTGCTCAATTCGATATCGAATGAGTTCAATACGGGCAAAATACTGCAGTTGTGCATAAGGTTTTAATTTCGCACCTTGGAAAGCTGAGAGTTCACAAAAACTGTGGCTTAACAAGAGAGATTCGTTGAAGGTTATTAACATGAAAGTCATGGAGAAATTTGTTAACTTTCTAACGATACCAAGTTTGCTCAAACATCGATGACTTTGATCTGGCAAAACTGCTTGTGTTAAAATTTTTTTTAAAAAATTTAACTTCAGTGTCATTAGCGAGACGCGCCGACGATGGAATCCACGTAGGTGCTAGTCCCCCGTTCAATGGGTGACTATGCCTATTTCAAATTTTTTTTAACGATCTTAATTACCTAATTATAAAATTTAGCCATGTCTGATTGACTTGATTGACTAAATTTTAAAATTTGATTTTGAACAAAATCTTTTAAGAGTGCTTAGCTTTGATTTGAGTGGTATTTTCCTATACTTATTTTGTTTCCCAATTATCTTATAACTTTAAAGGTTTAATGTGAGAAGAATAAGAAAATTAAATAATTCATCTAAAAGATTAGTAATGCTAAATTGATTATAATATTAATATCAATTATCCATGTTAACAAGTTCCATGTATATAAATATAAGAATAAATGCTCTTATCTACATGACCTCTCTTTTCATTCTTGGATCTCTTCTTCTATTAGAGTTTTCTATTTCATGAGAAACAATCATGGAAGTCTTGAAGGATAAGATCGACATTTCTAATGAGGACATCATCGCTCAGCTTTTTGGCAAGCCTAAAGAGAAACCCATAGAAAAAGAAGAAGAGGAAGAGATCCAATTTGGATAAACGCGAGAAAAACTTGGGTGAAATTGAAGTGACCCTAGATTGCCCCATCCATTCTTAGCCATTGGCTCGAAAAGGAATAAATGTTTAGGAAGGCTCTAAAACACTAGATAATGTAAAAGTAAGTTTTTGTTTGATGTTATACATTTATAAAAATGATTTGCTCATGGATTCCATAAAAAATATTTTATGTTTATTACTTATTATACTATGAGAGAGCCCCTTGCCACATAACCTCAAATTAAGTTGATCAATTATCTTGAGGTAGGAGCCACTTCGCAAGAAAGAAGAATTGAAGTCAAGAAGACTATGATGCTATTAGATATGGAGCCGATTGTCGTAAGGAAGAGAATGAAGAGAACCCTTTGCATTCTGTTAATCACCAAAGCTTTTCACATCTTGTTGTAGATTAGGTAGGCATCGATTTGTAGATTGTAGAAGAATGAAGAGCAGACACCAAGGTGAATCCACCTAAGTGTATGAGATCTTTTTCTTCCTAGAAAAAGTGCTTTCTTGATATTATCAAGGAATATTCTTTACTTATAATCTTCTCTTATCACTCCCTTCATTGTTGCTTTGAGTACAAGGATGAAGCCCTAAAGTCCATCATCACTAAATAATCATTTGAAGGACTTAATGAAGAATCTGGAAGAACTAAATTAAAAGACACTGACTTCATCCTTAAGAAAACCAAACTAAAAGCCACATGCGATAACTTCTTTTATTCCTAGGGATGTTATAACGTGTCTTGGATGAAGTGGATGGTGATTCTAAAAGGTAATTATTAGAGTTTAAGGGTTGAATATAAGAGCCAAAAGAATTTTAATTTTTAAATGCTCAAGCTTTCTCTAGTTAGAGGTGATTAGAGTTAGTTGGGTCATGTCAATTCATAGCTAGTGAGAAGTTTATATTAACATATTTAATTGAGAGTAACAAGATTTCTCTTGAAGTTGTTCTGATATGAAATTTTAGTTATTTTCTAGTTTTTTATTTTAAATTTGTAATAATACATTTTATTTAGTGCAATTTATATCTAGGAATTTTTGTGAGTCATTTGTTGCTCTTATTTTCTTTTATTATATTATATTTTCAAGGAGCATGCATGCACGCACGCACATGTGCATGCACACACAAAGACAGGATTTGGATTAAAATTTTCTATCTCCTTAATCAATTCTCCATTACTCTATGTCTATAGTTCCCCTTTTTTCTTCACAAATGACAAATATGTCTTGTGTAGCCTTTTTGAAGAATTGCAACATCACCTTTTGTTGGCTACACTAAATTCTAAATGAAAGATGTATATAGTAAACAAAATTGCAATTCAGTATAAGTGCATCTTTGATTTTATGTATAGTCCTATGCGGCAAAGGAAGGTGAACCACCAAATAGTCTTCATGAGTTTGAGCTCCGCTGCAACTAAGATCAATTTTGAATGGATCTTCATTTACTTTTGTGGAGCTTGTGGAGATTTTCAATTTCTATGGGATCATTTTAGCTCAAGAGATGTCAAACAACTTCAAAAGCATCATGTTTTTGATGAACTTTATGAAGAAGAATAATATATAGTATTCCCTTGCTCAATGTCATCATTTATTTTTTTAGTTAGGGTTTATAGAGATGGTATGTATAGTTTACATGTACTTATCTTAAAATGACTTATCTAGTTAATAAATTCCATAGCTAGAAATATTGGTATTATTTTATTAAATCTACAAAAGGTTCACCAATTCCCATCAATCTTGGACCATTCATCAGTAATAAGTCATGTCTTCTCACTCTTAATGATCAATAATACATGAATTTTTATGCATTGAAGAGTATATTGTTCAAGGTAAAGCCTATTTTGACTATGGGTTCTTCCAAAAACTTTTAGCTCATAAGTTTTCTTATTCACACTCACTCTTTTATGAATTCTTTAAGTTTTTTCTTATCCATTTTTATGTTTGTAGTAATTACAAACAAAGTTTCTCCTTTAGTCATAGAAGTTATTTCATGTATGGAGGCTACTATAAGGGAGGTGGAAGAAGAAGTTTCTTATGAAGAAGAAGAAGAAGAAGAAAGAGGAGGAAGAGGAGGAGGAGGAGAATGTGAACCTTCAATGAAAAGGGTGAGTAGAAGAGTCTAAATATTCCCTATAAATTTTACTAATAATAAGAGATTCTTTTAAAATTAATAATTAGTAAGAAGATGAAAAGAAATCGAAGGAAGCTTCTAAGTCAGTTGAACTAGAGGTGAAAGGAGAAGAAAGAAAGATGAAGAAGGATAAGGGTGATGATGAAGTGGAGTTGATCACCATGGCATATTCCAGTGGTAATCGTCTCCCTTATACTCGACAATTGAAGAAGGTAGAGGTGAATAAAGCTGACAAGTTAGCTCCTTCTCGAGAGCAAGGTGGAAAATAAGATGCTCCATTTGGCATTCCTATAGAGGTTATGGAGAAGGCTCCTGAGTTGAAGAATTCAAGGTGTAGTATTCCTTCTCGAGAGTAATTTATATCTAGAAAGATGCTAAACAAAAGTAAAGAAAGGAGCAATTGTGTCAAATTGTTGTATTGGTGGAAGGGAAAGGGAAGGCAGTGGTGGATGCACCTCCTCCATAAAAAAGAATGATAACTATGGTTGCATCTAAGAGTCCAGATGATCCTCCAGTAGAATCTCTCCCAATCCATCACATTCAAAAGCTTAGTTAGAATAAGTCTATTATAATTATCGATATGACCATGGACCCATATTCATCTCAAGGCATGAATTGGACAATTGTATGAACTTAGCTCATTCATCCATTCGTGTATTGGAAGATAAGGATAGATTTTTCCCAACTTATTTCATTTTAATTTTATGAGAATAAATGTCATTAGCTAATAATATATTTGCTTTTTAGTAGATAGATATAGAAGAATGGTAAAGAAATAAATGTCCATACATATAAGATAAAAGAATTGGAAAAGGAATTGCCTAATTTGAAGAAAACTAAAATTAATAATGAATTGATGATGGAATATCAACAAAACATTTTAGAGGATTTATATGAGAAGATTATTAATGGAGGTGGGTGTCCTTTTTGTGATAATAAGAGAATTAAATAGTCATGAATCTTTAGATTAATATCTAAAGATATATTTTGGAGTTTTGGTGAGATAATGAAGGGTGTAGGATAATATGATAGTAGGAATACCTAAACTAGTCCAATTTAGTCTAAATTATGTTGATTTAAAATATAACTTTAAGGAATGAGATTTATAAGAGATAAATGACTAAAATATTTGTGAAAGTTTAAGTTAGGATATGTATTTATGATCTAGTTGATTGAGAATTATAGGGTTTAAGTGGTTATTTGGTGTAAGGACTATAACTAAGTCATAATCAATGAAGTGGTATTATTGAGTAAAAGAAAGATGTAGGCTTATGGAGGAGAGTAGAAGGCTTAGTGAATGGTTGCAGATGATGTTAAGAGGTATGGGAAAGATAAAATAAATTACATTGGGTATTGAAGATGAGAAAAGTAAGATATGTTGGATAACTAGTGCTCCCACCAAGGATTGTCAAGGTTTGGCCACCAAGCAACAAGAACAACTCAAATAATTTGTAATTACCAAAAGATATTCTTTCATTTTAGTAAGAGGGTCTATTTATAGCCATTACAACCATCTTTCAAAAGAAAAAAATTCAAATCATAGAGGGAAAGGGGTGGCCACATTAATGTTAAGCAATTATTTTATATAACTCATCCATTTCACATGCTATTATTTTATGTGGATTCAACTACCTCACATGTCATACTTTGAATTTTTAAATTCAAAGTTTCAAACCTAGAGTTTCTATAATGAAATTAAAAATTATATAATTAAATAAAAGATGAAATTATAAAATGGGCCTTCATAGGCTAATGGGATAAACATTCTTCTTTCTTGAATTTTCTTGGGCTTTTGCTTGAGATCTAGTAAATGGACCTTGAGCCCTAATTTCTTGATTCACATGATATTCTACATCAATTAGAAGGATATTAGTATTTCCATGATTACAATTATAGCGAAAAGCATGATGCAAGAGCTATAAATAATTATAAGTCAAATACTATGCTAAGAGATGAGTTGAAGGATATGTAGGAGGATAAATGGTTTAAAATCTAAGGACTTAACAAATATTGAAGAATATCAAAAATGTTTCTGCCATGTTTTTGATGGTGTTCAATATTGCTTATCAAAGTTAGAGTAGGAAGTGATGAACATAGTGCGATCTAGTTCATCTATAATTTCGTGATATAAACCTTTTTTTTTAACAAATGAATATATTTATCTTATTAATCTTTATTTGTCTTGTACTTATTAATATCTTGATAATGAATGATAAATAATGAATATAATATAAATATTTACTCATTAAATCTTTATGCATGTTGGATATACATTTGTTTGATATAAAGCTTGTTTTAATATGTATATTGACATATATAAGCACTATAAATTCTTTAACCATTCAGAACTAAAAAATTAGTATTTCTTTATTTCAAGATGCATACATTCATTTTCACTTTTAAAACACTTATAGATAAAGTTGTTGCCTTTAATGACCTTCTTTTCATGAGATCTTCAATATCATAGTGAATTACGATTTTGGCTTGTCAAAATATGGGACTCACACTCTACTCAATTCATGAAATTCATTCGAAGGAGAGTCAAGATCTTTGACTTGAGTTGTGGTTTAATAGGATCAGATCTTAGAAATTCTAAATGTATTGGTGCTTCAAAAAATACACTCATAATTTTAGATTTTATTTTAGTAGATTCTTATTTTATTCAATAAAATGGATATTACTTAAACTAAGCATATTCCAAATGTAATGGATTTAGTAAATTTTCTAAGGGTTGATTGTCTATTTTCTTGGGAGCATTTTGAGCTCACTTATAGGGAGTAGTCTCTCCTTTTAGTTTGGCTTATTCTTAATTGTCTATATTATTGATTCTCTCAATATTTTGATGAATTACTTATAAAATGTGGTTCAATGTGTACCTTTTGTATCCATATATAGTATTCAAATAATAATATTCATATGACATATGTTGATGTTGTTAAACCATTAGAATATGATTTTGATAAGACATGCAAAGTATAAATAATGATTATTAATTACATGTATCTTTATATGAAAATACAAAGTTTCATAAGTTTCAAAATTACAAATAGAATATTTCTAAGTCATTTCCACACCATGTCCTAGTAACTTTCTTGCCTAAGTTTTTTTTATAGTAGGTGGGAGTTAGGACCAACTTGTTCTTTTCATAAAGGTTTAAATTTACTTAATACTAATTGATGAGTTGTAGCATTTTTTTCTTCAGTTCGTAGTCCCTTGCTTTAAATACTGCCAAGTCTTGTATGAGAGAAGTGGATGATCATGTTAGATAGTCAATAGCCACATAAATTTTGTCAAAAATTCTTGATATGAATCATTCAATTGTGTTAATGAATGGGTGTTCCTTACGACATGTTGTATGGCTTAAATACATTGAAAATTGAATAAGGGACACTACATAGTGCTCGAATATAGAGTAAAATAAGCAAGGGTTCCTACATTATTGATGGCAAAGAAGCTAGTCCATGAAATTAAAATTAGGATTAGAAGTTGAAATATAGGCACTCTTATAGATAAATTAATAAAATTAGTAGATTTTATGATTCATAGGAAGATAAATATCTTATGTATTCAAGAAACTAAATGGGTTTGGGAGAAGGCAAAGGAGATTGATAGCTTAGTTTTTAAATTTGGTATTCTGGTAGGAGTCATACTAGAAATGATGCAGGTGTAATTATAAAGATAAATTTGAACAACCTTGGAGTAACCTAGAATAATTAATACAAAAGGTACTTCTTGAAGAAGAAGTATTTATTAAAGAAGATTTAATTGAACATGTTGGTAGAGTAGTAGAAGATTTTAAAGCATTCATAGTTCATTCATTACTTTCACTTGCCCATTTGTCTTGTGATGATGTGAAAATATGAATTTGAGTTTTGTGGTCTATTTAACAAAATTATATTATTATTTTTATCTAAAAATGGTGGTTCATTGCTAGTGATTTTGATCTTTGGTAGCCCATATTTGTCTATAATGTCTATCTAATGAAATTCAAACTCATTTAAGTGTTTATTTATGCAAGTGGTTGGCTTTTATTCACTTGAAAATGTAATTTATCATAAAATTATGAATTTCTTTTGTTTTTAAGTAAGAGGAAGTCGTCCAATTAGATTCATTCCCTTAACAATGAAAGAATACAAACTAGTTATAGGCTGTAGTTTATGAGATGGTTGAAGCTATATTAGTGCAAATTTATGGCACTATAAATATTTCTTAGAGAAATTTTATGTGTTTTTATAGAGAGCAAACTAGAAGTATCCATACCTCAATATTTTATTTGCTAAGGTTCATTTGTCTTACTGACTTCCACATTGAACTAAATTTATCTCCTTGAAGATGTCTTTAACCTCATTAACTTTTACACATTTGAAATGGATCATAAAATAGATTTTATGAATAATTCTCTATCTATTAAGGTGTATTAAGCTACTCTTATTCATAATTTCTTAGAGTCTTTTACTTCAGATGGTACAATTTGAGATATTCAACAATAGAATCAATTTAACAAAATATTGATTGATATTCATCTTCCATCACTTCACTTCAAATGTTCAAATGATATTTCTCCATCAAATTTCCCCACTTTGGAAAGTAAACCTATGAGTTTTTTTTATTATTTGGGTATGTATTTAACCAAAAATCAAATGAGATATAGTGATTCATGATAGGTGCTTTGATAACACACTAATACCAACTCCTTATTTCCTAGTGACTCCATCTACATGTAGGGTCCATAGTGATTTTGTTATTATGATTTTGCTTTGTTTGGCTTCATCAATTAAGAAGTCGATGAAGAAGTTTGCTATGGTTTACACTTTGATTGATGTTCAATGGGCATATGTGATATTAAATTCACTTAGTTTGATTGCCCATTTTAGCAAATGTCCTAAATGATTGAGTTTTACAAGTATTAAATTCAATGGACAATCGATCATGAATTATACTAAATGCATTTGGAAATAAGTTCTAAGCCTTCTAATTGTTGTAATTCAGGCCAAACTATATTTTTTATGATCATATACCACAATTAGCATCTCACAATACTTTGTTAATAAAGAATATTAGTCATTGCTTCTTCCCTTCTTCTCGATTAGTAACTAACTAACAACTTATTCTCTTATTCCTAAATGAAATAGTAGGTTTTCTTCGATCAAACTTTATAATATTTGAGCTAAAGATAACAATATTTTGAGTTTCTCAAATGGTTCTTCACATTCATAGTTACAAGTGAAACATTTTGCATTTCTTAGGATTTTAATGAACACTAAGCATCTGTCACCTAACTTGGATTTGAAGTTATTCAATAAAGCAAGTCAACATGTCATGTTTTATAGCTCTTTTTGATTTCTTGGTGATGGCTTTTTCAAAACTGCTTTTACTTTCTCAAGTTTCATTTTAGTGCCCATTGAGTTTATTGAAAACTCAAATTTTTTTTGATATGCATTTCAATAAGCTTAATCTCATATTTTGCTTTTTTATTTTAAATGTATCTTTTATGTTGATTATGTGTTGTTAAGGTGTTTTGGTTTTAATTAGCACATTGATGTACACCTTACCTTTTGCCTTTTGAAATTTACATCCATCATATGCTAGTGGGTGGCTCCATCATTCTTTAAGCTAAAAAGCATCACATTTTAATAATATATTCCATTATGTATACTGAATATTATTTTTTATTCATGGAGCATTTTGATATAATGGTTCTGAAAAATGCTTCTAAGAAAGTCATAATCGGTGATCGACTACTAAACCAACCAATGTGTTAATTCATGGTAGAGAGTATCTATCTTTTGGGCAAGTCAAATTGAGGTTTATGAAGTCAATGCACATCCTTCATTTATCATTTGACTTCCACATTATTATGACATTTGTGGTCTAATCCAAGCACTACACCTCTCATATGAATCCAACATCAAGTAGGTGTGGACTTCATTGAGATTTAGCTCTACCAATGTTGTAGCCACGAGCCTTATCTTCTATTTGATTGACCTTGCTTCCAGATCCATGTTCAACCTTCAATAAATAATGCTAATATCAATACCTGCATTTTGTCAATTGACCAAGTGAATACGTATTTGTATTCTCTAAGGGTTACCATCAGTTCATCTTTTTTTTTCCGCATTGAATGCAATATTTATTTAACAAGTTGTTGTTCTACTTCTCCTTGTGTCTCCAAATTTAAAATTCCATCTTGCACATTTTCTGCAACTTTTAGATAACATGACCTAGATTGTAATATGTTTCCTTTCATGGTAATTACTTGTCCTCCTACTGGAAATTCACAAGTACATGATAAGTCAACACTATGGCATGAAAAGTGGTTAACAAGGGCAAATCAAATATGGCATTGTAGGTATTCAACACCTTAACCAAGATGAAATCAACCATAATAGTGAATCACTCATCTTCTTCTCTCCAAGTAATCATAGGGTGATAACTCTTTATGTTTTCTTCTTTCTCTAGAGAATTTTAAATAGAGGTCCTGAAGTTGGTGTAAGGAGCTTCACTCATTGTTCACCTCTTTTTCTAGATTAAGGTTGGAAAGTTATCTTGGATTATAAATTTGTAAACCCAATAAATCAAATGTAAACCTAACCAAATTTATGTCAACTTAAGTGATATACTAGTTTAATCCTAACCCATTGAGGATCGTTTTAAAAAATGAACTCAAAAAAAAAAAATTTAAATAATTCACTTACTCACAACTTTTAAGAACATATTGGGTTAAATTCTATTAAAGCACAAAATAATTGAAAACCCAAATCAAATTAAATTTAAAATTAAGTTTCCTTAATTTGAACTTAAAATCTTCATTAACACATCACAACTTATTAGGTTGATGCCTAATTGAAATCAACTAAGTCAATCTCAATTTTCATTAAGCTTGAATAAAATATTTCACAAAGGCTCAAATCTTTCGTTTAAATTAATGATAGAATAAATTAACTAATAGTCATCAACATTTTGTTCAAGTTATGTAGCTAATAATTAAATAGAACTTCAATTTCAAATAAGATAATTAAAATCAGCATCATTAGTTAAAAAAATATATGTGAAATGGTGAATGAAATGAAACAAAACTCAAATTAAATTAATTAATTAAATTCATATTGTCAGCTTACTTAAAGCAACTTCTTTCTTATAAAATATCTTATTTTTCCCTATTGCAACTTCAAGACTCCTAATTGCCCATCGCTGACCATGTTTTCTCATTTCAAAACAAAGAAAAAAAAAGCTTAACACCAAAATGGATTCCATCAACATTCCCACATAAAAAAAGTCAACAGGTTCTTTTTTCCCATTAATGTAGAGAAATTATCACATGCGTCATGCAAATACATCCAAATTTTACTGTGTACTAATGTATACAATAGTGTATGCACCCATTTTAAAAAAAAGTTTAGGAAATATTTTGAGCACTTTGAATGCTAGTATTGTGGTGATTAATTTTGGATTGTGGCACCAGCCTAGGGTACTTATTGAAGTGATTAGGTACAACATTGAGATATGATGTACTATCCCGAAAGATAGAGGCATCACCCTTCAATGGACCTAATCTCTAAAAGGACACCTAAGACATGATGGGTCTTTGAATATACCAGAGATTTTTTCCTGCTTTATATAGATTAATTAAATAGGGTTTATATTAAATTGGGTTTTAAAGTTCTCTATGGGGTGAGCCTCCATAGTTAATTACTTTCTAGGAAATGAAATTCTCAAGAATACTCTCGATTAAAGTAGACAATTATCATATCCAAAGATTTCAAGGCTAGACTATCAAAGAATTAGTTATGTTTGAAAAATCAATTGGGAAATTTCAAGGAGAAGACATATTTTTGGAATACAAGGGGAGGAAGAAGGAAATGCTTATGATACTAGGAAGAATGAGCATTCCAATCTAGCTTATGGTTGGGCTTTATATATTTGAAGGTAAAAAATTATTTATTTGTGTCAAATTTTATTAGATTACTAGGGCTTATAATCCATCAACATAAGGTTATTGAAATGACTAAGAGATTATGATTTATGCTTGTAGCCTAAAGGAAAATAACTACCTCAGATCCTAAAACTAGGAGCTTTAGTATGAGCTAAAGTATGACATAAATCTAAGTGACAGGTGGACATAAAGGTTCACCACCACAAGAGAGGATGAATCTTCTGACTTTTGGACTTATAACCATCTAGAGTGGCCGCCAGCTAACTCTTCCTTTGATTTTAAAACCATGTAGTCTGGTCTTATGAATTTCAAGATAGCTAGGGTAATTATTTAATTAGAAAGAGACTAAAGTCCTAAACCCACTCCCTAAGAGACTAGAGCATGAGTGGTGTGTGCATATGACTTAATCTATAAATGCAAAATCATTTCAAATTTTATTTCTTTATTTGGCCACATCATTTAGACAAAGGCCTTTGAATTTTTATGCCTAAATGCAAGATGAAATGATTATTGGCCAAATCAAAAGAAGAGGGTGTTCTCCACCACAAGTCAAGCATTCCCTTATCATGCAAGGATAGAGATCCCTCATATTCAAGAAAGAATAAATATCCATGCATGATGCGAGACATATGACCATACAACTAAGGGGTTACTAAATATTTTAATTATCTTATTTAATGCCTAAGCTTTATGGCGAGGTTATGAGATGTTTAAAATTTAGTTATGAGTGATTTGTTCGAGAGAAAATGTATTTTATCCTAAGAGCCTAACACATCCAGGCCACACATTAAAGCATCAATCATTAAGAAACTAAGAAAAGTATGTCATTTCTAATGTGCAATCTAAACAAATCATCACTCAATTTTATAAACTATCATAAAAGAGTAAAAGGCCGGTGCGGTTGGGTACCGCCGTACAACCCAAAAAGAAAAGATGGAATATGAAAGAATAATTATAATTATAATTAATTAAATGCTATGGGGTCTTCATTATTCATTCTTCCATTTCCCCATTCTTCTTTTTTTGATTTAGATGTGCTTGCTTCAAATGCATCACAGGGCACCCCAAGATAAATCCTTCTGGTCATTGCTCATCATAATCCCCCATAACATTAATCATAATTTCTATTGCAAAAATTACATTTATATAGGAAAGAGTAAATCTAACTATACTTGCAAAGGAGGTTAGCTAAACACACATACAATCCCAAGTTAGATGTATAATTTGGACTTAGCTCCCTACACATAGGTAACCAAGCCCGCCTATCCCAACTTAGATTATGCTTAGGGGTTTAAGCAACCTACAAAGAGAGCATTCATATTTATTTTTAAGCATCCCCTTAAGCACAATCCTATAGAGAACATGATTAGGCTAAGAGCTAACATCCATATCTAAGCATACACCCTAACATCTAGTCTAAAATAAAATATACATCACATCATGCACCATCCTAACATAAAGCTTGAAGTTGAAACTTAGTTCTAATGTGTGTGTTAAGGCTTATGTGGTACATCTTAAATAGGCATTAGAGTTAAAATTTTCTAATGTTTGAAAAATATTCAAGATAACATGATGGTGGGTTTCATTTGAAGTTGTTTAATGGATTTATGAATTTTAATTTGTATTTTGCTTTATTTCATGTGAATTATTACACTTAGAAACTAAGTGTTGTAGAGAGAAGGAAGAGGACCACCCTCTTTCATCCCTACCCTAAGCCACTTTCTAAAGTATATTAATTTGATTTAATTCTCTTTAGTGAATGGCTTATTAAATGATTTAGTTAATCCTAAGTTTAGCCTAACTTTAAATGACTTTATTCAATATGAAATCCTTCTTAAGATTAATTTAATTGAATTACTACCATATGATATATATTAAATCATTCCATTCCATCACATGAATCATGCATATGATTTAATACCTATCATATCTGTACATACAACATATTTTAGCACACTTGAATGATGAATGTCTATGTTTAAAATTTATTTTCTTCATTGAATTATATAAACATATAAATTAAGGCTCTATCCAAATTCTAATGCCAAAATATATAAGAATGGAATCACATAAGTATGTGTCATTGTTACTAGGAAGTGAGGTAATCAAATGACCTCCTTAGGGCTAATTAAAGGCTCATATTCTGGATGTCCATATACTTATTAACATTCCAAGCCTATGTAGATCTATACATTAATAAATAAAAAGAGAACTAATTTATATGACTTAGGTGGATATGAATGCACATATTTTTAGTAATAAAAGGGGATCTTCATCTTTTAATTAAGCACACATATATATAAAAGATGTGAGGAAGTAATTATCCATTGTTCAGAAGTGAGGTAATCAAATAACCTCCTTGGGGATAACTAAAGCATCGTATTCCCATGATGTCCATACTAAACACTTTCTATCTTAAATACATATGAATGTATACACAACTATAAAGATCAAAATCATGCAAAGATTGTATTTTCTTTAAATAAATCATTTATGCATATGAATTAAAGCTCTACCTAAATTCTAATATCAAAATACATAAGAATGAAAACAAAAGAGTACTTTTCATTGTTAAACCAGGGAGGTGGGGTAATCAAATGACCTCCTCAGGGCTACTTAAAGCCTCGTATTCTCGGGATGTCCAGACTATATATTCATTATTGTTCAAACTCATGTAAATCTATATATGATTTATAAGAAAGAGAGCTTTATTTAATATTATTAAGATATAAACAAATGTGTATTCATTAACATTCAACACTCTAAGTATTATAATTGATTCATAAGTTTTGTCAAATAGTTTTGAATTTATTAATGATAGTGGCCACATATATTTAATTAAGCCAACACATGCAAGCTTACATAAAGAAAATTTATTTTATTTATTAAATTTGAAAGAATGCATGAAACCAAATGACATAGAACATTTAATATGCTTGGAAAGGAATAATTAAATATCAACACATGGTTCATTCTATTAAATTACTTCTTAAGGACAATGACATTAAATAAACCCATTTAAAGAAAACTAAAGTTCATTAATCAATTTAGTTTTGAATCTTTGATTTGATTTAAAGAGTAAGAGGAGTACTCATTTGTTATCTAATCCCACTCCCACATTGGTAATTTCATTTTATTTAAGAGAAGGTAATTAAGTAAATTTTATGAATTAATTAAGTTGGATCCTTAATTAAATCAATTAATTACCCGTACCTAGGTCACATTAATGTAATTAAATAAAAAATTATGAGCCAACGTGATATGCATATGAATGGAAAGTAAATTTGTAATGATCCTAGAGAATAAAGGGGACTAATGCAATTGGCTCACATTTGATAGTTAGTTAGATTAATGAACTTAATTATACTTTATGGTTTCCCCACACATGTGAGTAACCATAATTTTCCTAAGTACCTTTAGGTTATTAAGCACCTAAAGATCTACCCATGATTTAATTAATCAAGATATGATGTTATTATGATTTTAAATTTATTAATTAAACCATCCAATTAATTGATTAAAACCTTTAATTCTCATTTCAACCAATTTATTTAATTAATCAAGATATGATGTTATTATGATTTTAAATTTATTAATTAAACCCATCCATAATTGATTAAAACCTTTAGTAATCTCATTTCAACCAATTTCTCAGTAGAAATGGACTTGGGGAAAAGATTAGGAAAGAGGTCCTCATCCCATTTCCTTTGCCCATTCACTATTCAATAGTGATTGAATAAACAATTAATTAATTTGTTGCATGATTAGAGGGTTACTTAATAATTTAATTGAAGAGAGTAATTAATACTTAAATGAGCAATTTCTCTAATTGCAATAAATCACACAAGAAAATTATGGGAGGGAAGGCCATCTTATTAAACCACCACAAAGTTTGGAATTAATAACTTTAATATTTAAGGAGTAATTAAAATTAATTTTTTAATTAAATAAGCTATTATTCAAATTTAATTAAGAATTAATATTAAATAAATCTCCTTTGAAATACACAAGTGAATATTTATTTGTTTTCTAATTTTTTCTACAATTGTTAGATTTTGAAAGTTTAGCCATTAAATATATTAATTATCCCTTAATTAAGCTAATCATGGGTCCTGTGGACCGTTGACTTAGTGTGTTTTCCACGTGGCACCTGATTGGTCATAACATGTTTGACTCGGTCTTTGGCGATGGTGGCGGTAAAGGCGCTTTCATCTCCACCATTTGATCTAAGATCAGATGACACAGATCAAACTAGCAGCATCTTTAGGGATAAAATCAGATTAAATATAGCAAGCAATCATGACCATCCGTTCCAATCACATAGAACGGACGGTGGGTGATCCATCATCTCATGAGCGACGAGAGGTGAATAGCGTCCTCCTTTTATCACTCGATATGAGCTCAGCAGAGCTCAGATCAACTCCAAATGGATCCCACGCGAAGGATCAAGGATCCAACAAGATCACGAGAGATGCAAGTTTACTTCACCAAAGCTCAAATAAAGTCCATAAAATCTTAGTTTTAATTAAATTACCTCCTTGAGCTCAAGATCGGTGGTGAAATCGATTGAGTAAGCCGTCAAGTGAGAGCAGGAGCCATTAGCTGTGCCGCATGTGTTGATTTCTTACAGTTTTCTCAGGAGGCTAGGAAGCATTACTGTGGAGATCGGCATTGATTGAATTCACACCTCCGGTGGTCGAGAAGCTCAGGAGATGATTTGTTCTTGCTCAACGATGAAGTGTGGGGATGGTGTATATGAAGTTTATTTGGATTTAATGAAGGTTTGAAGGAGTTTGGTCAAGTGGAGGGTGTCTGGCTGACAAGGAAAGCTTGGGATGCTCGGTAAGCTCGGGGTTTTAAAATTGCCTTTGGGAGGTGTGTGTGATGGATTCAAAATCAAAATTAGGGGGGCACCCCTCTTGGAGATTGAACAGATGGGATTATCTCTTGAATTTTGTCCGTTCAATTGCCATCAGGGTGGCGGAGTGGTCGGTGTCACCTCCACATGGCTCGATTGGGTTGGTGAGATGCTTGGTTGACGGCTCAAGGTGGTTGCCCTTTTATGGATCCATTGGGTTCGACTAGTGAGGGAGGTGAACTCACCTCCCTTTGATCTAAGGTTGACCTAACCCACATGGGTTGGGCTAGGTGACTAGGTTAGATCCCTCATTTGGGTGCTTGATGGCTGCCAAGGGGAAAAAAGAGGGTGGACATTGCTAATTTAGGCAAAATCCCATGTGGGGAGAATAATCCAAGGGAGATTTTCTTTGGGTTGAGCCCAATTCAGGTTGGACTAATTTGGGGCTGATACAAGGTGGTTTTGGGATGTGATGGGTCAGGATTCAATGGGTTTTGGCTTAGTTCAAATGGGTTTGACTCAATTTGATATAGGTCAAATTCTAGGCTAGATTAGGATTGACCATAATTGTGTCAAACTAGAAGAGTCAAGTTCAAATGATGATTTGAAGTATTTTTGGTTTAATTGGTTTGAATCAATTTGGCTTAGATTTGATTTTGGATCATTTGAAATCAATTGGGTTAAATGGGTCAAGATGACCAATTTGACCAAATTGGCCAAATTAGCTTGGGTTAGGAGTTGATTCATGTTCAATTGGTTAATTAGATGATTGTAGGTTTTGGGTTGAATCAATTTGGATTTGATTTGGATTTAGGCCAATTTGACCCTTTAGGTCAATTTGGGCTAAATGGGTTAGGTTGACCAATTGGTCAAATGGGTTCAATTATGACTTTGGTTAAGTTCAAAAACCAATTTGGAATGAACTTGAGCCATTAGTTGCAATCAATTTGGGTTAAATCATGATTTGACCCAATTTGATCTTACAGAATTATGGGTCAACTTGGGTCAAAGGGCCAATTGGGTTAGGTTTGGCTCAATTGATGGCTAAGTCATGTTCAAATATTGATTTTAGGTTGGTATGAATCATTGGTTTTAATTAATTTGACTTAGGATAAATTTAAAATTTAGTTTGGTTAAAAGGGGTACTTGTCAAATGACCAGGTTGACTTAGTTTGTTGATGACAATGATTGATCAACTAGGTGATCAACAATCATCATAGTAGGTTTTGGTTAAGTTGATTCAATCTAATTTGGGTTGGATTGGATTTTGGCTCAAATAGGTCTTTTAGGTCAGTCAAGTGAGCCTTGTGTTTAGTTGGATTGATTTTGGGTTGATTTGAGTTTAGTTGAATTTATATATAGATCTAAGATTGATATATAACTTTGATTGCAACTAGTTTGGGTTCAAATGGGTTTTGATTCATTTGGATATTTCAAGTCAAATGGGTTAAGTTAGGTTTGATTTAGATTGATTTTGGTTTGGCTTGATGATTGTAGATTTGATTTATATTTGGGATGATAATTGAAGATATAATTGACTCATTAGAAAATTAATTGATTTTTATTTTAATTTGGATGGAATTTGGCTAAGTCCATGGAATTGGTTGATATTGCTTAGGCTTGGGTTTAGTATTTGATTTGATATTAATGATTTGGCATGTGATCAATTGAATGTATATTTGATCTATATTTGGAAAGATGATTGAAGATATGAATTGATCATGAGAAAATTAATTGAATTTGGCATAATTTAGATTGAAATTTGGCCAAGTCCATGGAATAAATCATGTGGCTTAAGCTTTGGTTTTGATTTGATATGATATTTGGATTTAGTTAATTGTAGATTTGATTGTAGATTTGATTTGGGGGTTAGATTGAGTTTGAGAAAAATCAATTGAATTTGGCTTGATATGAATTTGGTTAAAGAGATTTTGGCTAATTTCATAAGATAAAATCATAGAACTTAGGCTAAGATTGATTTGGCGGGATTTGGTATTGATATTTGGATGCGAATTTGACAAATTGATTGAAAGGTTGAATTGGTCTTTGAGAAAATCAATTGAACCTGGATTGGTTTGGAAGGAGATTTGGCTAAGTCCATAAGATAAAATCATAGGGTTTAGGAAGGATTTTGAATTTATATTTAACTTGAATTTTATTTTGGATTTGGGATTGATATGAATTGAATTTAGTTGTGGCTTAAGAGGGTGAAGATAAGTTGGGTTTGAGTCATGGGGTAGGTAGGCCATCATAATCCCTAATCCTATGGTTAACCCTTCTTGGTCTCTAGGTTTAGGTCAAGTGTTCACCTAATTTCTAGAAGTTTCTTATGATTAAGGAAGTCTTAGTGTCTAGAAGACTACTAAATCTAAGATGGGAAGATTAGCTCCTCACTCCAAAAGTGAGGTCAACAAAAGGCCCCCCAATAGGTGTGAAATCGACAAAATAAACATATTAGAGTTGATGGGGCATCAATGTCACATCAAAATATTGCAGGCACTTAATGAAAACCATCTCCCAAACCAGAGTAGATAATGGCGATCTTAGTGCAATTCAACTCTTCTTATGCTAAGAAATAAATGAGGCAAGAGGGTTTGATGGGAATATCAAGTACATGAAGGAGGACTCACTTGGGAATCAGACATGAATTGGATATGACATGTGAGGGGTTTATGCCAAGGGCATAGAAGAAGAAAATTCAGGATTGGGTACATGAACCTTCCACTAGGAAGCGGGTTTGAAAGCTATCTCGGTGATATGGACTTGAGTTTGACTGAATTTGTTTGATAGACATCCGTTGGGGATGGATATTTGATTCATCGAGAGGAGATCCACTAGGGATATGTGGTGAAATTTTATAATTTCTAAAGTATAATGTTTACTTCCATCTTCACTCTATGCGAGATAAAATGAAAATAGAAATATGCTTCTTCTTTTTATGCATTTTTGACACAGATCCTCAGATATTCTTATTGAGGGTGATCGATCACGACATTGGCGAGAGGTATCTCAAAAGATAAAGTCACCCACCCACAATGGACCTGTCACCTCAAGCGAAACTCAGAAGGATAATGGACATGTGTACCAAAGATTCTTCCCTTTCATGGAAAAGTAAAGTAAGATTTATTTTAAATTAAGTTCATTAAGTTCCCTACAGCGGCATGCCCCCATAGTTAATTACATCCTAAGGAATGAAATCCCTTAGGAATACTCTCGATTAAGGTAAATGATCATTGTCTCCAAATATTTCAATAGGTAGGACTATCAATCGATTAATTTATTTTAGAAGATCAAATGAGATTGATCAAAGAAAGAGATTTATTACTAAAGCCAAACAAAGATAAGTAGGAGATGCTTATGATGCTAAGAAAGCTATAACAACATCTCAAACTATCCTGTAGTTACATTTTGATAATTGAATTATTTATTTGAGTTGAAATTTTTATTAGAAGTTTAGGGCTTATAATTCTATAATACAAGGTTATGGGAATGTTTAAGAGGTGAGGATTTTATGCTTATGGCCCATGAGAGGAAGCAACCTCAGGAACCTAAATCTAGGGAGCTTTGGTGAGCTAGAAGCGACCTAAATCTAAAAAAAAATGGGTGTTTGGTTTGCCTCCATAAGAGAGGACAAACTACACACATTTTGGACTTATAAGCTGCTTGGGGTGGCCAGCCTAAACTCCTCTACAATTTTAAATTCATGTAGGCAAGTCATGATTTATGCAAGATTATTATTTATTTATTTAGAAAGAGACTAAGTCCTTAAACTCACTCCTAAGATACTACATCATATAAGGGCATGATAAATGACCTAGATCTAATGATTCACATTACATTTTTTTTTATTTTTTGGACAATTATTTGACTCAAGCTTATAGGATTCATATGCCTAATGCATGAAGTAAGATTATTGGCCAAAATCGTGAGAAAGGGAGAAGGTGTGTTTCCACCATGGCTCTCAAAGGTCAAGCCAAGTTCCTCCGCAAAGGTGGAAGCCCTCTAATCAAGTGAAATAATATACTTTTATGCATGATGTTATAAAGAATACTCATCCATTAAGGAGTTGATAATTCTTTTATTTTTGATTTTAACTTAGGCTTTAAGTGAGGTTAGAGTTATTTATTTTAATTTTGAATTGATTAACTTGGTAGAAAATTTATTTTTCCCTAAGAGCTAATCATCATCCAAGCGTACATTAAAGTAAGGAAAGAAACTAGAAAACATGCTATCTTATACAAGCTAAACAAAACAAAGCATCAAAAATTTTATAAAGCTAACAAAAAAGATTAAAAGCCATTTTGATTTGGTCGCACCACCAAAAAATTGGGTAGATCTACCATACAACGGATTACAAATGAATTAATTTACAATTAAGCAAGGAAATTCATGTTATGGGGGTCTTCTTTTTTCTTTCCTTATTTCTTCTTTCTCCTTTTTTCTTTAGTTTCTTCTTTTGGATGGTTGGAATGTGGATGCTCCAAAGGCTTCACATGGTACATAAGATGTAACTTATGACCACCATGCTCATCTAATCTCCCATAAAATTCATTCCAAAATCCTAATTGCAAAAATTACATGAAAAAAAAGTAAATCTAACTAACACCTGCAAAATAAAGATTAGCTAAAAAAATCACATAAATCTCAAGCATATATATTGGACTTAGCACCCCACACATGAGTAACCAAGTCCACCTAGCCTATTGGATTATGCTTAGGGGTATAAACACTTGCACAACAAAAGCATTTATATTTTTTACTACAGCACCCATTAAGCAGAATCCCATGAAGAAAATAATGATTGGACTTAATCATCCTATCGGTCATTCTATGCACATTCACTAACATCCGACTAAAACAAAATATCAAAAACAAAAGTAAAAAAATCAAATACATGCGCCCTAACCTAATGCTAGAAGTAGTAACTTAGCCTAATGTGTGTGCTTTAGAAGGTTTGTGTGGTATGCTTAGCTATGGTTTTAAGGTTTGGATTTTCTAAGTGTGAAGATGTTCAACTTAGATGGGTGGTTTCATTTGAGTGTTTAGTTGATTCAGGCTGATTTTATTTTGTATTTTTATTTGGTTTAAGTGAACCTTACAATTAATTACTAGGTTTTAAAGAGAGGGGAAAGAGAAGAGGACTTCTCTTTCCTTCCCTATAAGTGATTTCTAAAGTGGTTTTATATTTAGGTTTATTTAGTGAATGTTTTATTATGCATTTTAGTTAATCCTAAGTTTAGATTTTTCCTAAACAAACCTATTCAAAAAGAAAGGCATTTCAAGATTAAGTAAAGTGAACTAAATTCACAAAACACACATCACTTCATTTCTTTCCCAACATGTATAACATGCATATGGATGCATCCTAAGCATATTTATACATTCAAATGAGAATGTTTAGCACACTTTATGATGAATGCTAAGTGAGTTACTTAAGAAAATTTGAATGTTTTATGATGCATGATTTTCATTAAGTAGAAAAGAGGTTTTCTTATCCATTTTTCACATGCACACATGCATGTATGAAAGGCATAAGTGAGTCTGACAAACCATTATTTAAGGGTGTAAGGACCTACTTAGGGCTACTTAAAACTCACTAACCAGGGGTTGTCAGGACTAATATATCACTTTCTTTAAAAACATATGTATAAAAGAAATGAAGGAAAGAAAGATCTGAAAGTTTATATACTTATGTTTGGACTTGGTTATGCAAGTTATATGTGTAAGTGTAAGGATCTTTCTTAAGTCATAACATGGAAGAGGATAAGAATAAATTTAAGCAAGTGTTATGTTCTTTTAAAAGAACTATACACTTTGCAAACCATATTCAAATCCATATTAAGAGAAAATAAAGAAGTAAACATAAGACACATGTTTATATTCACATCAAGATTAAAAATAAACTATAAGTAGCACTTTCAATTTTAGGTATTTGATTTATATATTTTGAAAATAGTTTTGAATATAATAGTGATAATAGCCATTCATATTTTTACTTTAGCCATGCACATGCAATTTGACATAAAGAAAATATTTCACTTTCATTTTGATTTTTGAAAATGAATGCATGAAATTCATATGACATACACATTTAGCATGTTAGGAATGAACTAAAGTGATGAAATCATGTAAAACACATTCACCCTAATTAATTTCTAAAGATAATATCATGAAATAAGAAAGTTTAAAATAAATCAAATTATTTTTAAGAAGGTTTTATTTTATCTTGAGTTTGATTTAATTTGAGAAATGTGAGGTAAGTTTGTTGTTCCTAACCCATTCCCACATATTTTTATTAATTTAATTTAATTTTTAGGTGATTAGATCAATTTTATGCTTTGGTTAGGTTAAGGCATGAATTAAATGTATTACACCCTTACCACATTAGCAAACTTAATCAAATAATTATGAGATAATGAGATGACATAAAACCACACAAGGAATTTAAATCAGAAATTCATCTAGGAAGAAAAGGGCCTAATTTATTTGGCTCATGATTAATGATTAATTAAACTAAGGGTTTAATTTTAAGTAATTTCATAACACCTCTCACACATGTGAGTTGAGTTTTGATTTCCTTAATACTTTCCTTGAACACCTAAGCATCTACCCAAGATAGATTAATTGAGTTCTAGAAAGTTTTAAAATTTTATGAAATTAATTAAGGGAGTAATTAGTGAATTAACTCTTAATTAAGAATGGACTAAGGAAGCAAAAGTGGTTTACAAAATATCTCACAAAAATTATCCCAAAATTATTCCCTAAACTTCATACTCACTCATTCAAAACTTAATTGACTCAATCAGAGGGTTAAACCACTAATTATGCCCTTAATTAAGTTTAATTACATTAAGGGAGTGATTAAGGAATGAACTAGGAATTCCCCTAATTAAACCACCAATAAATCCCAAGAATATTAGGGGGAGGCAGAAGTCATCCCACTAATTAAGCACAAAAGTTTGGGATTAATCAGTGGAGTAATTAGAGTATAATTAGCAAAATAATATTCTAAATAAACCCAAGTTTAGAGAAAAATACTATTCAAAATTCTTTGAAATTAATTTTAGAATATTCCATATTCAATTATCTATCCAATGCAATTTATTTCATATTTTGTTAATTTTTCTAGGCTTAGATATGAATTTTAGAAGTTTCCATAATTAATTAGAATATTTAAATAGCCTAATTAAGTATTTAATCCGTCCATTGGGCCATTGGCGTGGCATCGTGTGTGATTATGGGTCTAAAACATCACATCATCATGTGCGGCCATTGCTTTCACCTCCATCGATCAAAGATCGGATGATTAAAGTGCAATTCTAAAGGGTAAATCATGGGTGCTGTGTTTTAATCTCGGCCGTCCATCCAAAGCACATGGATGGACAGCGGAATTCATCCATCATGGAATGGGCAATGGAGATCATCGATACTACAGGAGGCTCGGTTGAGCTCAGTTACATTTAGCCACATCTTCATCATACAATGGATGTCGGATCTAACGGCTAGTTTATCATGCAATGAAAATTTATTTCATAAAGCTCCACACTATGGATAGATTAAGCTTGGAAAAATGGTTTACCTTGCCGGAGGTGATCACCGAGACTCGATTCCCTTGGAAAAGCTTCGTCTAGTGAAGATGAAGCTCTGTTGAGAGTTTGTGGTCTTGAGATTGGGTGGTTGTTTCTAGAGGCCAACTCCACCTTAAACTTTTTGCAGCTTTGATCGAACTAGCACTGCTCTTGCCTTTGGAGCTTTGGAAAGAGCTTGGGCAAGTTCGATTGGGGTCCATGAGGGAGCTTGCAAAAAGAATTGGCTTTTTTAGGTGTGAGCAAATTGGATTTTGAGTGGAACTCCCTCAAGTTATGAAAACCAAGAAGATGAGATTTCAAACTCTCTCTAAGAAGCTTGGGAAGAGTAGCTAAGGCTTGCTCACGGGTTGCTGATCAGATAGGGAGAGTGAAGATTCAGTTAAATTAGGGGGAGTATATCTCCCCCTTGAAGGATCGAACGCCGTAAGCCTCCTTTCCATTTTTATCCAATTGAGCTTATGCCATGAGTTTGTTAGGTTGTTTTGGATGTCCTTGCATTCGGTTTGGCCTAAGGAGTGGAATCATGAACTTCCTATGTGCTTAATTCAAGTGGAAAGAGGATCCCATGTGCTCCATTTCAAGGCATTTAGTTTTGGGTTTGGGTTGGGTTTGGCTGACCTAAACCCATTGGGTCATGTGCACTAGGTCCATTAGTGACCATTTGGTCCACTAAGAGGATGCCAAGTGTCCATGAGAAGGAATTGACCAAATTCCAAGTGGTTTTGATTTTGTGTTACCTTATGGATTAGGGGTAAAATGGTTATTTAACCTTGATTTCAGTTTGGACATATTTGGTATGATGAGAAAATAGGTTTGGCCAAGTTTCATTGAATTTGGAGTTGGTTTGATGTGATTTGGCTCATGTTGACCCATTCAGGTCAAAATGGGTTAATTTGGGTCAAGTTGACCAATTGGTCAAATTGGGACAAACCAAGGGTTGGGTCAAATTCATATGACCATTTCAAATGCTATGGTGGCTTCGGTTTGATTAAATTTGGTTCATATTTGGTTTTGGTTCAATTGAGTTCAATTAGGTCAAATGGGTTAAGTTGACCAATTTGACCCATTTGACTTATTTGGGTTAGGTCATGGGTTAGTTTAGGTTTAGTTGGTCATTTAAAATAGATTGGTATCTTTGTTTGCAATCAATTTTGGTTAAGTTTGAATTACGCTCAATATGACCCTTTAGGTCGAGTTGGGTTTAAGGTCCATTGGGCTAAGTTAGGTCTAGTTGGCTAATTGAGGCTTTGGTCAAGTTTAAAATCATTTTGAGATGAACATGACCCATTGGTTTCAATCAATTCGGCTTAGATCAAGTTTTGACACATTTTGAATTTTTACGTCAAGTTGGGTCAACTTGGGTCAAGTTCAAACATAGTTCATGAATGAAATTAGATCAATGATTTCAAACAATTTGGCCTATGGTGGATTTTGGCTAGTTTAGGTTTCATTTTGGCTAAGTGTTGACTTGGTTAACCCTTAAGTTTGACTTGGTTTGACCTAATTTGGTTGATTGATCATCCCATGATGATTGTTGATCATGATGAGAGGCTTAGGTAGGCTTAGTTCAATTTAATTTGGTTAGGATTAGAATTTGGCTCATAAGGATACTTTAGGTCACTTTTGATCAAGTGAGGCTAAGTGGGTCAAATGGCTTGGTCAAAGCTTGATTTGAGTTTGATTGAACTTACATATGGACTTATGATTGTAATATAATTCCATTTGTAAGTGGTTTGAAGTCAAATGGGTTTTGATTCATTTGACAATTTCAAGTTCAAAGGGGTGAACATGAGTTTGACTTGGGTTTGATTTTTGAATTGAGTTTTGGTTAAGTGATTGAAGTTTGTATTTATATTTGGATTCATGAATGTAGGATTGATTGAATCATGAAGAAAAAAAAAATCAAGGGTTTGGTTTGATTTGAAGTTGATTTGGCTAAGTTCAAGATTTTGACTTGAAAGGCTTAGGTTGGATTTTGATTAAATTTGATATTTTTTGGATTTAGTTTGATTGATTTGAATTTATATTTCATTTATATATGTGAATATAAATGAGAATATAAATGAGTTATGAAAAAAATTTCAAGGATTTGAAGTGGTTTGAACTTGATTTAGGGTAAGTCCTTACGAGGGAAAAAAAGTAATTAGGAAAGATTTTGAATTTAGATTTGAATTTTGGATTTAGTTTGATTGATTTGAATTTATATTTCATTTATATATATGAATATAAATGAGAACATAAATGAGTTGTGAGAAAATTTCATGAATTTAAGGTGATTTGAATATGATTTAGGCTAAGTCCTTAAGAGGGGATTAAATGACTTAAGAAGGAATTTGAACTTGGAATTTCAATCATGGGTTTCAATCATGGGTTTGGAGAAAATGAATTATGCTGGAATTGATTAAGGTTTGATGTTGATTTGATTTGGAGTTTGACTTGAAGGAAGGAAGTGAGGAATGTGGTTCAAGCTATAGGGTAGGCAAATTTTCCTAACACCCTTAAGGCATGACCTATTCCTATGACTAACTCTTCTAATTCTCTAGGGTTAGGTTGAGTGTCCACCTAATCACTAGATGTGTCTTAGGACTAAGGATCTCTTAAAGTCTAAGAGGAGTCCTATGTCTAAGATGAAGGGATTAAGAGCTCTCATCTAAGGTCACAAAAAAAAAAAAGTGTGGTTGTGCGGGGAACAGGTACATATTGTTGATGATCAACGATACAAAATGATCACAAGCACTAACAGAGATGATCTACTCCTAGCCCAAGGTGTAGAAGAAGTCCATAACTTAGTACAATGTGGCTTTACTTATGTCAAGGATATAAGGGAGGGAAGGAGGACTCCAATTGGGATAGAGTATGCGAACCTTCCATTAGGGAAGCAGGTTCAAGTCATCCATAAGGGGATGAGAGGTTTGGTTTGATTTAAGTCTCGTTGGAGAGAAATTTGATTTGATTAATTAAGTCCTACTGGGGCAAAGGGTTGAATTTATTTCAGTTTGTTGTTTATTTAATTGTGTTTATTTTGACTCCATCGAGGATAGACAAGTGAACTCTCTTCTGGGGAAGTGAGTCCAAGTCATCCACCAAGTGAAGAAAGGTTGTGAAATCCATCAAGGGATTATAATTCTAGATCCATTGGGGAGCTAGAAAGATTTTCATCTTACTGAGAGAAGCAAAAGATTCTGATTTGGATTGATTGATTATTTTTATTTTATTTATTTCACTCCACTTAGGGAGGAAGGTTGGATTTGTTTTAGATTTTTTAGATTTGGATTTTTGAGATAGACCTTATTAGTTTGTGATGGACTATACTGAGTAGGATCCATGGAGACCTATACCTAACTTAGATTTATCAATCTAAAGGGGTAGTCTACTAATCACATAGTGAGACTAGCTAAACAAAAGGATGCCTTTCGGTATGTAGCAGCTGTACTAGGAATAAAGCATAGTAGGCTTACATCCTCTAAAGTAAGTACCAGTTGCTCGGGTGATCTATTGGCAAGACAATAGATTGAACCCAACCTAGGGCTGACTAATGAGTAAATGCCTCTGGGGGACTTAGATCAACTCAAAGATATTCAAGGTTAGTTTTATTTCTTAGTTTGTTTTGATGGATTTCGTTGGCTTGTGATGTATCACACTGAGAAGGAGCTTATATTAGCATAGACCTATCTCAGATTTATTGAACCAAAGGGAGTAGCTTCCTGGCTGATGGGAGAACTATTCAACCAAAGGAGTGCCTTTCGGTTTGCAATGATCAATTCAATGGAAGAAAGCTTGGGGACTCACATCTTCCACTACAAAGACCATTGGGGTGATTGATTGCTTTGGGCAATAAATTGAACCCGACCCAGGGGCGACTACGGAGTGAGCATCAACCCAAGGATTTATCTCAACTCAGGTAGTCAGGCAATTCCTATAGGGAGTTCTACTGACACTACCCTAAAGATAGGATGCCTACTTGGGAAAAGAGGCCCTTTGGGGGCTTGAATTACTAATCCACAATCGAATTAATTTGTTTGTTTTATTTAGTTTGTTTATCGTGGACCCTATTAGTTTATGGGGGATCAAACTAAGAAGGAGCTTATATCAGGCTAGACCTATCTCAAATTTACTGAACCAAGGGTGAATCTATGCATCCATTGAACAAATCTTCTAACCACAGGGGTGGCTACTAGGAAAGGGGGACTGTCTAATCCAAGAGTAGCCCGGGTAGTGTCTAAATGGGGTCACAAAGGACGTGATCCAAATAGAGTGCTTGTAGGGGATGGGGATGCTAAGGGCTTAATCCAAAACCCTGGAGAAGATGAAATGACTAATCTATATCAAATAGGTATTCGATAGCCAACTCAAGGAGAAAGCACAGGGACTCATATCTGCCAAGAGTGGTGTATCCACAGGGTGAGTCACTGTCAGCATAGTAAACATCAATCAACTTAAGGTGCTCGTCAGTTTGCAACAATCGACTGGAAGAAAGCTCACATCCATAGTAGCGATTGTTGGGATAGTCTATCTTCGACTCAATAGGTGCCATCCAGGCTTGAGGCTCTTGAGTGAATCTTCTTGGAGGACTTATATCAACTCAAATGTAGTCGAGAGGAAAGGAGCCTCTGGGAGACTTATCCCGATCCTCAAATATACTAAACCTAGTTGGTGCATGAAGGCTAGTTCAAGAAGAAAGCTCGGGGACTCACATTTTCTTAAACAAAGTCAACATGAGGTAGCTTACTGGCTGCGCAGTGAAATATATCATACCAACAAGGTGCTCATTGGTTTGCAATGGTCAAGTGAGGAAGAAAATGTAGGGACTTACATCTTCCAAACAAGTGACCACTGGGGTGACAGGCTAGTGAGGTAACAACAGGAGAATAGAAGCGTAATGAGTGAGTGCCACAGGGGGCTTGCTCCCACATCAAAATAGCTTGAGACAAAGGATATGTGTTTGTTTTTGTGCATGTGTTAAAAGGGAATAAGATGCCTCTGGGGGACTCTTACACCTACCTTAAACACACTTGGAGATTTTGATGAAATGGTGCCATGGATGGCAACCAGGAATTCCCACTAAGAAAAGATGTCGCTTGGGTTCTCTCACACCTAACTTAGTTGTGTTAATTGAAATAGGATGCCTCTCATATTCTCTTATACCTATTCGAAATGAGCCAAGAAATTGTGTTTGATTGTGTTTGTGTTGTGGAAGAGGGATAGGATGCCACTGGGAGACTCTTACACCTACCATAAATACATCATGGCGGATTCGTAGGATAAACAAACAACGCTTCGAAAGAAAAGAATATTTTGATGAAATGGAATCAAATTTTTGTTGATTGATAGAATTGTTTTCAAACATGATTTTTATGGGTAATATTTATTGAAAAAGAGCCCATTAATTGGAAGCATCGAATGTTCCCCTCAATGGTAAGATCCTCCTTGGGTCTCTCTAACATGGGGCCTTCCCAAGTGAGTTCAAACTTGCCTACCATATTTTGATGAGCAATAATTGGTCTCCTTATGATTAACACAAGTTGTCCTACTCGAAAATACACAGAGCAGACCAGCTTCTTGTGAGCTTGAATCATTTTGAGGTTTGCAGCAGAGCTTCTCCTCTTGAGCTCTTCTAACCGCAATTTTGCATTCTACTCTGTAGTGATCTTATTACCTAATGCTATCCTTAGTGGTGGGAGTTGGACTTCTGAAGGTAGAACGGCTTCGGACCCATGCACTAAGGAAAATGGGATAAACTGAGTTGGAGTTCGGCATGTGGTGCGATAGGCCCATAAGGCTTCAACCAACTCTTTATTTCACTTTCATTTATTGTCATCGAGAGTCTTCGTTAGTATTTGTATGAGAGTTTTATTGAATGCTTCCTCTAAGAAATTTGCTCTGAGGTCGTAGATGGTGGAGTATCTCCAATCTATACCATGTCTTTTGGTGAAGTGTTGATTTTGGTGCTTTTGAATGCAGTACCATTATCAAATATAATTCGTCAAGGCACCCCGAACCTATATATAATATGGTTCCTGAAAAATTGAAGCACATGCTGAGCTGTGACCTCTCTGAGTGGGATTGCCTCCGCCCACTTTGAAAAGTAGTAGGTGGCAGCTAAGATGAACCAATGACCCTTGGTAGAAGAAGGATCAATCAAACCTACAATGTCGGTACCCCAACACTCAAATGGTCATGAGGCCAATGTAGGGTGTAGAATGTTTGGTGGTTGGTGGAGGACCCACACTCGATGGCATCTCTAGCTACATCCATGCGGTTTGTAATCATCGAGTAGTATCTAATCTGTCTTTGATCTCCTCTTCATCTTGGACTTGAATTGATGTGATGGGGCTTGAATATGCGTCAATTATAATGCCATGGGCTTTGTGTTTGTCTAAATAATGTAACCACATCTGGTCAAAGGATTGGCGGTACAGGGTGCCATCAATGAGAACATAGGAGGGAGTTCTGTGTTTCACCTGATAGGCTTGTGACCTTTCTTAAGGTAGTTTTCCAGTGTTCAAATTGTCTATGAACAGTTGCCTCCAATCCAACTCCTTGTCCATTTTGGCAACAGTAACCTCCCCTTCAAGAGAAAGTCTCTCAATGAGTTCAACATCAATAAGGAATAAGAGTTGTCTATTTTGGACCCTTATTGAAAAGGACTCATCTTTCGGACATGCTAGTTCTTTAACAAGTTTGGCCAAAGCATCTGCTACTGTATTTTTTGCTCAGAGAACCTTATAGATGGTGACTTCAGGAATCTGGGCCAACAACTTCATGATATACTCGTGGTAATGACAAAGCTTGGGTTTGAGAACCTTGTAGGACCTAACAATCTAATTGATGACCAACTGAGAATCCCCAAAGATGTTGATGATCTTGATATAAATACTGATGTCTAACTCCAGACTGAAAATCAAAGCCTCATACTCGGCTTCATTGTTGGTGCAGGGGTTGGAAAGATAGTATGAGAATCTCATCACATCGTGGTTTGGAGTTAAGAGAACTATTCCTACCCCTGCCTTTCCTGGAAGTGTAGATCGTGGTGCTTCTCCTTTATGAAAAGAAGTTGAAACATCAAAATACATCTCCCATCGATGGTTGTCAACCTCCCTTAATTCATGATTTTTTCATCAAGGAGATCATCACTAAAGGGAGAATCAGCAGGAAGTGGGTGTGCTGCTAAGCAATCTGCTAGTGCTTGTCCTCTTATCATACGGAGGGGCACGAATGTGATATCAAATTGTGAGAGGATCATGGACCAACATGCCAATGTCTAGATAGCATTGGTTATGCCATGAGATACCATAGTGGATTGGTTTTGGAGATCAAGTTTGCCTTATAAGAAAGCATATAATACCGTAGCTCTTGAGAGGCAAAGATCAAAGCTAGGCAATATTTCTCAATAAGTGGATAGTTTTCTTTATTAGGAATAAGATGACGGCTAAGGTAGTAGAGAGCATTCTCCTTCCCATCATTGTTGGCTTGGGTCAGCGTGAGCATCGAGAGTCATCAATGTAGCGTGTAGAATGAGTGGCACGGTAGTTTTGGAGATCTAGGCGATGGCTTTACCAAAATCTTGTTGTCTTCAAAGGCATCTTGACACTTGTCATCCACATCTGGCATCGACAAGTGTTGAGACCGGTTTGCATCTGCCTGATAGGTTGGAATAAAGCATCTTAGATATGCCAGCCGTCCTTGGAAGGATCTGAGTTGAGTTAAACTCTTAGGAGGTGAAATTTCTAAGATAGTTTTAATATTTTCTGGATTTATTTCTATTCCCCGGGGTTGGACAACAAACTCATGAAATTTCCCTGAAGCTACTCCGAATGCACACTTCAGGGGATTCATTTTGAGGTTAGATTGTCTTAACCATTCAAAAACTACTCTCAAGTCAAAGAGATAGTCTTCCTTTTCTCTATTCTTAACTACTAGATCATCATTGTAGCACTCAACCGGATGATGGATGAGTTCATTGAAGATATGAGTCATGACCCTTTGGTATGTAGCACTAGCTTTTTAAGGCTGAAAGGCATGACTCTATAACAAAAGATTTCGATCGGGGTTCAAAAAGTAGTGTTTCTTTCATCTTCAGGAGACATCTTGATTTGGTTGTAGCCAGATGACCCATCCATGAAAGAGAAAACTACATGAGATGAGGAGATGTCCACCATTAGTTCTGGTATAGGAAGAGTAAACTCATCCTTAGGACATGCCTTACTTAAGTCCCTGAAATTGACACATATTTAAATTTGGCCATTATTTTACTTAATCGGGATGACACTGGCTAACCAGGTAGGATATTTTTCTTCCCTGATAAAATCAGCATCAATTAGTTTCTTGACTTCAGAAATGACCTGTTGTTCAATTTCTAATTACATGAGATTAGGAGCTTGCTTGATAGGGTTGGTGCTAGGATCTATTGTTAGCTTGTGGACTGATGCGTTAGGAGATAATTTGAGCATCTCTTCATAACTCCATGCAAAATAGTCCTTCTTAAGTCATTGGTTTCTTCTTCATTCACAAACAAGTACATTAAGTGGATTTTCTTCTATCTTGAGGTTGTTTTTTTTAAGCATGTCAATTATTGAATGGATCTCCTCTTCAAATTATGGCGGTGCATCCTTGATTTGGAGATCATCTGAATCATCTGAGGTTTCTAAACACTCATTCCTATAAGAGTTGGTGTTGTGCGAAAATAACCTATCAGACTCCAAATGATTGATAAAAACTAAACAGTAATTGTTATCATCGACTAAACCCATTGCACAGAATCTTAGTCCTGCTCTTGATTGTGCTTCCCTGCCAGTATTGTTCCATAGCTTTTCAAAATACTCTGACCTGTGCCTGGACCATGTATGAGGAACCAAACCTTTTCGTATAAGATTATGAACACATGGCGAGTAAAAGTCAAATGGTAATTCCATTAATTCTTTAAATGTATCATCCTCAAGTTCTACATCAACTTCAAAACTTGAGGATGATGATCCCAAAAAGAATCTCTTCAGCTTCATATCACTGGAAGACCTAGGGGCTTCCTTAACTACTAAAACTTCAACTTTTTGAGATATAAGTGAGGTTGGAGCTAAGGTTCCTAGTTGATGCCTAATATCTTTACATGCATCTGATTTGAATACTTTGCCTTGTCTGGAGGCCCGATTTTCATCGCTGTCAGGCTCGAAAATCACCTCCAATGGAACCCGCTGAGATGGGTTGGCTGGTATATGTTGACCTCATTTTTAGAATGAGCTCTCAACACCTCCATTTTAGACATAGGACTTCTCTTAGACTTTAAGAGTTCCTTAGTCTTAAGATACATCTAGTGATTAGGTGGACACTCACCTAGCCTTAGAAGACTTAGAAGAGTTTGCCATAAGAATAGGTCATGCCTTAGGAGTGTCAGGAAAATTTCCTACCCTTAGCCTAAACCTTTCTTCACTTTCCTTCTTTCAAGTCAAACTCCAAATCAATTCTAATTGATTTTCTCATGACTCAAATCAACTCCATATGATTGAAATCTATGATTAAGACCCATGATCAAAATTTATCAAAAATTCCTAAGTTCAAAATTCCTAAGTCCTTAACCCTTTCTTAAGGACTTAGCCAAAATTATAATTCAAACCTATTCAAACCTTTAAGATTTTCTCATGATCCATTTATATTCTCATTTATATTCCCATATATAAATGAAATATAAATTCAAATCCATCAAATCAAATTAAAAATTCTAAATCAATTCATAAAAATTTTCTTAAGTCCCTTTAATTTTCTATTAAAGGACTTAACCAAAATTAATCCTAAATCATGATCAAACTCATTCAAACTCATGAGATTTTCTCAAAATATATTTATATTCTCATTTATATTCTCATATATAAATGAAATATAAATATAAATCATTCAAATCAAACCATAAAATTAAATCCCAAATTTAAAATGCTTGTAATTCCCTTAAATCCCTTAATTTTTCATTACTGGATTTAACCTAAACCTTGATCAAACCTATTAAAACTCATGGGATTTTCTCAAAACTTATTTGTATTCTCATTTATATTCTCATATATAAATGAAATATGAATATAAATCAATCAAATTCAATTCCAAAATTAAATTTCAAATTAAAAATTCTCTTAAATCTTTTAAATTCCCTTTAACGGATTTAACACAAATCATGATTAAACCACTTCAAATACTTGAAATTTTCTCATGATCCACTTATATTCTCATTTATATTCACATATATAAATGAAGTATAAATTCAAACAATCAAAACAAATTCCAAAAATCAAACTCAAATCAACTCAAAATCCAATCTAAGTCTTTCAAGTCAAAATCTTGAACTTAGTCAAATCACTTTCAAATCAAGCCAAACCCTTGATTTTATCTCATGATTCAATCAACCCTACAATCATGAGCTCATATATAAATCCAAACTTCAATCACTCAATCAAAACCTAATTCAAAAATCAAACCCAAGACTCCTTCATATTCTTCCTTTGAATATGAAAATTTTCAAATGGATCAAAATCCATTTGACTTTAAACCACTTGTAAATGGATTTATATTTCAATCATAAGTCCATATATAAGATCAATCAACTTCAAATAAAGCATTTGACCCACTTAGGCTCACGACCCAAAGTGACCAAAAGTACCCTTATGAGCCAACTTTTGATCCTAACCAAATTGGATTGAACCAAACTCATATTTCCCTTTCATCATGATCAACAAACATTGGATGATCAATCAGTCAAATTGGGTCAAACTAAGTCAAACCTAAGGGTTGACCAAGTCAACACTTAACCTAAAATGAAACTTTACATAGCCAAATTCCACCATAGGCCAAATTGATTGAAACCATTGATCTAAGTTCACTCATGACTTATGTTTGAACTTGAACAAGCCAATATTTGAGCCTAACCTAGCCCAATTGGCCCACTTGACCCAAGTTGACCCATTTTGACCTAATGGGCCAAAATGAGTCAAAACTTGATCTAAGCCAATTTGATTGAAACCAATGGGTCAAGTCCATTCCAAATAACTTGTGGAACTTGACCAAAGCTTTAGCCAACTAGACCTAACCTGGGCCAATTGATTGACCCCAAACATGACTTAAATGGGTCATGTTGAGCCAAAATTGAGCCTAACTCAAATTGATTGGAAAGAAAGATACCAATCCACTCCATATGAATAACCTAAGATAAACCTACCCTTGACCTACCTCAAATAGGTTAAATGGGTCAAATAGGTCAACTTGACCCATTTGACCTAAATGAAATCATATGAGCCAAACCAAATCTATAAACTAAGGCACCAAAACATTTCAAATGGTCATATAAACTTGACCCAACCCATGGTTTGACCCAATTTGACCAATTGGTCAACTTGACCCAAGTTGACCCATTTTGACCTAAATGGGTCAACATGAGCCAAACCCTATCAAATGGATTCCAAAGCCAATGAAACTTGGCCAAACCTAGTTTCTCCACATACCCAACATGTCCAAAGTAGAAAAATAGCAAAATGACCATTCTACCCCTAAGCCATAGATTAAATTTTGGTCTAGCCCATGGTTATTTTGGTGATACCCTCTTCACAATCACTTGAGGCTTTCCTAAAAGCTCAAGGGGACTTAGTGATGAGTGGTGCACCCAATGGGTTTGGGTCATTTGACCCATGGATCAAACCCGACAATATGGCTTGAAATTGAGTTTTCAAATTCTTTCTAGCTCAATTTCGGCACATGGGAAGTGGGCATTCCACTCGAGGGATCATGTGCACACTCAAAATAGCCTAAACAACCTCCCTAATCTGGTCAATTAGATCAAAATGGCAACCCTATGCTCGGTCATCTGATTGCCATAAGGGGAGATATACTCCCCATAATTCAATGAAAATTCACTTGACTAATTGTCGATTGAGGCCTAGGAACCATTAGCAATCATCAGGGAGCATTCACATGGTCTTGAGAGAGGATTAGAATTCTTCCTTCTTGATTTTGCACTGTGCAAAAATAGGGGAGGTGGACTGATTAGCCAAGTTCCTCTACACTTGATCTCATCCAAATTCCTTCTTCATCTTCTAAGGACAAACATCCAATTTGAGTTCCCATTTGGGGAGAATGACAATTGGATCAAAGCCACAAAGGGGAACAAGTGGTGTTGGTCCATAGGGAGATCTACTTAACCCCAAGGCTTGAAACTTTCAACAAGGCTTCATCTCCACCAGACGAAGCTACCTCATCGAGCTCGAGCATCGGTAATCACCTCCGATGAGGTATGTAATTTTTTGTCCACTTAGCCTGATAGGTGTCAGTCATTTGTGAAAGGAATGTTCATTGCATGAGAAATCAACTGTTGGATAGGTTGGTAATTATGCTTAGATGGTGTGGGTTAAGTTTTGCATGATTCCATGATAGATCGGGCTCAGATCTCCCCTTGGATCATGGACGGTCCCCATTGATCCTTAGAGAAGAACTTGGCTCATCTTAGTCATCCATCCGTGCATTTTAGATAGATTATTGAGATTATTTGGCACATTTAAGAGATCCTTCATCTATTTTAAACAGCAGGTGAATCCTTAGCCGTTCGATCTTTAATCAGACGACCAAGGATATTAGCATGTGCGCCACCAGTCGCCTTTTCGATGTGATGCTTAAGTGACTGGCTCACAATACGATGCGTGTAAAGTGCATTGACTGCCACTATCACGCGTCGCGCCGTGGGCTGAGTATTAATCAGGGATTAATTATTTACCTAATTAATTCCTAATTAGTCATTGAACTTCAAAATTTCATAACTCTTCATAGAAAAATCAAAAAAATAAAAAGAAAAAAGCTATGGAAAGATAATTCTTCTAGAATATTTTAAAAATGATTTCAAAGTATTTTGAATTACCCTTTTCTTTGAATTTTGATTTCTTTAGGAATTTTAATTATCTAATTATCTTTTAATTAGTTGATCAATTAATCTCAAACTTTTAGGGTTCATTTTAGGGGATGACCTTTGCCTCCCCTAATTTTCTTGAGATTTATTGAGGCTCAATTTGGGAAATTGCTAGCTCATTCCCTAATTACCCCTTTCATATAAATAATGATAATTAAGGTGTGATTAGTGGATTTATGCTATGATTAAGTTTGATTAAGGCCAGATCCAGTGAGCAAGGGTTTTATGGAATAATTTTGGATCATTTTCCCTAAGCTATTTCCTAAACCTCCTTTTCTTTCCTTAATCCCCTCTTAATTAAGGATTAATTCATTAATTATCCCCTTAAATAATTTTCAAAAATTCTGAAAGTTCCAGAACTTAATTAATCTACCTTGGGTAGATGCTTAGATGTTTAATAGCCTAAGTCTAATCAAGGAAATTAAAACCCCTTTTATAAGTATGAAAGGGTGTTTTAAAAGTACTTAAGCTAAGCCCCTTAGCTTAATTAACTTTAAATTGTGATCCAAAATTGCATTAGGCCTTTTCATTATTATGTGCATTGCAAATTTAAATATCTTGTGGGTTTTATGTCATCTCATTGGCTTATAATTACTTAGTTAATTTTTCTAAGGTGGTGTAGGTAATTAAGCCATTTAATTCATACATTAATCCAATCAATGCTTAAAAATGGATTTAAATATCTAAAAATTAAACAAAAATACAAAACACATGTGGGAATGGCTTAGGAACAACAAATTTATCTCACCCTTTTAAAAATAAATCAAACTTCAAACTAAACAAAAATCATTTTTGAAATTCACTTTGATTTATTCTAAATTTTCTTACTCCTTAAGAATGCCTTTAGGATTTAAGTAAAGTGGGTTTGTTTTCATGCTTTCATTGCTTTAGATGTTTCCCAACATGTTAAGTTATATGTCATGTGATTCATGCATTCATAATTTCATGTTTCAAATTTTAAAAATGAAAATTGTTTACTTTATGTCAAATGTGCATGTGTTGGCTAAAGTAAAATATGAGTATTATCACTACTAAATCCAAAATATTTTCAAAACTCATAAATGAAATATCAAATCTGAAAGTGTGCTATTCATATCTTAATTATAAGCTTGCATGTGATGGATTATAAAAGTATGTTTACCATAGGTTCTCTTTCTTCCTCATGCTAGCATAATTTTGAATAGGAGTTAGTAAGATGTAGGGTTCATTTGAAAATAACCCAATAGTTACTTAATATCATACCCTATTCATCCTTATGCTATTTCTTCAGAAAATTTACCTATACTTTCATGCATAAATTGCATAAACCAAAAGAAATCCATTAAGTAACTTTTGCATATTCCTTCTCCATTTCATTTCTTTTATATACATGTTTGTACTTAAGGAAAGTGGCATATTAGTCTGGAAAACCCTGAGGTTGCAAGGCTTTAAGTAGCCCTAAGTAGGTCTTATACCTTACACCTCTAGTTAACAATGGCTCTATACTCACTTATGCCTTTCTTACTTTCATGTATGTATGTGAAATTTTGGATAAGGAAAACCTTTTCTACTCAAGAAAAATCATGCATATTCAACTTCTAATTTTTCTTAAATGGATTACTTAGCATGCATCATAAAGTGTGTTAACTACTCTCTTTTTCATATAGATATTCTTAGGGTCCATCAATATGTATGTTATATATGTTGGGAAAGAAATGAAGTAATGTGTGTTATGTGAATTTTGATTCATTTTATTTAATCTTAAAATGCCTTTCTTTTTGAATAGTTTTGTTTAGGGTTTATCTAAACTTAGGATTGATTAAAAGATATAATTAGAACATTCATCTAAATGAAACTAAAACAAGAACCTACTTTAGAAATTACTTAAGGAATAGGGAGGGAAAGAGAAGTTCTCTTCTCTTTCCCTCTCTTCATAACTTAGTAATTATTTGTAGGTTTTACTTAAACCAAATTAAAACATGAAATAAAAATAACCTAAAACACTTAAACAACTTAAATAAAACCCTCCTCTAAGTTGAACATGTCCTTCACACTTAGAAAACTTGAACCTAAAGTCCTAAGCTAAGCATACCACACAAACCTTCAAAGCACACATTAGCCTAAGTCACCACTTCTAGCTTTAGGTTAGGTCAGTGCATCATTTGATGTAATTTTATTTTTGTGATGACTATTTTATACTAGATGGTAGGGTGTATGCTCATAGAATGAATGATAGGACGTGCTTAGTCTAACTGTTCTTTTCTACAGGGGATTGTGCTTAAGGGGCACTATCATAAATAAAAATATAAATTCTTCTTGCTTGCAGGTGCTTATACCGCAACATAATCCATAGGTGACTTAGTCACCAATAAGGGTGATGAATCCAATATAAATGCTTGGGATTTGTATGGTGTGATTTAACTAACCTTTATTTTGCAGGTGTTAATTAGATTTTCATTTTCCTTTTCATGTAAAAATTTATATAAGTAGGCTTTTGGAATGATTTGTTATAGGGATCAGGATGAGCACTGGTCATAAGATCCCATCTTATGCACCATGTGAAGCCTTGGTGCATCCACCTTCTAACCATCCAAAGGAGGAACCAAAGAAGAAAAAAAGAAAAGTAGAAAGAAGAAAAGAAGAAAGAACAAAGAAGAATAAAGCTTGAAGACCCCCCATAATAATGAATTCCTTTGCTTAAATTGTAATTTAATTCATTTGTAATCTGGGTTGTATAAGGGTAGAGCTCGGCTACCCAATTTGATATTTTGGGTTTGTATTGCCCGACCACAAACCCATTTATTCTTTTTATGATTAGCTTTATAAATTGATTGATGATTTGTTTAGCTTTTGCATTAAGTGGCATGCTTTTCCTAGTTTCTTTCTTGCTTTATGTATGGCCTGGATGTGGATTAGGCTCTTTAGGAAAAATAAATCTTTTACCCAACTTAATAATTCAAATTAAAATTAAACAACTCATAACCTCACCTAAAGCTTAGATTTAAAATCAAGATAAAAGAATTAGCAACCCCTTAGCTGGATGAGCATTTCTTTATAATATCATGCACAAATGCATCTTATTTCACTCTGATTGGAGGGCTTCCAGGAGAACCCTTGACTTTGAGCGGTGGAAACTCACCTCCTTTTCTCATGATTTTGGCCAATAATCTGATTTCATGCATTAGTCATAAAAATCCTATTAGGTCAAAAAAAATGATCCAAAATAAAATAAAATGAAATTTGAATTGCATTAGATTTAGGTCATTTGAAGCATGTCCCTTTACATGATCTAGTCTCTTTAGGAGTGAGTTTAAGGACTTAGTCTCTTTCTAAATAACAACCTATCTTGCATAAGCATAAAGACTTGCCTACATGTATTTAAAATCATAGGAGGAGTTAGTTGGCCACCCCGGTCAGTAAGTCCAGTGGTTTGTCCTCTCGTGGAGGCAAACCAATTACCCATTTTCACCTTAGATTTAGGTTGTGCTTTGCCTCACCAAGCTCCCTAGATTTAGGTTCTGAGGTTGCTTCTCCTTTGTGGGCCATAAGCATAATTCCTCACCTCTGGCATTTCCTTAATCTTGTGTTAAGGAATCTTAAGTCCTAAAATATAATGAAAATAACTCAAATAAACTAAATCAATTTCAAAAATGTAAAGCCCAATTTATAGATAGTTTGAGATGCTCGCTAGTTTCTAGCATCGTGCATCTCCTACTTATTTCTCATTTTGGCTTGATAATAACTCCCTCTTTGATCAATCCCATTTGATCTTCAAAATACAAACCAATCGATTGATAGTCCTTCCTATTGAAATCTTCAGACAATGATCATTTACCTTAATCAAGAGTTTTCTAAGGATCTCGTCCTTAGGATGTAATTAACTATGGGGCTTGCCAGGGGAACTTAATGAACCCAGTTTAAAATAAACTCTACTTTACTTTTCCATGTAAAGTAGGGAAGAATCTACATATGCATCATCCTTAGGAGTCCTTATTGAGGTGATTGGTTCCATTAAAGGGTAGTGATTTCTATCTTTTGAGATAGTACACTATACCTTGATGATGTATCTGATCACTGAATAAGTACCTGATCTGTGGCATCTTACAAATGATATATGTTGCCTCTTTCTTTCTCACAAAATTTGAAGGCAACTCCCTATATAGAATTTTCTCCACATTTTCTAGCACTTGGGATGGTTCCTCTCCATCTTTGGTAAATGATCATTGTCTTGAGTATCGATAGTGGATTTGTACTTTGGTATGAATCCAAGACTATCCTTCTTTCTTGGCACTTAGCTCATTTCATTCTGAGTAAGTTAGCCAACATCTTTAGGTTTTAGGACGCATTCCTTGTTGGTCTTAAAACCCCATTGTTCTCCAATGATAAATGAAAAGATCTAAAATAAAAAAAAGAAACATCTTAAAGACTTCCTCCTTATCATTTTCATGATAAGGAAAGGTTCATCTAAAATAATAAATCTTCCATAAAGAACTTTGTTTTTCAAAAGCACCTTTTCAAAATGCACTTAATAAAATATTTTCACAAAAATTTTTCACTTTCATTTAACAATTCCTATAATTGTTATATGTAGGGATTTTCAAAAATAAAACTAATAATATTTTCTAAAAGCATAAATGACATCTTCTTTCAAATTCACTTTGATGAAGATGCCATTTTCAATCATCTTTTCCAAAATCAAAATCATAATCATAAACTTTTCAAAAAGTGCACATGAATTCTTCTATTCAATACACTCACACTTATTGAATTAAAAGTTCCTTTGTAAACAAAATTATAATTTTCAAAAAAGCACATGTGAACATCTTCATTTAATATACTTAGGTTTATTAAATGAAGATTTTATCCCCAACTAAAAATAAAATATCATTTAGAAAATTCAACTTAAACATATTTCACATATGTTTTAAGTTGGAGTTCCTCTCTCTCAAAAAGCAACAATCACACACAAAAATTTCACATTTCAAAAATAAATTGATCTCCATTCTGCATACTTAAATTTGTTGAATGGAGGTCCTCTTTTCAAAACATCAAAATCAACAATCATATTTCAAAAACTTTTCAAAACAAACATATTTGGAACTTTAACATACCCAAATTTGTTAAGTAAAGTTTCAAATCCAAAATTCAAAATTTTTCAAACACATTTGGAACTTCATTTAACATACCTAAATTTGTTAAGTAAAGTTTCCAAACCCAAAATCAAAATTTCAAAAAATTCTCAAACACATTTGGAACTTCATTTAACATACCCAAATTTGTTAAGTAAAGTCCCCAAATTCAAAATTCAAAAATTTTTGAAGCACATTTTGGAACCTCACTTAACATGCCCAAATTTGTTAAGTGAAGTCTCCAAATCCAAAATCAAAATTTTTTTTTTCAAACATACATTTGGAACCTCCTTAACATACCCAAATTTGTTAAGTGAAGTTTCCAAATCTAAAAATTCAAATTCAAAATAGCATTTCAAAATTTTTTAAATACATTTGAAACTTCAAATTTGTTAAGTAAAGTTTCCAAATCCAAAATTCAAAAATTTTCAAACATATTTTGGGACATCACCTAGCATACTCAAATTTTCTAAGTTTTTCCAAACAAAATTTTCAAACACCTTTGGAACTTCTTCCCTTAGCATACCAAATTTGCTAAGAAAAGTTTCCATTTTCAGAAACAAAATGAAATCAAAATTTTAAACACACCATTTGGAATTTCATTTAGCATACTCAAATTTGCTAAGTGAAATTTCCATTTCATAAAACCAAGTGGGACTTCTTCTTTAGCATACCAAATTTGCTAAAGTTGAACCTCCACTTTTAATCATTTCAAAAATAAAATGAAGCACCTTCGGATCCCCTTAGCATACGAAATTTGCTAAAGGATCCTACCCTTTTCAAAATTTTCCAAACAAATGAAACACTTAGGATTTTCTTAGCATACCTAAATTTGCTAAGAATCCTATTTTTTCAAAATAAAACAAAATACACTTGGATTCCTTACTTAACATACCTAAATTCGCTAAGTAAGAATTCTAAAATTTTCCAAAATAAAAAACTAAACAAAATTTTCAAAAGAAATAATCACTTTTACTTCACTTATGTTAAGTAAGTGAAAATTCCAAAACATTCAAACAAAACAAAATCATTTGACCCTTACTTTAACATACCCAAATTTGTTAAAGGAAAGGGTCCTCCAAATCACAAAAATTCAAATTCAAAACACAATGAACCTATGGAAGCATCCTATCAAAATTTTGAATCCATATTTCAACATACTTAAATTTGTTGAAGTTTGGATTCATACTCAAATTCCTCTTTCAATCAATCTCTTCAAATTAATTTGAACCCCACTTAACACTTCCAAGTTATTGGATGTGGGTTCAAAATTTCAAAATTCAAAATCTATGTAGACAGAAAATTGATACAAGTTCATTTCTCATTGTAGATCTTTTTCAGTCAATGCCAATATAGTTTCAATTTTAGTTTACTCGAATAATGGGTTCCCAAAAAATTTGTCTTTACTTTCCTCATGGTATGGATCTAGCCTAGATTAGCTGACTTCCCTCTTTGGACCATACCCATTGATCCATTTTTCGAGGATTTGAGGGGCAAAGATCACTTGTGAGGGCATTCCCTCACAGCCAACAGGAAGAAGGTGGTAGGCGGTCATCGGTAGACTTCCCTCGATTTGATGTATCTCACCGAAGAGGAAAACTATGGTAGTAGAATTCAATGGTTTCACATCTAGAGTTCCTTGCAGTTCATCCTAGAGTTCACATGTTTCTGGTGCATGCTAGCACCATCCAGTACCTCCAAGGGTAAGGCTCCCAGTTTCGTGGGCTTGCCTCCCAACATTTGAGTATGGGTCTAGCTCACACTCCTCTCTCCCCTACTCACACAACGAGAATAGAATATGGTCAAATGGTTCCACTCGATAGCGAGAGCTTGAGGTAGTTGAGTCACCATGGATGAGTCTCCCATGATCACTTCACCAGGTTACAAAACCGTTCATCCTCTCAAGATCGATAGAGAGGATGTAGGATCCATTCATCACCTCCTCCAGTGGTCAGCCTCTAGAGTAGGAGGTCATATGCCTTCTCTCTATTCTATGCGTAGAGCATCTGGAGAGAGTCAGTGATCTTTGATCTATTATCCCCACAGTGTAGGGAGGAACCATCGAGAGGGCCCTGAGGCCCATACATCACATTACGTGAGAGTGATGAGGTTCAGTCAGTGCTTTGCTTTGTTGATTTCTACTCGCACTACCCACGCCACCACCGATAGTATTCTCTCATGGGGACCACCACCATAGGAGGTACATACAAGAGTCGGGTGTCTCCACCCCACGCTTCTACCCCACGCCCCGCCATGCTAGTGGTTTTAGCATCACCATTCCATCTAAGGCCATGAAGGCCATGGGAAAAATGTATGTGGTGATCCGCTATGGCCAAGGATCTACTCCTCTACACCACCCATTGTGGTAGGGCGAGCTCTCTTGCTCGACCTTCTACCCCAGTGGTGGTGCGGAAGGAGTGGCCCCGAGCATCGTGGTTCCTTCACCAACTCCACCCATACGGGATGTGAGATAATGATGTTTATCATGATATTCAGATGAGTGATAGTAATAGAGGATCATCCTAGAATTGTTACCTCTATTACAACTAATATCGAGTATCATTCTTCTAGTGAGTCAGGATTGACTCCCCAGTGACGTGAGGTCGGTGCCTCTCTTCATGATATGATCACACCACCCCACTTTTACCGAGTTAGATCGATCCTTAGATGAGATAGTTGCACACTATTTTATGGAGAAAAGGAGATCTTAGGGTATGGGCCGATGAAAGAGTCGCCTTGATCCCAATGAAGATGACTTGATGGGAGATTCATGGCGTGCATGGTATACTAGAGGTTCTCTTCTTGGGAGCAACAGCCATGGAAGGTGATGAGGTTGATCAAGGAGACACCAATCAACCCATCACCTCCGACTTAGAAAGACAAACATAGATAGATGGCACATTGCAGAACTTGTTAGTAGGTGCTTCAAACAAGCCCTTCAATTCATCCTAGCACCGAGGTCACTCTAGCTAGTGCATGTCTTAAATCCAATTAAGACTCTATAAAGGTAGTGGATAGTACCTCCATACATGAAAAGATCTAAAATCCATGGTTGAGGAAAGTGAAGAAGCTTTGGCTCAAGCCGAGGGATCATCGGCCAAAGGGTAGACCTACCCAGGAATTTGATGCTATCCAGTATCCCAAGGGTTTCATGCCTTCCTTCAAAAGCTTTGATGGCAAGTGGGAACCAAGGCAACATATAGCTCACTTAGGCCGTTGTTGCAATGTAGCGGACGCTTTACTTTTTAGACTCTTTTGGGTAGCAGGTATTGCTTTTGATTGGTATGTTGAACCCAATGATTCAAGAAGACATTTCGAGTTAGAGCAACTCTTCATCAAGAGATCGAGAGCTCAAACAAAGGGTTACTAGGTGATCTCGTTGTAGCCCAACAGCACTCTAGTGAGTCACTTGTTGATTATATTCTCTGATGGTGTAACCTGAGTATGAAGTGTGAACAACAACTATCTGAACAACATGCCATTGAGATTCTCTTGAAGAATATCCATGGCACAGTTGCTTTCATGCTTAAGGGCTTCACCATAAAGACATTTGAGAAGCTAATTAACAAGGCAACTAGTCTACAAGGAGGCCAAATAGTTGCCTTTTCCGATCATTTGCCAAAGCAAGAAATCCCAAAAGGTCTATGAGAAGAAACAGCAAGAGTAGTTGATAAGGGGAAGCTAGCTAGAGATCGGCCGAGAGACCATGACCTCGCCTCCACCTTTTACCACCGAGGCATACCGCCTCCACCTTAACCTCCATACGACCACCACCTCGCCATACCACCACGAGGCATGCATATCCACCGCCGTAGCTATGGTCCACCTACTATAGATAAGTTAAACAAACCTTATTCTTTTAAGAGGGAGGTAATCAGAAAAATCTTTAAGAATCTCTTAAAGATACTTGATTTTTAGCTACCCGAGCCTAGGAGACTAGAGGAAGTAGGCAAAAGTCATGATCCAAACTTTTTCCCTTACCACCGTATGTTAAGCCACATTTTGGAGGATTGCTTTACTTTCAAGGATTGGCTTGAACACAATTTCAACATCAGTTCTGTCGTTATCCCAAAAGAATAACTTGTGGAACAACCTTCCAATTCCATTAGGGTAATCCTTAAGGATACAAGTGATCCTACCAAAACCAAAGAAGGTTGGGACATTTCTTTATCTAAAACCTCTAAGAAAATAATTCAGAAGATCAAGAAGCTTTCCTTGTATGTGCCTTGGTTAGCTCAAACCTCCAACACCAAGGAAGGTTTGCAAGTTGCTAGTGCCAACTTGAAAGTGGGAGTCTTAGCAGCAACATGTATGTCCAGGATAGCCCTTAGCACATAATCGACCGTGTCCGACTAGCCTTCAGCCTTCCACAGGTGACTTCTTCCATTTCAACTAGCTCTTCTATTTCTTCTACTAGTAGAACTCTTGTATCGGATAAGGCATCAAATCCCTTACTCCACTCACTCTACTTGACTTTCTACTTTGTACTCCAAATACTTCCAAGAAATTGAAGAATAAAGCTATTTGAATTATATCCATGTCTCTTCTGATGAGTTATCTTCTTCTATTCCTAACGATTACTCTTCAAGTCTAATTAACTACAATAATTTTGATCTTCCACTTTCTGATTTAGAGTTAGATTTTCCAACTCTAAATACAATGGGTTCACCTCTTGAGATAGACTTAGAATCATCCGATTCCAAGAGTCCCATAGGAGAAGCTATAGGTGAGCCTGAAGTGAAGGTAGAACTTGCCACCACCTTGCCTCCAGAGATTACCGAAGTCAACCTCCATAGTGGCAAGGTTCTACCTCCTAGGGAAGCACCTCTAGATAGAGGAAACAAGTCATTGGTATTGAAGATCGAGAAGCCCTTCCACAAGATGCTCCACCCTTGGATATGCTTGTGGAAGATTAGCCAAAGGTGGACTACAATGTCCTTTCTCATCTAAGAAAGTTGTCATCTAAGCTAAGCATATATGATGCCCTTGTCTTATCCAAAGAGATGAGGGAATCACTAATCAAGGCCCTCCTTGATCCTGAAATATGCTTAACGACCGCTATAGGTGAGGAAGCACATTACATAAAAGAAGCCCAAGGGATCACCTTCACATGAAGACCTTCTAGGGGACTTGGAGCACAACCATCCCATACATTCTGGTGACATGGAAAGCTTTAGACTTGAGGGTTCTCATGGATTTAGGTGCATCAGTAAATATTATGAGTCTAAAGACCCTTGTCTATTTGAAGATCGGCATATCTACTCTCCGAGTAGATAGGATGATGTTGAGATGATTCAATGATCAAGGTGAGCAAACTTTAGGTTCCATAGTGTTACCATTGGAGATTGGTGAGTGGAATACTGAAGCTAAGTTCTACATCATTGATTTGAATACTTTGTTCATTGCTTTGCTTGGTAGGCCTTGGATACATCAGAACAAGATCTTTCCATCCTCCCTTCATCAGTGCATCAAGTTTAGAAAAAGATGGAATTGAGTACCGTGTCAACGGGGATGAAAAAGCCATTTTTAGTTAGAGAGGTTGAGATCTGTGAGGATGTGACCTACTATCTTCCTCAAAACACCCTTTCTCATGAACTTGGATAAAATTCAAATGCAAATGCAAAAGAAAATAAAATGAAAAAAAAAAGAAAGTCCAAGTGAGAAAGAAAGGAGAATTGAAGAAGAAGTGGATCCACATATCACATTCCACCCATAGTTCATTCCATCATATGGACATGTGGGTAGGATGGCTCAACCTCCACTAGAGGCAGGCAAATAGAGGCATTCTAGAGGTGGAGACCCCTAGTTGGCCTTACCAATAGGTGTGTTCCAGTTCATGGGAGTACCCCTACTATTCACATAGACTTGGAATCTAGTTCGGATGAGTCTAATGTGATTAGTATACCAACCCTCTCGTTCCATTGGAGGTGACTTTTGATCCAGCGAGAGATGAAGACCAGGCCTCCAAGCAAAGCAAAGTATTCAAATTTGGTTTACATGAAACTATTCGGCAGCAGTTGGGAACCATAGCTCTTACCTCACTTACATCCTAGAAAGTTGAAGGTATAGTAGTTAAGGAAGTCCCTAAGTCTTCCAATGACATAAAGTAGAAGAGGTTCTTTTTGGGTTCATCATCCTCAAGTCCAAAGCTTGATGTAGGACTTGAGGAAGATACTTTTAAAGAATTAATGGAATTACCTTTTGACTTTTACTCACCTTGTGTTCAAAATCTTATACAGAAAGGTTTAGTTCCTCACACTTGGTCCAAGTACATGTCAGAATATTTCAAAAAATTATGGAACAATATAGGGAAGCACAATCAAGAGCAAGACTAGGATTTACTATAGTGGATCCGATCGATGATGATGATTATTGCCTAGTTGTTACCAACCATTTGGAGTCTGATAGGTTCTTCTCACACATCGCATACTCTTATGAAAATGTGAGTTTAGAAACTTTGGATGATCCAGATGATCTTCAAGTCAAAGTGGCACCGCCATATTTTGAAGAAGAATTCTATTCAACAATTTACTAGCTAAAAGAAATCAACCTCAAGATAAGAAAATCCTGCCCAACATACATCAGTTCATTGTTGAATGAAGAAGAAACCAATGACTTAGTTAACCGAGTTTAAAGACTTCATGGAGTTATGAAGAAATGCCCAGATTATCTCGATGTAGTCCACAAGCTAGCAATAGACCCTAACGTTAATTATTAAGCAAGCTCCTAGACGCATGCATTAGAAATTGAATAACAAGTCATTTAAGTCAAGAAATTGATCGATGTTGTTTCATCGAAGAAAAATATCCTACTTGGTTAGCTAGTGTCATCCCAGTTAAGAAAAAGAATGACCAAATTCACATTTGCGTTGATTTTAGGGACTTAAACAAGGCATGTCCTAAGGATGAGTTTCATCTTCCTATACCAGAATTAATGGTGGACATTACCTCATCTCATGCAATTTTCTCTTTCATGGATGGGTCATCTGGCTATAACCAAATCAAGTGTCTCCTGAAGATGAAAGAAACATTGCTTTTCAAACCCCGACGAATCTTCTATTAGGGTCATGCCTTTGGCCTTAAAATGTTAGTGCTACATACCATATGACTATCTTCAATGAACTCATCCATCATCGTTGAGTATGTTGATGATCTAGTCAAGAGCGAGAAAAGGAAGACCATCTCTTTGACTTGAGAGTAGTTTTGAATGGTTAAGATAATATAACCTCAAAATGAATCCCAAGTGTGCATTCAAAGTAGCAGAAATTCCTTGGGTTTGTTGTTGACATCGGGAATAGAAATAGATCTAAAAGATTAAAGCTATCTTAGAAATGCCACCTAAGAGTTTAACTCAACTCAGATCCTTTCAAGGATGTAATATCTAAGATGCTTTATCTCAAACTATCGGAGATGCAAACCATTCTCAACTTTGTCAAAAGGATGCCAAGTTCAAGTGGGATGACAAGTGACACATTCAAGACATCAAAGAATACTTGGTGAAGCCGCCGTTCTAGCCCTATCCCAAGTGCTGATCCTTTACATCGCATTGGATGACTCTCTCGGTGCTCTATTGGCCCAAGCCAATGATGATGGGAAGGAAAGCACACTCTACTACCTCAACCATTGTTTGATCCCTGTTGAAGAAAATTATCCACCTATTGAGAAACATTGCCTAGCTTTGATCTTTGCATCTTAGAAGCTACGACACTACATGCTTTCTCATAAGGTGAACTTGATCTCTCGAACCAATCCACTACCTCATGACATGGCCAATGCTTTTTGGATGTTTGGCTCATTGGTCCATGATACTCTCATTTGATATCACATTTATTCTCCATGCGGTAAAAGACAACTAGATTTCTTAGCATCGCACCCACTTCCTGCTGATTCTTTGCTTATTGACGATCTCCCCGATAAACAAATTATGAACTTAGGGGAAGTTGGCAATCACCGATGTGAGATGTATTTTGATGGTGTTGCTTCTTTTCTTGAAGGTGAAGCACCACGATCTATTCTCCAAGGAAAGGCAGGGGTAGGAATAGTTCTTCTAACTCCAAACAATGATGTGATGAGATTCTCATACTATCTTTCCAACCCCTGCACCAACAATGAAGCTGAGTATGAGGCTTTGATTGCCGATCTGGAGTTAGCCATCACTATCAGTGTCAAGAGCATCAACATCTTTGGGATTCATCATCAACTGATTTTTGGTCCTACTGCTCGACAAGCTTCATCATTACTATGAGTATACCATGAAGTTGGCCCAGATTCGAAGTTACCATCTACAAGGTTCCAGCAGAGAACAGTAGATGCCTTTAAACTTGCCAAAGAGTTGGCATGTCAAGATGAGTCCATTTCAATAAGGGTCCAAAATAGACAAGTCTATCCTTATTGATTCTGAACTCATCAGAGACTTTCTCTTGAAGGAGGTTGCCATTGCCAAAATGGACAAGGAGCCGGATTGGAGGCATTCATAGATTACTTGAACAAACTACCTCAAGAGAAATCAAGCCCATCGTGAAATAGAGCTCTTTCCTATGCTCTTGTTGATGGCACCTGCATCGATCCTTTGACCAAATGTGGTTACGTTGTTTAGAAAACATGAAGATGGCATTATAACAAGGTACATTCATATGGAGCGCATCAACCGTCCAAAGATGAAGATGAAGATCAAAAGACTTGGATACTACCTTCGATCACATTGCATGGATGTAGCTAGAGATGCCATCAAGATACACGGTGGTCCTCCACCAACCACCCAACATTCTATACACCCTACTTTGGCTTCATGGCCATTTGAGTGTTGGGCAATTGTAGGTGTCATCCTTCTTCCATCAATTTACTTTTTCCAAGAATTATATCATATAAGTGGGGTGCTCAATTATATTCGAACCATTAGTATTTAAAATTTCAAGATAATACTTGTAAGACACATATAGATTGGAGATACTCCACCATACTCTAGAGCTAATGGCTTAGAGAAGCATTCAACAAAACTCTCATCCAGATATAAAGAAGACTCTGATGATACAAATGATAGTGGAATGAGGTTGAAGTTTGGCCTTGGCCGCAACATACCACTCCAAACTCTCCCATTTTTTTAGTATTCAAGCATTCTTCTTTCAACTCCCATCACTAAGGATAGCATTGGGTAACAAGATCATAGAATGCAAAGTTGTGGTTAGAAGAGCTCAAGGTTTGGAGGAAAGTCCTCGCATGTAACCTGAGCACAAGGCCAAAATGATTCAAGCTCACAACAAGGTCCACCTAGGTCTTTTCAGTAGAGAACTTGTGTTAGTCCAAGGAGACCAATTGTTGTCAAAAGATGGGAGGCAAGTTTGAACCCACTTGGGAAGGCCCTATGTCATAGAGAAGGCCTACTAAGGAGGATCTTACTTATTGATTGTAAGGGGGAACACTCGATGCTTCCAATTAATGGGCTCTATCTAAAGAAATATTACCCATGAAATAAAACTTGTTTGAAAATAAATCATTAATAAAAAGAACAAAATCTGATTCCATTCATCAAATCTTCTCTTCTTTCGAAGTGTTGTTTGCTTGTCTTGTGAATCCACTGTGATGTGTTTAGGGTAGGTATGAGAGTCCCCCCAATGGCATCCTATCCCTCTTTCACAACACAAACACAATCTCCCAAGGCTATTAGAATAGGTGTAAGAGAACCTGAGAGGCATCCTATTTTGATTAGCATAACTAAGTTAGGTGTGAGAGAACCCAAGCGTCATCCTTTCTTAGTGGGAATTCTTGTTGCCATCCGTGGCATCATTTCATAATTCCCCGATGTGTTTTAAGGTAGGTGTATGAGTCCCCAAAGGCATCCTATTCCTTTTAACACATGCACATAACAAACACAAATATTTTGTCTCAAGCTATTTTGATGTGGGAGCAAACCTCCTATGGCACTCACTCAATTAGCTGCTCTAGGTCGGGTCTACATGCTACTTCACTAGTATGTCACCCCAATGGTCATTTGTTGGAGATGTGAGTCCCCACACTTTCTTCTTAACTTGATCATTGCAAACCAATGAGCACCTTGTTAGTATGGTAATCTTCACTGCCCAACCAATAAGCTACCTCATGTTGACTCCATTTAAGATGATGTGAGTCCCTGTGCTTTCTTCTTGAACTAGCCATCATGTTCTAACTAGGTTGAGTATATTTGAGGTTTAGGATAAGTGAGGCTCCTTTCCTCTTGACTACTTTTGAGTTGATATAAGTCTGGCATTCACTCAGCCGCCTAGTCGGATAGCACTCCGATCAAGATTGACTATCCCAACAAATGGCTAGGAGGATGTGAGTCCCCAGCTTTCTTCCTAGATGATTGCAAATAATGGGCACCTTAGGTTGGTTGATGTTCACTATCGCTGACTCACCCGAGTACACCACTCTTGGCATATGAGTCCCTGTGCTTTCTCCTTGAGTTGGACAAATACCTTAAATTTATGACTAGCCATGTCATCTTCTCCGTGGTGTTGGATTAAGCCCTTACCGCCCCATCCCTGTGGGCACTCTATTTGGATCAAGTCCTTGAACCCCATTTAGACACTACCGGTTACTTTTGGATTGGACAATTTCTTCCTAGTAGCCACCCTGTGGTTGGAAAATTTGTTCATGGATGCAAATTCTCCCTTGGTTTTAAATCAGAGATATAGTGATATAAGCTCTTCTCGTTGATCCCTCAAACCAATAGGTCCATGATAAAATAACTAAAATAAAAAAATTAATTGCTTGTGGATTAGAATTCAAGCCCCAAAGGGCTTCTCCCAAGCGGACATCCTATCTTTAGGCAATATCGCCAGAACTCCCATAGAAATGCCCGACTACCTAAGTTGAGATAAACTGGTGGTACTCACTCAGAATACCCCTGTTTGATTTGTTTCCCAAAGCAACCGATCACCCCAAAGGATCTTTTCTAGTGGAAGATGTGAGTCCTCGAGCTTTCTTCCTTCAATTGATCATTGCAAACTAAAGGCACTCCTTTGGTGGATAGTTCTCCCATCTGGAAGCTACTCCCTTTGGTTCAGTAAATTTGAGATAGGTCTAGGCTTCTATAAGCTCCTTCTCAGTGTGATCCATCACAAGCTAATGAAATCCATCAAAGTAAACAAATTTAAAAAAAAGATGAAATCTCTCTTGACTATTCTTGAGCTGATTTAAGACCCCTAGTGGCATTCACTCAATAGTCAGCCCTAGTAGTCTTGATTTATTGCTCAAAGCAACTGATCATCCCAATGGTTCCTTATTTCTAGAAGATATGAGTCCCCGTGCTTTCTTCTTAAGACTTGACCATTACATACCAAAAGGCATTTCTCCTTAGTTGGATAGTCCTACCTTGTGGTTGATAGACTACACTCTTTGAATTAGTAAATCTGAGTTAGGTTTAGACTTCCATGGCTCTTACTCAGTGCAGTTTATCACAAATCTATGGGATCCATCATAATCATAACAAAACAAATCTAAAAAAAATGAAATCAATCTTGACTATCTTTGAGTTGATCTGAGTCCCGTAGTGGCATTCACTTAATAGTCAGTCCTAGGTTGGGTTCAATCTTTTGCCTTGCCAATAGATTACCCCCAGCAACTGGTCTTTTACTTGGAAGATGCAAGTCTACTGTGCTTTCTTCCTAGTACACCTACTGCATACCGAAAGGTATCCCTTTGGTTGGCTAGTCCTACTATGTGTTTAGTAGACTACCCCTTTGGATTGGTAAATTTAAATAGGTTTTAGCCTCTATGGCTCCTATTCAGCACAACTCATTGCAAACCAACAGGGTTTCTTCTAAAAAAAATTTCAAACCTAACAAAAATTTGAAACAAATTCAACCCTCTCCCTGGTGAGATTCAAAATCAAGTCAAACCTTTCATCTCCTTGTAGATGACTCGAACCTGCATCCCTAGTGGAAGGTTCACACTCTATCCCTTAGTGGATTTCTTACCTCTCTCTTATGTCTTGCACATAAGTATAGCCACATTGCACTAAGCTTTGGATTCTTATTTTTCTTGGGCCAGGGATAGATAGTTTATGTTAGTGCTTGTGACCTCTGTCGTTTATTGAACAATATGTGGTATTTGTCGTCACACCACACCTATTGGGTGCCTTTGTTGACCTCATTTTAGAATGAGCTCTCAACACCTCCATATTAGGCATAGGACTTCTTAGACTTTAAGATTTCTTAGTCTTAAGACACATCTAGTGTGGACACTCACTAGAAGACTTAGAAGAGTTAGCCAAAGGAATAGATCATGCCTTAGGGGTGCTAGGAAAATTTCCTACCCTTAGCCAAAACCTTTCTTCACTTTCCTTCTTTCAAGTCAAACTCCAAATCAATTCTAATTGATTTTCTCATGACTCAAATTGACTCCATATGATTGAAATCTATGATTGAAACCCATGATCAAAATTTATCAAAAATTCCTAAGTCCTTAACCCTTTCTTAAGGACTTAGCCAAAATTATGATTCAAACCTATTCAAACCTTTGAGATTTTCTCATGATCCATTTATATTCTTATTTATATTTTCATATATAAATGAAATATAAATTCAAACCCATCAAATCAAATTCAAAATTCCAAATCAATTCATGAAAATTTTCTTAAGTCCCATTAATTTTCTTTTAAAGGACTTAACCAAAATCAATCCTAAATCAAGAACAAACTCATTCAAAATCATGAGATTTTCTCAATACTTATTTATATTCTCATTTATATTCTCATATATAAATGAAATATAAATATCAATCATTCAAATCAAACCATAAAATTAAATTCCAAATTTAAAATGCTTGAAATTCCCTTAAATCCCTTAATTTTCATTAATGAATTTAACCTAAACCTTGATAAAACCTATTCAAACACATGGGATTTTCTCAAAACTTATTTGTATTCTCATTTATATTCTCATATATAATTGAAATATGAATATAAATCAATCAAATCCAATTCAAAAATTAAATTTCAAATTATAAATTCTCTTTAATGGATTTAACCCAAATCATGATTAAATCACTTCAAATCCTTGAAAATTTCTCATGATCCATTTATATTCTCATTTATATTCACATATATAAATGAAATATAAATTCAAACAATCAAAACCAATTCCAAAAATCAAACTCAAATCAACTCAAAATCCAATCTACGTCTTCCAAGTCAAAATATTGAACTTAGTCACTTTCAAATCAAGCCAAACCCTTGATTTTATCTCATGATTCAATCAACCCTATAATCATGAGCTCATATATAAATTCAAACTTCAATCACTCAATCAAAACCTAATTCAAAAATCAAACCCAAGACCCCTTCATATTCTTCCTTTGAATATGAAATTTTCAAATGGATCAAAATCCATTTGACTTTAAAACCACTTGTAAATGGATTTATATTTCAATCATAAGTCCATATACAAGATCAATCAACTTCAAATCAAGCTTTGACCAAGCCATTTGACCAACTTAGGCTCACTTGACCTAAAGTGACCAAAAGTACCCTTATGAGCCAACTTTTGATCCTAACCAAACCAAATTGAGCCAAACTCATATTTCCCTCTCATCATGATCAACAATCATCATGGGATGATCAATCAATCAAATTGGGCCAAACCAAGTCAAACCTTAGGGTTGACCAAGTCAACACTTAACCTAAAATGAAACTTTACATAGCCAAATTTCACCATAGGCCAAATTGATTGAAACCATTGATCTAAGTTCACTCATGACTTATGTTTGAACTTGACCAAGCCAATATTTGAGCCTAACCTAGCCCAATTGGCCCACTTGACCTAAGTTGACCCATTTTGACTTAAAGGGCCGAAATGTGTCAAAACTTGATCTAAGACAAATTGATTGAAACCAATGGGTCAAGTCCATTCCAAATCACTTGTGGAACTTGAACAAAGCCTCAATTGACCAGCTAGACCTAACCTAGCCCAATTGACCTTAGACCCAACATGACCTAAAGGGGTCATGTTGAGCCAAAATTGAACCTAACTCAAATTGATTGGAAATAAAGATACCAGTCCACTCCATATGACTAACCTAACCTAAACTAACCCTTGACCTACCTCAAATAGGTCAAATGGGTCAAATAGGTCAACTTGACCCATTTGACCTAAATGAAGTCATATGAAAAACCAAATATATACCAAATTGAACCAAACCAAGGCACCAAAATATTTCAAATGGTCATATAAACTTGACCCAACCCTTGGTTTGACCCAATTTGACCAATTGGTCAACTTGACTGTTGACCCATTTTGACCTAAATGGGTCAACATGAGCCAAACCCTATCAAATGGATTCCAAATCCAATGAAACTTGGCCAAACATAGTTTCTACACATAACCAACATGTCCAAAGTGGAAAAATAGCAAAATGACCATTTACCCTAGTCCATAGAACTAAAGTTGGTCTAGCCCATGGGTATTTTGGTGATACCCTCTTCACAATCACTTGAGGCTTTCCTAAAAGCTCAAGGGACTTAATGATGAGTGGTGCACCCAACCCAATGGGTTTGGGTCAGCCCATTTGACCCATGGACCAAACTCGACCATATGGCTTGAAATTGAGTTTTCAAATTCCCTCCTAAGCTCAATTTTAGCACATGGGAAGTTGGCATTCCACTCAAGGGATCAAACCAACCATGTGCACACTCAAAACAACCTAAACAACCTCCCTAATCTTGTCAATTGGATCAAAATGGCAATCATGCTATCCGATTGCCATAGGGGGAGATATACTCCCCCTAATTCAATGAAAATTCACTTGACTCACTGTCGATTGAGGCCTAGGAACCTTTAGCAATCATCAGAGAGCATTCCCAAGGTCTTGAGAGAGGATTAGAATTCTTCCTTCTCAGTTTTGCACTGTGCAAAAATAGGGGATGTGGAGTGATTAGCCAATTCCTCTACACTTGATCTCATCCAAATTCCTTCTATACTCTTCATCTAAGGACCAATTCGAGTGCATCTAAGCATCCATTTGAGTTCCTACAATAAGGGAAAGCCTCAATTGGATCAAAGCCAAAGGGGAGCAAGTGGTGTTGGTCCATAGGGAGATCTGCTCAACCCCAAGGCTTGAAACTTTCAACAGGGCTTCATCTCCACCAGGAAAAGCTATCTCATCGAGCTCAAGCCCCGGTGATCACCTCCAGTGAGGTATGTAATTTTCCATCCACTTAGCTTGATAGGTGTTGGTCCTTTGTGAAAGGAATGTTCATTGCATGAGAAAGGAACCGTTTGATAGGTTGGTATTTATGCTTAGATGGTGTGGGTTCAGTTTTGCATGATTCCATGCTAGATCGGGCTCAGATCTTCTCTTGGATCATGAACGGTCCCCGTTGATCCTCAGGGAAGAACTTGGCTCATCTTAGCCATCCATCTGCACATTTTAGATATCCTTTATCTGTTTAACCACGGTGAATCCTTAGCCATTCGATCTTTGATCGGACGGCCAAAGAAATTAGCACATGGGCCGCCAGCTGCCTTTTCAATGTGACGCTTAAGTGAGTGGCTCACGGTACGATGCATGTAAAGCATGTTAACTGCCATGAGTCGCGTCATGGGATGAGTATTAATCAAGGATTATTTATTTACCTAATTAATTCCTAATTAATCCTTGGAACTTAAAAATTTCTTAACTCTTCATAGAAAAATCAAAAAAATAAAAGGAAAAATGCTATGGAAAGATAATTTCACCTAGAATATTTTAAAAATGATTTCAAAGTATTTTGAATTATACTTTTCTCTAAATTTATATTTCTCTGGGAATTTTAATTAGCTAATTATACTTAATTAGTTCATCAATTAATCTCAAACTTCTAGGATTCATTTTAGGGGATGACTTCTGTCTCCCCTAATTTTCTTGAGATTTATTGACGGCTCAATTGAGAAAATTGCTAGCTCATTTCCTAATTACTCCTTTCATGTAATTAAGGGTAATTAAGGTGTGATTAGTGCATTTATCCTATGATTAAGTTTGATTAATGTTAGATCCAGCGAGTAGGGGTTTTATGGAATAATTTTGGGGCATTCCCCCTAAGCTATTCCCTAAACCCCCTTTTCTTTCTTTAATCCCCTCTTAATTATGGGTTAATTCATTAATTATCCCCTTAAATAATTTTTGAAAAATCTAAAATGTTCCAAAACTTAATTAATCTACCTTGGGTAAATGCTTAGGTTTTTAATAGCCTAAGTCTAATTAAGGAAATTAAAACTCCTTTCATAAGTATGAAAGGGTGTTTTAAAAGTACTTAAGCTAAACCCCTTTACTTAATTAACTTTTAATTGTGAGTCAAATTGCATTAGGCCTTTTCATTATTAGGTGCATTGCAAATTTAAATACCTTATGGGTTTTATGTCATCTCATTGGCTCATAATTACTTAGTTAATTTTTCTAAGGTGGTGTAGGTAATTAAGCCACTTAATTCATACCTTAACCTAATCAATGCTTAAAATGGATTTAATTATCTAAAAATTAAACAAAAATACAAAACACATGTGCAAATGGGTTAGGAATAGTAAAATTAATCTCACCCTTTTAAAATTAAATCAAACTTCAAACTAAACAAAAATCATTTTTGAAATTCACTTTGATTTATTCTAAATTTTCTTATTCCTTAAGAATGTCCTTAGGATTTAAGTAAAGAGTTTTTTTTCATGCTTTCATTGCTTTAGATCTTTTCCAACATGTTAAGTTATATGTCATGTGATTCATGAATTCATAATTTCATGTTTCAAATTTTAAAAATGAAAATTAATTACTTTATGTCAAATGTGCATGTGTTGGCTAAAGTAAAATATGAGTGGATATTATCACTACTAAATCCAAAATATTTTCAAATCTCATAAATGAAATATCAAATATGAAAGTGTGCTATTCATATCTTAATTATAAGCTTGCATGTGATGGATTATAAAAGCATGTTTAGCATAGGTTCTCTTTCTTCCTCATGTTAGCATAGTTTTGAATAAGAGTTAGTAAGATGTAGGGTTCATTTGAAAAGAACCCAACACTTACTTAACCTGATAACCTATTCATTCTTATGCTATCACATCAGAAATTTTACCTATACTTGCAGGCATAAATTGCATAAACCAAAACAAATCCATTAAATAACTTTTGCATATTTCTTCTCCACTTCATTTCTTTTATATACATGTTTGTACTTAAGGAAAGTGGTATATTAGTCTGGACAACCTCGAGGTTGTGAGGCTTTAAGTAGTCATAAGTAGGTCTTGTACCTTACACCTCTGGTTAACAATGGCACTGTACTCATTTATGCCTTTCTTACTTTCATGTATGTATGTGAAATTTTGGATAAGGAAAACCTTTTCTACTTAAGAAAAATCATGCATATTCAACTTCTAAATTTTCTTAAATGGATTACTTAGCATGCATTATAAAGTGTGTTAACTACTATCATTTGCATGTATAGATATGCTTAGGGTCCATCAATATGCATGTTATATATGTTGGGAAAGAAATGAAGTAATGTGTGTTATGTGAATTTTGATTCATTTTATTTAATCTTAAAATGCCTTTCTTTTTTAATGGGTTTGTTTAGGGTTTATCTAAACTTAGGATTGATTAAAAGATATAATCAAAACATTCATCTAAATGAAACTAAAACATGAACCTTTTTAGAAATTATTTAAGGATTAGGGAAGGAAAGAAAAGTTCTCTTCTCTTTCCCTCTCTTCATAACTTAATAATTAATTGTAGGTTTCACTTAAACCAAATTAAAACATGAAATAAAAATAACCTAAAATAGTTAAACAACTTAAATAAAACCCTCCTCTAAGTTCAACATGTCCTTCACACTTAGAAAACTTGAACCTAAAGTCCTAAGCTAAGCATACCACACAAACCTTCAAAGCACAACATTAGCTTAAGTCACCACTTCTAGCTTTAGGTTAGGTCTGTGCATGGTTTGATTTTATATTTTATTTTTGTGATGAATGTTTTAGATTGAATGTTAGTGTGTATGCTCATAGAATGAATGGTAGGATGTGCTTAGTCCAACTGTTCTTTTCTGTAGGGGATTGTGCTTTAGGGGTGCTATCATAAATAAAAATATAAATACTTCTTACTTACAGGTGCTTATACCCCTAAGCATAATTCATAGGCCAGGTGGACTTAGTCACTCATGTGTGGGGTGATGAATCCAATATACATGCTTGGGATTTGTGTGGTGTTATTTAACTAACCTTTATTTTGGAGGTGTTAATTAGATTTCCATTTTTTCTTTTCATGTAAAAATTTGTATAAGTAGGATTTTGGAATGGTTTGTTATGGGGATTAGGATGAGCATTGGTCATAAGATCTCATCTTATGCACCATGTGAAGCCTTGGAGCATCCACCTTTTAACCATCCAAAGGAGGAACCAAAGAAGAAAAGAAGAGAAGAAGAAAGTAGAAAAGAAGAAAGAAGAATAAAGCTTGAAGACCCCCATAACAATGAATTCCTTTACTTAAATTGTAATTTAATTCTTTTGTAATCTGGGCTGTATAATGGTAGAGCTTGGCTACCCAATTTAATATTTTTGGGTTTGTACTGTGGTGCCCGACCACAAATGGCCATTTATTCTTTTTGCGATTAGCTATATAAATTGTTTGATGATTTATTTGGCTTTTGCATTAAGTGACATGCTTTTCCTAGTTTCTTCTTGCTTTATGGCTCGGATGTGGATTAGGCTTTTAAAAATAAATTTTTACCCAACTTAACAATTCAAATTAAAATTAAACAACTCATAACCTCACCTAAAGCTTAGGATTAAAATCAAGATAATAGAATTAACAACCCCTTAGCTGGATGAGCATTTCTTTATAATATCATGCACAAATGCATCTTATTTCACTCTTGATTGGAGGGCTTCCACCTTTGCCAGAGAACCCGACTTGACCTTTGAGGGCCGTGGTGGAAAATCACCTCATACCTTCTCGCTGATTTTAGCTAATAATCTAATTTCTCATGTATTAGTCATAAAAAATCCTAGTAGCCTGAGTCAAAAATGATTGTCCAAAATAAAATAAAATAAAATGAAATTTGAATTGCATTAGATTTAGGTCATTTGAAGCATGTCCTATTACATGATCTAGTCTCTTTAGGGAGTGAGTTTAAAGACTTAGTCTCTTTCTAAATAATAACATACTAGCAATCTTGCATAAGCATAAAGACTTGCCTACATGTATTTGAAATCATAGGAGGAGTTAGTTGACAGCCACCCCCAGGCAATTGTAAGTCCAAGCTGTTGGGTGCTTTGTCCTCTCTTGTAGAGGAAAACCATTTACCCATTTTTGTCTTAGATTTAGGTTGTGCTTTTGGCCCTCGTCGAAGCTCCCTAGATTTAGGTTCTGAGGTTGCTTCTCCCCTTTGTGGGCCATAAGCATAATTCCTCACCTCTTAGCCATTTCCTTAATCTCGTGTTAAGGAATCTTAAGTCCTAAAATTCTAATGAAAATTTCAACTCAAACAAACTAAATCAATTTCCAAAATGTAAAGGCCAATTTTAGGATAGTTTGAGATTCTCGACTCCTAGCATCGTGGGCATCTCCTACTTGTTCCCATTTTTGCTTTGATAATAACTCCCTGTTTTGATCAATCCCATTTGATCTTCAAATATAAACCAATTGATTGGTAGTCCTTCCCTTTTGAAATCTTCAGAGACAACAATCATTTATCTTAATTGAGAGTTTTCTAAGGGATCCCGTCCCTTAGGATGTAATTAACTATGAGGACTTGCCCCTATAGGGAACTTAATGAACCCTATTTAAAATAGACCCTGCTTTACTTTTCTATGTAAAGTAGGGGAAGAATCTCTCGTACATATACAAACCCATCATCTTTAGTAGTCCTTGTTGAGGTGATTGGATCCATTAAAGGGTAGTGATTTCTTTCTTTCGAGATAGTACACTATATCTTGATGACGTATCCGATCACCTGAATAAGTACACTTGCAGATCTGCATGGAATCTTACTAAGATAAATTTTTATATAGGGTGTTGCCTCTTTCATTTCTCACCAGCAAATTTGGAAGGCGACTCCTATATAGTAATTTTTCCCACAGTATACTAATCACATTAGACTCATCCTCCGAGCAGGTTTCCAAGTCTATGTGAATAGTAGGGGTACTCCTATGAATGAACATAACCTCTGTGGTGATGGCCAAGGGTCTTCCACCTTTGAACCTCATTTTGCCTCCCCTACCGGTGGAGGTTGAGTCATCCTACCCACATGTCCATATGATAGAATGAACTGTGGGTGGAATGTGATATGCAGATCTACTTCTTCTTCAATTTCCCTTTCTTGTTCACTTGGATTTTCATTTTTCTTTACTTTTTTCTTTTGCCTTTTATTTTTCTTCATTTTTTTCTTTTGAATTTGAGTTTTGTCCAAGTTCACGAGAAAGGGTGTTTGAGAAGATAGTAGGTCACATCCTCATAAATCTCAACCTCTTTAACTGAAATTGCATTTCATCTCCATTGACATGGTATTCAATCTCATCCTTTTGATCTTGATGCACTGATGGAGGAAGGATGAAATTATCTTATTCTAATGTATCCAAGGCCTATCGAGCAAAGCAGTGAACAAAGTATTTGAATAAATGATGTAAAGCTTGTCTTCAGTCTTCCAGTCACCTATCTCCAAAAGTAACACTATGGAACCTAAGCCTGCTTACCTTGTTCATTAAATCCTCTCAACATCATCTAATCTTTTTGGAGTGTGGAGATGTCGATCATCAAATCAGCAAGGGTCTTTAGAATCATAATGTTCACCGATGCACCTGGATCGATGAGAAGTCCAATCGCCATGTTAAGCTGATGTAGAGGGGATGGTTGTGCTCCAAGCCCCCTAGAAGAAGGTTTTCATCTGTGAAAGTGATCCCCTGGGCTTCTTTTATGTAATTTGCTTCCTTACTAATAGCGATCAGCTGAGCTATGCATATCTCAGGATCAAGGAGAGCCTTGATTAATGAATCCCTCATCTCTTTGGATAAGACAAGGGCATCGTATATGCTTAGCTTAGATGACAACTTTCTTAGATGAGAAAGGACATTGTAGTCCACCTTGATCCTCCACAAGCATATCTAAGGGTATATCCTGGAGGGGCTTCTGATCTTCGTACCATTGACTTGTTTCATCTTGAGGTGCTACCCTAGGAGGTAGAACCTTACTATGGAGATTAACTTGCTATCTGTGGCGTGGTAATGGAAGGTTCTACCTACACATCAGGCTCACTTACAACTTCTCCTATGGGACCCTCAGAATCGTGATTCCAAGTCTATCTCAAGAGGTGAAACCATAGCATTCAAAGTAGGAAAGTCCAACTCTGAATCAGAAAAGAGGAAGATTAGAATTGTTATAGTTATTTTGACTTGAAGAGTTATCATTAAGAATAGAAGTAGACAACCCATCAAAAGTGACACAAATGTAATTCAAGCTAGCTTTATTCTTCAATTTCTTGGATTTGATAGGAGGTACAAAGTAGAAATCAAGTAAAGTAAGAGGGGTGAGGGATTTGATGCCCTTATCTGTCGATACAAGATGTCTACTAGAAGAAGAAGAACTAGCCGAAGTAGTGGTTCCTATAATGGTAGACTGGAGGCTCAACTTGGTTGGTGGTTGCGCATCTTATCCTGGCTAGCACATTTTATGTTCCGAGGTCCCTCTTTCTTTGAGTTGGCTATGGTAACTTGCAAACCTTCCTTGATGTTGGAGGTTTGAGCTGACTCACGCACCTGTAAGAAAAGTTTCTTGATCTTCTGAATAATCTTTTTAGAGGTTTTAGATAAGGAAAAATCCCAACCTTCTATGGTTTTGGAAGGATCACAAGTATCCCCAAGGATTGCCCTAATGAAAATGGATGGTTGTTCCATAAGATATTCCTTAGGATAACTACAACACTAGTCTTGAAGTTATGTTCGAGCCAGTCCTTAAATGTGAAGCAATCCTCCAAAATAGGACATAACATATGGTGGTAGGGGCAAAAATTATGATCATGGTTTTTACTTACTTCCTCCGGTCTCCTAGGATCGGGTAGCTAAAAATTAGGCTTCTTTAAGAGATTCTTAAAGATCTTCCTAATTACCTCCCTCTTAAATGAATAAGGCTTGTTTAGTTTATCCAAAAGAGTAGGTGGACCATAGCTACCTGGTGGCAGGTATGTGTGCCATTGCTGCTGATGATATGGCTGAGGAGGCTGAGTAGGCCATGGAGGTTGTTGTGGAGGCTAGGTCGGTAGGGCTGCCTAGGTGGTGGTAGAGGAGGTGGAAGAAGGTCACTGTGGTGATGGTCTCTTAGACTGATCTCTAGCTAGTTGCTTCCCCTTATCTACTACTGTCACTTCCCCAGCCTTCTTCTCGTATACCTTCTATGGCTTTGCTTTGGGCAACTGGTCTTGAAAAGGCAACTGTTTGGCCTCTCCTTGTAGACTAGCCACCTTATTGATTAACTTCTCAAAGGTTTTGATGGTGAAGCCCTTAAGCATGAAGGTGATTAGGCCATGGATATTCTTTAGAAGAATCTCAATGTCATGCTATTCAGATAGCTACAACTCACATTTTATACTCAGGTTATGCCATCTGAGAATATTATCAATAAAGGACTCACCGGGGTGTTATTGTGCTACAACGAGATTACCAACAGTAACCCTTTCCTGAGCTCTAGCAAACCTCTTGATAAAGAGTTGCTCCAACTCAGTAAATGTCTTTACAAAACTATTAGGAAGTTCATCATACCAATTGAAAGCTATCCCCACTAGGCTACCGAGAAGAAAGAAAGCCGCCCACACCATTGCAACAACGGACTGGTGTTAAATATGTCGCCTGGTTTCCGCCATCAAAACTCTTGAAGGAAGGTGAAACCCTTGGGAGATTGCATCAAATCCTAGGGTCTACCCGAACCGATGATCATCCTCCAATGCTTCCTTCACTCACCGCTCAACCATGACTTGATATCTTTCGTATGGAGGTACTTTCCACTACCTTCCTATACATGATGGTGCTACCTTGCTCAATGGAGGTAAAGTCTATCCAAGACATGCACTCTAGTGACTAGTCTCATATAGTAGGATGAACCGCTAAGATATTTTTAAGTCATGCTAACAAGTCCTCTACCTTGCCATCTATCTATTTGTTCATCTTTTGTTTTAATTGATATCAAGGTGTTGATTAGTCGTGTCTTCCTGCCAACCTCATCTCCTTCCATAGCTCGCTTCTAAGGAGGGATCCTGTATCTACCATGCAAACCCCGATGAGTCTCCCAACAAATCATCTTCATGGGATCAATGTTGATCTTCTCCTCATCGACCAACCATATCCTAGATCTTCTTTTGAAAAATAGTGGCTACTATGTCATCTAAAGATCGATCGAATCGGCACAAATACTTTTTCTGTGATGGGATCCATCATGAATGTGAGGCAATCGGACCTCCCTACTATTGGAGAATCAATCCTGTGAGGACTGTACTCACTAGAAGAAATGCACTCCTGGCTATCACTAACTCTGAAATGGGTGACACTCCTAAGAGGCTCTACTATCACGGTGCAACGGTCATCTCCTCCTCTCAAATTGCAATCATCTTTATGTCCCAATGGTGTTGTGAAGGATGACCATTATGATTCAGGATCGCCATTCCTTCCGCACCAAAACTAGGGCAGAAGGTCGAGTAGGAGTGCTTGGCCTTGCCACAGTAGGTGGTGTAGATGGAATGGGATCCTTTAACTGTAGTTAGATCATCAATGGGGTCCTCTTCTCACCGGATGTGTCCTTCATGGCCTTGGGTAAAATTGGTGCAAAACATAAATGAGATGATGGGGGGTAGTGTGGTGGAGACACCACCGACTCTCTAAGGACCTCTTCCTGATGGGTCATCCGTAAGAAATCAGGTGATGATGTGATGCGCGATAATCAAAGTGCTGAGGTCAGACCGACCAAACCTCTCGGATAGTGATATGAGCTATAGTATGGGCTTCCCTGGCCCTCTCTTACCATAGATGTTTCCCCATGCTATGGGATGACAGATCTCAAGTCAAATTGAGCCTCACTTAACATCCAAAGATGCCAACTGCATAGAGTCAACAGGCCGCATATGACCTCCTACTCTACTAACTGTACTAAATCATTGGTGGGGAGTGAAGTAGGGATCTCCTAGCATCCTCTCATCGGACCAGAGAGAGGATGAAATGGGTTCACTGTAACCAACGGGGAAATCAGTGGGCAACTCCTCCACAACTAACCATGTAGCGGCCTTCATCTCCCTAGCGATGCGTATATGGTATCGCTTAATCATGCAATTTTTCTTCCACCTCTGATTTCTGGTAGGGTGAGTGGAGTAAGAACTGGACCCAACCTCAAAAGCTGGGGAGGCAATATCTGGCATTAGAGGAGCCTTACCCTTAGAGAGTGCTAATGAGTGGGTGCTAGTCTTTACTAGGGCAACAAGGGAAACAACAGGCACAGCACTATCGCGTCTTTGGCTTGCGACACTACTATAAAACTCACACCTTTGGGTGAGGGGACATCAGAGTCTGATGGCAAGTCAATTGGAATGAACGGCTTCTGCCCAACCACTGTGGTCCTCGCCCCCTCAAAGCCTCATTTGAAATGAATGAGGTGGGAGTAATCAGCACGAGGAAGGCTAGCCTGATCCAGGGCCAAGTCCATCCCATGGGAAAGGTAAACACGTACTTCTAAGAAGCCATAATAATCAACTGCAACTAGAAAATTGAACTGAAGCTGTAACTAAGATTAATGCTGAATGAGAGTCTGTAATATTGAAAATGAACTTGGATCAGATTTCTGTCTTGTTGATTTTTGAATTTGAATTTAAAATTTGAACCCACATCCAACATCTTGAAAATGTTAAATGGGGTTCAAATGGATTTAGAGAAGATTTAGAGATTTGATTGGAAAGAGGAATTTTTGAATATGGAATTCACTTTCAACAAATTTGGGTATGTTGAAAATGAGTCTAAATATTATTAGAAAGATGCTTCCATAGGTTCATGTTTGAAATTCGATTTTGATTTGAGGACCCTTCCCTTTAGAAAATTTTAGTATGTTAAAGTAAGGGTCAATTGGTTTTGTTTTTGATTTGATATTTTGGAATCCACTCACTTGGAAAATTTGGGTATGCTAAGTGAGGTGTTTAAATATTATTTCTTCTTTTTGTTTCTTTCTTTGCTTTGTTTTGTGAATCTTTTTATGATTTTGAAAAGAGAAATGGAATTTCCCATTCAGCAAATTTAGGTATGCTAAAATGAGGAAATCCAAGTGTGTTTTATTCTTTTTTGAAATTTTTGAAAATAGGATTCTTAGCAAATTTAAGTATGCTAAGAAAATCCTAATGTGTTTCTCTTTTGATTTTGATTTGATTTTTTGGTTGAAAGTGGAGACTTCACTTTAACAAATATGATATGCTAAAATGAAGTTTCATTTAATTTTATGAAATGGAAATTTCACTTAGAAAATTTTAGTATGCTAAATGGAATTCCAGAAGATATGTTCAAAATTGTTGTGTTTTGATTTTAATTTGAAAATGGAGACTTCACTTTTAACAAATATGGTATGCTAAAAAATGAAGTTCCAAAAGTGTTCCTTAAAAATTTTGTGAAATGGAAATTTCACTTAGCAAATTTGAGTGTGCTAAATGAATTTCCAAAAAAGGGTGTTTCAAATTTTTGTTTTGGATTTTGAAAAGGGGAGACTTCATTTTAGAAAATGGGTATGCTAAGTTGAAGTTCCAAATATGTTTTGAAATTTTTTTAATAAAATGGATATTTCACTTAGCAAATTTGAGTATGTTAAATGAAATTCCAAAAGTGAGTTTAAAATTTTATTTTTGGAAAAGGGAGACTTCATTTTAGCAAATGGGATATGCTAGAATGAAGTTTCAAATGTATTTTGAAAATTTTGTGTGCTATTTGAAAAGGGAGATTTCCATTTAACAAATTTGGGTATGTAAGATGGAAATCAATTATCTTTCATTTTTCAGAGGTGTATATTTTGTGTGTGATTATTGCTTTTGAAGAAAGAAATCAACCATATATGAAATATGTAAGTGGCATTTCAAAATAATGTTACTTTATTTGAAAAATGAAATTTCCATTCAATAAATTTGGGTTTATTGAATGGAGATATTCATGTGTTTTTTGAAAATTTATTTTTAATTTTGTTTGAAAATAAGACCTCCACCCAATAATTGTGGGTATATTGAGTGGAGAGGTTTCATATGTGTTTTTTAAAAATATGAAAATCCCAACCTAACACATGTGGAATGTGTTAAGTGGAATTTCAAAGTTATGATTTGCTTGAAGAGGTACTATCCATTCAACACATTTGGATGTATTGAATGGAAAGGCCCATCTCCAAATTTTATGCTTTTGAAAATATGATTGTTAGAATTTTTTTTTTGAAAATGAGGTCTTCACCAAAAATGAATTGAGTGAAGAAACTCATTTTCTTTGTAATTGTTGGAATTTTATTTTGTAAAGATGATCCTACATATAACAATCATGAAGATTGTTAGATGAAGGTGATTTAGGAAAACTTTTGGAAAAAAATTTTATTATGTGCATTTTGAAAGAGTGCTTTTTGAAAAGCAAGAGTTTTATGAAGGATTTATTTTGTCTTTATTATTTTAGAATGAACCTTTCCTTAACATTAAAATGTTAAGGAGGAAGTATTTAATTAATCTCTTTGTTTCACTTTTTATTTTTACCCATTGAGATGGGGTTTTAAGACCAACATGAGGTGAGGTCCTAAAACCTAAAGATGCTGGCTAGCTTAACTTAAGAATGAAATAAGCTAAGTCCCAATGGAATGAAAGATAGTCTTGAATTCATACCAAAGTATAAACCCACTATTGATACTTGGAGACAATGATCATTTATCAAAGATGGAGAGAAGAACCATCCACAGCAGAGTCGCCAGAAAAATCTGTGGTGAAATTTTATAATTTTTAAAGAATAATGTTTACTTCCATCTTCACTCTATGAGGGATAAAATGAAGATAGAAGTATACTTCTTGTTTTTATGCATTTTTGACACCACGTAGATTCGCATATATTCTTATTGAGGGTGATCGGGTACGACATTGAGGAGAGGTGTACTATCTTGAAAGAAAGAAGTCACAACCCTGTAATGGACCTAATCACCTCAACAAGGACTCTAGGACAATGGGTCTGCATGTGTACCAAAGATTCTTCCCCTATTTACATGGAAAAGTAAAGTAGGGTTTATTTTAAACTAGTTTGTTAAGTTCCCTATAGGGAAAAACCCCCATAGTTAATTACATCTTAAGGAATGAAATACCTTAGGAATACTCTCGATTAAGGTAAATGATCGTTGTCTCCAAAGATTTCAATAGGTAGGACTATCAATCAATTAGTTTATTTTGGAAGATCAAATGGGATTAATCAAAAAGAGAGATTTATTATTGAAGCTAACAAAAGATAAGTAGGAGATTCTCACAATGCTAAGAAACCTAGTGAACATCTCAAACTATCCTATAATTGGGCTTTACATTTTTGAAATTGAATGGTTTATTTGAGTTGAATTTTTATTAGAAGTTTAGGGCTTATAATTCCATAATTCAAGGTTATGGGAATGCCTAAGATGTGAGGATTTATGCTTATGGCCCATAGAAAAGAGAAGCAACCTCATATCCTAAATATATGGAGCTTTGGCGAGGGCTAGAAGCACGACCTAAATCTAAGGCAAAAATGGGTATTAAGTTTTCCTCCACGAGAGAGGACAAACCACCCGACTGCTTGGACTTACAAGTGCCTGGGGGTGGCCACCTACTAACTTCTCCTATGATTTTAAATTCATGTAGGCAAGTCATATGCTTTATGCAAGATAGCTAGACTGTTATTTATTTAGAAAGAGACTAAGTTCTTAAGCTCACTCCCTAAGAGACTAGATCATGAGAGATGACATAGATCTAATGAAATTCACATTACATTTTTATTTTTATTTTTGGACAATTATTTGACTCAGGCTTATAGGATTCATATGCTTAATGCATGAGAAGTAAGATTATTAGCCAAAATTAGCAAGAAGGGAGGAGGTGTATTCCACCATGGCTCTCAAAGGTCAAGCCATATTTCTCTAGCAAAGGTGGAAGCCCTCCAATCAAGAGTGAAACAATATGATTTTTATGCATGATGTTATTAAAGGAATACTCATCCAGCTAAGGGGTTGCTAATTCTTTATTTTGATTTTAACTTAGGCTTTAAGTGAGGTTAGGAGTTATTTATTTTAATTTTTAATTGATTAATTTGGTAGAATATTTATTTTTCCCTAAGAGCCTAATTTTCATCCAGGCCATACATCAAAGCAATGAAGAAACTAGGAAAACATGCCATCTTAGTGCACAAGCTAAACAAAACATCAAATATTTTATAAAGCTAACACAAAAGAATAAATGGCCATTTGTGGTCGGGAACCACTGCACAAACCCAAAAACAAATTGGGTAGCTGAGCTCTACCCTTATACAACTCGGATTATAAATGAATTAATTTACAATTAAGCAAGGAAATTCATGTTATGGGGGTCTTCCTTCTTCTTTACTTCTTTCTTCTTTCTCCTTTCTTCTTTGATTCCTTCTTTCAGATGGTTGGAATGTGGATCCTCCAAAGGCTTCACATGGTACATATGATGTAATCTTATGACCAATGCTCATCCTAATCCCCCATAACATTCATTCCAAAATCCTAATGAAAAAATTACATGGAAAGGAAAAGTAAATCTAACTAGCACTTGTAAAATAGAGATTAGCTAAACAAACCATACAAATCCCAAGCATGTATATTGGACTTAGCACCCCACACATAGGTAACCAAGTCCACTGCCTATTGATTATAGGGTATAAGCACACATAGCAAAAGCATTTATATTTTTTTATTCTTAAGCATAATCCAGAAAATTATTAGACTAAATCATCTTACCATTCATTCTACGCACATTCACCCTAACATTTAGAATAAAACAAAACATTACAAAACAAAAGCAAACATCAAGCTATGCATCGCCCTAACCTAAATCTAGAAGTAGTGACTTAGCCTAATGTGTGTGCTTTAGAAGGTTTGCGTGGAATGCTTAGCTATGGTTTTAAAGTTTGGATTTTCTAAGTGTGAAGATGTTCAACTTAGATGGGTGGTTTAATTTGAGTGTTTAGTTGATTTGGGTTGATTTTATTTTGTATTTTGATTTAGTTTAAGTGAACCCTACAATTAATTACAAGGTTTTAAAGAGAAGGGAAAGAGAAGAGGACTTCTCTTTCCTTCCCTACCTTAAGTAATTTCTAAAGTGTATTCATGTTTAGTTTTATTTAATGAATATTTTATTATGCATTTTAGTTAATCCTAAGTTTATATTTTTCCTAAACAAGCCTATTTAAAAAGAAAGGCATTTCAAGATTAAGTAAAGTGAACTAAATTCACAAAACACACATCACTTCATTTATTTCCCAACATGTATAACATGCATATGGATGCATCCTAAGCATATTTATACAATCAAATGAGAATGTTTAGCACACTTTATGATGAATGCTAAGTGAGTTACTTAAGAAAATTTGAATGTTTTATGATGCATGATTTTCATTAAGTAGAAAAGAGGTTTTCTTATCCATTTTTCACATGCACACATGTATGTATGAAAGGCATAAGTGAGTACAATGCCATTGTTAACTAGGGGTGTAAGGTACAAGACCTACTTAGGGCTACTTAAAGCCTCGCAACCATGGGATTGTCCAGACTAATATACCACTTTCTTAAATATAAGCATATGTACAAAAGAAATGAAGGGAAAGAAAGATGCAAAAGTTTGTACATATGTTTGGACTTGGCTTTGAAATTTATATGTTTAAGTGTAAGGATCTTTCTTAAGTCATAACATGGAAGAGGATAAGAATAATTTAAGCAAGTGTTATGTTCTTTTAAAAGAACTATACACTTTGCAAATATTATTCAAATCCATATTAAGAGAAAATAAAGGAAGTAAACATAAGACACATTTTTATATTCACATGCAAGCTTATAAATAAACTATAAGTAGCACACTTTCAATTTTAGGAATTTGATTTATAGATTTTGAAAATAGTTTTGAATTTAATAGTGATAATAGCCATTCATATTTTTATTTTAGCCAAAACATGCAATTTGACATAAAGAAAATATTTCACTTTCATTCTACTTTTTGAAAAGAATAAATGCATGAAATTCATATGACATGCACATTTAGCATGTTAGGAAAGAACTAAAGTGATGAAAGCATGTAAACATATTCACCTTAAATAATTTCTAAAGACAATCTCATGAAATAAGAAAGTTTTAAATAAATCAAATTATTTTTTAAGAATGTTTGATTTTGTCTTGAGTTTGATTTAATTTGAGAAATGTGAGGTGAGTTTTATGTTCCAAACCCATTCCCACATATGTTTATTATTTTAATTTAATTTTTAGGTGATTAGATCAATTTTATTCTTTGGTTAGGTTAAGGCATGAATTAAATGTGTTAATTACCCTTACCTATACCACCTTAGAAAACTTAATCAAATAATTATGAGCCAATGAGATGACATGAAATCACACAAGGAATTTAAATCACAATGCACCTAGGAAGAAAAGGGTCTAATGCATTTGGCTTATGATTAATGATTAATTAAACTAAGGGGTTTAATTTTAAGTAATTTAATAACACCTCTCACACATGTGAGTTGAGTTTTGATTTCCTTAATGTACTTAGGCTCTTGAACACCTAAGCATCTACCCAAGATAGATTAATTAAGTTCTTGAAAGTTTTAGAATTTTATAAAATTAATTAAGGGGGTAATTAGTGAATTAACCCTTAATTAAGGATGGATTAAGGAAGAAAAAGGGGTTTAGGGAATATCTCAAGGAAAGTGTCTCAAAATTATTCCCAATATCTTATACTCACTCAATCAAAACTTAATTAAATCAATTAGGCTTAAACCAGTAATTATTCCCTCAATCAAGCTTAATTACATTAAGAGTGATTAAGGAATGAACTAGAAATTCCCCTAATTAAGCCACCAATAAATTCCAAGAAAACTAGGGGAGGTAGGAGTCATCCCATTAATTAAGCATAAAAAGTTTGGGATTAATCAGTGGAGTAATTAGAGGGTAATTAGCAAAATAACATTCCCAATAAAACCTAAATTCAAAGAAAAATACTACTCAAAATCCATTGAAATCAATTTTAGAATATTCCATATTCAATTATCTATCTAATGCATTTTATTTCATATTTTTTTTTTTTTTCTAGGCTTAGATATGAATTTTAGAAGTTTCCATAATTAATTAGAATTTGTAAATATCATAATTAAGTATTTAATCCCATCGACGCCACGTGGGCCGCTGACATGGCATGCGCTTTCCATGTGGTATGATAGGATTGGGTCTTTAACTTATCACATTGCAGTACCGTGTCAGCAGTGGCGCTACGCACTTTCTCCTCAGTCGTCCAATCTGAGATTAAAGTCACGGTTCTAAAGGGTAAATTCGTGGGTGATATGTGTTTTAATCTCGAATGTCCATCCAAAATGCATGGATGGATGACCATAGATTCATCCCTATAATTCCCTGTGAGCAATGGAGATGATCCATATTCTAGGGCAAGATTTGAGCTCAGTTGAGCTTAGATTGGGCTAAAATTTAGCCCACACCTTCATCATACAATGCAGATCATATCCAATAGCTAGTTTATCATGCAATGAAAATTTCTTTCACAAAGCTCCACACTATGATTAGATTAAGCTCAGAAAAATGGTTTACCTTGTTGGAGGTGATCACCAGTGCTCAGTTCCCTTGGAGAAGCTTCATCTAGTGGAGACGAAGCTTTGTTGAGAATTTGAGGTCTTGAGATTGGGTGGTTGCTTCTAGAGGCCAACTCCACCTTGAACTCCTTGCTTTGATCGAACTAGCACCCCTCTTGCCTTTGGAGCTTGTGAAAGAGCTTGGGCAAGTTCGATTGGGGTCCATGAGGGAGCTTGCAAAGGGAATTGACTTGATTTTAGGTGTGGAGTTAATTGGATTTTGAGTGGAGCTCCCTTATTTTAAAGTTATGAAAATTGAGAAGATGAGATTTCATACTCTCTCTAGGAAGCTTAGGAAGAGTAGCTAGGCTTGCTTTGAGTTCTTATGCTTCAATTGAATTAGGGAGAGTGAAGATTCAGTTGAATTAGGGGGAGCATATCTCCCACTTAAAGGATCAGACGGCCGCAAGCCTCCTTGCCATTTTGATCCAATTGAGCTTATACCATGAGTTTGTTAGGCTATTTTTGGATGTCCTTGCATTCGGTTTGGCCTAAAGAGTAGAATGGTGAACTTCCCATGTGCTTAATTCAAGTGGAAGGAGGATCCCATGTGCTCCATTTCGAGGCATGTGGTCAGTTTTGGGTTTGGATTGGGTTTGGCTAACTCAAGCCCATTGGGTCATGTGCACTAGGTCCATTAATGATCATTTGGTCCACCAAGAGGATGCCAAGTGTCTATGAGAAGGAATTGACCAAATTCCAAGTGGTTTGATTTTAGGTTACCCTATGGCCAAGGGGTAAAATGGTCATTTGATCTTGATTTAGTTTGGACATATTTGGTATGATGAGAAAATAGGTTTGGCCAAGTTTCATTGAATTTGGAGTTGGTTTGATGTGATTTGGCTCATGTTGACCCATAGGTCGAAATGGGTCAACTTAGGTCAAGTTGACCAATTGGTCAAATTAGGTCAAACCAAGGTTGGTTCAAATTCATATGACCATTTGAAATGTTTTGGTGGCTTCGTTTGATTCAATTTGGTTCATATTTGGTTTTGGTTCAATTGTGTTCATTTAGGTCAAATGGGTCAAGTTGACCAATTTGACCTATTTGGATTAGGTCATGGGTTGGTTTAGGTTTGGTTGGTCATATGAAATGGATTGGTATATTTGTTTGCAATCAATTTTGGTTAAGTTTGAATTTGGCTCAATATGACCCTTTAAGTCAAGTTGGGTTCAAGGTCAATTGGGCTAGGTTAGGTCTAGTTGGCCAATTGAGGCTTTGGTCAAGTTCAATAATCATTTTGAGATGAACTTGACCCATTGATTTCAATCAATTTGGCTTAGATCAAGTTTTGACACATATTTTGACTTGTTAGGTCAAGTTGGGTCAACTTGGGTCAAGTGTCCAATTGGGCTAGGTTAGGCTCAAATGTTGACTTGGTCAAGTTCAAACATTGATCATGAATGAACTTGGATAATTGGTTTCAATAAATTTGGCCTATGGTGGATTTTGGCCATGTTGGGTTCATTTTGACTAAGTGTTGACTTGGTCAACCCTTAGGTTTGACTTGGTTTGACCTAATTTGAGTGATTGATCATGATGAGAGGCTTAGGTGGGCTTAGTTCAATCCAAGTTGGTTAGGATTAGAATTTGGCTTATAAGGTACTTAGGTCACTTTGGGTCAAGTGAGCCTAAGTGGGTCAAATGGCTTGGTCAAAGCTTGATTTGAGTTTGATTGAACTTACATATAGACTTATGATTGAAATATAAATCCATTTTCAAGTGGTTCGAAGTCAAATGGGTTTTGATTCAAGTTTGAACATGAATTTGACTTGGATTTTTTGAATTGAGTTTTGGTTAAGTGATTGAAGTTTGTATATATATTTGGATTCATGATTGTAGGATTGATTGAATCATGAAGAAAAAAATAAGGGTTTGGCTTGATTTGAAGCTAATTTGGCTAAGTTCAAGATTTTTTACTTGAAAGACTTAGGTTGGATTTTGATTGAATTTGATTTGATTTTGGATTTAGTTTGATTGATTTGAATTTATATTTCATTTATATATGTGAATATAAATGAGAATATAAATGGGTTATGAGAAAATTTCAAGGATTTGAAGTGGTTTGAACTTGATTTAGGCTAAGTCCTTAAGAGGGAAATAAAGTACTTAGGAAAGATTTTGAATTTGGATTTAGTTTGATTGATTTGAATTTATATTTCATTTATATATGTGACTATAAATGAGAACATAAATGAGTTGTGAGAAAATTTCATGAATTTAAGGTGATTTGAAGATGATTTAGGCTAAGTCCTTAAGAGGGGATTAAAGGACTTGGAATTTCAATCATAAAATTCAATCATGGGTTTCAATCTTGGGTTTTAATCATGAGTTTGGAGAAAAATCAATTAAGCTGGAATTGATTTAAATTTGATGTTGATTTGATTTGAAGTTTGACTCGAAGGAAGAAAGTGAGGAATGTGGTTTAAACTATAGGATAGGCAAATTTTCCTAATACCCCTAAGGCATGACCAATTCATATGGATAACTCTTCTAAGTCTTTAGGGTTAGGTTGAGTGTCCACCTAATAACTAGAAGTGTCTTAGAACTAAGGATCTCTTACAGTCTAAGAGGAGTCCTATGTTTAAGATGAGGGGATTGAGAGCTCATCCTAAAAATGAGGTCAACATGATACGAGTTTAAATTAGATTTGATTTGTTTTATTTTTAAATTGGGGGTATATCCGCTAGGGATATGAGTTTGAATTCTGCAGGGGATCAAGGTTGAATTTGAAGGGTGCAATTTATGGTATATATCTGCTGAGGATATGGGCCTGAATCCACCGAGGATTGAGACCAGGTTTAATTTGTTTTAATTTATTATGGCTCCACTAGAGAGGTTGGTTTTGAATTTAATTTATTTGTTTAATTTATTTATATATGATTTGGGCTCCACTGGGGAGAAGGGTGTGATTTAACTCCACTGGGGAGTATCAGATTGGGATTAATTTAATTTGAATTAATTTATGGGCCCTATCGGTGTGTGATGGATCCACTAAGAAAGAGTTACAGGGGCTTTGGCCTATCTTAGATTTACCAATATAAAGTAGTAGTCTACTGACTGCGGGGTAGGACTATCCAACCCAAAGGTTCCCTTTCGGTGTGAATCGACTATGCTTGAAAGAAAGCATAGCAGACTTACATCTTAAAAGCGGAACTGTTGGGGTGTCATTAGCACAATTGAAGTCGACTTAGGCACTCTTGAGTGAGTGCCACTGGGGACTTATGTCAACTCAAGAGTAGTCAGAGTTAAAATTTATCTTAATTTTACTTGATTTAATATGGTTTGTATTTGATTTAGTTTGATTTAATATTTGGACCCTGTTGGTGTGCGATGGACCCACTGAGAAGGGGATATATCAGCCTTGACCTATCTCAAGTTTACAAATCTAAAGGGATAGTCTACCGGCCGTGGAGTAGAGCTAGCCAACTTAAGGGTTGCCTTTAGGTGTGCAACGACTGTGCTAGAAAGAAAGCATAAAAGACTTACATCTTCCAAAGTGGGGAACAACCGTAGGGGTGATTGGTTAGCATCAAATGCTTTAAGCTTAGTGAGTGCGATTTATGTCAACTCAAGAGTAGTCAGATTCTTATAGGGAGTCTTGCTGATGTTGCTCTAAAGATAGGAAGTCTACTTGGAAAAAGGTACTGCTAGGGGTGTCCTTCTAATCCATAAGTGAAAATATATATTTTGTTTATATGTTTACGTGGACCCTACTGATTTGCAAGGGACTACACTGAAAGGGGCTATATCGGCCTTAACCTATCTCAGATTTATTGGACCAAGGAAGAATCTATACATCCGCATTATGGACTCTCCGACCACAGGGGTGGTTACTAGTAAAGAGGAACTATCCAATCTGTATTAGTGTCTATATGGGATTCCACGGACATGATCCAAATAGAGTGCTCACATGGGAGATGCCGCTAGGGGAGTTATCTTGATCCCTGAAAAAAAAGCCTATAGGTGTACGATGGCTAGCTCAAGGAGAAAGCATAGAAGACTTACATCTGCCATGAGTGGTGTATCCATTGGGTGGGTCACTATCACTATAGTGAACACCAACCAACCTAAGGTTCCCGTCGGTGTGTGATGATCAATCTAAGAAGAAGGCGTAGCAGACTTACATCTTTACAAATGAAAATGATCATCAGGATAGTCTGTCATCGGTGGGACATATGCTATCCGACCTAGGGAGACTACAAAGCAAAGAGTCCCGAGGAAGGATTGGACCTAGACGAAGTAGTCAGAAGGAAAGGAGCAGCTAGGGGACTTACCTTAAACCTTAAATATACTCGACCCAGTGAGTGCACGATGGATAGTCCAAGAAGAAAGTGTAGCATACTTATATCTTCTTAAATAAAGCCATCATGAGGCCGCTTATCGGCCATACCTACCACACTAATAAGGTGCTCATCGATGTGCAGCAGTTAAGTTGGGAGGAAAGCATAGCAGACTTTCATTCTCCTAAGTAAAAAGACCACTAGGGTGACACACTAGCTAAGTAGCTAATTGACTCGACCTAGAGTAGCTACTGAGTGAGGGTGGTTGGGTGAATTATCTCAACTCAAAGTAGCCAGAGATAAAATGTATGTGTTTATTTTATATGTGTTTGTGTATAGTTTGTGTTCATGTTGTGTTAATAAAGGATAGATGCCGCTCAGATTCCTTGCACCTATCCGAAGCACATCATAGCAGATTCATAGATAAAATTGCTTTCAATATGAAGAGATTGAATTTAAAATGAGATTTACATCGATAATTGCTTTCAAACATGATTTTATGGAAATTATTTCTTTAGGTAGAGCCCATTGATTTGAAGCATCGAGCACTCTCTTTTATGATTGATAAGTTGATATGATCCTCTTTTGTAGGCTTTCTCTATGCAAAAGGGCCTTTCCAAGTGGGTTCAAACTTGCCTCCCATCTTATGACGGGCAACAATTAGTCTTCTTAAAACTAAAATAAGCTCTCCTACTTAAAAAGCTCTAGGATAGACTAACTTGTTGTGAGCCTGAATCATTTTGGCTCGAGTTTTTGGCATGCCCGTAGGTGTCTCTCATCCAAACCTTCGAGCTCTTCTAATTGCAGCTTGGCGTTCTACTTCATTGTGATCTTTCTACCCACAACTATCCTTAGTATCGGGAGTTGGACTTCTAATGGTAGAATGGCTTAGGGCCCATATACTAAGGAGAAAGTGGTAAGCCCATAAGGATTCAACTAACTGCTCATGCCACTATCATTTATTATCATCAAATGTCTTCTTGAGTGTTTGAATGAGAGTTTTGTTGAAGGCTTCTTCCAAGCCATTTGCCCTTGAGTAGTAGATGGTAGAATATCTCTAATCTATGTTGTGTATCCATACAAATTGTTGATTTTGGTGCTTTTGAATGAAGTACTACTATAAGATATAATTCAGTGAGGCACCTTGAATCTATATACGATATGGTTCCAGAAAAATTGGAGCATATGTTGAGCTGTGACCTCTCTGAGTGGAGTCACATCTGCCCATTTGGAAAAGCAATCGGTGGCAGCCAGGATGAACCGATGACCCTTGAAAGGAGGATCAATCGGACCCACTATGCCAGTACCCCAACACTCGAATAGTAATGAGGCCAATGTTAGGTGTAGAATGTTGGGTGGTTGACGTAAGGCCACTCCATGTACTTGATATTTATGGCATCACCTAGCCACATCCATGCAATCTATGATCATCGATGACCAGTAGTATCCTAGTCTCTTGATCTTGACTTTCATCTTCAAACTGGATTTGTGAGCTCCACATAATCCTGAGTGTACCTCTGTCATGACCTTACAGGCTTCGTGTTTGTCTAAACAACAATACCACATATGATCGAAGGACCGCCGATATAAGACACCATCCATGAGGGTATAAGAAAGTGCCTTTTATTTCATTCAATGAGCTTGAGACTTCTCTTGAGGTAGTTTGCCTTTATTTAGGTAATCTATGAAGGGTTGCCTCCAATCTAGCTCCTCATCCTTCGTGTCAATGACAATCTCCCATTCAAGAGAGAATTTTTTGATGAGATCAATATGAATAAGAGGCAGGACTTGCTTATTTTGGACCTCTATTGATATCAACTCATCTTCCAGACATGCCAACTCCTTGGAAAGTTTGGCTAAAGCATCTGCTATGACATTTTCTCCTCGAGGAATCTTATAGATGGTAGCCTCTAGGATTTGGGCCAACAACTCCATTGTATACTTGTGTGATGGAGCCAAGGTTTTAGAACCTTGTAGAACTCAGTGATTTGGTTGCACTAGTTGGGAATCCCCAAAGATGATGATGTTTTGGATGCTTAGCGAGATGGCTAACTCTAGACCGACAATTAGAGCCTCATATTCGACTTCATTGTTGGTGCAAGGATCAAATAGATGGTATGAGAATCTCATCATATCACAGTTCAAAATTAAGAGAATTATTCCTACCCATACCTTTCTTGGAAGAGTAGATCGTGGTTCTTCTCCTCTTTGAGAAGAAGCCACACCATCAAAGTACATCTCCCAGCGGTGAATGCTACTGTCCCTTAGGTTCATGATTTGTTCATCAAGGAGATCATCACTAAGTGGGGAATTAGCAGGAAGTGGGTGTGCTGCTAAGAAATATGCAAGTGCATGTCCTTTCACCACACGGAGGGGTACGAAAGTGATATCAAGTTGCGATAAAATCATGGACCAACATGCCAACCGTCCGGATAGCGTCAGCCGTGTCATGAGATATTGCAGTAAATTGATTCTAGAGATCAAGTTCACTTTATGAGAAAACATGTAATGCCGTAGCTTTTGGAATGCAAAAATTAAAGCTAGGAAATACTTTTCAATATGTGGATAATTAGCCTCAGCAGGGATTGGACGATGGCTGAGGTAGTAGAGTACATTTTCCTTCCCTTCTTCATTGGCTTGAGCCAACAAAGCACTGAGGGAGTCATCAAATGTAGCAGTGTATAGTATGAGCGGCTTGCTTGGGATTGGGGTTGCTAGAACTGGTGTGTCATCAGGTAATGCTTGATGTCTTCAAAGGCATGCTGACACTTATCATCTTACCTGAACTTGACATCCTTTTTGATAAGATCTGAGATTAGCTAGCATCTCCTTGATAAATTGATATAAAGAATCTTAGATATGCCAACCGCCCTTGGAATGATCTGAGTTGAGTTAAACTCTTACGGTATTTCATTTCTAATATCATTTTGATCTTCTTTGGATTGATTTCAATTCCATGGTGTCAGACAACAAACTTAAAGAATTTCCCTCAAGCTACTCTAAATGCACACTTTAGGGGGTTCATTTTGAGGTTAAATTATCTTAACCATTCAAAAAATACTCTCAAGTTAAAGAAGCGGCCTTCCTTTTCTTTTCTTTTGACCACGAGATCATCGACATAGCATTCGACTTGATAATGAATGAGTTCCTTGAAGATTCGCTCATGGCTCACTGGTATGTAGAACCAGCATTTTTAAGGCTGAAACCATTAACCTTATTACAAAAGATTCTAATCGGAGTACTAAAAGTGGGTTTCTTTGATCTTCGAGAGCCATCTTTATTTAGTTATATCCATATGAGCCATCCATGAAAGAGAAGACTACATGAGATGAGGCAATGTCCACCATCAGCTTTGGTATCGGTAGTGAAAATTCATCTTTTGGACATACCTTATTTACATCCCTAAAATTGACGCGCATTTGGTGGTTCTTCTTCTTAACTAGGACAACACTGGCCAACCAAGTGGAAGTATTTTTTTCTCCTAGATGAAATTAGCATCAATTAGTTTCTTGACTTCAGAAATGACCTACTGTTCAATATCTAATCACATGCGTCTAGGAGCTTGCTTGATAGGGTTAGCACTAGGCTCTATTGCTAGTTTATGGATCACTACATCAAGAGTTATGGTAAATTTTATTTTCATTTTTCATCAATCTTTTGAAATAAAATAAATGAAGAACAAAAATAATAACTTTCTTGTGTTGGACACCACATAGATCCACAAATATTCTTATTAGGGTGATTGGGTACAACATTGAGGAATGATGTACTATCTCGAGAGACAGAAGTCACCATCCTACAATGGACCTAATCACCTTAATAAGGACTCCTAAGGACTATGGGTCTTTGTATGTACTAGAGATTCTTCCCCTACTATACATGGAAAAATAAAGTAGAGTTTATTTTAAACCGGGTTTATTAAGTTCCCTATGGAGGCAAGCCCTCATAGTTAATTACATCCTAAAGAATGAGATTCCTTAGAAATACACTCGATTAAAGTAAATGATCGTTGTCTCCAAAGATTTCAAAGATAGGACTATCAATCAATTGGTTTAATTTTAGAAGATCAAGTGAGATTGATCAAAAGGAGGGAGTTATTATCGAAAATAAAGGGCATGGGGATGCTTATGATAATAGGAAGCCTAGTAAGCATCCCAAACTATCCTATGGTTGGGCTTTATATTTTTGAAATTGAAGTGAATTAGTTGTTTGAGTTGAATTTTTATTAGAAATCTAAGGCTTATAATTCCATAATATAAGATCACGAAAATGCCTAAGAGGTGAGGATTTATTCTTGCAGCCCACAAAGGAAAGTAGCAACCTCTGAACCTAAATCTAGGGAGCTTTGGTGAGGGCCAAGGCATGACTTAAATCTAAGAAAAAAATGGGTATATGGTTTACCTCCACAAGAGAGGATAAACCACCCGACTGTTCGAACTTACAACCACTTGGGGGTAGCAGCCAACTAACTCCTCCTACGATTTTAAATACATGTAGGCAAGTCATATGCTTTTGCAAGATAACTAAGCTGTTGTTTATTTAGAAAGAGATTAAGTCCTTAAACACACTCCCTAAGATACTAGATCATGTAGGGCATGATTAATGACTTAAATCTAATGCAAATTTTTGTTATGTTTTATTTTCATTTTTGGATAATTAATTTGACACAGGCTATAGGATTCATATGCCTAATGCATGAAAAATTTGCTTATGGGCCAAAATCAGCAAGAAGAAGGTGTATTTCCACCATGGCACTCAAAGGCCAAGCTAAGTTCACTGGCAAAGGTGGAAGCCCTACATAAGCAAGAGTGAAGCAAGATGCTTTTTATGCATGATGTGAAAACATACAACATCTAGCAAAGGGGTTACTAAATCTTTTATCTTCATTTATAACCTAAGCTTTAAGTGAGGTTATGAGTTATTTATTTTAATTTTGAGTTGATTAATTGGATAGAAAATTTATTTTTTCTTAGGAGCCTAATCGCATCTAGGCCATTCATCAAAGTAAGGAAGAAACTAGAAAAAATATGCCATCTTAATGCACAAGCTAAACAAACATCAAACAATTTATAAAGCTAGTAAAGAATAAGAGGCCTTTGTGGTTGGGCACCACCGCACAAACTTGAAAAGAAATTGGGTAGCCGAGCTCTACTCTTGTACAACTCAGATTATAAATGAATTAATTACAATCAAAAAGGAATTCATGTTATGGTGGTCTTCATTCTTCATTTCTTCTTTCTTCATTTCTTCATTTCTTTCTTCTTTCTTCTTTCTTATTTTGGTTGGTTGGAATGTGGTTGCTCCAAAGACTTCACATGCTGCATAAGACATAGTATTATGACCAATGTTCATCCTAATCCCCCATAACATTCATTCCAAATCCTAATTGCAAAATTACATGAAAATGGGAAAAGTAAATCTAACTAAGATCGTCCAATCATCCAGTCTGCGCACATACACCGTAACATCCAGACTAAAACATTATATCAAAAAACAAAATCAAGCATCAAACCATGCACCGCCCTAACATAGAGCTAGAAATAGTGACTTAGCTTAATGTGTGTTCCATTTAAGGTTTGTGTGGTATGTCTTAGCTAGGCTTTAAAGTTAAGATTTTCTAAGTGTGAAAGGGTTAAACTTAGAGGGTGGTTTAATTTAAGTGATTTAGTTTATTTGTTATTTTATTTGATGATTTGATTTGGTTTTAATGAACCTACATTTAATTACTAAGTATTGTAAAGAGAGGAAAAGAGAAAATGACTTCTCTTTTCTCCCTACCTTAATTAATTTCTAAGGTAGATTCATTAATGATTTTTATTTAGTGAATGTTTTATTATGTATTTTAATTAATCCTAAGTTTAGATTTACTCTAAATAAACTTATTCAAATAGGAAAGGCATTTTAGGATTAATTAAAGTGAATTACTATCACAAAACACACCACACTTTATTTCTTTCCAACATGTGTATCATGCACATGAAATGATCCTAAGCATATCTATACATGCTAATGTAAATATTTAGCACACCTTAATGATGGATGCTAAGAGTTGTTGCTTAAGGAAATTTAGATGCTTCATGATGCATGATTTTAATAAGTAGAAAAGAGAGATTCTTTTATCCATTAATCAAATGCACATTTACATGTATGAAAGATATAAGTGAGTACGGTGCCATTATTTTCTACACCAAGGGTGTAAGGTACAAGTCCTTCTTAGGGCTACTTAAAGCCTCGCAACCCCGGGATGTCCAGACTAATATACCACTTTTCTTAAATACATGTGCATGTACAAAAGGAAATGAATTGAAAAAGAATCATGCAAAAGGTTTATGTTTGTTTGTATGATTTTGGTTGTTTAATTTATAAGTGTAATGTGGAGATCCTTCTTAATTCATGACATGGGAGTGCATAGGAATAAATTTAAGCAAGTTTTATGTTCTTTTCAAATGAACTATACACTTTGCAAGTCCTATACAAACCATGTTAAGAAATGAGAAGAAGACCACATAACACATTTTAAGCTATATTCACATGCAAGCTTATAAATATTTATAAGTAGCATACATTCACTTGTAGTCTTTGATTTAAAAGTTTTGAAAATAATTTTTGATTTAATAGTGATAGTAGCCATTCATATTCTTACTTTAGCCAAAGCATGCAATTTTACATAAAGGAAACATTTCATTTTTTGATTTTTCAAAAGGTATGAATGCATGATTTCATTTGATAAACCACATTTAACATGCTTGGAAAGAAATAAAGGGATGTAAGCATATGGCTTCATTCACCCTAATAAATACCTAAAGACAATCTTATGGAATAAGATCATTTAAAGTGAATCAAAATTATTTAAAGAAATTTTTGTTTTAATTTTGAGTTTGATTTGATTTTAGGGAATGTGAAACGGTTTGTTGGTCCTGACCCATTTCCCACATGTGTGTTATTTTAGTTTAATTTTTAGAACCATTAGATTGATTTCATGTTTTGTTTAGGTTAAGGTGTGAATAAAGTTAATTAATTACCCCTAACCTACACCACCTTAATATAATTAACCTAACAATTATGAGCCAACATATGACATGCAACCACATGGAATTTAAATCAGCAAAGCACCTAGGAAAGAAAGGGGCCTAATGCAATTGGCTCATAATTATTGATTAATTAAGCTAAAGAGTTTAATTAAGTACTTTCATAACCCTTCCCACACATGTAGTTGGATTTAATTTTCTTAAGCTTACTTAGGTTATTGAACACCTAAGTATCTACCCAAGAAAGGATTTATTGAGTTATTAAGTTTATTGATTAATTATTTTATTTTATTTTTGAATTTGGTTAATTAAGCTATATAATGAAATGATTAAATCATTAATCAATTTATAAATTAATTAAGTTTTCATTCAAATGAAATAGACTTAGGGGAAAAGATTTGGAAAAGGCATCATAATCTCATTCCCTAAGTCTATCCACTGCTCCAAGATGATTAACAAGCTTGTTTAATGAATTCATCACCATTTAATAGGTTAATTAATTATTTAATTGATTAAGAGAGTGATTAGAGATGAAATAAAAATTACTTAAATTAATCTAATAATAAATTCCAAGAAATTCATGGGAGGTGGAGGTCATCCCACTAATTAACCCTAGGGAGTTTGGAATTAATTATTAAAATAATTAAGGAGTAATTAACATAATTACATTCCTAATAAAACCTAAATTGAGCAAATGTTAATGTTCAAAATCAATTAAACTTAATTTTATATTATTCCCTTTGAATTATCTTTAAAATGAAGTTGAGTTTGCATTTTTTGGATTTTTCTACATTTAGTTATGTAATTTTGAAGTTTCTATGATTAATAGGTCATTAAATAACCTAATTATATAACTAATCCCGTCGGCGCCACATGGGATGCTGACGTGATGCGTGCTTTCCACGTGGTGCAATGAGATTGGTTATTTAATTATCAAATAGACTATCACATCAGCCAACGATGCTACGCATTTTCTCCTTGGACCGTGTGATCAAAGATCGGACGGTCAGGATTAAACTTGTGATTTTTAAAGGATTAATCATCGGATTTAATCAGATTAATCAGGACCGTCCATTCAAAACATGCGGGATGGACGGTTCATGATTCATCCCTACCCTCGCCTGCGGGAGATGGAGGCCATCAATTCTGTATGGCTTGATCCGAGCTCAGTTGAGCAGATTGAGCTAAGATTCAACCCACACCATCAAGTGTGGGGAAGAACATCCAATGGTCAACTTCAATTGGGATGATAATTCCCTTCATAAAAGACCAAAGAAAATTCTCCCTAAGCTTAGTTTTGAAGCATACCTCACCCGAGGCTATTACCGGTGCTTACAAACATTGAGGTAGCTTCATCTAGTGGAGACAAAGCCCTGTTCAAGGTTTGAAGGCTTGAGATAAAGTGGATCTTCCAATTGACCAAGCTCCCTTCAATGGCTTGCAGCTTTGGTCTAGCTCCTCCTTCCTATGGCTTGGTTGCTTATGATTTGCTTTGGGATGAGCTTGACGTAGTGCCTTGATGGTGCTTGCAAGAGGAATTGGACTTCTATGGAGAATTGAGTAAGTTGGCACTCTCACTCACCTCCCCTATTTTTGCTTAAGGAAAATCGAGAAATGAGAATTCCGAATGAACTTGGAAGTGCTTGAGAGAGCTTGGAGAGCTTCCTCTGAGTTCCTAGGGTTCAATCGAATGTAAGTGTCTTCAATTGGAATGAAATTAAGGGGAGTATATCTCCCCACTTAGATCAGATGGCTGTGAGCTTCCTTTCCATTTTGGATCAATTGATGAGATGGAATGGGTTTGTTAGGTTGTTAGGAGCTTCATATGGTTCGATTTTGGTAGGGGAGTGTAGTGGAGGAGTTTCCCATGCGTAAAATGAGGGTATGGATTGATTCCATGTGCTCATTTTCTATTGGATGGTCAGTTTTGGCTTTAGATTGGGTTTGGCTGACCCAAACCCATTGGGTCATGTGCACCACATCCCTTAGTGTCCAAATGGACCATAAGAGGATGCCAAATGGCCATGAAAAGGATTTGGCCAAATTCCAAGTGGAATTGGCTATAGGTTACTCTTTGACCTAGGGGTAAAATGGTCATTTGGCTTTGATTTCAATTTAGACAGATTTGGAATAATTAAAAAATGGGTTGTGCTAATTTTCAATGAATTTGGAGTTGATTTGATATCATTTGGCTCATGTTGACCCATTTGGGTCAAAATGGGTCAACTTGGGTCAAGTTGACCAGTTGGTCAAATTAGGTCAAACCATGAGTTAGGTCAAGTTCATATGACCATTTGGAGTGATTTGGTATCATTGGTTTGGTTTAATTTGATTTATATTTAGTTTTGGTTCACTTGAGTTCACTTAGGCCAAATGGGTCAAGTGGCCAATTTGACCCATTTGACCTAGTTGGGTTAGGTTATGGGTTGGTTTAGGTTTGGTTGGTCATTTGAAATGTTTTACAAGCTTTGGTTTCAATCAATTTTGGTTTGATTTGATTTGCTTGATTTGACCTTTTAGGTCAAAGTTGGGCTAGTTGGGCTAAGTTGGCTAATTGAGGCTTTGGTCAAGAGTGATTTAGAATGAATTTGACCCATTAGTTGCAATCAATTTGGCTTAGATAAAGATTTGACACATTTTGACCTTTTAGGTCAACTTGGGTCAACTTGGGTCAAGTGCTAATTGGGCTAGGTTTGGCTTAAATGATGACTTGGTCATGTTCAATCATTGATCATAAACTAATTTTGATCAATGGTTTCAATCAATTTGGCCTATGGTGGACATTAGCTAGTTCGGGTTTCATTTGGGTTAAGTGTTGACTTGGTCAAAGGCTAGGTTTGACTTGGTTTGACCCAATTAGAGTGATTGATCATCTTATGATGATTGTTGCTCACAATGTGAGGCTTAGATGGGTTTAGTTCAATCCAATTTGGGTAGGATTAGAATTTGGCTCAAAAGGTGGTTTAGGTTTGGGTCAAGCCTAAGTTGGTCAATTGACTTGATCAAGGCTTGATTCAAGTTTGGTTGAACTCACATATGAACTTATGATTGAAATATATACCCATTTGCAAGTGATTTGGTGTCAAATGGGTTTTGATTCATTTGACAACTTCAAGTTCAAAGGATGAACATGGGTTTGATTTAGGTTTGATTTTTGAATTTAGTGTTGGTTTGATGATTGAAGTTTATGATTGAATTTGGTTTGTGATTGAGGATTGATTGTTGGAGATAAAATCCAAAGGCTTGGATTGATTTAAGGTTGATTTGGCTAAGTTCAATTTGACTTGAAAGGGTATAGGTTGATTTTTGATTACATTTGGGTTTGAATTTTGAATTTTGGCTTAGGAAAGATTTGGATTTGAAGTTGATTATGGATTTCAATCATTTTGAATTGATTCATGATTTGAGAAAATCCATTAGAATTGATTTAAGGTTTGGGAAAATCAATTAAGTTGGAATTGATTTAAGATTTGATTTGGAATTGATTTGATTTTGAAGTTGGTTTGGATTTGGAGTTTGATTTGAGTTTTACTTGAACGAAGGAAGTAAGGATTTGGTTCAAGTTATAGGGTAGATAAATTTTCCTAACACCCCTAAGGCATGACCTATTCCTATGGCTAACTCTTCTAAGTCTTTAGGGTTAGGTTAAGTGTTCACCTAATCACTAGAAGTGTCTTAAGACTAAGGAACTCTTAGTGTCTAAGATGGAGAGGTTGAGAGCTCATTCTAAAAATGAGGTCAACAGGAGTCAATCCAGACATCTCTTCATAACACCATGCAAAACAATCCTTAAACTCAATGAGTAGCCTAACTAAGTCATTGGTTTCAGTTTGATTCAATAAGGAACTGATGTATGTCGGACGTGGATCATCTTCAGTCCCTACGTTGATTTCTTTGAGCTCGTCGATGATTTACTTGATCTCTTCTTCAAACTTTGGCGGTGCATCTTTAACTTTAAAATCATCTGGAACAACTGAAGTTTCTAAGCACACCTCCTCATATGAGTTGATGTGGTTTGAAAAGAACCGATTAAATTCCAAATAATTGGTAATGACAAAGCAGTAATCATTATCATCGACCCAATCTGATCCTAATCTTGCTCTTGATTAAGAGCTTGCATTTATTTCCATATTCTTTGGTAGTCACATTAGACCAAGTATTGGGATTAACCCTTTCTTTGCTAAATTATGAACACAAGACGAGTACCAATCAAAAGGTAATTCTATCAAATATTTATATGAATCATCCTTAAGTTCTACATTAACTACTTGACTTAAGGATGATGCTCACTAAAAGAACCTCTGAGTCTTTACATTTATGGATGACTTAAGGGCTTCCTTAACTATGAAACCCTCAATTTTTTATGAAGAAAGTGGGTTAGAGCAAGGTTCCCAACTGATGCCTGACTATTTCACATAGAGACTTGGATACACTTATGCATTGCTTTGGAGCCTGGTCTTCATCTCTGTCTAACTCAAGTGTCACCTCCATAAGAATCTGCTGTTGAGAAGAGTTGGCTGGTATGTTAACCATATAAGACTCATCCTCTGAACTAGATTCTAAGTTTGTATGATACATGTACTTATGGGTGACATATCTCCTCTTAGGTTGCCAAAGGAGGTTTTCCACCAGTCCTCTGCCTCTTTCGCCCCGGTGGAGGTCAGGTCATCCTCCCCACTTGTTCGAATGGAGTAACAAATTACGGGTGGAATCTAATATCAGGCTCTACATCCTCCCTTGAGTTTATTTCTCGCTCCCTTCTATTTTCTTTTATTTTCTTTTTTTCTTTTCTTTTTCTGTTTCTATTTCTTTTTTTTTTCTTTCTTTTTGTCCCACATGGGGATTTTGACTAAGTTCAGAAGAATAGAATTTTTGATTTTGGGGGAGGTAGTAAGCTGCATCCTCATATATCCTGACCTTATGAATTGTAAATGGTTTGAGATCTTCTTTGGCACAGTAGACAATCCCACCTCTCATGAACTTCATGCACTGATGTAGAGAGGATGGAACCATGTTCATGTATCCACGGTCTCTCAAGCAAAGCATTTAAAGATTTATACGAGTCTATAATATAAAACTTGGTTTTAATCTTCCAATCATCTATCTCTAGTAGCAACACTATGGAGCCTAAGGCCATCTCATCTTGTTCATTGAATCCTCTCAACATCATCCTCTCCTTAGACTTTAGAGATGTCAATCCTCAAGTAGGCAAGGGTTCTTAGACTCATAATGTTGATCGATGCACTCTAATCCAACTCTAGATATTCTAACATCCATTGTAATGTAAAGAGGATAGTTGTGCTCGATCATCCCTGAAGTAAGTCTTCATCTGAATGTAACCCCAGGTGTCCTTGTGTGACTCCTCTCTAGCTGACTAGCTCTCTGGTCAAGTAAAGCCTTGATTAGAGATTCCCTCATCTTTTTGGATAAGACAAGGGCATCGTATATGCTTAACTTAGCTGGCAACTTTCTAAGATGAGTGAGGATGTTGTAATCAACTCTAGCAAGCATATCCATAGGTGGAGCATTTTATGGAGGGGCCATCTACTCACTAGAACCAATGACTTGCTTACCCTTGTCATAAGGTGCTACCCTAGAAGGTAGAACTTTACCATTACGTTGGTTAACTTCAGTGACTTCTTGAAATGATGAGTTTGTGAAAAGTTTTACTGGTCATTGGGCATACCTACAGCTTCTCCTATGGGATCCTAGGAGTCAGTTGACTCCAAGTAAATCTCAAGAGGTGAACCCAATTGATTCATAGAAGGAAATTCTAACTTTGAATTAAAAGGAATGGATCAAAACTACTATAGCTATTAATATTTAGACTCGAAGAGCTTTCTATGAGAATAAAATCAGGAGCATCAGAAGTAGACAAGATAAAAATAGAATCGGCTTTCTTCATTGATTTCTTTTTGGGTGGAGGTACATAATAGAAATCAAGTAAAGTAAGCAGAGTAAGAGATTTATGCCCTTATCCACTAATATAATCCTCTTTTCGATAGAAGAGGAGTTAACAGAACAGATAGTAGCTGCAATGGTGGAGAGAGTGTTGGACTCGGATGGTGGTTGTGCTACTAGACTATCCCGGGCATGTGTGGTAAGCTGTTGCTGCTGTTAGGCTATCACCCTTCCCGAGTTGTCCTTCGCAACTATTAAACCTTCCATGGTATTGAGGTTTGAGCTGCTTCAACCACCTGTAAGGAAAATTTCTTGATCTTAGAAAGGATCTTTTTAGAGGAACGATATAAGGAGATATCACAACCTTTATTGGTCTTAAGAGGATCACAAGTATCCCTAAGGATTATTCTAACAAAACTGGATGATTTTTTTAATAAGTATTTCTTAGGGATAACTATGGCTCCCTACTTGTAGCTATGCTCAAGCAAGTCTTTAAAAGTGATATAATCCTTTAAGACATGATCTAACATGCCACGGTAGGGGAAATAGCTAGAATCATCATTGCTCTTGCCCACTTCCTCCTATCTCTTAGGCTCTGGTAACTAAAAGTCAGGTTTCTTCAAGAGATTCTCGAAGATTTTTCTAACTACATCTCTCTTGAATGAATATGGCTTATTCAATCTATCGGTAAGAGTAGGTAGAAAATAACTACCTAGCAATGGATATGAATACCACTGCTGAGAAGACTATTGTGGCGAGGCAATGACCATTGTGGCAGTTGTGGTGGCCGATATAACAGACGAGGTGGCAGAAGAGGAGGTGGTAGAGGAGGCTACTAAGCTTGTAGTCTTTCATACTGAACCTTGGCTAGCTGCTTTCCTCTATCCACTAACACAACTATCCTTGGCTTCTTCTCAAACACATTCCATAGTTTGGGCCCAGATGAATGATCCAAGAAAGGAAACTATTTGGCTTTATCTTGTAGGCTAGCCGCCTTGTTGATTAATTTCTCGAATGTTTTGAGGTAAAGCCCTTAAGCATGAAGGCGATTGGGCCATGGATATTCTTGAGCAGAATCTCAATGGCATCTTTATTAGTGGTTAGTATTTCATGCTCGTTATTACCTAAGAATGTAATCAATAAGGGACTCATTTGTTTTCTATTTTTCTACGATGAGGTCACTTACAGTCACTCACTACTAAGCTCTAGCAAATCTCTTGATGAAGATATGCTCTAACTCAACAAAAGTCTTCACCAAATGATTGGACAGTTCGGCGTACCAATCAAATGCAACCCATACTAAGCTACTGACAAAAAGCCAGAACAGGAGTGCATCGCTGCCATCGCATTGCAGCAACTAGATTTAAAATGTGCAATGTGATGTCTTGAGTTCTATCTACCATCAAAGATCTTGAAGGAAGGTAGCATGAAACCCTTGGGGTATTTAACTACATCAAATTCTTTCGGATATGGTCTACCTTTTAGAATGGATGAGCTCCCCCTAGCTGCGTCAATGCCTCCTTCACTTTTATTCCATCATATCCTTGATATCTTTCTCATACATGGAGGTTCTAATTGTGACCTTCCTATGCAAACTACCAACATCATCATCCACGAGAGTGCACCTAGGATGATCTAAGGAATGTACTAACTCTGGCTGATCGACTACCATAGGAGAAGGCTGTGAGACTAGGGTTGGGTTCTATAATGTTAAGACCACTGCCATTAACTTCTCTACCCTCTTCTCTATCCTATCTATCTGATCATTATTCTGCTTGAATTGGTGGTGGAGGTGCTGAGTTGAGTGAGAGGTGTCACTTTTCTCAACCACAACACCTTCCTGGCTATGTTGTTCCTTCTATAGAGATCCTCGGGTGTCGACCATGTGGACTTTGACTGTGTTTTCCAACATGTCATCCTCACTAGGGTTGAAGCTAACTCTGTCCTCTTCCCAATTTGAATGATCACTGCCAACAATCTGCCTGACTATAGTGTATAGTCCTCTATTATGTCATCTAAATAATGGTCATCACGGCTCTATCGAATGTCGATTGGCTGGTAACCATAGGATCAGGCACATGCACTTGATGCTCTATACTAGAGGGTTGCACTCCCAGACTGGTTCCACTATCATGGGAACTATGGCAGAGTCCTCTACACTCACTTTCTAATGAGTGTGAAGGTGGAGCGATCATTATGCTCTTCGGTTGCCACTCCCTCCTAACCATAGTTGGAGTAGAAGGTCAAGCAGGGGAGCTTGATCTCACCTCAATGAGTGTAATGGATGGAATGGGATCATTAGGCCGTAGTCAGATCACCAAAGGAGAGGGCCTCTCTCTGGGGCTTATGCAGCTTGGTGGGGATTGTGGATGCTGGGAATTAGACTGGTGATGGTTGGCGATGAGTGGAGTGGTGTGATGGTTAGGACACCGATTGCCTCTCTGTCGGAGATCTCCTCCTACATCGGATGGTGTCGAGAGAACTATGATGTCTGAATGATCGGCCTTGACAGGGCACCAATAGTAAAGTCTATCAAAGTAAAGGCCACCGATTGTCTTACATACCTCCTCCTCTCGCTTGCCTACTTGGGATAGTGACTCTAGCCTCCATGACTCTCACTCTCTATGAATATGACCCCTAACGGTCCTAGGGATCAAACTCCTTAAATCATGTAGGAAGCCGAACTCCGAGCATCCGTGGCTTTGTCGACCCTGCATAGAATGGATCATAGACTGACATAGGGATTACTCTAATCCCTCAGTGTCTCAATCTCTGTTGGCGGTGGTGGTGATACAAAAAATCTTATAGTAGTTCTCTTCTCCTTCTGAAGCTGAGAGGGGGTGAAACCTACTACCACTCAAGAGTGGAGAGGTCTCACGAGGGGAACCCTCCTCACCCACATGGGAGGCATCATCAAATTGCCTCGCCTCACGCTCGTAGTGCCGATTAATCTTGCAATTCTTATTGTGGCATTGCATCTTGGTGAGCAGGGTGGAGCGGGAGCTAGCACCAATCTCGAAGGTAGAAGGGATGATCTTAGATGCTAACATAGCTTTCCCCTTCAGGGCAGGGGGAATAATAGAGGTGGTGCTAGCCCTCGCTGGCACCGTAGCAAGTGTAGTAAATTGAACTAGCACTGATGCTTATTGGGGTGTGGCAGCCATGTTGGTTTTCTTTTTCTCTCTGAATAGAGAAAATAAATGACATGACATAGAGTTTAGGAATATTTTATTTAGATGATCAAATATGCATTAAGGAATAAATATATTATCTCAAAAGATAAACATGCTATCCTATAATGGATTCAATCATTTCATTAAAAAAAACTCCTAAGGCTAATGGGTCTTTCATGTACCAGAGTATTTTCCTTGAACTACATGAAAAAGTAGAACATGGTCAATTTTATTCTAGGATCATGGTTCCCTATAAAGGCAAGCTTCTATAGTTAATTACATCTTAGGAAGGATCTCTTCCTAAGAATACTCTTGATTAAAGAAATAAGTGGTTATTCCTAAAGACTACTAAGGTAGATTTCAAAGAAATGATTTTTGGAAATTCAATTGGGAGAGGTACAAATTAGATAGAGTTATTTTCATGAGTCAAATGGAAAAGAGTAGGAAATATTTATTGATACTGGGATGCCCAGTAGACATTTCATCTATCCTATAATTGGGGTTCAATTTGGGATTTAATTTTAGAATTCAAGTTGTCATTTTCTTAGAAATCTAGGGCTTAGATTCTAACAGCACAAAACTGCAGAAATGCATAAGGTTGAATACTTATTCCTAAAAGGATGCTTCAGAACCTAGTCTACAGGTGCTTTTGACACATGTCAGATGCTCAACCTAGTTCTATTCTTGGGAATCTTGGTCATTCTCTTCACTTGAAGGAACTAACCTATCCCTGACTCTTCTAGACTTACAACATGCCTGGAGAAGGCTGCCAGCTAACACCACCTAAGCACATTTAAAACCATGAGGCTAAGTCATATGAATGCAAGATGGCTAGGCTGTTGTAATTTTAGGAAAGAAATCTATGAACCTAGGCTTACTCCCTAACCCCTAAAATCATGTAGGGTATGAAGATGCATATAATTAATGCACATTTTTCAAATTTTAATAATTTTTAACTCAGGATTCATTTAGGCCATAAGGATACAATTTATGCCTAATGCATGCAATTAGAAAAAGATCATGGGCCAAATCAAAATAGAAGAAGGTGTACTTCCATCATAGGCTCTCAAAGGTCAAGCCTAGGTAAAGATGGAATTTCTTCATTAATCAAGAGTGAAATAATATGATTATGCATGACATCCAGCTAAGGGGTTGCTACATATTTTATCTTATTTTAATACCTAGGTTTTATGTGAATATTATGAGTTGTATTTATTTTTATGTTTCAGTTGATTTAGTTGGATAGAAATTTTAGTTTATCCTATGAGCCTACATCCAAGAATACATCACAGTATAAACATATCACAGAAAGAAACCTAGGAAAAGCATGATATTTCTATTGTACACCCAAAATAAATCAAGCCAAATTAAATTATATGAAAGGCCAATGCAGGATCAGTACACCTGGAAGAAAGAAAATGGGCAGAGTTCGCCTATACAACTACTATAAGTTTAGATCTATGGGTCTTCTTTCTAGGAAAGTCTCCTTCTTCAGCTCCTGCTAATCCTAGACCCCCATAGATCCTAACCTAATTCTAAGCTCAAATTTACATTTAAAATTTAAAAGAAATTCTAAGCCCTACAAAACAGATGTTAGGAAATACACACAGCACACCAAGCAGTTTATATTTTACAAACATACGGGCTTAACATTAGTTGCTTGCCAAGCCCACCTATCTTATGGACTATGTTAAGGGATTTTTAGCACCTGCATGCAAACAATAATTTTATGATTTATTTATTACAACGATCCCTTTAACACAGTCCCCTATAGAAAACAATGTTAAATCTAGAAAGAATGCCCTAACATCCAATCTAACGAACAAACAAGCCTAGACATCTAGTCTAAAGCAATACACCACCACATGTGAAGCACAACATAACATATCAGAGATTAAAAGAAAATCACGCAGATCTAGATCTGGTCCATGGCCTAAATAATCTAGTGTGTGTGTGTAGAAGTGGGGTTTGTGTGGTAAGTCTTTACTAGCCTTTAAGTTTAAGTTTTGAAGTTTGAAATTTGAATTAGTTTAATTTTACCATTGGTTGGTTTCAATTCAAATGATTTAATGATTTAATTCTTATTTTTATGTTCATTTTATTTGGTTAAGGTTGTATTTAAGTTTTCAAGAATGAGAAATAGAATGAATTTCATTTTAGGTGAAACTCACTTTATTCCACATCCTAAATCCTAATGAGATTTCCAAAAGTCTAACTAAAATTCTTAAGTATTTTAATTAATCCTCTTGATTTCATTTATGTTTGGATTTAATTTATTTTATTTTATTTGTTTGAATTATTTTATTTGATTTAATTTGTTTATTTTATTTCATTTTAAATTAAGTTATATAGATTTCATTTAATTTAGCTTATGTTATTTTAAGGAGTTTGATTTAAGTTTAATTTCAAATCATGGAGTTATAAGCTTAAGTTTAAAGTCCATTGATATAAATTAATATCTTAGGGTTATGCATGGATTATTCTCATCCTAAAGTACTTAAGTTAATTCCTTGATCTTATTTGATTAATCTAGGTTTTAAGTCCATTATTTAAATTCATTAATGATAAGTATTTCATTAAACTTAACTTAAGTTGTTTTAATTATATTTGATTTTCATTAAGTATTAATTTTCTTAAAATTTGATGTTTGATTAAATTCTCTGACTTAGAAAGTTTTAATGAATTACCCTAAGTTTTTCTGATGTTTATTTCAGATTGGTTCAATTTATTTGTTGATTTAATGAATTAATGATTATTCTTAATTATTATTTTGTTCATATTGACCTAGAGATTTGGAAATTCAAGAATTCCAAATTTATAGACCAATTTGGTTTCAAATAATTATCATAAGTGGGGTTACATGCCAATTTTATGCTCCTAAATTTCAATTTAATTAGAGATGTAATTAGGGTATAATTAAGGTTTTAATTTTTTCATTAAAACCTATATTAAGCTTAATTTACTAAGATTAATTAAGAGATTTTATTTTTTACTAATTCTTCACTGAAATACCTTTTTAATGAGTGTTTATTCATAATTTTTGGTTAACTGATTGATTTATTATGATTTAATTAATTTTAGGTTATTTAATTAAATTATTTAATTCTTTTAATTATGTAATTGAGTTAATTAAGTTCATATTAGGCTCATATTGGTTTAATTAAGTTCAATTATTATTTTGATGTTCATTATGTTGATTTAGACTATTAGATTAAAATTTTATAATTATTTTATTAAAGGGGAATTAATTTACTTAATTTAATGGTTAATTCACATAAAATTTCAATTTCATTTGAATTCAGAGAATTAAATTCCCAAAATTTTATCTAAGGTGTGTTTTAAAATTAATTTCATTTCCTCAAAGTTTCAAATTAATTGGATTATTAATTTAGGAGTAATTAAGGTTTAATTTATTTTCATTAAACCTAAATTAAGAAAAAATAACCCAATATAAATTGTGGATTTTAATTTCTATGGATTCCTCTCATCAAGTCGAATCCATAGAGTTTTTTTTTTATTTTTTTTCCGATTTTTCTTTGATTTTATATGAATTTTTAAAAATTTATAAATTTATTTAAATTAATTAATCTATTTTTAACAATTTTAATGGTTTTTTAAGTGACGGGTCCCACGCGTGGGATTAGCTCTAGACCATCCGATCAAAGATTGGACGGTCCCTAGTGATCCCGCGGTTTCATGGGATCAAGTATGTGGCGAGTTGATCCTGAAGATCGTCGAATCATTTCGCGATTCTAAAGGAATTTAATCAATTAACAGCTAGATGACCGCTTTTAAAAGCAGACGGTCCTCTCAAACCTGAGCCGTGGATCGTCCAACTTGTTTTGTTAATATTATTTGATATACTTAACCAAATTGGATGATTTAAAGTGGTACATGATCGTTGAAAGATCTTATTTCAATCCATACGGCTTGATCTCACCGTAGAACACACCTTGTTGGGATACGACCATGGCCGAAAGCTTTGAAGAAAAGGGGGGTTCAATAATGGTGTACCTTGATTTAGGGATCTGAAATCAAGTAACTGATTCTTCAAGAGAAAGCCTTGCTTCAAAGGAATTGGGAGAATTATGGTTTGATCACTAGCCCAAGATTCAAAATTTAGTTTTGATGGTTCCACGATTGAGAACACTTGGAAGGAAAGGGATTTCGTTGGCTTGATTTTGATGTGGGATGGTCTAGAAAGCTTTGCTTGCCCTTGAGAGTGTGTCCTTGTTTCCTCATGGCTTTTTGTTCTCTCCTTTTTTTTCTTTTTCTTTTTATCTTCTCTCCTTAGTTGGCTTTCTATGCTTGGTTGCAGCCTTCACTTGAAGGCATATTAAAAGGTATTATCGATGAGGATAGAAAAAGTGGAAGAAGGAAATTGACATTTTTCTTTCTTCCCATTTTCCATTCTTTTAATTCTCTTTTTTATTTATTTTGCTTTTATTATTTCCATGCAATATGACATTATCATCTTAGTTTGAATTAAAGTATGATATGCTCAAATTAATCTCAAAATAGATTTGAGATTAGATTTAATTGCATTTGAATTTTCTTAGAGATTAACTTTTTCCTTTTGAAGTTGTTTAGTTTATTTTTTAATACCATAATGAAATTTCATGATCAATTGCATTATGATTTAATTAAGCTATTTAATTTGATTTTAAATTTAATTTCATTTTAACTCATTTATCTTAAAGTGGGTTAGGTATGATTTCAAATGAGTTCAAGTGATCAATTTAAATTCAAATGAAATGGGTTTTCTTTTCTTCATTTTAATTTGATTTATTTGAATTAATCCAAATTGAGAATTTGGATTGATTCTGCCGATATCAAATAGGTTAGAATAAACTCAAAAATATTTTCTAGGACATTAGGTGAGGTGTCTTAAACATTAAATTAAGAAAATCCTATTTGAGATTAGGATCTCAAATGCCAAATTAACCTCATCCAAAAATGAGGTCAACAAATGGACCCCCCAATATGTGTAGTGGAATACTGGCACATATTGTGTTATTGATTGATCAACATATAAGTGACTTTGATTTTTGATTTGAATTTTATTTTGATTTTGATTGTGAAAGATAGGTATATGTATACCTATCTTTTCTTGGGAGTGTGATTCATTCTTAGAAACTTAACTTTTCATTAAGTTCTAGGATGAAGAAGAATGCTATTAGGAATAGGCCCAAAGATTGGTCTAGCCCTAACGCAATCATTATGCTCAAGGAAAATGCCTTTAGGGGACTTACTCTTTCTTGAGAATATTGGTGACTCATGTGATTAGCTAATAAGATGGGGTCATTTAAGGGCATAATCCATCTTAGTTAGCTGAAGAGAGGAGAGGGGTCTTTAAAGACTTAATCCAATCCTCAAAAATTATGTTGGGGAGAAGAGGCTTGAAATGATTGATCCTACTCCATAGCAGTTTGACTACTAAACAGGGGTCACATGGACTTGATCCTATTTAGATAGCTCAAAGAAATGGGGCCTTCAATGTCTTGATTCCATTCCTTAGAAGTTTGAATAGGATGCCAACCGGGACTTATTCCTATATGATTAGAAAGAATGCCCTAAGGGGATATCTTTCGGTTATTAGAAATGGGTCATAAAGACTTAATCCAATCTAACTCGCCTGTGTAGCATGAAAGGGGCCTTGATGGCATATTTCAATCATGTACACTAAGGTAGGATGCTGACTGGGGACTTACTCCTGATGATTAGAAAGAAGGCTGACTGGGGACTTATATCTTTCTGGCTCTTAGAAAGGGGTCGTAAAGACTTAATCTAATCTAACTCACCTGTGTAGCATGAAAGGGGCCTTGATGGCTTGTTCCAATCATGTACATGAAGGTAGGATTCCTACTAGGGACTTACTCCTGATGATTAGAAAGAAGGCCGACTAGGGACTTATATCCTTCTGGCTATTAGAAAGGGGTCGTAAAGACTTAATCCAATCTAACTCGCCTGTGTAGCATGAAAGGGGCCTTGATGGATTATTCCAATCATGTACATGAAGGTAAGATGCCTACTAGGGACTTACTCCAAACACAGGAAGGACATGAGAAAGTTGCCACAAAGGGCTTGCTCCCATCTCAAGTCATGTATAGGAAAGGTGCCACGAAGGGCTTGCTCCCAACCTATACAAGTAGTTTTAGATGAGGAAAAGGGGTCAAAGTGACTTATTCCTCAAAGTTTTGACTAATAAGCAAGAGTCTCAAGGACTTAATTCTTGATTAGTCAAACTTGATGAAGAGGTGATGGAAGGTTTGCTTCCATTTCTTGATTTCACTAATACTCCTCACACATGAAGAAGTTTAGTTAAGGAGGTTTTAAAGAGTTTGAATTTATTTTTGAGGGAAGACTTGGGTATATTTGGACCCAATGCTTTATTATGCCATGAGCATAGAAATTTATCATTTTTCTTTTTATATCTAAAAGTTATAATGAACCATGCTAGATGTCTAATTCATTGAAGGCAAGACATCATAGAGTAATAACCTGAGAATTTTACCTCTTTGAGCTTGCATGTGACTGTGTAGTTCTTTAGGCAGCAAGAACCAAAGTCAACCAGTGCTTCTCAAATAAAATTTCATTTTCTTTTTATTTGGATATGTATGTTAATTTTACTTTGTTGACATGAATCACTTATAAGGCATTCTTTTTATTCAATGAAGATCAAGAGATTCCTTTAAAGCTTTCTAAAGTGAATGAGAATCAAGATAATCTTTTGGATTCTCATAGAGATACAAAATTCTTATCCCTAATCAATAAGGGAATTGAAAGGATTAACTTATTAGAGAAATTTAGATTCTCCTGATAAGTTTGAAATTTAATTTCGTTAGTTGATTTATTATTATAGGAAATGAAATCTCATAATTGTCTTTGATTAATTTCTTGTATTTTTGATCCTTCTACATTTCAAATTATTTCAAAGTAAATTTCAAGACTCTATATATAGTAATAGGATGTCCTTCAAGTCATATTGAAGTTTCTTTTATTTTATTTTCTTCTTTTTTTCAATATAACACCTACCAAAGTGAGATTATAAGAAATCTTGATCATGACCTTTTTTGCTAAATTGCCCCAATATGTTGAGACTAAATGATATGACTCTATAACAGAACATTCTTATAAGGATTCTGAATGTCATATCATATGCTTTCAAATTTTCTTTTCTAGAATTATCTTGATTTGACAATTTTTAGATAAGTTATCCTTAAGAAGGATAATCGTATGCATAAAAATCTTTTTTGATTTGAAAATGAAATATTGGTAATATGAACCCATTTTCAAGGTAAAGATTCTACCCTAGTCCCAAGATGTGGGTCATATAATGATGTTAGCTAACCAAGAAGAATATTTTCTTCTTATGTAGAACCATCATTTTCTAGCTTTTAATTTTAGCACAATTTTGCTTTTCTTTTGGAATTTGACCACAGTCATCAAGGGACTTAATCTATTGAAATATCATCAAGCTTAAGTTTATGGACCACTACATCTGGATATCATTTCAATTTTATTTCTAGATAAAGTAGTCTTTAAACCCAAAAGATAGCTTGATCAAATCATCAATAGCTAAATCATTAAAGAGTTTGAACATTGATGTCATCTTATCAATTATGGAATTCTATTTTTCTTCAAATTCTATGGGTTCATTCTGAACTTGAAGATTATATAAATCTCTAAACACATCTAAACAACATTGATTCAATGTGCTAGAGTGCCTTTTGAAAAGAAAGTTAGGACCCAAACAACTTAAGCTTTTTAACTTGCAATGGCTCTATAATTCCATAACTTTTCTTGTTTATGGTTATAGACCACTTGCAATGGAATCAAAGTATACTCAATGAGACCTTTGCTATACAAAAGATATGGACCTCTGGAAAAGAAGATCCATTATCTTTCCTTTAACCTAGCTCACCCAATCATGGCAAAGGCTAAAATGACAAAGTATGAGATATCTATTTTATTATTTAGGGTCAATTTTTTACTTCTAACCCACTTTATTTTGATGTGAAGAAGTTTAAAGTTAAAATGTCCATTTACATTGGGTGTCTTTTGCTTCATTTGAAATCAGAATATACTCAATAGAATCTTTGCCATTCAAAAGATATGGTCTCCTGGAAAAGAAGATCCACTATCTTTTTATTTTACCTGCCAAGCAGCTCACCCAATCATGGCAAAGGATAAAATGACAACATGAGATATCTAATTATTTTTATTTAGCTTAAGGAATTTTTGACTTCTAACCCTACCACTTCATTTTGATGTGGAGGAGTTTAAAGTCAAAAATGTCTACATGCTTAGAAATTTTAGACTTCATCCTTTTGCTCTTGGATATAGTCCTTCCATTCCTTTTCTTTTCTTTATTTTATTTTTGTAATATTCTGATTTCATTTCTTTATGAAAGGTTACATTTGATAATTTTCTAATTACAAGTTTCACTAAGAAGATAAATGTATTTGACTCATTTCATTCTTTATGAAATGACTCCACTAAATGATTTGCTAGGAATTTTGATGTATTTAACCTTTTATCCAAATACAATATTTTATTTATTGGCTTTTTTTTTATATGACTCAAGTCTGTGCTTGATGGATCACATATTATGATCCAACATTTTTATTTCTTTTTCATCTTTTCATGGAACAACAAATATAGTAAAGCCATTTAACATTGATAGAAATGACTTTCTAAAGATGTTACACTTGTTGAATTCAAAATTATTTAGTGGAGTGAGTCATTCAAGATTGGCATAATGACTTGAAAACTTAACACTTTTGAAATCAAAATTTTCTATTGGAATCAAATATTTAGTGAGGTCATTTAGGAGTAGCTAAATGATATTCCTAAAGAGTCAACACTTTAGGATGAATATGAACATCCTTCAATAATCAGTATGTTTCTTCTTTTTCTTTTCATTTGATTCCTTTTTATTCTCTTTTTTTTATTTAGGGTTGGATAGGACCATCCAAGAGCATTTAAAGATGTTTCATGAATTCCTAAGTTGCTCTTTTTCATGTTTGAATATTGGCTTCAACCAATAATGTGATTAAAATTAGGTTCTTTCTCTAGATTGAGTTTTTAAGATTGAATTTTCATGAAGCTAAAAACTTCTTTCTTTATTTGATTGAATTTATATGTCATCATCTTATCAAAGCTTGATTAGAATTGAGCCTATATAAATTCACTCACATGTTTATATTTGATGTTGACCGATGCATATCACATATATTTTGGAGATTTTCTTCTTTTAAATTTTCCATCGACTAAGATGTCAATAGTAGTCTATCTTCATCATAGAAGATAACCCTAGAACTTCTTTATAGTGGAATGCCACATCAAGAAGTTGTTTATAGTTAAGTAAGGCAAATTACATAATTATGTAATGCCTTTCTTTACTCTCATTTCTTTTTTTATTATTATTATTTTATATTTCATTTTATTTTATAATAGAGCATTATGATGCTTGATTTTGCAAGAAACTTCTCTAAGATGGGCAAAACATCACATTTTGAAGATGATTTATTTGCCATTTCTTTTCAATGTCATTTGAGGTGGTATGACTCTACCATTTTGAACTTGATTTCAAGAATTTCCCTTTTGATATGAAGGGAAGGTAGGTCTAATTCTATCCTTAATAGATCAATATACCTCATGATCTATTCATTTAGAGTATCATCATTACGTGCTATTAGAAAGTCAACTTTGACTTACATTCTTTTATAGCAGATATAAGATTAAAGGTAATCTCAGCTTGCAATGGACTCTTTGACCACCATACTTAACATTAAGATAATGTCAAATAGGTCATAAGACATTGCAAAGGATTCTCCTTGGATTTCTTTTGTATTGAAAGCATATAATACCTTAATCTTGAAAATTAAGGCATTTTTCATTCATTTGGACTGACAAAGTCCTAAGTGATTTATCTATCAACTTACTAGAGATTGAAGTTTCATATTTTTTACTAGAGATAGAATATTATCCTTAGGACCCAATCCTAAGGTCATGATTTCTTTAGAAGGATTAATTCTTCATTTATTTTCTTTTCTTGATTTTTAAAGTTAATTAAAGCCAATCATGGAATATCATTTCATTCAATGGGAGAAAACTCCCATTAAGAAAGTTGATTTAAATTTTATTCATTTCAACTTTATCAAGAGAATCATAATTCTTTTTTACTATCCTCTCTTTTCTTCTATTTTGATTAAAAACAAAAGTGAATCTTGTCACTTTATTTTTTGTTTATCATGTCATCTTTCTCTTTTGACTCTCTCTTAAACTCCTAAGAATTTAAGATTTTGGAAAGGTCTAAAAGAAGGTTACCTCTAAGTCACTCCTTAGAATTGGCCAATCAACTTAAGTAGTTGGTTTTCCAATATTCTAGTGGAATTATGGAAATTAAGATTAAAGCTGATTTGCATTCATGTATAATTTTCTTCTATATAAATAGGAGATTTTCAATGAGTTCCTTAATCAACCTCTGCCTAAAGTCAATAAGGCATTCTCTTTTTGGGATGATTTTTATTTTTATTTTTATTTTTATTCTTCATTTCTAAATGCAATTCAAACTTCAATCATGGTGGGAAAAGGGGCAATAGGCACAACTATGCCTCCTTTTGATTTAAGCTTCCTCAGGCTTTGAAGGAACTCCTTTATCTCAATATTTATATCCTTAGGTGTTTTGACACCTTTTGAATGTAGAAGAATAAAGGGAGTTCATTCAAGGACCCTGTCCTGAGTCTCTTTAGCTTTAGTACAAAGCCAAAGTAAGATCAAGGATAAGTTTAATTTTGAAACTTTATTTTTGGAGAATTGCTTTTCAAATCTTGAAGTACTTTTCATACTTTTAAATTTAATATCTCTTTTCCATATTGGAATGGTTTCAAATCCGTCTTGACTAGATTTAGGTCAGAACAGAGATGACTTGATTTTTTATTTTTTTCTCTCATCTCTCATTTTATTTTGGATTTGGTTCTAGGACCCAATCGTTTAACTATGACAAATGAAGAGTTCTAGAACCTCTATTCAAGATGTTGGATAGGCTCAACCAAGAATGAAATGGAGAGGTATCCAATGGAAAGAAAGGCACACAGTGAGTGGTACTAGTACACTCATATATAAAAAATAACCACCTATTTCTAAAGATGGAGAGAGGAACCATTCCCAATGGAGTCACCGAAAATATGTTGGTTTTCTTTTCTCTCAAGAGAAAATAAATGACACCACATAGAGTTTAGGAATATTTTATTTAGATGATCAAATACGCATTAAGGAATAAATATATTATCTCGAAAGATAAACATGCTCTCCTATAATGGATTCAGTCATTTCAATAAAAAAAACTCTTAAGGCTAATGGGTCTTTCATGTACCAAAGTATTTTCCCTTGAACTACATGGAAAAGTATAACAGGGTCAATTTTATTTTAGGATCAAGGTTCTCGATAAAGGCAAGCCTCTATAGTTAATTACATCTTAGGAAGGGTCTCTTCTTAAGAATACTCATAAAAAAAGAAATAAGGGGTTATTCCTAAAGACTACTAAGGTAGCTTTCAAAGAAATGATTTTTGGAAATTCAATTGGGAGGGTCCAAATTGAGAGTTATTTTCATGAGTCAAATGAAAAGAGAGGAAATGTCTATTGATACTAGATGCGTAGACATTTCATTTATCCTATGATTGGGGTTCAATTTGGGATTTAATTTTAGATGTTGTCATTTTTAGATATTTAGGCTTAGATTCTACACAAAATTGCGAAATGCCTAGGGTTGAACTTATTCTAAAAGGATACCTCAACCTAGTTCTGGTGCTTAACACATGTCGATGCCGACCTAGTTCTATTCTTGGGAATCATTGGTCATTCTCTTCACTTGAAGGAACTAACCTATCCCTGACTCTTCTGGACTTACAGCCTGCTTGGAGAAGGTTGCCAGCTAACACCACTTAAGCGCATTTAAAAATCATGAGGCTAAGTCATATGAATGCAAGATGGCTGGGTTGTTGTAATTTTAGAAAAGAAATCTATGAACCTAGGCTTACTCCCTAACCCCTAAGATCATGTAGTGTATGAAGATGCATATAATTAATGCACATTTTTTATATTTTAATAATTTTTAACTCAGGATTCATTTAGGCCATAAGGATACAATTTATGCCTAATGCATATTAGAAAAGATCATGGGCCAAATCAAAATAGAAGAAGGTGTACTTCCATCATAGGCTCTCAAAGGTCAAGCCTAGGTAAAGATGGAATTTCTTCATTAATCAAGAGTGAAACAATATGATTATGCATGACATCCAGCTAAGGGGTTGCTACATATTTTATCTTGTTTTAATACCTAGGCTTTTATGTGAATATTATGAGTTGTATTTATTTTTATGTTTCAGTTGATTTAGTTGGGTAGAAAATTTAGTTTATCCTATGAACCTACGTCCAGGCATACATCACAGTATAAACATAACACAGAAAGAAACCTAGGAAAAGCATGATGTTTTTATTATGCACCCAAAATAAATCAAGCCAAATTAAATTATATAGGAAAAAAAGGCAATCTTTGTGCCACCCGAAGAAAGAAAAATGGGCAGCCGAGTTTTGCCCTTATACAACCCGGCCTAGAACTACAAGTTTAGATCTATGGGTCTTCTTTCCAGAAAATTCTCCTTCTTCAAGGACATCCATCAGCTCCAAAGGGCATCTTCTGGTTGGGTCAGCTCCTGCTAATCCTATACCCCATAGATCCTAACCTAATTCTAAGCTCAAATTTACATTTAAAATTTAAAATTTAAAAGAAATCCTAAGCCTTGCAAAATAGATGTTAGGAAATACACACAGCACACCAAGCAGTTTATATTTTACAAGCATACGAGCATAACATTATTTGCTTGCCAAGCCCACCTATCTTATGGACTATGTTAAGGGATTTTTACACCTGCAAGCAAACATAATTTTATGATTTATTTATTACAATCCCTTTAACACAGTCCCCTGCAGAAAATAATGTTAAATTTAGAAAGAATGCCCTAACATCCAGTCTAACGAACAAACAAGCCTATACATCCAGTCTAAAGCAATACACCACACAGACATGTGAAGCACAACATAACATATCACAAGAGATTAAAAGAAAATCATAGAATGATCAAACCTAGATCTAGGGTCTGTGGCCTAAATAATCTAGTGTGTGTAGAAGTGGAGTTTGTATGGTAAGTCTTTGCTAGGCCTTTAAGTTTAAGTTTTGAAGTTTGAAATTTGAATTAGTTTAATTTTTACCATTGGTTTCAATTCAAATAATTTAATGATTTAATTCTTATTTTTATGTTCATTTTATTTGGTTAAGGATTTAAGTTTTCAAGAATGAGAAATAGAATGAATTTTATTTTAGGTGAAACTCACTTTGTTCCACATCCTAAATCCTAATGAGATTTCTAAAAGCTAACTAAAATTCTTAAGTATTTTAATTAATCCTTTTGATATTTGATTTATTTTATTTCATTTATTTGAATTATTTTATTTGATTTAATTTGTTTATTTTATTTCATTTTAAATTAAGTTATATAGATTTCATTTAATTTAGCTTATGTTATTTTAAGGAGTTTGATTTAAGTTTAATTTCAAATCATGGAGTTATAAGCTTAAGTTTTAAGTCCATTGATATAAATTAATATCTTAGATTATGCCTGGATTATTCTCATCCTAAAGTACTTAAGTTAATTCCTTGATCTAATTTGATTAATCTAGGTTTTAAGTCCATTATTTAAATTCATTAATGATAAGTATTTCATTAAACTTAACTTAAGTTGTTTTAATTATATCTAATTTTCATTAAGTATTGATTTTCTTAAAATTTGATGTTTGATTAAATTCTCTCACTTAGAAAATTTTAATAAATTACCCTAAGTTTTCCTAATGTTTATTTCAGATTGGTTCAATTTTTTTGTTGATTTAATGAATTAATGATTATTCTTAATTATTATTTAGTTCATATTGATCTAGAGATTTGGAAAATCTAGAATTCCAAATTTATAGACCAATTTTGTTTAGATAATTATGACAAGTGTGGTTACATGCCAATTTTATGTTCCTAAAGTTTTAGTTTAATTATAGATGCAATTAATGTATAATTAAAGTTTTAATTTTTTTATTTAAACCTATATTAAGCTTAATTTATTAAGATTCATTAAGATATTTTATTTTTTACTTATTTTTCGCTGAAATGCCTTTCCAATGTGGGTTTATTCAAAATTTTTGGTTAACTGATTGATTTATTATGATTTAATTAAGTTCAGGTTATTTAATTACATTATTTAATTCTTTTAATTATGTAATTGAGTTAATTAAGTTCATATTAGGTTCATATTGGTTTAATTAAGTTCAATTATTATTCTGATGTTTATTATGTTGATTTAAGACTATTAGATTAAAATTTTATTATTATTTTATTAAAGGGAAATTAATTTAATTAATTTAAGGGTTAATTCACATAAAATTTCAATTTCATTTGAATTCTGAGAATTAAATTCCCAAAATTTTATCTAAGGTGTGTTTTAAGCTTAATTTCATTTCCCCAAAGTTTCAAATTAATTGGATTATTAATTTAAGAGTAATTAAGGTTTAATTTATTTTTATTAAACCTAAATTAAGGAAAAATAACCGAATATAAATTGAGGATTTTAATTTCTATTGATTTCTCTCTTCAAGTCGAATCCATAGAGCTTTTATTTATTTTTTCTGATTTTTATTTGATTTTATTTGAATTTTTGAAGTTTTCTAAATTTATTTTAAATTAATTAATCTATTTTTAACAATTTTTAACAATTTTTTAAGTGACGGGTCCCACACGTGGGATTAGCTCTGGACCGTCCGATCAATGATTGGACGGTCCCTCGTGATCCCTTGGTTTCGCGGGATCAAGCACGTGTCGCATGCGGGTTGATCCAGGCGTCGAGATCCGATCATCCGGTCAGATCATTTCTGCGATTCTTAAAGGAATTTAATCAGAATTAACAGCCTAGATCTGGACCGTCCGAAGAAACGGACGGTCCAGATTTCATCTCCCTCAAACCTTGCTGGAGACATGGACCGTCCAACTTGTTTTGTTAATATTATTTGATATACTTAACCAAATTGGATGATTGGCTTGATCTCACCGGAGAACACGCCTTGTTGGGATACAACCATGGCCGAAAGCTTTGAAGAAAAGGGCGGTTCAATAATGGCATTCCTTGATTTAGGGGATCTAAAAGGCTAGAATCAATTGAAGTAGCTTCGATTCTTCAAGATAAAGCCTTGCTTTAAAGGATTTGGGAGAATTCCTTGTGGTTTGATCACTAGCCCAAGCTTTGGATTCAAACTTTAGTTTTGATGGTTCCACTGTTTAAGAACACTTGGGGGGGGAGGGGATTTCGTTTGGCTTCGGTTTTGATGTGGGATGGTCTAGGAAAACTTTGCTTGCCCTTGAGGGAGTGTGTCTGTCCTTGTTTCCTCATGGCCAAAACTTTTATTTTCTCTCCTTTTTTTTCTTTTTTTTTTTTTATCTTCTCTCCTTGGTTGGCTTTTCTATGCTTGATTGACTGCCTTCACTTTAAGGCAATCATCTTTTATTAGGAGGTAGTATGGGATGACGATAGGAAAAGGTGGAAGAAGGAAATTGGCATTTTTCTTTCTTCCCATTTTCCATTCTTTTAATTCTCTTTTTTATTTATTTTGCTTTTATTATTTCCATGCAATATGACATTATCATCTTAGTTTGAATTAAAGTATGATATGCTCAAATTAATCTCAAAATAGATTTGAGATTAGATTTAATTGCATTTGAATTTTCTTAGGGATTTGAGATTAACTTTTTCCTTTAGAATTTATTTAGTTTATTTTTTTTAATACCATAATTTAATTTGATGATCAATTGCATTATGATTTAATTAAGCCATTTAATTTGATTTTAAATTTTATTTTATTTTAACTCATTTAGCTTAAAGTGGGTTAGGTATGATTTCCAATGAGTTCAAGTGATCAATTTAAATTCAAATGGAATGGGTTTTCTTTTCTTCATTTTAATTTGATTTATTTGATTTAATTCAAATTAAAATTTTGGATTGATTCTACCTATATCAAATAGGTTAGAATAAACTCAAAAGATTTTCTAGGACACTGAGGTGTCCTTTGAATTAAGAAAATCCTATTTGAGATTAGGATCTCTCAAATGCCAAATTAACCTCATCCAAAAATGAGGTCAACAAGCCATAACGGCTTTCCTCTTCAATGAGGGAGATTCAGAACCCGACTGGAGATCAAACTGGAGATGTGGCTTCTACCTGTCACCTCCTCCTTGCTGATAATAGTGAGGGCTGGTCCCTCACATGTGACTCTGACAACCTCAAAGCCATGTCCAAACTAAATCACATGTGTAGTAGTAGTGGTGAGTATGTATGATCCAAGGCCAGATCTACACCATACGGGAATGAGAAGATCATCTTGCCAACAGACATGATGAAAGACTGATCACAGAAGGGAGAAAAACTGGGTTGGTACCTTTGCATTTGTTGAATTAGAACTGAATTAGACTCTTACCTTGAACTATCGATTTAACTTTTGATTTGATTTTTGAAATTTGAACCCACAATTAACAAATTTAGGTATGCTAAGTGGGTTTCATTATATTGGAGAGATTTAGGAATTTGAGAGAGACTTTTCCATAGGATTTTGATTTGGAACCCTCATTCAACAAATTTATGTATGTTACGTGGAGTTCAAATATTTTGGAGAGACCTTTAGAGATATAATATATATATATATATATATATATATATATATATATATATATATATATATATATATTTATAGTATATAGGATTCAATTATATGTTTGAAAGTTTTTGAAAGCATTCTGCCTTAATGATTTAATTTTTGATTGTTTTTATATGTTGATTTGATATAATTTGAAGAACTCTCATTTAACAAATTTAAGTATATTAAGTGGAGTTCAAATTGTGTTTGATATTTATTGATTTGATTTTTGAAGAAGGGGAACTTTTATTTGACAAATTTAGGTATGTCAAATAGAGTTCAAATATATATATGTTTGATGTTTTGTTGTTTGGAAATGCAACCCATGCTTAACAAATTTAGGTATGTCAAATGGAGCTCACCTAAATGCTTATTTATTGATATGTGGTTATGTTTTGATTTTGAGGTTTGAATTCTCATTTAATAAATATGGGTATGTTAAATGGAATCCAAAATGTTTGTTGGATATTTTGGTTTTATATTGATTTTTGAAAATGGAACTCTCATTTATCAAATATGGGTATGTTAAATGGAGTTTGATTATATTTTGTTTATCTTAGTTTTGTTTTGATTTTGAAAAGGGAACCTTCACCTAACAAATCTAGGTATGTTAAGTGAAGTCCAATTTATACATTGATTATTTTAATTTTGGTTTGAAAAAGGGAACTCTCATTTTAACAAAATATGAATATGTTAAATGGAGTTTAATTATATATTGATTTTAGTTTAGTTTTGAAACTCTCATTTAACAAATATGGGTATGTTAAATGGAGTTGGTTTGATTTAAAAATATTTTGGGTATGTTTGATTTTAATTTTGAAAAGGGGACCCTCATTTAACAAATTTAAATATGTTAAATGGTTTAGTTTATTTTTGAAACATGGTTTGAATATGTTTATGAAAAGAAGGTTTTTATTCAATTTGATTTTGAAAAGAGGAACACTCACCAAACAATTTTATGCTAAACGAGGTTCGATTAATTTTGAAAGATCTTGATTTTGCCTTAATTGATTTCGATTTTAAAAGAAGATGTTTATTTATCCAATTTTATTATATTGAGTGAAGTTCATGTGATTTTGTTTTGAAAAAGGTTTTAAAGATTTTGCAACAGACTTTCATTTGTTTTACTTCAAAATTATTTTAAAGTTTTATTAAATATGGAATGAACCTTACTCTACCTAGGCTAGTGGTAAGAGGTTCCAACTTCCATTTGACTTATATTTACCATCTCCTTTGTTTAATTAATTTATTATTACCTATTGGAGGACCCAATAGGGGTTTTAGGACCTACACGGGGGGTGAGGTCCTAAAACCTAATGGATGCTGACTAATTGCTTAAGAATGAAATGAGCAAAGGGCCAACAAAAATAAACATTGTCACAGGCTTATATAAAATATAAGTCTGCTTTCGATGCTTGGAGACAATAATGGTCTACTAAAAATGGAGAGAGGAACCGTCCCCAGTAGAGTCGCCAGAAAAATCTGTGATGTTTATTTTTTTATGTAGGGAGGGGGGACACCATGCAAATCATAGGGGGTACTTATTGAAATTATCGGATACGACATTGAGGTATGATGTACTATCTCAAAAGATAGAGGAATCACCCTTCAATGGACCTAATCACCTAATAAGAAGTCTTAAGACATGATGGGTCTTCAAATATATATTTTTCCCATGCTTTACATGGATGAATAAAGCAGGGTTTATATTAAATTGAGTTCTAAAGTTTTCTATGGAGGCAAGCCTCCATAGTTAATTACATCCTAGGGAATGAAATTACCTAAGAATACTCTCAATTAAAGTAAATAATTATCATCTCTAAAGATTTCAAAGCTAGACTATCAAAGGATTTGTTATGTTTGGAAAATTAAATGGGAATTTTCAATTAGAAGACTTATTTTCAGAATCCAAGGGGAGGAAGTCGGAAATGCTTATGATACTAGGAAGCCTAGTAAGCATTCCAATCTATCCTATGGTTGGGCTTTATATATTTAAAGGTGAGGAGATTTATTTATTTGAGTTAAATTTTATTAGATTACTAGGGCTTATAATCCATCAACACAAGATTGTGAAAATGTCTGAGAGGTGAGAATTTATGCTCGTAACTCGAAGAGAAACAACTATCTCAGATCCTAAATCTAGGGAGCTTTAGTATGAGCTAAAGCACAACTTAAATCTAAGCGATAGGTGGACATAAAGGTTCACCTCTACAAGAGAGGATGAACCTTCTGACTTCTAGATTTATAACGCCTGGTGTGGCTACCAGCTAACTCCTCCTATAATTTTAAAATCATGTAGTTTAGTCTTATAAATAGCAAGATGGCTAGTGTAGTTATTTAATTAGAAAGAGACTAAAGTCTTAAACTCACTCCCTAAGAGACTAGAGCATGAGTGAGTGGTGATGACTTAAATAAAAATCTTTTCAAATTTTATTTCTTTTATTTTGACACATCATTTAGAGAAAGTCCTTGGGATTTTTATGCCTAAATGCATGATGAAATATAATTATTAGCCAAATCAACGACAATAGGGTGTTCTCCACCACAAGAGATGCCCTCACAAGTCAAGCATTCCCCTATCGTGCAAGGATGGAGATCCCCATATTCAATATGCATGCATGATGTGAGACATACAACCATATAGCTAAGGGGTTACTAAATCTTTTAATTATCTTATTTAATGTCTAGGCTTTATGGTGAAGTTATGAGTTATTTAAAATTTAGTTATGAGTGATTAGTTGGATAGAAAATTTATTTTATCTTAAGAGCCTAGCGCATCCAGGACACACATTAAAGCATCAATAATTAAGAAACTAAGAAAAACATGTCATTTCTAATATGTAATCTAAACAAATCATCACTCAATTTTAAATCTATCATAAAAGAATAAAAGGTCGGTGTAGTCGGGTACCACCGTACAACTCAAAAATAAAAGATGGGTAGCTGAGATCTATCCTTTACAACCTAGAATATGAAATAATAATTATAATTATAATTAATTAAATGCTATGGGAGTCTTCATTCTTCACTCTTCCATTTTCACCTTCTTCTTTCTTTGATTTGGATGTGCTTGCATCAAAGACATCACAGGGCACTCCAGGACAAAGTCTTCTGGCCATTACTCATCTTAACCCCCTATAACACTAATCCTAATTCCTATTATAAAAATTATATTTATATAGGAAAGAGTAAATCTAACTACAACTACAAAATAGAGGTTAGCTAAACACACATACAATCCCAAATAGTTAGATGTATACTTTGGACTTAGCTCCCTACACATGGAACCAAGCCCACTTGTCCTAACTTGGATTATGCTTAGGCGTTTAAGCAACCTACTAAGAGAGCATTCATATTTATTTTTAAGCATCCCCTTAAGCACAATCCCATACTGAGAACATGATTAGGCTAAGAGGGGCTTAACATCCAGTCTGTGAAGCATACACCCTAATATACAGTCTAAAATAAAACATCATAAAATAATATATATATCACATCATGCACCGTCCTAACAGAGAGTTAGAAGTGGTGACTTAGTTCTAATGTGTGTGTTAAGGCTTGTGTGGTATGTCTTAACTAGGCATTAGAGTGATATTTTCCTATTGTTTAAAAAATATTCAAGTTAACATGATGGTGGGTTTCATTTGAAGTTGTTTAGTGGATTTGTGAATTTTAATTTGTATTTTCTTTATTTCATGTGAATTAGTACACTTAGCAGCTAATTGTTGTAAAGAGAAGGAAGAGGACTACCCTCTTTCATCCCTACCCTAAGCCACTTTCTAAAGTACATTAATTTGATTTAGTTCTCTTTTGTAAATGACTTATTAAATGATTTAGATAATCCTAAGTTTAGGTTAACTTTAAATGTCCTTATTCAATATGAAAGGCTTTTTAAGATCAATCTAATTGAATTACTACCACATGATATATATTAAATCATTCCTTTCGATCATATGTATCATGCATATAATTTAATATTATATATCTATACATATAACATGTTTTAGTACACTTGAATGATGAATGTATATGTTTGAAATTTATTTTCTTCATTGAATTATATGAACATATAAATTAAAGCTCTATCCAAATTGTAATACCAAAATACATAAGGATGGAATCACATAAGTACATCTCATTGTTAACCAGGGAAGTGAGGTAATCAAATGACCATCTTAGGGCTAACTTAAGCCATGTATTCCCGGGATGTCAAGACTATATACTTATTAATACTCCAAGCCAATGTAGATCTATACATGATTAAGGAAAAGAGACCACTAATTTATATATATCATATAATGACTTAGGTGGATATGAATGCATGTATTTTTACTAACAAAAGCGAATCTTCATCTTTTAATTAAGCACACATACACATATATAAAGATGTGAGCAAGTACGTGCCATTGTTAACCAAGAAAGTGAGGTAATTAAATGATCTCCTTGGGGATAACTAAAGCCTCGTATTCCCAGGATGTCTAGACTAAACACTTGGTATCTTAAATACATATGAATGTATACACAACTATAAAGATGAAAACCATGTAAATATTGTATTTTCTTTAATTAAATTATTTAGGCTTATGAATTAAATCTTTATCTAAGTTCTAATATCAAAATACATAAGGATGTAATCAAATGTATGCGTCGTTGCTAAACCAAGGAAGTGAGGTAATCAAATAACTTCCTTGGGCTACTTAGAGCCTCGTATTCCCTGGATGTCCAGACTATTTACCCATTGTTGTTCAAACTCATGTAAATCTATATATGAATTATAAGAAATGGAGCTTTATTTAATATGCTTAAGCTATAAACACATGCAAATCCTATGTGTATTCATAATTATCAACACACTAAGTATTATAATTGATTCATAAGTTTTGGCAAATAGTTTTGAATTTATTAGTGCTAACATCCACACATATATTTAATTTAGCCAACACATGCAAGCTTACATAAAGAAAATTCATTTGATTTATTAAATTTGAAAGCATGAATGCATTAAACCAAAGGACATATAACATTTAATGTACTTGGAATGGAAGAATTAAATATCAACACATGGTTCATTCAATTAAATTACTTCTTAAGGACAACAACAACAACAACAACAACATGCCTTAATCCCACTAGGTGGGGTTGGCTACATTTTCTCGCCTTATGTGTCCTATTATGTGTCAAATTCTCATTTAATTCAAGTATACTAAGATCATTTTTATACATCTTAACCAAGTCTTTTAGGTCTACCTCCCTTTCTTAACATAAGGCAAATCTAAAGCATCTACTCTCCTAATTGGGTCATGGACGACGCTTTATGTGGCCAAACCATCTAAGGAGACTCTCCCTAATCTTATCTACCACCTGGAGTTACTCCAAACTTTTCCTAACATACTCATTTTGCATTCTATCTCTAAGAGTAAAGCCACTCATCCACTGAGCATCCTCATCTCGTAACACTTAACTTAGTCTTATGCTTCTCTTTATTGGCCAACATTCGCACCATAAGTCATTGCGTGTCTTACCACCATCTTATATTTTCCCTTAAGTTTAAGTGGAACTTTTCTATCACATACAGGCCGATGTATTCCTCCACTTTAACCATCCAACTTGAATTCTACTAATAACATCTCCATCTATTTCACCATCATTTTGAACAATAGAACCTAATATCTAATCGCCACTCTTATTAATGATTTGATCACCTAAAGTCACAACACTACCACTAAAACTTCTACAACTAAAATTACACTCCATATATTCAGTTTGGATCTTAAACTAAAAACCTTTAGACTCTAAAGTTGACCTCCATAATTCAAGTTTATGTTGGACTCCCTCTCTAGTCTTATCAACAAGAAGAATGTCATCAGCAAAAAGCACTTCTTAAGGACAATCACATTAAATAAACCCATTTAAAGAAAACCAAAGTTCCTTTATCAATTTAGTTTTGAATCTTTGATTTGATTTAAAGAGGATGAGGAGTGCTCATTTGTTATCTGATCCCACTCTCACATTGGTAATTTCATTTGATTTAAGAGAAGGTAATTATGTGAATTTTATGAATTAATTAAGTTGGATTCTTAATTAAATCAATTAATTACCCTTACCTATGTCACATTAATGTAATTAACCAAACAATTATGAGTCAACATGATATGCATGTGAATGGGAAGTAAATTTGCAATGATCCTAGAGAATAAAGAGGCCTAATGCAATTGGCTCACATTTGATAGTTAATTAGAATAAGGAACTTAATTAAGTACTCTTATGATTTCCCCACACATGTCGGTTAACCATAATTTACCTAAGTACCTTTAGGTTATTAAACACCTAAAGATCTACCCATGATTTAATTAATCAAGATCGATATTATTATGATTTTAAATTTATTAATTAAATAATCTAATTAATTGATTAAAACCTTTAATTAATCTCATTTCAACTAATTTCCTTTCAAGTGAAATAAACTTAGGAAAAAGATTAGGAAAGAGATCCTCATCCCATTTCTGCTGCCCATTCAATATTCAATAGTGATTTACAAACTTAATTAATTAATTTGTTGCATGATTAGGGGGTTAGTTAACAATTTGATTAATTAAGAGAGTAATTAAGGCTTAAATGAGCAATTTTCTTAATTACCTAAGTAATAAATCGCAAGAAAATTATGGGAGGCAGAGGTCATCCTATTAAACCATGACAAAAAGTTTGGAATTATTTACTTGTGTAATTAAAAAGTAATTAAGCTAGTTAAGTTTTCAATTAAACCCAAATTAAGCCTTAGTTACTATTAAAAATTAATTAGGATTAATTTTAAATAAATATCCTCCAAATATATGCTCTATTACTGAGTCCACGGGAGAATTGGGTTCATGTCCTTGGATTGGACTTTCCGCTTGGTTTGAGTCTGCTCATAACACCAACATTGGTCTAACCCAAAGTCTGAGAGATGAAGAAGAGTTTTTTATGGTGCTTCATCCGCTGGATCTGTTTATTTACTGCTGGATGGGATCACTTGGATGGTGTTTCTCTCGAAATGCTTTGAAATGGATTGGTTTATCTAATAACCCTTGGATGTGTTATTCTATCTTAATTCTTGATCAATGTCCTTGAAAAGGGAAATATGAAACGATGCTTGAGGAGGAGCCAATGAATCTTGATGACGCTTCTCGTTTGAATTGGAAAGACTCTGATTAGGGATTCATTTTGGTATTCGACAGGCTAGGGTTTCTGTGAGAAAGCTCTGGGAGGAAGAGGCGTCAAGGGGAATACCGCCTCTTCTCCGTTATGGAGGTTTCCCCTTCCACCATGGAAAGGACTGAGAGGAGAGACAGCAGAAGAAGAAGAAGAAGAAGAAGAAGAAGAAGAAGAATAAAGAGGGGGTTCTTGAGATACCTTCAACCCTTGTTTGATTTCCCATCTCTATTTATAGTATTCGATTTGCTTTTAAATGTTCCTTATTAATTCAATATTTTCTGTTATATGCTTGCCTCTTTCGTAACTTGATTTCCTCGCTATCTCATATATGTCAGGTCGGGCCTATTCTTATACTTCTTGATTTTAGTCTGTCTTTGTAATCAGCTTCTGTTGAATGGATTTCATATTATGAAGGCTTTGTCATCTTTATCTATTTATTGGATTGTGTAATTAGTAACTGAGATCCTCGGCTACTTTTTTTTTATTATTTACTTATTTATTTATTCTCGTATTGTAAATCTTCTTCTGGATAATTTTATAATATTTTAAATGTTAGTGAAGTTTTTTAGCTAGTTGGTTTTCTTCTCTCCCTTGGGCTTTACATACGATATTCATATCAAATACCTTCAAAATGAATATTTATTTGTATTTTTTTTATTTGTCTGTAATTTATTATGAATTTTAGAAGCTTGACATTAAATACATTAATTAGCCCTTAATTAAGCCTAATCCCATCGCCATTTGGATCGCTAATGTGGCACACTTTCACATGGCACGTGGCCACTTAAACGCATTCGAGTCAGCATTGATGTGGCTGGCAGTAGAAGCTCTTTCATTTCCGTTGTCCGATCTAAGATCCAACAACGCAGATCAAATCTACAGTTCCTTAAGGGATAAAATCAAATTAGATCTAGTGAATAATCATGACCATCCATTCCAATAATGCAGAATGAATGGTGGGTGATCCATCATCTCTCGAGCAACGAGAAACAAACATCGTCAACCATTAGTCACTTGATTCGAGTGCACCCGAGCTCGGACCGACTCCAAATGGATCCCAAACCTTTACACGATGGATCCAAAGGGATCCAATGGCTAAGATCATGTGAGATGCAAGTTTAATTCACAAATCTCAAACAAAAATCCATAAAATCTTAGTTTTAATGGAATTACCTCACCATAGCTCAAGACCGGCGGTGAAATGATTGAGGAAGTGTAGTCTAGTGGAGATGAATCCCTATTGATCAACATGTATGTTGATTCTCAGGGTTTGCCCAGGAGGCCATGAACCGTCACTATGGAGATCAGCATTGATCAAATTCACACCTTGGTAAGCTCGTGAGAGATGATTGTTCTTGCTCGATGAAGTGTGGGGATGGTGTGTGCAAAGTTAAATTGGATTTGGTGAAGGTTTGAGGGAGTTTGGTCAAGTGGAGGGGTGTCCTGTTTTGGCAATAGAGAAACTTGGGATGCTTAGAGGAAGCTCTAGGGGTTTTGAAATTACTTTTGGGAGCTTCTCGAGGGTGTGTGTGATGAATTCAAATCAAAATGAGGGGGGTATATCCCCCCTCCCTTGGATAAGACGGACAAGATTATCTCTCAAATTTTGATCGATCAACCTCTGTTAGGGCGCTAGAGTGGTCGATGTCACCTCCACATGGCTCGATTGGGTATTTGGGATGCTTGGTTGGTGGCTCAAGGTGGTTGTCCTCTTCCTTGGATCCACTGGGTTCGACTAGTGAGGGAGGTGAACTCACCACCCTTTTATCCAAGGCCAACCTAGCACACATGGGTTGGGCTAGGTGAGTAGGTTAGACCATCATTTGAGTGCTTGATGGCTGCCAAAGGAAAAAAGAAGGGTGTACTTTGCTAATTTAGGAAAAATTTGATGTGGTGAGGAGAATCCAAGGGAGATTTGCTTTATGTTGAGCCCAATTTGGGTTGGACTAATTCGGGGTTGACCTAAGGTGGGTTTAGGATGGGTTATGTCAGGTTTCACTGGGTTTTGGCTTGGTTCAAATAGGTTTGGCTCAATTTGACCCTTATAGGCCAAACTGGGCTAGGTTGGGTTAGGTTGACTAATTGGCCAAATTTGGTCAAACCAAGGCTTGGGTCAAGTTCAAATGATGATTTGAAGTGTTTTGGTGTAATTGGTTTGAATCAATTTAACTTAGATTTGATTTTAGCTCATTTTGAATCAAATGGGTTAAAATGATCAAGTTGGTCAATTTGACCAAATTGGCCAAATTGGTTTGGGTCAGGGGTTGATCCATGTTCAATTGGTTAATTGAAGATGATTGTAGGTTTTGAGTTGAATTAATTTGGATTTAGATTTAGGCCAATTTGACTCTTTATCTCAATTTGGGCTAAATGAATTAGGTTGACTAATTGGGCAAATTAGATTAAATTATAGCTTTGGTCAAGTTCAACAATCAATTTTAAATGAACTTGAGTCATTGGTTGCAATCAATTTAGGTTAGATCATGATTTGACCCAATTTGGTCTTTTAGATCAAATTTAGTCAACTTGGGTTGATGGAAAATTGGGATAGGTTTGGCTCAATTGATGGTTAAGTCATGTTCAAATATTGATTTTAGGTTGGTATGAATCATTAGTTTCAACTAATTTGGCTTAGGATGAAATTTGACTATTTTGGTTAAGGTTGTTGACTTGGTCAAATGACCAAGTTGACTTGGTTTGACCCAATTGATGATAATTGATCAACCTAGGGTGATCAACAATCATCATAGGAGGTTTTGTTTAAGTTGATTGACTCCAATTTGAGTTGGATTGGATTTTGGCTTAAAAAGATCTTTTATGTCACTTTGGGTTGAGTGAGCCTATTGGGTTTAGTTGGATTGATTTTGGGTTGATTTGAGTTTAGTTGAATTTATATATGAATCTGGGATTGATATATTGCTTTGATTGCAATTGGTTTGTGTTCAAATGGGTTTTGGTTCATTTCAATATTTTAAGTCAAATGGGTTAAGTTATGCTTGATTCAGATTGATTTTCGTTTGGCTTGATGATTGTAGATTTGATTTATATTTGAGATAATAATTGAAGATATAATTGACTCATGAGAAAATCAATTAATTTTGGTTTGAATTTGGATGGAATTTGGCTAAGTCAATGGAATTGGTTGATATGGTTTAGGCTTGGGTTTAATATTTGATTTGATATTATTTATTTGGTATGTGATCAATTGAATGTAGATTTGATCTATATTTGGGAAGATGATTGAAGATATGAATTGATCATGAGAAATCAATTGAATTTTGCTTGATTTGGATTGAAATTTGGCTAAGTCCATGGAATCATGTGGCTTAAGCTTGGGTTTTGAGTTGATATGATATTTGGATTTAGTTGATTGTAGATTTGATTGTAGATTCAATTTGGGGCCTGAATTGACTTTGAGAAAAATCATTTGAATTTGGCTTGATATGAATTTGATTAAGGTCATTTTGTTAATTTCATAAGATAAAATCATAGGACTTAGGCAATGATTGATTTGATTTGAATTGGATTGATTTGGTTTGGGATTTGGTATTGATATCTGGATTTAAATTGAATTTGATAAATTGATTGAAAGGTTGAATTGGTCTTTGAGAAAATAAATTGAACCTAGATTGGTTTTGAAGGAGATTTGGCTAAGTCCATAAGATAAAATCATAAGGCTTTAGAAGAATTTTGAGTTTGAATTTGACTAGATTTTGGTTTTGGATTTGGGTTTGATATGAATTGTGTTTAGTTGTGGCTTAAGAAGGTGAACATAGCTTGGGTTTGAGTAGGGCTATAATGAATTGAGCATTTGACAAGCTACTCATGGCTCAGCTCGATTAGAGCTCATTCATTTCGTTTGATTAAGTAATCAAACGAGGCTGAACACTTTTTTAAATACTTGATTGCTAGATGAACAAGCTAGAATAGTTTATCGTTCAATTCATTTATGTTCATGAACATTATCATTTAAAGCTCATGAACAAGCTCTCTAAAGAGCTCAATTATGGCTCGATCATGGCTCAATTAACCCTTTTTTGTGAACAGTATTATTCAAATTATTATTTTTAGGCTTAATAAGTTTTATTTGATACAACTCATATGTATTTCTCAATAAACTGCTCATTAACAAACTCGATAATCTAATTTGAAATGTGCTCACGAACAAACTCAAATCGAGCTCGAGCTCAATAATGATAAACAAGCTCAAGCTTGAACATTATTCTTAAAAGCTTGAATCGAGCTCGAACTCGATAATATTAAACAAGCTCAAGCTTGAACACATGCATGCTCAGCTCAGCTTGGTTCATTTACAACCCTATGTTTAAGTCATGGGGTAGGTAGGCCATCTTAATCCTAAGTCATAACCTAATCCTATGGTTAACCCTTTTAGGTCTTTAGGTTTAGGTTAAGTGTTCACCTAATTTCTAAAAATGTCTTATGATTAAGGAAGTCTTAGTGTTTAGAAGACTCATAAATCTAAGATGGAAGATTGAGTCCTTACTCCAAAAGTGAGGTCATTAAAAGGATCCCCAACAGGTGTGGTGTAATTGACAAGGCACACCACACGTATTGGCGTTGATCGAGATGATCGACCATGTACAAAATATTGCAAGCACTTAATGAAAATCATCTAAACCTAAACCCGAGAGGTAAATAGAATCAGGATCTTAGTGCAATGTAACTCTCCTTATGTCAAGGGCATAAGGGAGCCAAGAGAATTTGATGGGAATGTCAAGGACATGAAGGAGGACTCATTGGGGAATCACAAATGAATTGGACATGACATGTGAGGGATTTATGCCAAGGGCATAGAAGAAGAAAATCCGTCGGGGATTGGGTATAGGAACCTTCCACTAGGGGAACAGGTTCAAGCTATCCGCTGGGGATATCGACTTGAGTTTGACTAAATTTGTTTGATCAGGGGCTTTTCCTTCAATTAAGGGTACATTTGGGGCAATGCATCACACTGACATTTGGAAATTACATTATGGCTATGTTTTAGAGATTTTGTGATGATAAAGTTGTATTTTCTAACATGAGCTAGCAGAGTGTGGTGGCTATCAAAAAGCTATAATTTGAATTTTTTAAATAAAAAAATGTAAAACTCACCATAGGTGTTTAGACAATAGTTCTTCTACAATAGCTTCACCACTACTTTTTAAAATAGTTATAACTACTCCAAACACACCATGAGTTGTGTTAGATCTAAAAAGAGAAAGAGAAGTTAGTTAATTTTTACAACTTCAAATGAAAAAAAAAATCTATAATCAAACCAAGTCCTAAAAAATATAAACCTGATTATTATAAAACCTAAATGAAACTTAAGATGAAAAATAATTATAAACAAAATTAAATTAATGATATTTTAATTATCCTCAAATATAATAAATTATCTAAATATAACATGTAAAATTCATTATAAACCAAATTAACTCAAATTTTTTGAAATAACAAGATTTTTGTTTTGAAGTTATAAAATTAAAGTGCATATATGAACAACAAATAAAATATTAAATATTAAATGATATTAAAATAATCTAGAAAATAATAATATATATTTTAGAGATCTCTCTTAATATTCCAAGTTAGGGCTTTTTATATAAATTTTAATATTATTTTATTATTAATTATAAAAAAATTTCTTTAAAAAATGGATAAATAATTAAAGTAAAATAGTAAACAATAATCAATCTAAAATGTTATAAAAATTCATAAAATATCTTTAAGTCCTTGTTGACCTTAGAAATAATTTCATAAAATTTTTAAAGTCATTTTAACCTCATATTAACTAAAACTAATAATATAATTAAAATAAGGTGTTATTATTTAAATTAATTAAAATCTATATAAATCATTTGGCTTAGATCCTTAGAGTGAACATTTATCCTTTAGTGTGGTGTACACTTTGTTAAGACCATGATATTAGGAAGGATAGGCCTTACCTCAAGTGAGGCTCACTATTCATTATACTCTTTAAAATACTAAATTGAACTCAAATCTTAATTAAATTACAACTTAAAATATATCCTTAAAACATTAAAACCCTTAAATTAAAACCATCTAATAATAATAAATTGAACTTCATTCTTAAATCAAAACTCAAATACTAATTTTTAGAACCGACTTAGCACACTAGCCTTTGCACACACGTTAGAATGTCAGGTCCAATCCTAAACTTAGTTACAATGGAGTTTGATTATGATATATCAATTTTCTTATTTTGTGATGCATTGTTTTAGATTGTATGCTAGGATTATTTATTCATAAATGAAATATTATTGTGTTATTTACTAGACTAATATCATTTTTACATGGAATTGTGCTTAATAAAAGGGTCATTGTAATGATTTAAAGCTAATAATGTTTGTTGTAGGTGTTAATTGCCTAAGCCCCTTAGCATAGCCTATTAAGGCATGTGGGCTAGATATTTATTATGTTAAGCCTAAATATATGAAATATAACTATTTGGTTGTAAGTTTGTTATTTCTCCTAATTCTTATGCTGCAGGACTTAGAATTGTTTTATTTTTTAAATGTAATTTACAATTTATGATTATAATTCGGGCCATAAAGTTTAAGATGAGTAGTGCATATAGCTTAGAACTAAGAGGTCGTGTGATGCCTAATGGATCAACACAAGGAGAACCATAAAGATAAAAATTTGAAAACCCCCATGTGTGCCAACCTATTTATGTATTTGTATAATGAGTTGTATAAAGGTAGGTGCTTATGTCCACATTTAAAGTTATAAAAGGCATGTATTATTATTTTTTATTAATATTTAGGGTAAAGTTTACTTTGTATTACACATTAGAGTTGCATTATTTTTCTAAGCTTTCTTTTTATAATGATGTTTGATTATTTATTGACCTGGACTCCCCAACTAGGCTCTTTACGAAAAAATTATTATTATTTACCTAATTAAAATTAATTAACTCAGACCAAAAATAAATATAACTTATGACTTCACTTAATTAAAACACTAGCATAAAAACTAAAATAAATTAGAAACCTGAGCTTCTAGGAACCATGGAAGCATATTCCTTTGTAAATTGATGAATTAGACCATTTTCTCATTGCACAAAATAGAGACATTTATCTAGTGAGAATGTCCACCCTTCTTAGGAGAAGTCTATTTTCTCTTTTGTTTTAGCCCATGACTGATTTCTAAATGCATCTCACTGTAGGCATATCTACATACCCAAGCCTTAAAATGAAGTTAGTGTCTAATATATGTAAAAGTTAAAAATTATTACATTAGTTAAAAAAAACTTATATCAATTATAATCTTATATTTAGGATGTGAATCTAGGTTTTTAGATTCCTTTATAAATATATAACTACCTAGCTCTCTTATATTTTATAAGACTGACCACATAATTGTTGACCTATAAATAAAATTTATAAACTTAATTATACATACATAAAGAAATTAATGAAAATTATATGCGACGTCAAGCAAATTAAAGTTAAAATATCTCAATCGAGATAGAAATCACTCAAGATGTCCTCCGATCACAAAATTGGCTGAGTCAATGAGTTCGGAATATTAAAATTAACTAAAATTGACCCCTAGCATCATTCAATTATTGTTTGACGATGAAAAATAAGTCAATAATTGATCATGTGCATATCAAAGTTGGGAGACTTCTATGCTACCCGAACGAGCTCATTTTGTAAAAATGGACAGTGTCGATATCACCGAAACTAAGAAATTTATCAAATGAGACTTTCCAAAGTCAATTTAGTCGAGTGTGGAATGAATAGCAAGCCATGAAATGCGGTGATACAAGAATTGAGCCTAATTTTATTCCAATCGATCTTGGCCCTGCCCAGGTGACCTCATCGCAAAACAGATCATGTTGATGAATTCAGAATGTCAAAATTATTTGGAAATTACACCCATATTATATAGATTTAATTTTGATCAAATACGCATGAATTTTGATGTAGTACCACAAAAAATCAGTCCGCACAATAAATGGAGACATGTGTAAATAAAAATATTTAGCTTAATATGGATGAATTTAATTTCTGATAGTTAAATTGCTCTGGAATTAAATTAGAATTCATGCATAAGTGGCACATAATTAATTGAGAGCAAATGCTTTCCAAATTAATGTTAATTGCATTCAAATAATATTGAAATCCCGCCTAACTCCAAAAATAAATTAATCTACAATTAAAAACCTTAATCTCCTATTTTTCCTCCCAGTTCGAAGCATAGTCGATTGCCTCGCTAACCCAGTAGCCCATCCCCTCTCTAAAATCCCGTCGCCTTTAATAGGATCAAGCGCCCTACCTAATTTCTTCTCCGAATCCCATTTTTTAATCCTCACCGACCAGCAGACTCTCTCTCTCTTCGATCGACGTCGAAGCCCAGGTTGCTACCTACCTAACAGGTGACCACGGTCTCCTCCATCCCGCCGACCTAAAATCATATTCTCTGTCTCTCAATCGTTCGCCTCCCACACATCCTTGAATCAGAGGCCTAGCATCTCATTACCTTCACACCAGACGTGGTCACGTGAGAAGCAGATATCACCTTTCCTCCCTGTAGAAGACCGGATGCTTGGCGGCCTCCCTCATGCGGTTATTTCCATGTTCTCCAATACTCGCATCCCGTTCGTCTTTGCTAGAAATCTAAAGCCTCCTTTTTCGATTCCTGATTGCATACAGTAATCTTGATAAGGCTTGGCCAGATATCCTTATTGGCCCAAGACCCGTTCACCCTGTCTACAGCACGATGGCTCCCATAAAATCCTAATTATGACTTGTAAGGTGACCCACACCCAATACCCTAAGTCTAATTTTTTAAATTAAGTCAAATTAAGAATTAATTTAGTTAATTAGGTATAAAAAATTTAAATTTTAGGCCCAGTTGACTATTGAACGACGATACATATTACAGAGACGTACCGCGACGCTCAATGGACTATTTTAAATTTTTTTTGATGCACCCACTTTTAGCCATATCGAATCATCGGTCGAATTTAGTTCTTAGTCTCGTTGGAAAGATAACAAAATTTTTTACAACTTTTATGGTGACAACCTTCGACGAATCTAGCCCGAGTAGCCGTAGTTTTTGGGTATGCTCAAATTTTCACAGTGCAAAATTAAAATGTTGATGCAACCCCACTTTTTTGATCGTATCGAACTCATTGTGACGGAATTTAGTGTGCTTGGTATCATTGGAAAGCTAAAAAATTTCTAGAACTTTCATGTTGACAACCATCGATGAATCTCGCCCAAGTAGCCGCAATTTTTATGCATTCTTAGATTTTCAATGTACAAAATAAAAATAATGATGCAGCCCCACCTTTTTGGTCTTATCAGACTCATCTAGTGTGCTTGGTATCGTTAAAAATATAATAAAATTTTTATAACTTTCATGTTGACAACCTTCGACGAATCTCACCTGTTAATCCACAGTTTTTGCATTTACTTCGATTTTTAGTGTGTAAAATTGAAAATTTTGAGACAGCCCCACTTTTTTGGCCATATCAAACTCATTCGGTGTCAAAATTTAGCGTGATTAGTATTGTTTAAAATCTAATAAAATTTTTTACAACTTTTATGTTTACAACCTTTGATGAATCTCGCCAAGTAAGCCACAGTTTTTTCATTTTCTCAGATTCTCAATGTATAAAACTAAAAATTTTGATGCCCCACTTTTTAGGTTGTACCAGACTCATCTAGTGTCAGAATTGAGTGCACTTGGTATCTTTGGAAAGCTAATGAAATTTTCTACAACTTTTATGTTGATAACTATTGACTACTCTCCCTCGGAAAGCATCAATTTTTGCATTTGCTTGATTTGTCACGGTGCAAAATATAAGATCCCAAGTTCGATGCGGGTCATTATGCAAGTGATGTCATGCAACAATGAGAGAATTGACCATTGCTTCTATAAGAACTTGAATTAGAAATTGAGAAAAAACAACAACTAGAGTTTCTCATAATAATCATTTCACCTCTTGTTGGTTAAATAGATAAATGCCATAATCCTCTTCTCTTCCTTGCAAACATATACTAAGCTAGCGAATTAATAATATCTTGAGAATTGCTTTAGTTCATATATGGACAAGAAGTAAAATAACTTAGAGTCTACAACAGTAATCATTTAATAGAAATAAATACTAACCAACATCAAATGATAAATAAATAATATGCATACAACAATGAATCAAAGTAAATAACCCTAATATAAAGTACCACTACAAAATAGTGCCAACTATCTAAAAAAGATAATAGTACAAATGACTATCATTGATGATGCATGCATGGCAGAATCACATCACTATCGGGAGTGTAATGGGCTAGTGGTCACCATGGCCGGTCTCACAAATGATGTTCTTGATGCTGTTCTTCCTCTTCAACCTGCTCAACAGGTTATTGTGTATAACCTATATGTGTAACATCAGGTACATCAACTGAAGTCTGCGTAGGGAGCGAGAAACGTGATACACTCCTTATGGACGTGTCATATATAATGACGGAGGACCATATCTAGGAGGGACTGGTGTTTGCCATGGGTGGAATTGATTCAACATAGTTTCCTAATATGAATACTGTGATGACTCTACGAATGTATATATAGAGGGCCCGACCACTGACATAGAAAATGGACCAACATCCATCGTCAGACCATCTGGCTGTACTAACGATGAAATACTTGTAATGTCAGTGCCCCTGTACCTACTATCAGAGATATGCATATTGCATTGCAGCTCCCTACACAACTCCTCGTATTTAGGATATGGTCACGTTGTGTTGAAAGAAAGTTAGTTAGGATCAGATCATTATACAAAGCAAATTTTTAGGTCATAATAGGCTTACCATTAATCATTTTCCAGAAACTCAAGGGTAATAAGTGTTTAGGAGAATTGTTGGTACCATCAACAGGTAGTGTGAAGCCCAAGATTGCTACCATCCCATGTATCGATTGATCGTCAGCTCAACGTCCTTTTGGAATGAATCTACCACCATAACAGAATCACATCTATTTTCCCACTGTACAATGTACGTCTAGTGGTAATCGATATAATCAACATCTACATTTCCTCGACCATCCACTCACTTGAAGAAGGGATCTACTGGTGCTACATCAATCATATGTGGAAGGCCGAACTGTTTAAGAACATGATCAGACAGGTATCACTCAACTTATTTTCAGCTAATTATCGGTGCTCTAGCTAGCCATATCTCATCACCCTGTAAGTATATATCCATGACATGTACATAGATCTGATGTCCATATGACTCCCATATCACCTATGTAGCTTGAAAAAAAATGTTAGGTCTACTGTGTACATCTAATAATGAATTGAACAAATAAATTTACAATGCAACATACCTGACTCTACAACAACCAATCTAATTCGTCTTTGTAAATTATAATGTGGGATGGTGTCATCTCTCATGTAAACCCTTCATTCCACTAACATCTCATGCTCAAGCCATCTAACAGGCAAGTGGAATGTATTTTTTACGATGACCAACATTCAACAAATGCTGTGATTAGGTGGTGATCTAGGAGAATGTACTGCATCTATGACACACAATCCAGTCTAGCTCCTCCCAGAGCACTCATAAATCTAGGAGAATTAATCGGTCATTCTTTGAACATCAATAAATGAGAGGCATTCTCAAGCATTGTGACCTGCATAATAAAAAATTGTCATCAGTGTGTAACATTATATGGAAATCTATATACGAAGCTTATGAAAATTTTTTTTACCAAATTAGGATGCACTGCTCTGTGTCAACCACATAAGGCTATAATATCGGGTGAACTTTTATCGATGGTGGGTCGTAATCCACAACATTCTCCTCTCCTCACCTTCCTCTTGCGTGTGGGGTGAATTGGTTCTTCAACAAGCATTACCCCTGGAAATAAGTTATGCATTAAACATGTAATAACGGTCCACATGTAATTGCAGTAGTAGTACAAATGTAATCACATAATCTAATAACAGACAAGTATGAAATAATATAGAGAAATCACAACAATAGTATAGAGCAATCCTAGTAACAGGTTATAACATATAACAATGTGGTACAGTGTTTTCTAATAATAACAATAAACATGTGTACAACAGTGTGGTACATTATTTATTAAACTCACACAGACAAGTATGAAACATTATATAATGATCATAACAGCAGTACATGATGCACCATAAAATATTTTCTAAGAATAGTTTATAATATATAATAGCAGAAGTGGTTACAACAACAAAAATATAAAGGATGAGACACTAGACAACAACAAGCAATGCATCACAGACTCAAAATAACTCCTATAAGTATAACTAGTAATAGTGTAATAAATTACACACAACTAATAACAACCTATAATATATTATGATAGATAATACAAGTTCTATAAATAAGAAGATTCTGATCTAGATTATATTTTTTGATGCCGATTCTGAGGACATGTTCTTGTGCCTAACATTTTTGTATATACTATAAATCATGTTACTCTTCATATTAGTCTCATCCATTGTATTTTTGATTCTGCTTGTCCTAGGTCGACCAACATTTCTTTTAATATTTAGTGGAAGATACTTTAACACAATGTAATTAATGATGCATTTAGCCACTCATTATAATCAGAGATGACATGGAATTCTCATTGATAGGTGTTACGGTAAAAGTCTAAGGTGTGGTAGGCAAAGACATATTGAACGTGGCTTAGATCGTTGCCCCAACACAAAAATTACATTAGGTCAGGGAATGTGATAGGCTTTGGGGTTGTCTACATGTACACAAGCAATCATGATTTTGTAATAGCTCAATCTTAAATGTTCTGCTAGACATATCAAAAACTTGATAATCATTAGTGTTTATCCTTATTGGCTTTGGAAATCTCCTTGCATGGAATTTATTACTCTATAGAGTACTCTTGACACTTGGAGAAAATATAGAGTCATGCTGGTTGGCTAGATTTATTGCTGTCTCAAGTCGTTTCATGAAAAGGGAGATAATGGTATAATATATTACAGTAATTAGTTCCTGAATAAACAAGCCATGTGCCCATTTTAGGACACCATCATTAGTTAAAGACCACTATTGCAGATCTTTTGAAACCAGCCAATCGTAAGCTTCTTGCTTTATGTTCTTAATATAAGTCATATATCTTCTGAAAATATGAATATCATCATTATTACCTGCAACATATATCTTCTGGGATATAAACTCAATGTCTCCTATACCTAGTTGTCAAATAGCTTTTTTGAGATTCTCCCTCAAATATTGGTGGTAAAAGCGATGCACAACCCATAGAAATATTTTTCTACAGCAACGAACAAGGCCTACATGCCTATCAAATATGATGCACATATCACCTCGTAGAGACCAATGGGATTATGTCCTGGAGTGTCCATAGAAACCAAACACATGACTCAATACATTCAGATTCAACTATTGCAAAGGCCAGTGGAAATAAATCGTTATTGGCTTCAATCCCAACTATGCTAAGAAGGGTCCCCCTTTACTTGTGTGGTGTTTATTTTTGGATGTATATGGGGGGACACTACGCAGATCGTAGGGGGTACTTATTGAAGTGACCCGTTATGATATTAAGGTATGATGTACTATCTTGAAAGATAAAGGCATCACCCTTCAATAGACCTAATCACCTAATAAGGACTCCTAGGGCATGATGGGTCTTCGAATATACCAGAGATTTTTCCCTTGATTTAAAGCAAGGTTTATATTAAATCGGGTCCTAAAGTTTCTTATGGAGATAAGCTTTCATAGTTAATTACATCCTAAGAAATGTGAGTTCCTTAGGAATACTCTCGATTAAAGTAGACAATTAGGGTCTCCAAAGATTTCAAGGTTAGACTATCAAATGATTAGCTATTTAGAAAATCAATTGGAAAAGTTCAAATGGAGAGACTTATTTTGGAAGCCAAAGGAGATGAGTAAATAATGCTCATGATACTAGAAAGCCTAGTGAGCATTCCAATCTACCCTATAATTGGGCTTTATATAATTGAAATTGAAGAGATTTATATGTTTTGAGTTGAAATTTAATTAGATTGCTAGGGCTTATAATCCACTAACACAAGGTTGTAAAAATGCCTAAGAGATGAGAATTTATGCTTGCGCTCAAAAGATACAACAATCTCATATCCTAAATCTATGTAGCTTTAGCATAAGCTAAAGTACGACCTAAATCTAAGCAAAGATGGGCATGAGATTTACTTCCACAAGAGAGGATAAATCACTTGACTGCTGGGCTTATAACCACTTGGAGTGGTTGCCAACTAACTCCTCCTATGATTTTAAAATCTTGTAGTTTGGTCTTATGAAATTGCAAGATAATTGGGCTGTTAGAAAGAAACTAAAATCTTTAGACCCACTCCCTAAAATATTAAAGCATAAGTTATATGAATAATGACATAATCTAATGAAAAATATTTTCAAATTTTATTCCAATTTTGACACTTTATTTTGGACAAAAGGCTTTATAATTTTGATGCATATATGCATGATAAAATAATATTGTTGGCTAAATCAACAAGAAAGGGGTGTTTTCCACCACAAGGGATGTCTTACATATCAAGCATTCCCCTATCGTGCAAGGATGGAAATCCCCTATTTTCAAGAGTGAAATAATATGATATGCTTGATGTAAAACATGCAACCATTCAGCTAAGGGGTTGCTAACTCTTTTAATTATCTTATTTAATGCCTAGGCTTTATGGTGAGATTATGAGTTATAGAAAATTTTAGTTATGAGTTGTAGTTGGGTAAAAGATTTATTTTTATCCTAAGAGCCTAATCGCATCCATGCCACACATTAAAGCATCAATCATAAAAAACTATGAAAAATGTGTAATTTCTAATGCACAATTTAAACTAACATCAAACACTTTTATAATTATCGCAAAAGAATAACAGCCTGGTGAGGTCTAGTGTCGCCGTACAACCCAAGAAGAGAAAAGGTGGCTAGCCAAGCTCTACCCTTATACAACTTGAAATTACAAAATAATAATTATAATTTATAAAATGCTACGGGGTCTTCTTTCCTTCATTTCTCCATATCTTCTTTCTTCCTTCTCTTGATTTGGATGTGTTTGCTTCAAAGGCATCATAGGGCCTCCGAGGACAAAGCCTTCTAGCCACTGCTCATCATAATCCCTCATAAAACTAATTTTAATTACTAATGCAAAATTACATTGAGAGTAGAAAAGTAAATTAACAACACCTGCAAAATAGAAGTTAGCTAAACATACATGTATTCCCAAGCAGTTGTATTTATAATTTGGGCTTAGCACTCTGCACATGGGTAACCAAGCCCACCTATCCTAACTTGAATTATGCTTAGGTGTTTAAGCAATTTGCAAAGAGAGCATTTACATTTATTTTTAAGCATCCCCTTAAGCATAATCCCCTGTAGAAAAAATATGATTAGGCTAAGAATGGCCTATCATCTAGTCTACAAAGTATACACCCTAACATCCACTTTAGAACAATACATTACAAAATAAAATATACATCACACCATGCATCGTCTTGACATAAAGCTAGAAGTGGTGACTTAATTCTAATGTGTGTGTTAAGGCTTGTGTAGTGGGTCTTACTAAGCATTAGCGTTGTATTTTCTAAGTTTGGAAAGGTTTAATTTAACATGAAAGGTTGGTTTCACTTGAAGTTGTTTCATTGATTTGAGAATTTTAATTTGTGTTTTCTTTTATTTCATATGATTACACTTAGCAACTAAGTGTTATAAAGAGAAGGAAGAGGGTTGCCCTCTTTCATCCATACCTTAAGCCACTTTCTAAAGCATGTTAATTTGACTTAGTTCTCTTTAGTGAGCTGCTTATTAAATGATTTAATTAATCCTAAGTTTAGGTTCACCTTAAATGATCCTATTCAATATGAAAGGTATCTTAAGATTAACTTGATTGAATTACTACCACATGACATATATTAAACATTCCATTCCATCACACATAACATGCATGAGATTAAATCCTAAGTGTATCTATATATGCAATATGTTTTAGCACACTTAAATGGTGAATGTATGTGTACATCTAAAATTTATATTTTTATTGATTGAATTATTTAATATGTGTAAATTTAAAGCTCTATTGAAATTCTTATACAATAGTATATAAGAATGAAATTAAACAGGTACGTGTCGTTGTTAAACCAGGCAAGTGAGATAATCAAATGACCTCCTTAGGGTTACTTAAAGTCTCGTATTCCCGGATGTCTAGACTATATACCCATTTCCATTCAAATATATGTAAATTTGCATACATGAGCATAGGAAAGAAAGCTTTAAATCACTTGAACAATTGTGGATGCATGCATTTTTAATATAAAAGAGGGATTCTCATTCTTTAATCACATGTAGACCCATATGTATGAAAACATAAATAAGTACGTGCCATTGTTAAACCAAGAAAGTGAGGTAATCAAATGACACGTTGGGGCTACTTAAAGCCTCGTATTCGCATGATGTCTAGACTATATACTTGTTTGTTTAGATACTGTTGACCTCATTTTTAGAATGAGCTCTCAACCCCTCCATCTTAAACTAGGACTCCTCTTAGACACTAAGAGTTCCTTAGTATTAAGAAACTTCTAGTGATTAGGTGAACACTCAACCAAACCCTGAGACTTAGAAGAGTTAGTCATAGGAATAGGTCATGCTTTAGGGGTGTTAAGAAAACTTGCCTACACTATAGCTTAAACCAAATCCTTACTTCCTTCTTTTAAGTCAAACTCCAAATCAATTCCAAATCAAATTTCAAATCAATTCCAACTTAATTGATTTTCTCAAATTCAAATCAACTTCAAATCCAAAATCATCTTCAAATTCAAATCAATTCCCACTTAATTAATTTTTCTTAAATTCAAATTCAAATCAACTTCAAACTAAACTTCAAATCCATATCAATTCTAAAATCAATTTCAACTTAATTGATTTTCTCAAACCTTAAATCAATTCCAATGGATTTTCTCAAATCATGAATCAATTCCAAATGATTGAAACCCATGATTGGATTCCAAATTCAAAAAAAAAAAAACTTCCTAACTCACTTTGATTCCATCTTATGGACTTAGTTCAAATCAAATCCAAATCAAATCGAATTCAAGAGATTTTTTGATAACCCATTTATATTCTCATTTATATTCACAAATATAAATGAAATATAAATTCAAATACCAAAACTAAATCCAAAACTCAAATCCAAATCTAACCTAAATCTAATCTACACCATTCAATTCAAATTCTTGAACTTAGCCAAATCAACCTCAAATCAAGCCAAACCCTTGGTTTTTCTTCATGATTCAATCAATCCTTCAATCATGAATCCAAATCGAAACACAAACTCCAATCATCAAACCAAAACTAAATTCAAAAATCAAACACAAATCAAACTCATGTTCACCCTTCGAACTTGAAATTGTCAAATGAATCAAAGCCCATTTGACTTCAAATCACTTGCAAATGGATTTATATTTCAATCATAAGTTCATATGTGAGTTCAACTAAACTTGATTCAAGCCTTGATCAAGTCAATTAACCCACTTAGGCTCACTTAACCCAAAGTGACCTAAAGTACCTTTTTGAGCTGAATTCTAATCCTACCCAAATTGGATTGAACTAAGCCCATCTAAGCTTCACATTGTGAGCAACAATCATCATAAGATGATCAATCACTCAAATTGGGTCAAACCAAGTCAAACCTAGCTATTGACCAAGTCAACATTTGACCCAAATGAAACCTAAACTAGCCAAAATTCACAATAGCCCAAATTGATTAAAACCATTGATCAAAACTAATTCATGATCAATGTTTGAACTTGACCAAGTCATCATTTGAGCCTAACCTAGCCCAATTGGTCACTTGACTCAAGTTGACCCAATTTGACCTAAAAAGTCAAAATGTGTCAAATCTTGATCTAAGCCAAATTAATTGAAACCAATGGGTCAAGTTCATTCTAAATCACTTGTTGAACTTGAACAAAGCCTCAATTGGCCAACTAGACCCAACCTAACCCAATTGACCATGAGCCCAACTTGACCTAAAAGGTCAATTCAAGCCAAAATCAAATCAAACCAAAATTGATTGAAACTAAAGCTACCAAAACATTTCAAATGACAAACCAAACCTAAACCAACCCATGGACTAACCCAATTGGGTCAAATTGGTCAAATTGGTCAACTTGACCCATTTGACCTAAATGAATTCAAATGAACCAAAACCAAATATAAATCAAATTGAATCAAACCAATGATACCCAAACATTTCAAATATCCATATGAACTTCACCCAACCCTTGGTTTGACCCAATTTGACAAATTGGTCAACTTGACCCAAGTTGACCCATTTTGACCTAAATGGGTCAACATGAGCCAAATGATATTAAATCAACTCTAAATTCCTTGAAATTGGACCAACCTAATTTCAAACTATTCCAAATCTTCCTAAATTGAAATCAAAGCCAAATAACCATTTTACCCCTAGGTCAAGGGGTAACCTATGGCTAATTCCACTTGGAATTTGGTCATATTCTTTTCATGGCCACTTGGTACCCTCTTAGTGGACCAAATGGACACTAATAAGAGTGGTGCACATGACCCAATGGGTTTGGGTCAGCCTTGACCCAACCCATGGCCAAACCAACCACCTAATATGAAAATTCTTCACGTGGAATCACTCCTCCACTCAAATGAGCACATGGAAACTCCACCACTCCACTCCTCTAGACAAACCAAACCATGTGAAGCTTAAAACGGCCTAACCAACTCATTCATTATGATCACTTTGATCAAAATAGAAGAGATAAGCTCAACCATCTGATCCTTCTAGGGGAAGATATACTCCCCTAATTTCACTTCATTTCCATTCTCTTGCATTCGATTGAGTGATAGGAACTCAGAGGAAGCAATTCCAAGCTTTCCCAAGGTCTACCAAGTTCATTCAAATTCTCCATTTTCAATTTTTGCTTAAACCAAAATAGGGGAGGTGAGTGAAAAATCCATCTTATTCAATTCTTCATCAGAGCTCAATTCCTCTTGCAAGCACCTTCAGAGGACCCAATCGAGCTCACCCAAGTCAAGTTCCATGCACTCAGGCCACGAGAAGGCGGAGCTAGACCAAAGCCACAAGCACTTAAAGTGGAGTTTGGCCAATAGAAAGATCCACTCCACCTCAAGCTTTAAAAGCTTCAACAGGGCTTTGTCTCCACTAGATGAAGCTACCTCGATGGTTGGGAGCGCCGATGAAAGCCTCTAATGAGGTATGCCTTAAAATCGAGCTTAGTGCAAGAATTATTTGGTCTATTATAAAGGGTACTTTCATCCCATTGTAATTCAATCGCTGGAAGTCTTGCTTCTTATCTTTAGATGGTGTGTGCTCAATCCCTACTAAATTTGAGCTAAAGTGAGCTCAGATCAAGCCTTGGAGAATGGACGGTTGCCATATCCCGTAGGTGAGAGTAAGGATGAATCATGGACCATCCATCCTGCGTGTTTTGGATGGATGATTCTGATTAAATGATCTAGATCCACTGTTTAATCCCTTTGATACGTGGATCTTGGATCGATCTTTGATTGGACATTCCAAAGAAAAAGCGCATTTGATGGCTAATGTAAAAACTTAAATAATCAGTCCCATCATGTCACCTGGAAAGCACGTGCCACATCAGCGGTCCATGTGGCACCGATGGGATTAGTTATATAATTAGAGTTATTTAATAATCCTTAATCAGTGAAACTTCAAAAATACATAACTAAATATAAAAAAATTAGAAAAATATGAATGATGGCTCATTTTAAAGATAATTAAAAGGGGAATAATATAAAGTTAAATTTAATTTCTTTTGAAGAGTAAGTTTTCCTTAATTTAGGTTTATTTAAAATCTTAATAATCCTAATTATTCCCTAATGACTTCATTAATTAATTCCAAACTTCTTAGGCATGTTTTGGGGCATGGCCTCGGCCTCCTCTAATTTTCTTGGAATTTAATAATGGGTTAATTAGGGACATCAATTAATGAATCCCTAATCACTCTTTTAATATAATTAAGGGTAATTAAGCATGTGAATAGTATTTTAATCATTTAATTATGATAATTAAACATTGTTTAAGGGATCAGAAGATTTATGGAATAATTTTGGATATTTTCTTTAAGTTATTCCCTAAACCCCTTTCTTCCTTAATCCAAACCTAATTAAGGGTTAATCCACTAATAACCCTCTTAATTAACTTGATCAAATTTTCAAAATCAATCTGAACTTAATCAATCCTTTTGCTGGGTAGATACTTAGGTGTTCAATAACCTAAGTAAACTCAAGGAAATCAAATCCAACCTACATGTGTGGGAAGGGTTATGAAAGTACTTAATTAAACCCTTTAGCTTAATTAATCATCAATTATGAGCCAATTACATTAGGCCCTTTCTTTCTTAGGGTGCATTGCTGATTTAAATTCAATGTGGTTGCATGTCATATGTTGGCTCACAATTGTTTGAATAATTATGTTAAAGAGGTTTAGGAAAGGGGTAATTAATGAACTTAATTTACACCTTAACCTAAACAAAACATAAAATTAATCTTGTGGTTCTAAAATTTAAACTAAAACAACACACACATGTGGGAGATGGGTTAGGACCATTAAACCTTTTCACATTTCCTAAATTCAAATCAAACTCAAAACAAAACTAAAATTTCTTTAAACAATTTGATTTATTTTAAATGATCTTACTCCATAGGATTATCTTTAGGAATTAATTAAGGTGACTGAAATTATATGCATACATCACTTTATTTCTTTCCTAGCATGCTAAATGTGTATGTCATATGAAAATCATACATTCAAGTCTTTAGAAAAATCAAATTAAAATGAAATATTTCCTTTATGTAAAATTGCATGTTTTGGCTAAAGTAAGAATATGAATGGCTATTATCACTACTAAATCCAAAATTATTTTTAAAACTTAGAAATCAAATATTACAAATGAAATGTATGCTACTTATAATTACTTATGAGCTTGCATGTGAGTATAATATAAAATGTGCATTATGTGACTTTTCCTTCTTTCTTCTCTTTTAACATAGTTTTGAATAGGATTTGCAAAGTGTATAGTTCATTTGAAAAGAACACAACACTTGCTTAAATCCATTGCTATGTTATCCTTTAAGAGGGACCCTCACATTTACACATGTAAATTTTATAATCAAATCAAAACAAACAAACATAAACATTTTGCATGATTCTTTTTCCATTCATTTTCTTTTATACATGTACATGTATTTAAGAAAAGTGGTATATTATTCTGGACACCCTCGGATTGTGAGGCTTTAAGTAGCCTCAAGTTGGTCTTGTACCTTACACCCCTGGTGTAGAAAAAATGGTGTCGTACTAACTTATGTCTTTCATACATGTAAATGTGCATATGAATAATGGATAAATGAACCCTCCTTTTCTATTTAACAAAATCATGCATACATGAAACATTCCAAATTTTTCTTAAACAATATCTCTTAGCATTCATCATTAAGGTGTGCTAACATTTCCACTTGCATGTATAGATATGCTTAGGATTCATCCATGTGCATGTTACACATGTTGGAAAGAAATAAAATGTTGTGTGTTTTGTGATAGTAATTCACTTTACTTAATCTTAAAATGCCTTTCTCTTTGAATAGGTTTGTTTAGGGAAAATCTAAACTTAGGATAATTAAAATACATAATAAAACATTCACTAAAACAAAAATCATTAATGAATCTACTTTAGAAATTACTTAAGGTATTGAGGGAAGAGAAGTCCTTTTCTCTCTTCCTCTTTTTACAACACTTAGTAATTAATTGTAGGTTCATTCAAACTAAATAAAATCATGAAATAGAACTTAACCAAATCAACTAAACCACTTAAATGAAACCATCCTCTAAGTTGAACCTTTCATACTTAGAAAACTCTAACTTTAAATCCTAGCTAAGATATACCACACTAGCCTTAAATGACACACATATTAGGCTAAGTCACCATTTCAAGCCCTATGTTAGGGCGGTGCATGGTTTGATGTTCACTTTTATTTTATGATGTGATATTTTTGTCTGGATGTTAGGGTGTATGTGCGTAGACTGAATGGTAGGATGATAGGTTGACCTCATTTATAATGAGCTCTCAACCCCTCCATCTTAGATATAGAACTTCTCTTAGATTTTAAGAGTTCTTTAGTCTAAAGACACATCTAGTGATTAGGTGAACACTCCCCTAGCCCTAGAAGACTTAGAAGTGTTAGCCATAGGAATAGGTCATGCCTTAGGGGTGTTAGGAAAACTTCCTACCCTTAGCTTAAACCATTCCTCACTTTCCTTCTTTCAAGTCAAACTCCAAATCAATTCTATTTGATTTTCTCCAAATTCAAATCAACTCCATATGATTGAAATCCATGATTGAAATCTATGATTGAAACCCATGATCAAAATCCATCAAAAATTTCTAAGTTCAAATTTTCTAAGTCCTTAACCCTTTCTTAAGGACTTGGCCAAAATTGTGATTCAAACCCATTCAAACCTTTAAGATTTTCTCATAATTCATTTATATTGTCATTTATATTCACATATATAAATGAAATAAAAATTTAAACCATCAAATCAAATTTAAAATTCAAAATCAATCCATGAAAATCTCTCTTAAGTCCCTTTAATTTTCCATTAAAGGACTTAGCCAAAATCAACTCTAAACCATGATCAAATCAATTCAAACTCATGAGATTTTCTCAAAACTTATTTGTGTTCTCATTTATATTCTCATATATAAATGAAATATAAATATAAATCAATCAAATCAAACCCTCAAATTAAATTCTAAATTTAAAATCCTTGAAAATACTTTAAATTCTATAAATTTCCTTTAATGGATTTAACATAAACTTTGATCAAACCATCTCAAACTCATGGGATTTTCTCAAAACTTATTTGTATTCTCATTTATATTCTCATATATACTTGAAATATAAATATAAATCAATCCAATCCAATGCAAAAATTAAATTTCAATTTAAAAATTTCTTTAAATCCTTTAAATTCCCTTTAATGGACTTAATCCAAATCACGATTAAACCCCTTCAAATTCTTGAAATTTTCTCTGATCCATTTATATTCTCATATATAAATGAAATATAAATTCAAACAATCAAAATCAATTCCAAAAATTAAACTCAAATGAATTCAAAATCAAATCTAAGCATTTCAAGCCAAATTCTTAAGCTTAGTCAAATCACTTTCAGATCAAACCAAATCCTTGATTTTTCTCTAATGGTTCAATCAATCCTACAATCATGAGCCCATATATAAATCCAAACCTCTATCACTCAATCAAAACCTAAATCAAAAATCAAACCCAAAACCCTTTCATATTCTTCCTTTGAATATGAAATTTTCAAATGGATCAAAATCCATTTGACTTCAAACCACTTGTAAATGGATTTATATTTCAATCATAAGTCCATATACAAGATCAATCAACTTCAAATCAAACTTTGACCAAGCCATTTGACCCACTTAGGCTCACTTGACCTAAAGTGAACCAAAGTACCCTTATGAGCCAACTTTTGATCCTAACCAAATTGGATTGAACCAACGTCATATTTGCCTCTCATCATGATCAACAATCATCATGGGATGATCAATCAAACAAATTGGGTCAAACCAAGTCAAACCTAAGGGTTGACCAAGTCGACACTTAACTAAAGGCCATTGATCTAAGTTCCACCATAGGCCAAATTGATTAAAACCATTGATCTAAATTCACTCATGACCTATGTTTGAACTTGACCAAGCCAACATTTGAGCCTAACCTAGCCCAATTGGCCACTTAACCCAAGTTGACTTTCAGCTAAAAGGGCCAAAATGTGTCAAAACTTGATCTAAGTCAAATTGATTGAACCAATGGGTCAAGTCCATCCCAAATCACTTGTGGAACTTGACCAAAGCCTCAATTGGCCAACTAGACCCAACCTAGCCCAATTGACCTTAGACCCAACATGACCTAAAGGGGTCAAGTTGAGCCAAAATTGAACTTAACCCAAATTGATTGAAAAAAAAGATATCAATCCACTCCATATGACTAACCTAACCTAAACCTACCCTTGACCTACCCAAATAGGTCAAATGGGTCAAATAGGTCAACTTGACCCATTTGACCTAAATGAAGTCATATGAGCCAAAACCAAATATATACCAAATTGAATCAAACCAAAGCCACTAAAACATTTCAAATGGTCATATGAACTTGACCCAACCCTTGGTTTTTGACCAATTGGTCTTTGACTAAGTTGACCCATTTTGACCTAAATGGGTCAACATGAGCCAAACCCTATCAAATGGATTCCAAATCAATGAAACTTGGTCAAACCTAGTTTCTCCACATACATATCCAAAGGAAAAAAATAGCAAAATGACCATTCTACCACTAGGCCATAGAACAAATTTTCTAGCCCATGGGTATTTTGGTCATACCCTCTTCACAATCACTTGAGGCTTTCCTAAAAGCTCAAGGGACTTAGTGATGAGTGCACCCAACAATGGGTTTGGGTCAGCCCATTTGGTGCTAGACCAAACCCGACCACTAGGCAAAATTGAATTTTCAAATTCTCTCTAAGCTCAAAAGCACATGGGAAGTTGGCAATCCATTCCTCTGATCACCATGTGCACACTCAAAATAGCCTAAACAACCTCTTCAATTTGACAATTGGATCAAAATGACAAAGAATGGTTTAGCCATCCGATTGCCATAGGGGGAGATATACTCCCTCTAATTCAATGAAATTTATATTCACTCTCTATCGATTGAAGCGTAGGAGCCCTTAGCAATCATTAGAGGGCATTCGTAAGGTCTTTAGAGAGGATTAGAATTCGTCTTTCTCGATTTTGCATAGTGCAAAATAGGGGAGGTAGAGTGAATTGCTAATTTCCTCAACACTTGATTTCCTCCAAATTTCTCTACACACTCTTATAAGGACCAATCAGCTCACTCTCGCTCAGAGTTCCCATAGTGGGGAGAGGATCAATTCAATCAAAGCTAAAGCCCAAGTGATGTGGTGTTGGTCCAACTATTGATCCACTCAATCCTCAAAGCCTAGAATTTCAACAGGCTGCTCCACTGCACAAAAGCTACCTCATCAACTCGAGCACCTGATCATGCTAACGAGGTATATAATTTTCAATCACTAAACTCAATGTGGTGTGGAGTTTGTGAAAGAAATTTTCACCCCATCAAATTTTGGTCGTTGGGCCATTTTTTTTCTAGATTATGTGGGTTGATTTTGGTGACCATGCTAGATCAGCTTGGATCTTCCCCTGATTAATTTGCCTCTCATCGGAAGAACTTTTCATTCCGCCATCCATCCAAGCATTTTAGATGGATTGTTGAGATTATTTAACACATTTTAGATCTCATTTATCTATTTTAAACCACAGGAGAATTCTTAACCGTCCAATCTTTGATCGAATGGCAAGGAATTTAAGCGTGTGCGCCACCGCCGCCATTTGGGATGTGACATTTAAGTCACCTCATGACACGCATGTAAAGCAAGCCGCCAATGCACGCACCATGAGCTGTGGGATTAAGATTAAGGAAAAAATTAATAATTAATTCAAAAAACTTTAAAATTCATAATTCCCTCTAAAAAAATAAAAAAAATAAAAGAAAAAATGCTATGGAAAGATAATTTCATCTAGAATATTTTAAAAATGATTTCAATGGATTTTGAATTACTCTTTTCTCTGAATTTAGGTTTATTTAGGAATCTTAATTAGCTAATTATCCTTAATTAGGTCATCAATTAATCTAAATTTTGGGTTCATTTTGGGGATGAGCCTCCCTAATTTTCTTTGAGATTTATTGAGGGCTCAATTAGGGAAATTGTTATTTCATTCCTAATTACCCCTTCATGCAAATTAAGGGTAATTAAGATGTAGTAGTGGGTTTACCCTATGATTAGGGTTGATTAATCAAGTGAGATTTATGGAATAATTTTGGGGCATTTCCCTAAGCTATTCCCTAAACCCCTCTCTCTCCTTAATCTCCTAATTAAGGGTTAATTCATTAATTATCCCTTAATCAATTTTCAAAATTCTAAAAATTTTAGAACTTAATTAATCTACCTTGGGTAGATGCTTAGGTTTTAATAGCCTAAGTTCAAAGAAATCAAAACCAATTCACATGTGTGAAAGGGTATTTTGAAATTACTTAAGCTAAACCCCTTAGCTTAATTAACTTTTAGTTATGAGCCAAATTGCATTAGGCCTTTCATTATTTGGTGCATTAAAATTTTGTTAGTGTTATTCATCTCATTGGCTCATAATTTTAGTTAATTCTTCTAAGGTGGTGTAAGGGTTAATTAAGCCATTTAATTCATACCTAATCAACAAATAAAATGGATCTAATTCTCTAAAAATTAAAAAAAAAATACAAAACACATGTGGGAATGGGTTAGGAACAGCCAACTCATCTCACATTTTCAAAATTAAATCAAACTTCAAACTAAACAAAAATCACTTTGGAATTCACTTTGATTTATCTGAATTTTCTTATTATATAAGAATGTCTTTAGGATTTAAGTGAACTGAGTTTGTTTACATGCTTTCATTGCTTTGGATCTTTCCCAACATGTTAATTTGTATGACATGTGATTTCATGCATTCATAATTTCATGTTTCAAATTTTAAAATGAAATTGTTTACTTTATGTCAAATGTGCATGTGTTGGCTTAAGTAAAATATAAGTGGATATTATCACTACTAAATCAAAATTATTTTCCAAAATACATAAATCAAATACCAAATCTAAAAGTATGCTACTTATACTTTAATTATAAGCTTGTATGTAAATTATTATAAAGGTATGCTTAGTATATGTTTTCCTTTCTTTCCTATGTTGGTATAGTTTTGAATAGGAATTTTAGTGAGATATAAGGTTCATTTGAAAAGGACCTAATGCTCACTTAATTTCATATCCCATTCATCCCTATGCTACCATCTAAGAAGGGTTACCTACACTTACATACATAAATTGCATAAACATAACAAATCTATTAAATAATTTTTGCATATTCCTTTTCTATTTCATTTCTTTTATATACATGTTTGTATTTAAGGAAAGTAGTATATTAGTCTGGACAACCCTGAGGTTGCAAGGTTTTAAGTAGCCCTAAGTAGGTCTTGTACCTTACACCTCTAACAATGACATTACTCACTTATGCTTTCATACTTTCAATGTATGTGAAATTTAGATAAGGAAGATCTTTTCTACTTAAGAAAAATCATGCATATTCAACTTCTAAATTTTCTTAAATGGATTACTTAGCATTTATCATAAAGTCTGTTAACTACTCTCATTTGCATGTATATATATGCTCAGGGTCCATCCATATGCATGTTATATATGTTAGGAAAGAAATGAAGTAATGTATGTTAAGTGAATTTTGATTCATTTTATTTAATCTTAAAATATTTTTCTTCTTAAATAGGTTTGTTTAGGGTTTATCTAAACTTAGGATTAATTAAAAGAACTAATCAAAAAATTCACCTAAATGAAACTAAAACATGAACCTACTTTAGAAAATTACTTAAGGTTAGGGAAGGAAAGAGAAATTTTCTTCTCTTTCCCTCTCTTTATAACTTAGTAATTAATTATAGATTTCACTTAAACCAAATCAAAACATGAAGTAAAACTAACCCAAAATCCTTAAACAATTTAAATGAAACCCTCCTCTAAGTTGAACATGTTCTTTACACTTAGAAAATTTTAACCCAAAGTACTAAGCTAAACATACCACATAAGCCTTCAAAGCACACACATTAGTCTAAGTCACCACTTCTAGCCTTAGGTTAGGTCGGTGCATGGTTTGATATTTTGTTTTATTTTGTGATGAATATTTTAGATTGGATACTAGGGTGTATGCTCGTAGAATGAATGGTAGGATGTTCTTAGTCTAACTATTCTTTATGGGGATTGTGCGAGCTTATCATAAATAAAAAATATAAATGCTTTTCTTGTGGTGCTTTATACCCCTAAGCATAATCCATAGGCCAGGTGGACTTAGTCACCCATGTGTGGGGTGATAAGTCCAATATACATGCTTGGGATTTGTGTGGTGTGATTTAACTAACCTTTGTTTTACATGTGTTAGTTAGATTTCTACTTTTCCTTTTCATGTAAAAATTTGTATATTTAGGATTTTGGAATAATTGTTATGGGAATTAGGATGAACATTGGTCATAAGATCCTATGTTATGCACCATATAAAGCCTTGGAGCATCTACCATCCAACCATCCAAAGGAGGAACCAAAAGAAGAAGAAGAAGAAGAAAGAAAGAAGAAAGAAAAAAGAAAAATAAAGCTTGAAGACCCCCTATAACAATGAATTCATTTGCTTAAATGTAATATTCATTTGTAATTTGAGTTGTATAGAACTGCTACCCACATTTGATATTTTTGTTTATGGGTGGCCCACAAATGACCATTTATTCATTTTGTGATTAGCTTTATAAATTGATTGATGATTTGTTTAGCTCTTGCATTAAGTGGCATGATTTTTCTAGTTTCTTCCTTATTTTATGTATGGCCTGGATGTGGATTAGGCTCTTTAGGAAAAATAAATCTTTTACCCAACAACAAATAAATTAAACAACTCATAACCTCACCTAAAGCTTAGATTAAAATCAAGATAATTAGCTACCCCTACTGGATGAGTATTTCTTTATAATATCATGCAAAATGCATCTTATTTCACTATTGATTGAGGGCTTCCACCTTTGTCGAGAACTCTTGACTTTTGAGGGTGGAAACTCACCTCCTCCCTTCTCACCGATTTTGGCCAATAATAACCTTCTTCTCATGCATTAGTCATAAAAAATCTACTGAGTCAAAATAATTATCCAAAATGAAATGAAATGAATTTTGAATTGCATTAGATTTAGGTCATTTGAAGCATGTCCCTTTATGTGACCTAGTCTCTTTAGGGAGTGAGTTTAAGGAATTAGTCTCTTTCTAAATAATAACAGCTTAGCTATCTTGCATAAGCATAACGACTTGCCTACATGTACTTAAAATCGTAGGAGTTAGTTGGCGGTGACCCACGAGTGGTTGTAAGTCCAAGCTATCGGATGGTTTGTCCTCTCTTGTGGAGATAAACTAATTACTCATTTTTTGCCTTAGATATAGGTTGTGCTTCCAACCCTCGCCGAAGCTCCCTAGATTTAGGTTCTGAGATTTCTTCTCCCCTTTGTGGGCTATAAGCATAATTCCTCACCTCTTAGGCATTTTCTTAATCTGGTGTTAAGGAATCTTATCCTAAAATTCTAATGAAAAATGCTACTCAAATTAACTAAGTCAAATTCTAAAATGTAAAGCCCAACTATATAATAGTTTGAGATGCTCGCTAGGAAAAATGTAAAGCCTAACTATAGATAGTTTGAGATGACAGGTTTCTAGCATCATGAGCATCTCATACTGATTTCCCATTTTTGGCTTCAATAATAACTCCCTCTTTTGATCAATCCCATTTGATCCTCAAAATAAAACCAATCGATTGATAGCCTTCTTATTGAAATCTTCAAATACAATGATCATTTACTTTAATCGAGAGTTTTCCTAAGGGATCTTATCCCTTATGATGTAATTAACTATGGGGACTTGCCCCTCTATAGGAAACTTAATGAACCCGATTTAAAATAAACCCTGCTTTACTTTTCCATGTAAAGTATGGGAAGAATCTCTGATATATATGCAGACCCATTGTCCTTAGAAGTCCTTATTGAGGTGATTGGTTCCATTAAAGGGTAGTGACTTCTGTCTTTTGAGATAGTACAATATTCCTTAATGACATACCCAATCACCTGAATAAGTACATCTATGAATCTGCATGGTGTCTTACCAAGATGAATTTGTTTAAGGGCTCTTCTTTCTTTTCTCCCCATAGATTTGAAAGGCAACTCCCCTATAGAAAATTTTCACCACATGATCTTAGTCTAACCATTATCTTCTGCATGGGTTTGTACTTAAGGGATGCTGTAATAAAAATATAAATGTTTTTTCTGTGCAGGTTCCTTATACCCTTAAGCATAAGCAAAAATAGGGCAGGTAGACTTGGTTACCCATGTGTGGGGTGCTAAGTCCAATTTATTCATATACATGCTTGGGATTGTGTGGTTTGTTTAGCTAATCTCTATTTTATAGGTTTTAGTTAGATTTACTTTTTCCCATTTTCATTAATTAGGATTTGGAATGATTGTTATGGGAGATTTGGATGAACATTAGTCATAAGACTATATCTTATGTACCATGTTAAGCTTTTGGAGCAACCACATTCTGACCAACCAAAAGAAGAAAGAAGAAAGAAGAAGAAAGAAGAAAGAAAAAAGAAGAAAGAAGAAAGAAGAAAGAAGAAAGAAGAAATGAAGAATGAAGACCACCATAACATGAATTCCTTCTTGATTGTAATTAATTCATTTATAATCTGGGTTGTATAAGGGTAGAGCTCGACAACCCAATTTGTTTTTGGGTTTGTGCGGTGGAGGCCGACCATAAAAGGTCACTTATTCTTTTGCGCTAGCTTTATAAATTGTTTGATGTTTATTTAGCTTGTGCATTAAGATTGTATATTTTCCTAGTTTCTTCCTTGCTTTTATGTATGACCTGGATGTGAGTAGTCTCTCAGGGAAAAATAAATTTCCTATCCAACTAGTCAACTCAAAACTAAAAATAAATAACTCATAACCTCACATAAAGCCTAGGTTATAAAATAAGATAAAATATGTAGCAACCCCTTAGTTGGATGTTGTATGTTTTCATATCATGCATAAAAGCATCATGTTTCACTCTTGTTATGGAGAGCTTCCACCTTTGCTAGAGAACTCGGCTTGACCTTTAAGAGCCGTGATGGAAACACACCTCCTTTCTTGCTGATTTTGGCCCATAATCCAGTTTCTCATGCATCAGGCATATGAATCCCATAGCCTAAGTCAAATGAATTGTCCAAAAATAAAAATAAAAATATAATAAAAAGTTGCATTAGATTTAAGTCATTAATCATGCCCTACATGATCTAGTCTTGGGAGTGTGTTTAAGGACTTGGTCTTTTCTAAATAAACAAACTTAGCTATCTAAAAAAGAATATGACTTGCCTACATATATTTAAAATCGATGGAGGAGTTAGTAGGTGACCACCCCTAGGCAATTGTAAGTCCAACAGTCGGGTGGTTTATCCTCTCTTGTGGTGGTTTATCCTCTCTTGTAAGTCCAACAGTCCAACAGGCAGCCACCCATAGGACTTATATTTAGGTCATGCCTTGGCCCTCGCCAAAGCTCCCTAGATTTAGGTTCAGAGGTTGCTACTTCCCTTTGTGGGCTATAAGCATAAATTCTCACTCTTAGGCATTTCCATGTTCTTGTGTCGTGGAATTGTAAGCCCTAAATTTATAATAAAAAATTAACTCAAACAAATAAATCACTTCAATTTCAAATATATAAAGCCCAACCATAGGATAGTTTGGGATGCTTACTAGGCTTCCTAGTATCATAAGCATCCCTTCTTATCTTGATTCATAATAACTCCCTCCTCTTGATCAATCCAACTTGATCTTCTAAAAATAAACCAATTGATTGATAGTCTTATCTTTGAAATATTTGGAGACAGTGATCATTTACCTTAAATAAGTGTATTCTTAAGGAATCTAATTCTTTAGGATGTAATTAACTATGGGGGCTTGCCTCCATTGGGAACTTAATGAACCCAGTTTGAAATAAACTCTGTTTTATTTTTTTTATGTAAAGTAGAGGAAGAATCTCTAGTACATTCGAAGACCCATAGTCCTTAGGAGTCCTTATTAAGCAGTCCATTATAGATGGTGACTTCTATCAGATAGTACATCATTCCTCAATACCAAACTAGGTCACCCTAATAAGAACATCTATGGATCTACGTGGTGTCTAACATAAGAAGTGTTTGAATTTTTTTATTTTTGGTTCTTCATTTATTTCTTTTCTCTTTCAGAAAGATTAGATGAAGGATCAAAAATATTTCACCATAGATTTTTTGTCTCGGATGGTTTCTCTCCATCTTTAGTAAATGATCATTGTCTCTAAGTATCTATAGTAGGTTTGTATTCTATATGAACCTGAGACTATCTTTCTTTTCCGTTGGCACTTAATTTATTTCATCCTTAAGCTAAGTTAGCCAACATCCTTTAAGTTTTAGGATCTCACTCTGTGTAGGTCTTGAAATCCCTGTTGGGTTCCCCAATAAGTGAAAATAAAAATTTAATAAAAAGAAATAATTAAAGACTTCCTTCTTACCATTTTTATGGTAAGGAAAGGTTCATTCCAAAAATAAAGAAAAATAAATCTTTTACAAAAATATCAATTTCCAAAAAGCACTTTTTCAAAATGCACATAATAAAATGTTTGCCCAAAAAAAATAGAAATCACCCTAATCTAATAATCTTCATGATTGTTATTTCTAGGATCATTTCAAAATAAAATCCAAAATCATATTTTCAAAAATCACAAATGAACATCTTCATCAATTTATTGAATGAAGATTTCATTTTCAAAATAAAATTCAACAACCATCTTTCCAAAAAAATAAAATCCCAAATCATATTTTCAAAAAGCACAAATAAACATCTTCATTCAATTTATTGAATGAAAATTTTATTTTCAAACCAAAATGAACAATCATCTTTTCCAAAAAGAAAATCAACAATCATCTTTCCAAAAATAAAATCCAAAATCATATTTTCCAAAAAGCACAAATGAACATCTTCATTCAATTTATTGAATGAAGATTTCATTTTCAAAACAAAATGAACAATCATTTTTTCCAAAAATAAAATCAACAATCTTCTTTCCAAAAATAAAATCCAAAATCATATTTTCAAAAAGCACAAATGAACATCTTCATTCAATTTATTGAATGAAGATTTCATTTTCAAAACAAAATGAACAATCATCTTTTCCCGAAAGAAAATCAATAATCATCTTTCTAAAAATAAAATCCAAAATCATATTTTCAAAAAGCACAAATGAACATCTTCATTCAATTTATTGAATGAAGATTTCATTTTCAAAACAAAATGAATAATCATCTTTTCCAAAGAGAAAATCAACAATCTTCTTTTCAAAAATAAAATCCAAAATCATATTTTCAAAAAGCACAAATGAACATCTTCATTCAATTTATTGAATGAAGATTTAATTTTCAAAACAAAATGAACAATCATCTTTTCCAAAAGTAAATCAACAATCATCTTTCTAAAAATAAAATCCAAAATCATATTTTCAAAAAGCACAAACGAACATCTTCATTCAATAAATTGAATGAACATTTCATTTTTAAAACAAAATGAAATATCATCTTTTCCAAAGATAAAATCAAAAATCATATTTTGAAAAAGCAAAAATGAACATCTTCATTCAATTTATTGAATGAAGATTTTATTTTCAAAATAAAATGAACAATCATATTTTCCAAAAAGAAAATCAACAATCATCTTTCCAAAAATAAAATCCAAAATCATATTTTTCAAAAAGCACAAATGAACATCTTCATTCAATTTATTGAATGAAGATTTCATTTTAAAAACAAAATGAACAATCATCTTTTTCAAAAATAAAATCAATAATCATATTTTCAAAAAGCACAAATGAACATCTTCATTCAATTTATTGAATGAAGATTTCATTTTCAAAACAAAATCAAAAATCACATTTTCAAAAATCAAATCAACAAACACATTTTTAAAAATAAAATTAACAAACATCTTTTCAAAAATGAAATTTAACAATCAACTTTTCAAAATTAAAATAACATTTGGATCTTTCATTTAGCATACCCAAATTTGCTAAATGAAGATCCTCTTTCAAAAATCAAAATCAAAATCAAAATTAAAACAACATTTGGATTTCCTTAACATACCAAAATTTGTTAAGAATCCACTTTTCAAAAATCAAAATCATCAAAATAAAAACACATATGGACCTTTAAGCATACCTAAATTTGTTAAGTAAAGAATCCCCTTTTCATAAAAAATCATCAAAAACACATTTTGGATTTCTTTTACTTAGCATATATAAATTTACTAAGTAAAGAATTCCATTTTAAAAAAAAATCAACAAAAACAAAAGCACATTTGGATTTCCTTAGCATACCTAAATTTGCTAAGAATCCTCTTTCAAAATCATCAAAACAAACACATTTGATTTCTTAGCATACCTAAATGATAAAAATCCTCTTTTTAAAAATCATCAAAAATAAAACACATTTGGATTTCCATAGCATACCTAAATTTGCTAAGAATCCTCTTTTCAAAAACCATCAAAAACAAAACACATTGATTTTCTTAGCATACCTAAATTTGCTAAGAATCTTCTTTTCAAAAATCTTCAAAACAAAACACATTTGGATTCTTCATTTAGCATACCCAAATTTGCTAAATGAGAATTCCATTTTCAAATTCACACATGATTCACAAAGAAGCAAACAAGAGAAGAAATTATTTTTGAACACCTCACCTAGCATACCCAAATTTGCTAAGTTGGTAAATTACAAAATCACAAATCAAATCAAAATCAATTGACCATTTATTTTAACATAATTAAATTTGTTAAATAAAGGGTCCTCAAACTCAAAAATAAAATCAAACATGAACTTATGGAAGCATCAATCTCTCCAAAAATATTTGAACCCATTTTCAACATACACAAATTTGTTGAAAATGGATTCTACATTCAAAAATCCCCTTTCCAATCAATTCAAAAAAAATCTCTATTCTAAATTCATTTGAGCCCCACTTAACACTTTCAAGCTGTTGAGTGTGGGTTTAAATTTTAAATCAAAATTGAAAATTCAACAATGCATAAATCTAATTCAAACTTATTTTTCAACATTGCCGACTTTCAGTCAGTTCAGTTCAATGGCAGTATAGAAGTATGTCTTTACATTTTCTTTCAGAATGGACTTGACCTTGGATTGGGCCAGCCTCTCATAGTCTGACTTCGCCCACTTCATCCACTTTAGCCGAGGGTTTGAGGGGGCTAGGATCACATGTGAGGGGACCACCCTCACGATAGTCAGCAAGAGCATGGTGACTGGGCAGAAGCCAATCATCTAGGTTGAGTTACCATCTGATTCAAAGATCCCCTCACTGAAGAGGAAGGCTATAGAAGTTCCCACAATAGTAGAAGTTTGTGCCGATGCCAATTGTTCCCTTTTCGCCTTGGGGCTAGCACCCACTCTCTAGCTCCCTCCATGGGGAAGGCTCCCCTGATTCCCAGGATTGTCTCCTCTACCTTCGAGATTAGGTTTAGTTCACATATTGCTCATCCTACCAAGACTCAAAGATCAAACAAGAATGCATGATCAAGGGTATCATACAGCAGCGGGAGTTGGAGTGTTTCCCGGTGTAGAGGAGTTACCTAGGATGGTTTCCACGCTTATCATAGAAAATAAGTTCCACCCTCTCTCTAGATTTGATAGAGAGATGTTAGGAGGATTATAGTTTCACCTCTGCCAGTAGTATAGTTTCAATCTCTTATCAGTGAGAGGAGGAGGTGTATCGCCTTAGATCGGTTACAGTGAGCGAGCACACGACCAGGTCGGGCTCAATTTGATTTATATTCAGTCATTCCCCACAGTGTGGGCAAATAGATTAGATAGGAGGGTGAGGGAGGCCCATACATTGCTTATTTCTAGCGAGCGGTGCAAGCGTGGCCTCATCCCTTGTCAACTTTCGGTCGACGCTACCTCGTTGATCATGCGATCATCTTCTTGTGGTACTACCCACCATAGGAGAGGAGCTCCTATCCAGAGAGATTCAGTGGTGCCTCCACCACACCGCTCTACTCCATGCCCACCATCTTCAGTACATGTTCCATCATCCATTGTTCTATAAAAGGTGATAAAGGCTGTATCGGGGGAGAAGAGAACCCCATTGGTGATTTGACTATGGCCAAGAGATCCCCTTCCATCTACATCACTCGAGGTGAGGCCTCTCCCCCTTGACCTACGTGGTAAGAAGGAATGGCGACCATGGAGCATAGTAGTCATTCCATCACCACCACCACCATAATAGGCTATGGAGATAGTAGCAACAATTGAGGGAGGAGGAGATGATTTAGTTGCCCCCATGCCCATAGATCCTCTTAGGAGTACCACTCCAGATCTACCACAATTATTGTATTAATGAGCATAGTCCTCACAAGATGACCTCCATCGGTAGAGGTTAGATGTCTCTGTTCATGATGGTGATACTACCAGATCTCGATCTTTTTGTATATGTTTAGTTGGATCGATCCTAGATGATATGTAGCTCGATATCTAATGGAGAAGAGAGATCTTAGGATATGCAGTTTGATTTAGAGGATGAGAAGGTCAGTTTTGATCCTAATGAAGATGATATGTTAGAGGATTCAGCGAGGGTACACATGGTAATCACCAAGGGTTCCCTCCTTCATGATCAGTAGACTTTGGAAGGTGCTGCGGCCGAGCAGGAAGACACAACCTACTCGACCCGACACCATATTCAATAATTAAAGCAAAAAGATGAACAAATAGATAGGATGGGGAAGAGGCTTGAAGACTTGCTAGTAGCAGTTTTGGCACTTCAAAACCAAGCCCGATAATGCATCTACTATAGTAGAGACTAGTCTACCTAAGTTGTTGCATGTCTTGGATCCAGCCAAGACTTCACCTCCAGTAGAGCAGGGCAATAGTAGGTTGTATAAGATGGTAGTGGATAGTACCCCTGTCCATGAAAAGACATTAAAACCATGGTTGAGTAGCAAGTAAGAGAAGCATTGGCTCAAGCCTGAGGAGGATCATCAATTCAAAGGGTAGACCCGAATTTGATGTCCAATATCCTAATCTAAGGGTTTTATCTTTTGAGCTTCGATGGTAGCAGGAACCCAAGGCAGCACATTGCGCACTTTAGAGCTAGCTGTTGCAATGTTGGTGGCAGTGATGCTTCACTCTTTAGACATTTTATCAATAGCTTAGCAGGCATAGCCTTCGATTGGTAGGCTAAACTTCTCAATAGTTCAGAGAAGACTTTTACTGAGTTGGAGCAACTCTTCATTAAGAGGTTTGTTAGAGCTCAGCAAAGGGTGACTGTAGGCAATCTCGTTGTGGCTCAACAACACCATAGTGAGTCCCTCATTGATTATATTCTCAGATGGCATAATTTGAGTATGAAATATGAACCATAGTTGTCTGAACAATATGCCATTAAATTCTACTGAAGAATATTCATGGCCTGGTTGCCTTCATGCTCAAAGGTTCTACCATCAAAATATTTGAGAAGCCAATCAACAAGGTGGCTATCTTATAAGGAGAATCCAAACAGTTGCCTTTTTCAAATCAATCAATAAAGCCGAAGACATAGAAAGCTTATGAGAAGAAGCCAGGGAAAGTGATAACATTAGACAAGGGGAAGCAACTAGCCATAGAGTAGTATGAGCGACCTCGAGCTCCATAGTAATCACTCCCACCTCCTACCACCACTGAGGCCATCCTACCGGCTACCACAGTAGCCTCCACAGCCCTCACCACCTTCTCCTCAACCATATCCATAGCAACAGCAGTACACATACCCGCCGCCAGGTAGCTATGGTCCACCTACTCTTATAGATAACTAAACAAACCATATTCATTTAAAGGAAGTAATTAGAAAAATCTTTAAGAATCTTTTAAAGAAACCTAATTTTTAGCTACCCGAGCCTAGAAGGCTGGAGGAAGTGGGCAAAAGCAATGATCTAACTTTTGCCCCTACCCCATGCTAGGTCACATTTTGGAGGATTTCTTTCATTCAAGGACCGGCTTGCTTCAAGAGTGCATATCCCAAGGAATATCTTGTGGAACACCATCGTTCCATTCAAGGTAATCCTTGGGGATACTTGATCCTTCCAAAATCATGAAGGTTGGGATATCTCCTTATCAAACTTAAGAAGATTGTGTCCAAAATCAAGAAATTTTCCTTTCAGGTGCCTCAGGTAGCTCAAACCTCCAACATCAAGGAAGGTTTGCAAGTTGTCCACGATAACTTAGAGAAGATATGAGCTCAATAGCAGCGTGTGCCATGCCCGGGATAGCCAAGTAGCAACCACATCAATCGAGACCTCCAATCCATATGCAATTACTACATCAGTGAGCACCTCTACTTCAGCTAGCTCTTCCTATAGTAGACATCTTGTATCAGTGGATGAGGGCATCAAATCCCTTACCCCACTTACTTTACTAGATTTTTACTATGTATCTCCTTCAAAATCAAGAAATCAAAGAATAAAGCTAGTTTGAATTACATCATCGCCGATGGGTTTCTAATTCTCTTGAAAACTCTCCAAGTATAAACAATGATTATAACAACTCTAATCTTCCTCTTTCTGATTCAGAGTTGGACTTTTCTTCTCTGAATACTACAGGTTCGCCTCTTGAGATAGACTTGGAATCATCTGATTCTGAGGGTCCCATAGGAGAAGCTGTAGGTGAGCCTGGCGAGAAGGTAGAATCTTCTACAAACCTACCACAAGAGATCATCAAAGTTATCCTCCATAGTGGCAAGGTTCTACCTCCTAGGGTAGCACCTCAAGATAAGGGGAAATAAGTCATTGGTTCAGATGATCGAGAAGCCCCTCCATAGGATGCTCCATTCTTGGATATGCTTATGGAGGATCAACCCAATGTGGACTACAATGTCCTCTTTCACCTAAGAAAGTTGTCATCTAAGTTAAGCATATATGATGCTCTTGTCTTATCCAAAGAGATGAGTGAATCATTAATCAAGGCTCTTCTTGATCTAGAAATATGCTTAACTCAGCTGACCGCTATTGGAGAGGAGGCACATTATTCCAGAGAAGCCTAAGGAGTCACTTTCACAAATGAAGACCTTCTTGGGGACATGGAGCACAACCGTCCCCTCTACATTATAGTGAAAAGGGCATCGGTGAACATTATGAGTCTAAAGACCCTTGCCTACTTGAGGATCAACATCTCCACTCAGGAGATGGGATGATGTTGAGAGGATTCAATGAACAAGGCAGAGGGCTTTAGGTTTCATAGTGTTACCTTTGAGATAGGTGACTGAAGACTAAAGCTAAGTTCTATATCATTGATTCAATACTTACTTGCTTTTAGGCCTTGGATACATCAGAATAAGATGATTTCATCCTCCCTTCATCAGTGCATCAAGTTCAGGAAGGATGGGATTGAATACTATGTCAAAGGTGTTGAAAAGCCATTTTCAGTCAGAGAGGTTGAGATATATGTTAAAGCACCTACTATCTTCCTCAAAACACCTTTTCTAATGGACTTGGTCAAAATTCAAATGCAAAAGAAAAAGAAGAAACAAAAAAAAGAGAAAGAAAAAGAAAAGAAAAATGAAAATCCAAGTGAAAGAGAAAAGGATACCAAGGAAGAAATAGAGTCGCATATCACATTCCACCCATAGTTCATTCCATCATATGGACATGTGGGTAGGATGACTCGAGCTCCACCATAGAGGCGAGGACATAGAGGCGTTAGAGCGAAGACTTGGCAACCAACATGGGTTATGTTCAAATTCACAAGAGTACCCATAATATTCACATAGATTTGGAATCTAGCTCAGAGGATGAGTCTAATGTGATTAATATACCAACCCCTCTCTGGGTTTCATTGGAGGTGACACTTGATCTGATGATGAAGACCGACCTCCAAATAAAGCACAAATATTCAATCAAGTGTATGTGAAACTATCGGTGACAATTAGCTTAGCTAACCTCACTTTTCTCTCAAAAAGTTAAAGGTTTAGTAGTTAAGGAAGCCCCTCATTATTCCAGGGATGTCAAGCCGAAGAGATTCTTATAGGGATCATCATCCTCAAGTCCAAAAAGTGATGTAGGACTTGAGGATAATTCAAATAAAGAATTAATGGAACTGCCTTTTGATTGGTACTCGCCTTGTGTTCTTAATCTTACAAAGAAGGGTTTGATTCCTTATACATGGTCTAAGCATAGCTCAGAGTACTTAGAAAAGCTGTGGAACAATAGATGCAAGGATGCACTATCAAGATCAGGATTAAGATTCAGTATAGTGGGTCCAGTCAATGATGATGATTACTACTTAGTTGACACCAATCATCTAGAGTCTGATAGGTTCTTTTTACACCACACTAACTCTTATGAGGATGTGTGTTTAGAAACTTTATATGATCCAGATGATCTCTAAATCAAAGATGCATCACCAAAATTTGAAGGGAAGATTCATTCAATAATTGACAAGATTAAAGAAATCAACCTCGGGGCGAAAATCCATGCGACATACATCGTTCATTCTGAATGAAGAAGAAACCAATGACTTAGTTATTTGATTGAGTTTAAGGACTTCATGGAGCTATGAAGAGATGCGGATTATCTTCGACATAGGTCTACAAACTTACAGACAAATGCTAACCCTATCAAGCAAGCTCCTAGATGCATGCGATTAGAAATCAAACAATAGGTCATTTCTAAAGTCAAGAAACTGATCGATGTTGGTTTCATCAGGGAAGAAAAATACCCTACCTGGTTAGCCAGTGTTGTACCAATTAAGAAGAAGAATGGCCAAATTCGCATATGCGTTGATTTAAGGGACTTAAATAAGGCATGTCCTAAGGGTGAGTTTCCACTTCCTATACTAGAATTAATGGAGAACATAACCACATCTCATGCAGTATTCTCCTTCATGGATGGGTCATCTTGCTACAACTAAATTAAGATGGCCCCCAAGGATGAAAGAAACACTACTTTTTGAACTCCGATCAGAATCTATTATTATAAGGTCATGCCTTTTTACCTTAAAATCGGTGCTACATACCAATGGCCATGACTCATCTTCAATGAACTCATTCATCATCAAGTTGAGTGTTATGTTGATCATCTAGTAGTCAAAAGTAAAGAAAAGAAAGACCACCTCTTTGACTTGAGAGTAGTTTTTGAACGGTTAAGATAATTTAACCTCAAAATGAATCCCTTGAAGTGTGCATTTGGAGTAGCTTTGGAAATTCCTTGGGTTTGTTGTTCGACACTAGGGAATATAAATAAATCTAGAAAAGATCAAAGCTATCTTAGAAATGCCACCTCCCAAAGTTTAACTCAACTTAGATCTTTCCAAGAGAGGTTGGTGTATCTAAGATATTTTATCTCTAACCTATCGAGAAGATGCAAGCCATTTTTAGTACTTATCAAAAATGGTGCCAAGCTCAAGTGGGATGATAAGTGCTAGCATGCCTATGAATATATCAAGCAATATTTGGTGAAGCTGCTAGTTCTAGCAGCCCCTATCCTGGGAAGGCTACTCATCCCCTACACTATTACATTTGATAACTCCCTTGGTGCTTTGTCGCCCCAAGCCAACGATGAAGGGAAGGAGAGTGCTCTTGTGGAGAAAATTTTCTATATGGTCTCCTTCAAATCTGTGGGTGAAAGAAAGGCAAGAATATAAAAATTCATCTTTCTAGGATGCCACGCAGATCTGCAGATGTGCTTATTCAGGTGATCGGGTACGTCATCAAGGAATAGTGTACTATCTCAGGAAATAGAAGTCACTACCCTTTAATGGACCTAATCACCTCAATAAGGACTCCTAAGGATGATGGGTCTACAAATATACCAGAGATTCTTTCCCTACTTTACATGAAAAAAGTAAAGTAGGGTTTATTTTAAACCGGGTTCATTAAGTTCCCTACAGGGGCAAGCTCTTATAGTTAATTACATCCTAAGGGATAGGAACCCTTATGAATACTCTCGATTAAGGTAAATGATCATTGTCTTTAAATATTTCAATAGGAAAGGACTATCAATCGATTGGTTCACTTTTGAAGATCAAATAGGATTGATCAAAGAGAGGGAGTTATTATCGAAGCCAAAAGGTAGATAAGTAGAAGATGCCCACGATACAAAGAAACCTATTGAGCAATCTCAAATTATCCTATACTTTGGCTATATATTTTGAAATTGATTTAATGTGTTTGAGTTGAATTTTTTATTAGAAGTTTAGGACTTATGATTCCATAACACAAGATTAAGGAAATGCCTAAGAGGCGATGAATTAAGCTTATGGCCCACAAAGGGGAGAAGAAATCTCAGAACCTAAATCTAGGGAGCTTTGGCGAGTGCCAAAAGCACAACCTAAATCTAAGGGAAAAATGGGTATTTGTTTGTCTCCATAAGAGAAGACCACACTAGCTTGGACTTACAACACTGGGGGGTGCCTCTAACTCCTCCTATGATTTTAAATACATGTAGGCAAGTTATATGCTTATGCAAGATAGCTTATGATTTTATTTATTTAGAAAAAGACTAAATCCTTAAACTCACTCCTTAAAGAGACTAGATCATGTAAGGACATGCTTCAAATGACCTAAATCTAATGCAATTAAAATTTCATTTTATTTTTATTTTTGGACAATTATTTTGGCTCAGACTAATAGGATTCATTTGACTAATGCATGAGAAATAAAGTAATTGGCCAAAATCAGTGAGAAGGGGGGAGGTGTGTTTCCACCATGGCTCTCAAAGGTCAAGCTGAGTTTCTCTAGCAAAGATGGAAGTCCTCCAATCAAGAGTGAAATAAGATGCATTTGTGCATGATATTATAAAAGAAATACTCATCAGCTAAAGGGTTGTTAATTCTTTTATCTTAATTTTAACCCTAAGCTTTAGGTGAGGTTATGAGTTCTTTATTTTTAGTTTTGAGTTGTTAGATTTGGTAAAAGATTTATTTTTCCCTAAGAGCCTAATCCATATCCATGCCATACATAAACCAAGGAAAAAACTAGGAAAAGATGCCACTTAATGCAAAAGCTAAACAAATCATTAATCAATTTATAAAGCTAATCGCAAAAAGAAAAAAAAATCATTGTGGTTGGGCACCACCATACAAACCCAAAAATAACAAATGTGGGTAGCTGAGCTCTACCCTTATACAACCCAGATTACAAATGAATTGAATTACCATTAAGTAAGGTATTCATTGTTATGGGGGTCTTCAAGCTTTATTTCTTCATTCTTCTTTTTTTCTTTTTTCTTTGGTTTATTCTTTTGGATGGTTGGAAGATGGATGCTCCAAGGCTTCACATTGTACATAAGATAAGATCTTATGACCAATCTCATCTAATCCCATAACAATCATTCCAAAATTCTAATTGCACAAATTTATATGAAAGAAAATGGAAATCTAACTAACACCTGTAAAATAGAGATTAACTAAAACAAACCACACAAATCCCAAACATGTATGTTGGACTTATCACCCCACACATGGGTGACTAAGCCCACCTGGTCTATTGGATTATGCTTAGGGGTATAAGCACCTGCAAGTAAAAGCATTTATATCTTTATTTATGATAGCACCCCTGAAGCACAATCCCCAACAGAAAATAATTGTTAGACTAAGATTGCCCTACCATTCATTCTACAAGCATACATCCTAACAATAGTCTAAAACATATCTCACAAAGTAAAACAAACATCAAATCATGGACCGCCCTAACCTAAAGCTAGAAGTGGTGACTTAGGCTAATGTGTGTGCTTTGGAGGTTTGTGTGGTATTCTTAGCTCTGGCTTTGAGTTAGAATTTTGTAAGTGTAAAACATGCTCAAGTTAGAGGAGGGTTTCATTTAAGTTGTTTAAGTTTTTTAGATTTATTTTATTCATGTTTTGATTATGTTCAACTGAATCCTAAATTTATTACTAAGTTATAAAGAGAGGGAAAGAGAAGAGAACTTCTCTTTCCTTCCCTAACCTAAGTAATTTCTAAATTAGATTCACATTTTAGTTTTATTTAGTGAATGTTTTAATTAAGTCTTTTAATTAATCCTAAGTTTAGATGAACTCTAAACAAACATATTCAAGAAGAAAGGCATTTTAAGATTAAATAAAATTAACCAAATTTATAAAACATACATCACTTCATTTCTTTCCCAACATGTATAACATGCATATGAATGAGTCCTAAGCATATCTATACATACAAATGAGAATATTTAACACACTTTATGATGCATGCTAAGTAATTCATTTAAGAAAATTTGGAAGTTTAAGATGCATGATTTTCATTTAGTAGAAAAGGGATTTCTTATCCAATTTTCACATGCACACATGAAAGTAAGAAAGGCATAAGTGAGTATAGCATCATTGTTAACCAGAGGTGTAAAATACAAGACCTACTTTAGGCTAATTAAAGCCTCACAACCTCAGGGTTGTCCAGACTAATATACCACTTTCTTAAATACAAACATGTATAAAAGAAATAAATTAAAAAAGAAAGAATGCAAAAGTTGTATTAGTTGATTCATTTTGTTTATGCAATTTATGTGTACAAGTATAGGTAACCCTTCTTTTGAGATAGCATAAGAATGAATAGGATATGGAATTAGATAAGTGTTAGGTTCTTTTCAAATGAACCATACATCTTACCAAATTCCTATTCAAAATTATACTAACATAAAAGAGAAGGGAAACCTATGCTAAGCACATCCTTATATTTTTTCACATGCAAGCTTATAATTAAAATATAAGTAGCACACTTTCAATTTTATGCATTTAATTTATATATTTTGAAAATAATTTTAATAATAGCCATTCAAATTTCTACTTTAGCCAACACATGCAAATTTGACATAAAGTAAACAATTTCATTTTGAATTTGATTTTAAAAAATATGAATGTATGAAATCATATGACATACAAATTTAACATGTTGGGGAAATAATCAAAGTAATGAAATCATGTAAACACATTCACTTCAATCAAATCCTAAAGACAATCTAACGAAATAAGAATGCTTAAAATAAATCAAAGTGTATTCAATGTGATTTTTGTTTGGTTTTAAGTTTGGTTTAATTTTGAAAATGTGGATTGAGTTTGTTGTTCCTAACCCATTCTCACATGTGTTTGATATTTTTTTTTAATTTTTAGATGATTAGATTCATTTTAGATTCTTTAATTAGGTTAAGGTATGAATTAAACAAGTTAATTAACCTACATCACTTTAGCATACTTAACCAAATAATTATGAGCAAATGAGATGACATAGCAACTCACAAGAATTTAAACTTATAATGCACCTAGTAAGAAAGGGCCTAATGCAATTTGGCTCATGATTAATGGTTAATTAAGCTAAGGGGTTTAACTTAAGCAATTTCAAGGCACCCCTTCAGACATGCGTATTGGATTTTGATTTTCTTAATTGAAATTAGGCTCTTAAACACCTAAGCATCTACCCAAGATAGATTAATTAAGTTCTGGAAGTTTTTATAAATTAATTAAAGGGGTAATTAATGAATTAACCCTTAATTAAGAGAGGATTAAGGAAATAAAAGGAGGGTTTAGTGAAAAGCTTAGGGGAAACACCCTAAAATTATTCCCTAAGCCTCCTATTCACTAGATCTAACCTTAATCAACCCCAATGAGGGATTTTAACACTAATCCAACCTTAATTATCCTTAATTACATAAGGAGGATAATTAGGAAACACATTTGAAATTACCCCAATTAAGCCTTAAATAAATCCCAAGAAAATTAGGAGAGGCAGAGGTCATCTCCTAAAACATACTCAAGAAGTTTGGGACTAATCAGAGGATTAATTAAGAAGTAATTAGAATAATAATATTTCCATTAGAACCTAAAATTAGAAAAATGTACAATTTAAAATCCATTGAAATTATTTTTAAAATATTCTAGGTTGAATTATCTTTCCATAAATTTTATCTCATATTTTTTTTGAATTTTATTAAGGGAGATATGAATTTTAAAGGTTAGGGATTAATTAAAATTAATTAAATCCTAATCCCCTAACTCACCACAGCGCGGCATGTGGCAGCTTCACCGCCGCACGTCATATTACTTAACATCACATCAAGGTGGCGTGGGATGCGGATCCCCACCATTCAATCAGGATCGACCAGAATCATCTCGAAGTTTTAAAAGGGATAAATCAATTCTAAAATGTGCGGTTAATCTTGGCCATCCATCCAAAATGTATGGAGGACTGTTCTTCCCTAAATAGAGAGTCCATGATCTAGGAAGATCCGATGAGCTCATTGAATGAGACTTTACCCACACCATCTAAAGCTACTAATGACAACATCCAATGAGGATTTTACATGCCATGAACATTTCTTTCACAAGGACCACCTCCCAAGCTAAGTGGTCAAAAAATTCCATACCTCATTGGAGGTGATCGGTGCTCAAGCTTGATAGGTAGCCATTAGTGGAGATGAAGCCCTTTGAAAGTTTCCCTTGGGGTTGAGTATCTCTACCAACACCACTTGCTCCTTGGCTTTGATCCAATTCACCTCCTCCTTTCTTTGGGAACTTGGGAGAATGCTTGGGTGCACTCGACTTGATCCCAGGGAGTGTGCAGTGGTGGATTTAAGTGAAGAGGAAGTTGAAGATTGAGATGAGCTCACCTATTTTTTAAGGTAGAAAACTGAGAATTGGCTATCTCAAATCCTTCTTTCAAAGTTTAGAATTGCTCTCAGATGTTTCCTAACACTCACTAGGGCTCAATCGAATGTGAGAATGATGAATTCAAATTGAATTAGGGGAGTATATCTCCGCCAATGGAAATCAGACGACCGAGCCTTAGCTTGTCATTTTGATCTAATTGACCATATGGGAGTGGTTGTTTAGGCTATTAAATCTTTGCACATGGTCGATTTGAGGTCTTGAGTGGATTGGTAACCTTCCATGTGCTTCAAATTAAGTTGAAGGAGGATTTGAATTAGCAAATTTGAGCTAGGGGGTCGGGTTTGGCCTTGGGTCCATTTGGGCTAACCCAAACCCATTGGGTTGGGTGCACCACTCTTTATTGGGTCCAATAGAGCTATTTGAAAGGTATCAAGTTGATATGAAGAGGGCTAGACCAAATTACCCATGAATTAGTCCATAATTTGTTCTATGGCCTAGGGATATAATGGTCATTTTGCTAATTTTTGAATTTGGATATGTTGGGTATGTGGAGAAACTAGGATTGGCCAAGTTTCATGAGGTTTGGAGTTCATTTGATAAGGTTTGCTCATGTTGTCCCATTTAGGTCAAAATGGATCAACTTGGGTCAAGTTGAAAATTTTGTCAAATTGGGTCAAACCAAGGGTTGGGTCAAGTTCATATGTCCATTTGAAATATTTTGGTGGCTTTAGTTTAGTTCAATTTGGTTTAGTTTTGAATTTAGCTCATATGACTTCATTTAGGTCAAATGGGTTAGGTTGACCTATTTGACCCATTTGACTTATTTGGGCTAGGACATGGGTAGGTTTAGGTTTGGTTAGTCATATGAAGTGGATTGGTATCTTTGTTTCCAATCAATTTTGGTTATGTTTGAGTTTGGCACAACATGACCCCTTTAGGTCAAGTTGGGTTAAGGTCAATTGAGCTAGGTTAGGTCTAGTTGGCCAATTGAGGCTTTGGTCAAGTTCAACAAGTGATTTGGAATGAACTTGACCCATTGATTTTCAGCTTGTCTTAGGTCAAGTTTTGACACATTTTGACTTTTAGGTCAAGTTGGGTCAACTTTCAAGTGTCAAGTGGATCAAATGTTGACTTGGTCAAGTTCAAACATTGACCATAAACTTGGATCATTGGATGAACTTGGATCATGGATGAACTTGGTCATGGATGAACTTGGTCATGGATGAACTTGGATCATTGGTTTCAATCAATTTGGCCTATGGTGGACTTTGGCTATGTTAGGTTTCATTTTGGGCTAAATGTTGACTTAGTCAACCCTTAGGTTTGACTTGGTTTGACCCAATTTGATTGATTGATCATCCCATGATGATTGTTGATCATGATGAGAGGTATATGTTAGTTTGATTCAATCCAATTTTGTTAGGATTAGAATTTGGCTCATAAGGGTAATTTAGGTCACTTTGGGTCAAGTGAGCTTAAGTGGGTCAAATGGCTTGGCCAAAGCTTGATTTGAGCTTTGATTGAACTTGCATATGGACTTATGATTGAAATATAAATCCATTTGCAAGTGGTTTGAAGTCAAATGGGTTTTGATTCATTTGATAATTTCATATTCAAAGGAAGAATATGAATGGATTTGGGGTTTGATTTTTGACTTGGGTTTTGGTTAAGTGATTGAAGTTTGTATTTATATTTGGATTCATGATTGTAGGGTTGATTGAATCATGAAGAAAAATCAAGACTTTGGCTTGATTTGCAATTGATTTGGCTAAGTTCATGATTTTGACTTGAAAGGCTAAGGTTGGATTTTGAATGGACTTGAGTTTGATTTTTGGAATTGGTTTTGATTGTTTGAATTTATATTTCATTTATGTATGTCAATATAAATGAGAATATGAATTGGTCATGAAAAAATTTCAAGGATTTGAAGTGATTTGATCATGATTTAGGCTAAGTCCATTAAGAGGGAATTTAAAGGACTTAGGAAAATTTTAGATTTGGAAATTAATTTTTAGATTTGATTTGGTTGATTTATATTTATATTTCATTTATATATGTGAATATAAATGATAATATAAATGAGTTGAGAGAAAATTCCATGAATTTGAATTGATTTGATCATGATTTAAGCTAAGTCCATTAATGAAAAATTAAGGACTTAAGAAGGATTTTAAATTTGGAATTTAATTTGAGGATTTGATTTGATTGATTTGTATTTATATTTCATTTATATATGTGAATATAAATGAGAATATAAATGAGTTAGGAGAAAATACCATGATTTTGAATTGATTTGAACATGATTTAGTCTAAGTCCTTAAGAAGGAAATTAAGGGACATAGGAAATTTCATGAATTGAATTTGAGTTTTGAGCTTAGTTTGGTTGGTTTGAATTTATATTTCATTTATATATATGAATATAAATGAGAATATAAATGAATTATGAGAAAATCTCAAGGATTTGATTTAGTTTAGATTGTGTGTTTGGCTAAGTCCATGAATGAAAAGTTAAAGGACTTAAGAAAATTTGGACTTAGGATTTGAATTTTTGAATTTGGTTTGATTGATTTGAATTTATATTTAATTTATATATTTGTGAATATATAAATAAGAACATAAATGAATTATGAGAAAAACTCAAGGATTTGATTTGGTTTAGATCATGATTTTAGGCTAAGTCCTTAAAGGAAAATTTAAGGACTTAGGGAAAATTTAGACTTTGGAATTTCATTCTGGGTTTCAATCATTGATTTCAATTATGAATTTTAATCACATGGAGTTGATTTGAGCTTGGAGAAAATCAAATAAGATTGATTTGGAGTTTGACTTGAAGGAAGGTGAGGGATGGTTCTAGGGTAGGTAAATTTTCTAGCACCCCAGGCAAGACCTATTCTATGGTTAACTCTTCTAAGTCTCTAGGTTAGGTTGAGTGTCCACCTAATCACTAGATGTGTCTTAAGACTAAGGAACTCTTAAAGTTTAAGAGAAGCCCACTACGATGGAGGGGTTGAGAGCTCATTCTAAAATGAGGTCAACAAAGCACCAATAGGTGTGGTGTGGCCCGACAAGGACTATTGTGAAAATGATCAACAATATCGAAAGATCACAAGCACTAATAGAAACAATCTATGCCTAACCCATGGAGTAGAAAGCATCCAAAACTTAGTGCGATGTGGCTCTACTTATGTCCAAGACATAAGAGAGAGGGAAAAATTCACTAAGGGATAGAGTGTGTGAACCATCCACTAGGAAGCAAGTTCAAATCATCCAAGGGATGAGAAGTTTGATTTGATTTGAGTCTCACTGAGGAGAAATCTCTACTGGGGAAAAGGGTTGAATTTGTTTTTTTTTTTAATTTTTGTTAGGTTTGAATTTTGAGATGAACCTTGTTGGTTTGCGATGGATTGCACTGAGTAAGAGCCACAGAGGCCTAGACCTAACTCAGATTTACCAATCCAAAGGGATAGTCTACTAAACACATAGTAGGACTAGCTAACCAAAGGGATTCCTTTCGGTATACAATAGTCGTACTAGGAAGAAAGTGTAGTAGACTTACATCCTCCAAAGTAGAGACCAGTTGTTGGGGTAATCTATTGGCAAGATAATAGATTGAACCCAACATAGGGATGACTATTGAGTGAATATTGGGGGACTTAGATCAACTCAAAGATAGTCAAGATTAATTTCATTTTTAGATTTATTTATTTTGATGGATTCCATCAATTTGCGATGAATCACACTGAGAAGGAGCTCATATCAGCCTAGACCTATCTCAGATTTACTGAACCAAAGGGAGTAGCTTCCCGACCGATGGGAGAACTATCCAACCAAAGGAGTGCCTTTTAATTTACGATGATCAATTCAAGGGGAGAAAGCTCAGGGACTCACATCTTCCACTAGAAAAGAACACTAGGTGATCAGTTTCTTTTGGGCAACAAATTGAACCTGACCTAAGGCTGCTCGTCGGTTTGCGGCAGTCATGCTAGAAGGAATGCGTAGCAGACTTATATCCTCCAAAGTAGAATGACTGTCGGGGTAACCTACTTAGGAAAAGATTGAACGACCTATGGTACGGAGTGAGTGCGACCATTTATCTCAACTTCGGGGAGTCAAGCAATTCTATAGGGAGTTCACGACACCTAAAGATAAGATGTCTGCTTAGGAAAAGGGGCCCTTTGGGGGCTTGAATTCCTAATCGGCAAGTGAATATTTTTGTTTATTTGTTTTGTTGTTTATCGTGGACCCTGTTAGTTTGTGATGGATCAAACTGAGTAGGAGCTTATATCAACCTAGACATATCATAGATTTCTTGGGAAGGAGAATCTACATCCGAACAAATTCTCCAACCACAGGGGTGCTACTATGAAAGGGGAATCCAATCCAAGAGTAACAGGTAGTGTCTAAATGGGGTGAAGGACATGATCAAATAGAGTACTCATGAGGGATGGGCAAGGGCTTAATCCAACACAGGAGAAGATGACTTGGCTAGTCATATATCCAATAGGTGTGAGGAGAAAGCATGGGGACTCATATCAGAGTGGTGTATCCACGGGTGAGTCTTATCAGCATAGATCAAAACCTAAGGTGTCTAAGTTTGCAATAATCAACTAGAAGAAAGCTGAGGGACTCACATCCTCCATGGTGGCTTGGGATAGTCTATCTTTCTCGACATGTGCTATCGACTGGAACTGAGTGAATGCCACTGGGGGACTTACATCAACTCAAAAGTAGTCATAAGGAAAGGAGCCTCTAGGGGACTTATCCTAAGTCTCAAATATACTCGACCTAGTTAGAGCATGATGGCTAGTTCAAGAAGAAAGCACAAAGACTCACATCTTCTTAAGCAAAGTCACCATGAGGTAGCTTACTGATTAAGCAGTGAAGACTACCATACTAACAAAGAGCTCATTGGTTTGCAATGATCAAGTTAGGAAGAAAGTGTGAGGACTCACAACCTCCAACAAGTGACCACTAGGGTGACATACTAGCGAGGTAGTATGTAGACCCGACCTAGAGCAACTTATGAGTGAGTGTCATAGGGGGCTTCCTCACACATCAAAAATAGCTTGAGATAAAAGATTTGTGTTTATTTTTGTGCATGTGTTAAAATGAATAGGATGCCTCTGGGGGACTCTAACACCTACCTTAAAACACACTAGGGATTTGATGAAATGATGCCACAGATGGCAAATAAGATTCCCACTAAGAAAGAATGTTGCTAGGATTCTCTCACACCTAACTTAGTTATGCTAATCGAAATAGGATGCCTCTCGGGTTCTCTTATATCTATTCTAATAGCATCAAGAGATTTTGTTTGTGTTATGAAAGAGGGATAGGATGCCACTGGGGGACTCTTACACCTACCTTGGATACATCATGATGGATTCACAAGATAAACAAATAATGCTTCGGAAGAAGAGAAGATTTGATGAATGAAATCAGATTTTTATTCTTTTTATTAATGATTATTTTCAAACATGATTTATTTCATGGTTAATATTTCTTTAGATAGAGCCCATTAATTGGAAGCATTGGGTGTTCCCCTTTATAACAAATAAGCTAATAAAATCCTCCTTGGTAAGCCTTCCCTATTACATAAGGGCCTTCCCAAGTGGGTTCAAACTTGCCTCCCATCTTTTGATGAGCAACAATTGGTCTCCTTAGGACTAAAACAAGTTCTCCTACTCAGAAATTCCTAGGGAAAACCAGCTTGTTGTGAGCTTGAATCATTTTGGCCTTATACAACTCAAAGTTTTGGCACGCCCGTAGGCAACTCTCCTCCAAACCATTGAGCTCTTCTAACTGCAACTTTGCATTCTACTCTATAGTGATCTTGTTACCCAATGCTATCCTTAGTGATGGGAGTTGAACTTCTAAAGGTAGAATGGCTTGGACCCTTACACTAAGAAAATGGGTGGTAGTTGGAGTTTGTGGTATGTGCCACAAAGCTTCAACCAACTCATTCCATTGTTTGTTGTCATCAGAGTCTTCTTTTAGTATCTAGATGAGAGTTTTATTGAATGCTTCAAGCCATTTGCCTAGGGTAGTAGATGGTGGAGTATCTCTAATCTATACGTGTCTTAAGCTTGATCTTATGCTTTTGAATGCGTACCATTATCGGATATAATTTGTTGAGGTGCCCAACTACATACGATATGGTTCTTTAAAATTGAAGCACATCTTGGCTGTGACCTCTCGGTGGGATGGCTTCGCCCACTTGGAAAAGTAGTGGTGGCTAAGATGAATCGATGCCCCTTGGAAGAAGGAGGATCAATCAGACCCAAAATGTTGATACACCAACACTCAAATGGATAGGGTGTAGAATGTTGGGTGGTTAGTGGAGGATCATATCGTGTACCTGACACTGATGGCATCTTCTAGCTACTTCCATACTGTCTGTAATCATCGAAGGCTAGTAGTATCCTAGTCTCTTGATCTTCATCTTTATCTTTGGATCATATTGATGCACTCCATACAGACCTGAATGTACCTTGGTTACAATGCCATGGGCTTCGTGTTTGTCTAAACAATGTAACCACATTTGGTCAAAGGACGGTACAGTGCCATCAACAAGAATAGAGAGAGCTCTGTTTCATCTGATGGGCTTGTGACTTTCTTGAGGTAGTTTATCGGTGTTCAAGTAATCTATGAACAGTTGCCTCTAATCTAGCCCCTTGTCCATTTTGGCAATGGCAACCTCCCCTTCAAGAGAAAGTCTCTTGATGAGTTCAACATCAAAAAAGGATAGGACTTGTCTATTTTGGACCCTTATTGAAATGGACTCATCCTCTGGACATGCCAACTCTTTGGCAAGTTTGGCCAAAGCATCTGCTACTATGTTCTCTGCTGGGAACCTTATAGATGGTGACTTCAGGAATCTGGGCCAACATCTTCATGGTATACTCATAGTAATGTCGAAGCTTGGGTTTGAGAACTTGGTAGGACCCGACAATCTAGTTGATGACCAACTGAGAATCCCAAGATGTTGCTCTTGACGATAGTGATGGCTAATAGATCGCAATCAAAGCCTCATACTCGGCTTTATTGTTGGTGCAGGGGTTGGAAAGATAGTATGAGAATCTCATCACATCACAGTTTGGAGTTAGAAGAACTATTCCTAACCTGCCTTTCCTGGAAGAGTAGATCATGGTGCTTCACCTTTAAGAAAACAAGTTGCACTATAAAAATACATCTCCCATCGGTGGTTGCCAACCTCTCCTAAGTTCATGATTTGTTCATCGGGGTGATCATCACTAAGCCAAGAATCAGCAGGAAGTAGGTGTGTTGCTAAGAAATTCGCTAGTGCTTGTCCTTTTACCGCACAAAGGGGTATGAATGTGACATCAAACTATGAGAGTATCATGGACCAACATGCCAAACATCCGGATAGCATTGGCCGTGCCATGAGGTACTGCAGTGGATTTATTCAGGAGATCAAGTTCACCTTATGAGAAAGCATGAAATGCCATAACTTTTGGGAAGCAAAGATTAAAACTAGGCAATGTTTCTTAATAAGTGGATAGTTTGCTTCAGCAGGAATCAGATGACAACTGAGGTAGTAGATAACATTCTTCTTCCCTTCATCATTGTCTTGGGCTAACAGAGTGCTAAGAGAGTCATCCAATACAGCAGTGTAGAGGATGAGTGGCCTACCCAGGATAGGGGCTACTAGAACTGGCGGCTTTACCAAATACTACTTATTATCTTCGAAGGCATGCTGACACTTGTCATCCCACTTGAACTTAGTATCCTTTTTGATAAGTGTTGAGAATGGCTTGCATCTCCTTGATAGGTTGGAGATATCTTAGATACACCAGCCATCATTGAAAGGATCTAAGTTGAGTTAAACTCTTAGGAGGTGGCATTTCTAAGATAGCTTTAATCTTTTTAGAATCTATTTCTATTCTCATCAACAACAAATCCAAGGAATTTCAAGCTACCCAAATGCACACTTAGGGATTCATTTTGAGGTTATATTATTTTAATCATTCGAAAAGTACTCTCAAGTCAAAGAGATGGTCTTCCTTTTCTCTACTTTTGACTACTAGATCATCAATGTGGCACTCAACCTGATGATGGATGAGTTCATTGAAGATCTGACTCATGGCCCATTGGTATGTAGCACCAGCATTTTTAAGACCAAAAGTTATGACCCTATAACAGAAGATTCTGATCGGGGTTCGAAAAGCAGTGTTTCTTTCATCTTTAGGAGACATCTTGATTTGGTTATAGCCAGATGGCCCATCTATGAATGAGAAAATTGCATGAGATGAGACAATGTCCACCATTAATTCTAGTATAAGTAGAGGAAACTCATCCTTGGGTCATGCCTTATTTAAGTCCTTATAATCAACGTAAATACAAATTTGGCCATTATTCTTCTTAATTTGGGTAACACTAGCTCACCAAGTAGGATATTTTTCTTCCCTCATGAAACCAACATCGAACAATTTCTCGACTTCAAAAATGACCCGTTGTTCAATTTCTAGTCACATGCATCTAAGAGCTTGTTTAATAGGGGTAGCATTAAGATCTATTGCTAGCTTATGGACTACTATGTCAGGAGATAATCCAAGCATCTCTTCATAACTCCATGCGAAGCAGTCTTTAAACACAGTCAATAGCCTAACTAAGTCATTAGTTTCATCTTCATTCAATAATGAACTGATGTATGTCGGGCGTGGATTTTCTTCTTCCCGAGGCTGATTTTTTTAAGCTTATCTATTGATGAATAAATCTCTTCTTCAAATTCTGGAAGTGCCTCTTTGACTTGGAGATCATCAAGATCATCTGAGGTTTCTAAACACACATTCTCATAATAGTTGGGGATGTGAGAAGAAACTATCAGACTCTAAATGATTGGCAACAACTAAGCAGTAATCATCATCATCTATCGGACCCTGTACTGAATCCTAGTCCTATTCTTGATTGTGCTTCCCTGCCTATATTGTTCTATGGCTTCTCAAAGTACTCTAACCTGTGCTTGGACCATGTATGAGGAACTAAACCTTTCTGTATAAGATTATGAACACAATGCGAGAAAAAGTCAAATGATAATTCCATTAATTCTTTAAAAGAATCCTCCTCTAGTTCTATATCAACTTTAGAACTTGAGATGATGATCCTAAAATAAACCTCTTCTACTTCATGTCACTGGAAGACTTAGGGACTTCCTTAACTATAAAACCTTCAACTTTCTAAGTTGTAAGTGTGGTAAGAGCTAAGGTTCCCAACTGCTGCCTAATAGTTTCATATAAACCAGATTCGAATACTTTGCTTTGTTTGGAGGCTTGGTTTTTGTGTCTGCCTGGATCAAAAGTCACCTCCAATGGAAACCCACCGAGAGGTTGGTTGGTATACTAATCACATTAGACTCATCCGAAATGGATTCCATGTCTATGTGAATAGTAGGGTACTCTTATGAACTGAACACGACCTCTTGGCTAATGGCCAACTAGGGTCTCCCTCTGACGCCTCTTCGCCTCGCACCCGGTGGAGGTGAGCCATCCTACCCACATGTCCATATGATGGAATGAACTAAGGGTGGAATTTAATTTACGGGTCTATTTCTTCTTCAATTCCTCTTTCTTGTTCACTTGGACTTTCATTTTTATTTTCTTTTCCTTTTATCTTTTCTTTTACTTCTTTTTCTTTTTCTTTTGTGTTTGCGTTTGAATTTTGTCCAAGTCCACGATAAAGGGTGTTTTTAGGAAGATAATAGGTTGTATCCTCATAAATCTCAACCTCTCTAACTGAAAATGGCTTTTCATCTCCATTGACATGATACTCAATTCCATCTTTTCTGAACTTGATGCATTGATGGAGGGAGGATGGAATGATCTTGTTCTGATGTATCCAAGGCCTACCAAGCAAAGCAGTTAATGAAGTATTTGAATCAATGATGTAAAACTTGGCTTCAATCTTGTTGGCTTAATTAGCCTCATGTTCAATTCGATTAATTTTGATGATAACAAATAAATGCTTGGATGTTCTAATGAATATTTTTATGTGTTTCAGATATATCAATTGCTAATTACATATCAAATACATTAGAAGAAATTGCAAGAGTAGAAGAATGAAAAGGATAATGTGAAGCTTAAGATACAATATTTGGGTTATATGACTATTCATATGAGTTCTTTGGCATGAATCAATTTTCTCACAACTAACATATTATTAATGAGGTTAATTTATATAAATCTTTATTTAATTAACATTCAATTATATGTTTCATACATAGCATTAAAATTGTCAAAGTAATAAATGATAAAAACTATTAAGTATAATTATTTTATTTAATTAATGTAATTAAGTATTTTAATTTAATTTATTGGTTATAAGATAACTAACATATTTATGATTATATATAAATTATAAAATGTCACATGTCAAAATTAACAAAAATATATAAAATTTTGTATTTTATCCAAAGTCATTTTTAATTAAAGAATTCATATCGATTTCATCTCCATGATTCCTTGGATTTTTTCCTTTAATAAGAGGTTACATGACCCACTTTTGATTAAAATTGAATTTATTATGATTTTCTAAACATTAGCCAATTTTTAATGAATGCATGCTACATGCTTTGAATATATTAAGAGCCATATTTGATTACTTTTGACTTACCCATGTGAATAGCCAATGCTGCTAAATTTAATATTTATTTAATATAAATTATATTTTTATTGAATATTAAATTATTAGATGATAACATGAGGTTGTATATAATTTCAAAATATGATCCTTCTTGCCTATAAATAGCCTCATTCTCTTCATGAAAGCATTCCTCATTCAAAATTCAAAATCCCTCCAAGAAATCTAAGAGAAAATTCTTAGATTTTTCTTCCAAGTGTTCTCCAAATATTTCAAGATCAAATCCTTGGTTTGGAAGCTTCAACATCTTCAAGCAAGCCTTCTCAAATTACTTGAGTTTGTTTTCTTGATCTTAATCCTTTTTAGTAGTTCATGCTATTTTCACCATCTATTTATTCTTTCCAATTTATACTTTTTGGTGGATTAGTCTTTGGATATTATTTTTCACATCAAAGCTTCTCAATCATTTTTTTGTGATAAACTCTTATGATAGTTTGTAGGATCTATTTCAACTTGCTGAAAATTATAACTTCCTACAAATTTATTTTTGGTTTCTTGAAATATTTCTTTATTAGTCTTATTTTGAAAGATCATTTATTCTTAGATCTATTTTAGAAGTATTTTTTAAGCATTTAAAATAAATTATTGTGTTGAAATTATTTTTATATTTGCTAGATCTCTTTTTAATTAAAGCTTACTAGCATACTTAGATCTATCATATACTTATTTTATTTAAGTGTGATCATTAGCATTAATTGAAAGAATCTTTTTGGTAAAATAAAACAAATTATTCCTTACTGAAATTTATTTTATTATGAAAAGAATATTGAATTTATTTTGAAATAATTTTTATATTCTACAAATTGTAATAACATAAACATCTTAGTAAGATCACTTTAAGATATTTATTTTATTATTTCTTATCAATATTAAGTGAGCATTTTATCTTGCCAAAATTTTTAAGTGATCATTTAAGTTGTGAGATCATTTTGAATTGGATATTTGGTATATTTGTAGAGATTTATTTATCAAAATTTATTATTTTATATTTTTTTGTGTTGTAAAATTTATTTTGGGGTTGTACTGCCTTTTAGGATAGTACATATTGTTGTAGGAGTTATACTTGCCCCGTTATAGGAGAGTACTATTTGTGCTATTTTGCATTTAGTGGATTCTAGCGTGGGTGGCTAGGCGTGGACGTAGGGTTTTGGAGTTTGGTCAACCATGTAAAATTGTGCCTATTGTCTCTTTTTTTTTATTTTTATTTTTTTGCATTAAGAATTGTATCTTATCATTATAAAATCAAAATTAATTTTCTACTAAAATTAAAATTTAAGATTTAAGTTTTAAAATTTTAATATCAAACAATTCCCCTCTTTGCTATAGTGACTCACAATTGGTATCAAAGCCTAGCCTCTTTTATTGGCTTAACATCCAAGAGTAGATCTTTTCACTATGGCACAAGGTTTCCCAAAGGGTTCACTACCAGAGGGATAATCCACTCATAGACCTCCACTTTTAGATAGTATACCATTTGACTATTGGAAAAATAGAATTAGTACATTTTTAAGAGGTCAAGATGCACGCAAGTGGTATATGTTGACACATCAATATCATACACCCACGAGAAGTAAATGGCATTAAAGTAGAAAAACCTTTTGAGGAAAGGTCTGTAGTTGAAAGAGAACTTGATGAATTAAATGCTAGGGCTTGTAATACTTTACATTGTGCTTTATTACCTGATGATTACATGAAAATTTTTATGTTAAGTACATCAAAAGAAATATGGAATAAACTCATTATAATTTATTAAGGAACTAGTGAAGTTAAAGATGCTCACATAAATAGACTTGTTCATGAATATGAATTATTTCATATGTCTCCTTCTGAATCTATTTCGATATTTATACTAGATTCATAAAAATATAATTATTTCATTCTCTTGGAAAACATATAGAATCAAGACTTAGTTTATAAGATTCTTAGATGTCTCCAAAAGAATGGGAAGCTAAAGTAACCTATTAGTGAAGCTAAGGATTTATCTACTTATTCACTTGATCGCTTTTGGGTTCTTTGATAGCACATGAACATTATTGCTCAAAGGGATAACATGGATAACTCAACAAAAAAGGAGAAGGAGAAAGGAAAAGCCATTGCATTACAAGTTGATGATAGTGATGAGCATAACACCTCAAGCTCGGATGGTGATAGTGATGAGGTGGTCATGCTATCCAAAAGGCTTGGGAACTTGCTAAGGAAGAAGAATCAAAGGTATAAAAAATCTAAAACTATAAATTTCAAACTAAAAATTTCCTACATGTGAGGGATCATTTGCTACCATTGTAAAATCTGGACACATAAGAGGTGATTGTCTAACTTGTTGAATCAAAGAAGAAAGAGATTGATGTGAAAAGAAGAAAAATATGAAGGAGAAAAGTACCATAAGAAGAAGAAGATGACTTTATGGGCCAATCCATTCAAATGAATCAAGTACTTGCTCATCGATAAAGAGGTCAACATATGTCTTATGGCAAATGGAAAATCTGACTTAGATTCTCAAGAGGTATGTTATCTTATGATGAATTAGATGATGCTTTTAAAGATTTTGTTATTGAATATAAAACATTAAAAAGAAAATAGAAAACCTTAGAAAAAGAACATAATAATTTATATATGTATTTTTGTGATTTAAAAAATGAATGTGATAATTTAAAAGTAAAAATACTTCTTTATTAAATTGTTCCTTACTTGTATGTAAACTTGAAAGAGAGAATATCTTGTTAAAAGAAAGATTAGAATTATGTTTAAATCACAAGTTCATTATAATACTTCATCAAGAAAAACATTTAATAAAATTATTTGCATCATACACATCCCTCATATATACCTTATAATTATCATATGCAAACACTAATGTTTGGTGCAACTATTGTGATAGAAAAGGGCATATTTCATTTGATTGCTATGCACGTAAATTACAAAACACTAAGCAATCATCTTATGTATGGGCACCAAAAGGTACAAGAACTACACAAACCATGCATGCTACATATATTGCTTCAAATGTAGAATGTGGACCCAAACATGTTTGGATTCCAAAAGTTAACATGTGAGTTTCTTTTATAGAAATGCCTTCAAAGAAAAATCAAAGAAGGCATGTGGTACTTAGGCAGTGGATGTTCAAGACATATGAGGAGATAAAGATAAATTCACAACTTTAGAATCAAGTGATGGAGGATTTGTTACATATGGAGATAATGCAAAGGGAAAGATCATTGGCATTGGTTCTATTTGTAAGAATTCTATCACTTTAGATAAAGTTTTTCTAGTAGAAGGATTAAAACATAATTTAATTTCTATTAGTCAATTATGTGATAAAGTTTGAATGTAGTATTCCATGCATCATGTTGCATTATAAAAAATAATGAAAATATTTTTGGTAGGATAAAGATATAAAATATTTATGTCATTGATTTAGATAGCTTTCATGATGTGAATGAATTTACTTTATTTTAAAAGCACTCATGATGATATATGGTTATGGCAAAGGAGACTATGTCATTAACATGCACACACTTAATAAAATTGCCAAACTTGATTTAGTAGTTGATTGGCTAAATTAAATTTTCATTCAAACTATGTTTGTGATGCATGTATTCATGGTAAGCATTCTAGAAGCTCATTTAAAAGTAAAATATTGTTTATACTTCTAACTATAGAAATATTGCACATGGATTTATTTGGTCCTATTAGCACCACTAGCTTAGGTGGAAAAATTATGGTTTTGTGATTGTTGATGATTTCTCTAGATATACTTGGGTTTTATTTGTAACTTACAAGGATGATGTTTTTGGTGAGTTTAGAAAGTTTTCTAAATATATTCAAAGAGAACAAGGCCTTTTGATTAATAGGGTTCAAACTGATCATGGTGGAAAATTTGAAAATAAATTATTTGAGGATTATTGTGATGAACATGGGATTAGTCATAATTTTTTTGCACCTAGAACTCCCCAACAAAATGGAGTAGTGGTGAGAAAAAATAGAATATTAATTGAATTAAGTAGATTTGATGAGTATAAATTGCCAAAATATTTTTAAGTATGAAATAATCTACATGTTATGTGATGAATGAATAGGATCTATTTTAGACCAATTTTGAAGAAGACACCCTATGAATTATTTTTTTGGAAAGAAGCCTAAGATTGAACACTTTCATGTATTTGGATATAAATGCTTTATTTTGAATAATGGAAAAGATCATTTAGGTAAGTTTGATTGTAAATCGATGATGGTATTTTCAAGATACTCTCTTCTAGTAGAGCTTATAGAGTTTTCAATAAAAGAAAAATGATTGTAGAAGAATCAATACATGTTATTTTTGATGAAAATTTAATTGACCCTATTAGAAATAAAGTGATTGATGAAGAGATTGATAATTTTAAGAAAATATCTTTAGAAGATAATATGGATGATTCATTGCCTAAAGAATGGAAATATAATAAAAATCATCCAAAGGAACTAATTATAGGAGATCCTTCAAAAGGAGTTATGACTAGAAGACATAGTAGAAGTTGTAGATCATTCAGATTTTTATCGAGGTTGAACCTAAAAATTTAGAAGAAGCATTAAATGATAATTTTGGATTATTGAAGAGGAGTTGAATCAATTTGTAAGAAATGATGTTTGGGAATTAGTCCCAAGACCCCAAGATCAAAATGTCATTGGAACAAAATGGATCTTTAGGAATAAGCTAGATGATCTAGGTTGTATTGTTAGAAATAAAGCTAGGTTAGTTGCACAAGGGTACACACAAGGTATAGATTTTGAAGAATCTTTTGCACGTAGCAAGACTAGAAGCTATCGGTTACTCCTTTCTTATGCTTGTTTTAGAAATTTTAAACTTTTTCAAATGGATGTCAAAAGTGCATTTTGAATGGATTTATTAAAAATGTATTTGTAGAGCAACCACCTAGATTTGAGAGCCTTGATTGTCCAAATCATGTTTATAAATTAAAGAAAGCCTTATATGGTTTAAAATAGGCTCCTCATGCTTGGTATGATAGGTTAAGTAACTTTTGATAGATCATGGATTTAGAAAGGGTAGAGAGACCACCTTATTCCTTAAGAGCATAGATGATTTGATTATGGTACAAGTGTATGTAGATGATATATTATTTGGAAGTACAAATGAATCTTTATGCCATGAGTTCTCATCTTTTGATGTCTAAAGAGTTTGAAATGAGTATGATGGGAGAACTTAATTTTTTCTTAGGTCTTCAAGTGAAGCAACAAGAAAAAATGGGACATTCATCTCCAAACCAAGTACATAAATGAATTTCTTGAGAGGTTTGACATGAAAAGATTTAAATCTAGTAAAACTCTATGAGCCCATCTACAAAATTGGATTTAGATGAATTAGGAAAATCTATTGATCAAAAACTTTATAGGAGTATGATAGGTTCACTTTTAAACCTTGCTGCTAGTAGACCTAATATTATGTTTCATGTTTGTTTGTGTGCTTGTTTTCAAGCCAACCCGAAAGAATCTCATTTAATAGCAGTCAAGCATATCTTTCGGTATTTGATAGGCACTACTCGATTAGGTTTATGGTATCCTAAAAATTCTTTATCATGAGATTTGGTTGCTTATTCTGATGTTGATTTTGTAGGATGTAAAGTAGATAGAAAAAGTACATCTAGCACATATCATTTTTTATGATCATCACTTGTGTCTTGGCCATCTAGGAAACAAAATTATGTAGCTTTATCCATTAGGTAGTACATAGCAGGTAGTTGTGTTGCTCCTCCTGGTTAAAGCAACAATTAGAAGATTTTGGTATTAAGCAAAATCACATTCTAGTTCAGTGTGACAGTACTAGTGCTATTAGTTTGACTAAAAATCCTATTTAGCACTCACAAACCAAGCATATAGAAATTAGACATCATTTTATTAGGGATCATGTTTTGAAAGGTGATGTTAATATTAATTTTATTAGCACTGATTTACAAATTGCAGATATTTTTACAAAACCATTATCAGAAGAACGTTTTTGTACTTTAAGGTGCATGCTTAGAATGTTAGATGCTAATATTTAAAATTATATGTAGTTTGTTCTCACTTTTTGATGTTGTCAAAAGGGAGAGAAGAGTAAAATGTTGGTAAAATGTTGGTTAGTATTAAGTCTATTTCATGCATACATTTAGGGGGAGCAACATTATTCATCTCTTATGCATAAATTTTTTTAAGAGAATTTTTTTCAAAACTATGATGAAAGGTCAATTTGCACCTTCATCAAAATCAATACCCAACATTAGTTTGTCATCATCAAAAAGGGGGAGATTGTTGGCTTAATTAGCCTCATGTTCAATTCGATTAATTTTGATGATAACAAACAAATGCTTGATGTTCTAATGAATATTTTATGTGTTTCAGATATATTAATTGCTAATTACATATCTAATACATTAGAGAAAAAATTGCAAGAGTAGAAGAATGAAAAGGATAATGTGAAGCTCAAGATACAATATTTTGGGTTATATGACTATTCATATGAGTTTACTGGCATGAATTAATTTGCTCACAACTTAATATGTTATTTTAATGAGGTTAATTTATATAAATCTTTATTTAATTAACATTCAATTATATGTTCCATACATAGCATTAAAATTGTCAAAGTAATAAATGATAAAAACTATTAAGTATAATTATTTTATTTACTTAATATAATTAAGTATTTTAATTTAATTTGGGTTATAAGATAACTAACATATTTATGATTATATATAAATTATAAAATCACATGTCAAAATTAACAAAATATATAAAATTTTGTATTTTAGCCAAAGTCATTTTTAATCAAAGAATTCATATCTGATTTCATCTCCATCGGATTCCTTGGATTTTTTCCTTTAATTTAAGAGGTTACATGACCCACTTTTGATTAAAATTGAATTTATTATGATTTTCTAAACATTTGTTGATTTCTAAAATGAATGCATGCTATATGCTTTGAATATATTAAGAGTCATATTTGATTAGTTTTGACGTACCCATGTGAATAGCCAAATTTTGGCTGCTAAATTTATTATTTATTTAATATAAATTATATTTTTATTGAATATTAAATTTTTAGATGATAACATGAGGTTGTATATGATATATTTTTTAAAATATGATCTTCTTGCCTATAAATAGCCCTCATTCACTTCATGAAAGCATTCTTCATTCAAAATTCAAAATCCTCCAGAAATCTAAGAGAAAATTTCTTAGATTTTTCTTCCAAGTGTTCTCCAAATATTTCAAGATCAAATCCTTGGTTTGGAAGCTTCAACATCTTCAACTAAGCCTTCTCAAATTACTTGAGTTTGTTTTCTTGATTTTAATTCTTAGTTGTTCATGCTATTTTCACCATCTATTTATTCTTCTTTCTAATTTATACTTTTGGTGGATTAGTCTTTGACATTATTTTTCACATCAAAGTTTCTCAATCATTTTTTTGTGATACTCTTGTGTTTGTATGATCTATTTCAACTTGCTGAAATTTTAACTTCCTACAAATTTATTTTGGTTTCTTAAAATATTTCTTCATTACTCTTATTTTGAAAGATCATTTATTCTTAGATCTATTTTAGAAATATAATTTTAAGCATTTAAAATAAATTATTGTGTTGAAATTATTTTCATATTAGATCTCTTCTTAATTAAAAAGCTTACTAGCATACTTAGATCTATCATATACTATTTTATTTAAGTATTTTGTGATCATTAGCATTAATTGAAAGAATATTTTTGGTAAAATAAAATAAATTATTCTTTTGCTGAAATTTATTTTATTATGCAAAAGAATATTGTGAATTTATTTTGAATTTTTATTATTCTACAAATTATAATAACATAAACATCTTAGTAAGATCACTTTAAGATATTTATTTTATTATTTCTTATCAATATTAAGTGAGCATTTTATCTTGCCAAAATTTTTTAAGTGATCATTTGTAAGTTGTGAGATCATTTTTGAATTGGATAGCTTGGAATAGTTGTGAGAAATTTATTTTATCAAATTTTATTATTTTATATTTTTCTTTTTGTGCTATAAAATTTATTTTGGGGTTGTGCTCACTTTGTGGAGAGTACTATTTGTGTTTTTTTTTTTCATTTAATTCTAGCAGGGTGGCTAGGCGTGAGTTTTGAGGTTTGGTCAACCATATAAAAAAATTGTGTGCCTATTGTCTCTTTACTTTATTTTATTTTTCTGCATTTAGAATTGTATCTTATCATTATAAAATCAAAATTAATTTTCTACTAAAATTAAAATTTAAGATTTAAGTTTTAAAATTTTAATATCACCAATTCATCCCCCTCTTGGGTGCTATAGTGACTAACAAATCTTTTAGTCACCTATCTCCAAAGGTAACACTATAGAACCTAAATCCCGCTCACCTTGGTCATTGAATCCTCTCAACATCATACGATCTCCTCGGAGTGCAGAGATGTCGATACTCAAATAAGAAAGAGTATTTAGACTCATAATGTTCACCGAAGAACCTAAATCCACGAGAACCCAAGGAACCAACTGCCTATGTCATGTGTTGTAGGGGACGTTGCTCAAGTCCCTAGAAGAAGGTCTTCATCTATGAAGGTGATCCCTTGAGCTTCTTTGTATAATGTGCTTCCTCACCTATAGCGGTCACCGAGCTACATATTTCAAGATCAAGGAGGGCCTTGATTAGTGATTCCCGCATCTCTTTGGATAAGACAAGGGCATCTTATATTCTTAGCTTAGATGGAAACTTTCTTAGATGAGAAAGGACATTTTTCCACAAGCATATCCTAGATGGAGCTTCCATGGAAGCTCTTCATTACCAATGACTTATTTCCTTCTATCTTGAGGTTCTGCCCTAGGAAGTAGAACCTTGCCACTATGGAGGTTGACTTTAGTGATTTCTTGTGGTAGAGTAATGGAAGGTTCTACCTACACATCAAGCTCACCTATAGCTTCTCCTATGGGACCCTCGGAATCAGATGATTCCAAGTCCAACCCATAGTATTCAGAGTAGGAAAGTCTAACTCTAAAATAGAAAGAGAAAGATCAAAATTATTATAGTTATTTTGACTTGAAGAGTTATCATTAGGAATAGAAGAAGATAACCCATCAGAAGTGACACTGATGTAATTCAAACTAGCTTTATTCTTCGATTCTTGGAATTTTTTGGAGGTACAAACTAGAAATCAAGTAAAGTGAGAGGGGTAAGGGATTTGATGCCCTTATCCGTTGATACAAGAGTTTTACTAGTAAAAGAAATAGAGCTAGTTGAAATGGAAGAAGTCACCGGTGTGGAAGCTATAACTGTAGACTGGAGGCTGGAAACTATCGATGGTTGTGTTAATGGGCTATCCACACACATGTCATCGCTACTCGAGCTCCCTTTCCTTGAGTTGGCATTGGAAACTTCCAAACCTTCTTTGGTGTTGCAGGTTTGAGCTAACTCAGGCACTTGCAAGAAAAGCTTCTTGATCTTCTGAATGATCTTCTTAGAGATTTTGGATAGAGAAATATCTCAACCTTCTTTGGTTTTGGTAGGATCACATGTATCCCCAAAGATTACCCAGATGGAACCGGATTGTTGTTCCACAAGGTATTCCTTTGGGATAACTACAACACTGGTCGTGAAACTATGTTCAAGTCAGTCCTTGAATGTAAAGCAATCCTCCAAAATGTGGCCTAGCATACGGTGGTAAGGGCAATAGTTTGGATCATGACCTTTGCCTACTTCCTCTGGTCTCCTAGGCTCGAGTAGCTGAAATTCATGTTTCTTTAAGAGATTCTTAAAGATTTTTCTGATAACCTCCCTCTTAAAAGAAGAAGATTTTTTTAACTTATTTAAAGAGTAGGTGGACCATAACTACTTGGCGATGAGTATGCACCGCCGGCCGGTGGTATGGTCGAGGTATGGTCATCGCCATGGAGGTGGTGGAGGGTAGGCTACCTCTGGTGGCAAAGGAGGTAGAGGTGCCGAGGTTGTCTCTGACTAATCTTTAGTGGTCGCTTCCCTTGTCAACCACATCACTACTCGGCTTCTTTCATAGACCTTTATAGCTTTGTATTAGTAACCGATCTTGAAAAGGCAATTGGCCTCCTAGTAGACTAGTCGCCTTGTTGATTAGCTCAAATATCTTGATAGTGAAGCCCTTAAGCATGAAGGTGACCACCATGGATATTCTTCTAAGAATCTCAATGGCATATGTTGATATTTGGTTTGCACTTCATACTGTGTTGCCATCAAGAATATAATCAACAAGGGACTCACCATGGTGTGTTACAACGAGATCACCTACGAACTCTTTAGAGCTCCAATAAATCTCTTGATGAAGAGTTGCTCTAACTCAAAATATCTTTACTAAATTGAGCTCAAAGATACCAATCGAAAGGAATACCCGCTAGCTACCATAAGAGGAAAAAAAGTAAAGCATCGCATTCGCGTAGCAATAATGCCCTAAATGTATATTCTACCTTGGGTTTCCACCATCAAAGCATTCAAGGAAGGTGGCTAACCCTTGGGATATTGTATAGTATCAAAATCCTCCAAGTAGGGTCTACCCTTTGGAACCGATGATCCTCTCCAGGCTTGAGTCAATGCTTCCTTCACTTGCTGCTCAACCATGGATTTTATGTCTTTTTCTTATATGGAGGTACTTTCCACTATCTTCCTATACAGGCTAGTGCTACCTTGCTCAATGGGAGGTAAATTCTTGATTGGGTCCAAGACATGCACTAACTCAGGCTGACTAATGTCGACTGTAGTAGGATGAAATAATGGGGCTTGTTTGAAGCATAAATCAAGTCCCTAACTGCGTGCCATCCTATCTATCTTCATCCTTCGCTTCAATGTCGAGGTGCCGAGTGATGTTGTCGTGTCTTCTTGGTCAACCTCATCACCTTCTATGGCTTGTTGTTCCCTGAGAAGAGATCCTCTGGTATCAACCATGCAGACTCCAACTGAGTCTGCCAACAAGTCATCTTTGTTGGGATTGAAGTTGACTTTCTCTTCATCTGACCATTACCCCAAAATCTCCTTTTCTATGAAATAATGTGCCACTATATCATGTAAAGAATGATCCATCTGAGCAAGTATGAATAATCTAGGCTGACCGGTGTGATCACTATCGTGCACTAAGAAGCACTGGACCTTGCCTGCCACTAGGAATCTTATGTGGACTGTACTGACTAGATGAGTGACACTCCTGACTACCACTATCTATGAGAGGGGTAACAACCCTAGGATGTTCCACTTCTCTAGTGCAGTCAGACTATCATCTGTAATCTCAAAAATGATTATCACCATCTCCACATCCTATTATACTAGCAGAGTTGGTGAAGAGACGACCACGATGCTTCTGGGTCTCCACTCCTTCCGCACCACTACTGGGATGGAAGCATCGTGAGAGCTCACCTCCACAATAGTGGTGTGTGGATGGTAGGATCCCTTGTACCGGATCACAAATGAGTGCGCTTCTCCAATATGGCCTTCATGGCATGGAACCGAGATGTTGTGACCTAAACCGGTGATGGAGGATGGGGTAGAGAGGTGGGGTGGAGACATCACCGACTTTCATGCAGGAACTACTCCCATGGTGACTAGTCCCAGTGAATGTTGTCAGATGGTCGTAATTCACCGAAAAATCAATAAGTCAAAGCTACCGATGGCAATCAACCTCGCCTCTCCCTACTAGTGATGTGAAATGTATGGGTCTCAAGCCCACTCCTGATGGATATGCTTCCCCACACTATTAGGGATGATGGATCTGAGGTCAAAGAGCTCGACCAACATTCGTAAGCTCGTACATAAGATAGATCGAGGCCGATACAACCTCCTGCTCCTAGTAACTACTGGCTGATGTTGCACCACTAGTGGAGGTGATGTGCGAATCCTCTAAACATCCTCTCTATCAGACCCAGATAGAGGATGGAACTAGTTTGTTGTAACTAGTGGTGAAGTGATAATAGGGAACTCCTCAACAATAGAACGGGCTGCTGCCTCCATCTCCCTAATGATCCTGGTGTGATACCACTTGATCATGTGGTTTTTGTTCCTATGCTGTGTCCTGGTAGGATGGGAGGAGTGAGAGCTAGACCCATACTCAAAAGGGGAGGCACGAGACCGGGGAGCCTTACCCTTAGGGAGATGGGAAGGTGCTAGCTCACTGGGCAAAGATGACAAACCCAGGGTAATTAACCAATTCTAGCACTGGTTATCACAATTAAAGCCAGTGGGACTACCACTACCTTCCTCTTCAGCGAGGAGATGTTAGAGTCGGATGGTAGATCAATCCTAATGATCGGCTTTTACCCAATCACCGTGGTCCTACTGATTGTAGTGAGGGGAGTGCCCTCACATGTAAACCTCGCTCCCTCGAATGCCCTACCAAAGTGAATCAGATGTGTATGGTCCAGTCGAGGGAAGTTGGCTTGGTCCAAAGCCAAATCCATACCATGGGGGAAAGTGAAATGAACTTCTATGAATCGGCAATCTCAAAATAAATGTAAAAGACTAGAAAAATGAACTATCATTGTACCGTAACTGACTGTAAGAATCTGCAATAGGAAATGAGCTTGTTTCAAATTTTTGTCTTTATTGATTTTTGAATTTAAATTGAAAATTTGAACCCACATCCAACAACTTGGAAGTGTTAAGTGGGGTTCAAATATATTTGAGAATTTGATTGAAAGAGGAATTTTGAATATGAATCTAATTTCAATAAATTTATGTATGTTGAAATATGGATTCAAATATTTTGAGAAGGATGCTTCCATAGGTTCATGTTTGTTTGAAATTAGATTTTCTTTTGATTTGAGGGCACTTTCCTTTAGCAAATTTGGGTATGTTAAAGTAAAGGTCAATTGATTTTGTTTTTGTTTGGTGATTTTAGAATTCTACTTAGCAAATTTAGGTATGCTAAGTGACGTGTTTGAAAATGGTTGTTTCTTATTTGGTGATTTATTGTTTGATTTTTTTTATTTAGAATTTTCACTTAGCAAATTTAAGTATGCTAAGTGAAGAACCCAAGTGCATTTTGTTTAATTTTTGAAAATGGGATTCTTAGCAAATTTAAGTATGCTAAGAAAAGCCTAAGTGTTTCATTTTTTTTTGGATGTTTGATGTTTGAAAGAGTAGGATCCTTATCAAATTTGAGTATGCTAAGGAAATCCTAATGTGTTTCGTTTTTGTTTTGGTTTGATTGAAAGTGCAGACTTTACTTTAGCAAATTTGGTATGTTAAGGATGAAGTCCCGCTTGGTTTTGTGAAATGGAAATTTCACTTAGCAAATTTGAGTATGCTAAATGAACTTCCAAAAGATGTGTTCAAAATTTTGATGTGTTTTAGTTTTGAAAATGGAAACTTCTCCTTAACAAATTTGGAATGCTAAAGAAAGAAGTTCCAAAAGTGCTTAAAGATTTTTCTTTTTAAATTTGGAGATTTTACTTAGCAAATTTGAGTATGCTAAATGAAGTTCCAAATATTCATTTTGAAAATTTTGGATTTTGGGTTTGGAAACTTCACTTAGCAAATTTGAGTATGCTAAATGAGATTCCAAAAGTGTTTGAAAATTTTTTATTTTGAATTTGGAGACTTCACTTAGCAAATCTTGGTATGCTAAATGATGTTCCAAATGTTTTTGAAAAAAATTTTAAAATATGATTGTTGATTTTTTGATTTTGAATTTGGAGACTTCACTTAGCAAATTTGAGTATGCTAAATGAAGTTCCAAATATGTTTGAAAATTTTTGGTTTTAAATTTGGAAACTTCACTTAGCAAATTTGATTATGCTAAATGAAGTTCCAAAAATGTGTTTTTCAAAATTTTTGTTGATTTTAGAATTGGAGACTTCACTTAACAAATTTGAATATGCTAAATGAAGTTCCAAATGTGTTTTGAATTTTGAAAATATGATTGTTAAGTTTTAATTTTTGAAAAGGGGACTTCCATTCAACAAATTTGGGTATGTAAGAATGGAAATCAATTTTATTTTTGAGATATAAAATTTTATTTTGTGTGTGATTATTGCTTTTTGAAAGAGGGAATTCTAACTTAATCATATGTGAGATATGTTTGAGTGGGATTTCCAAATGATGTTATTTTTATTTAGGAATGAAATCTTCATTCAATAAATTTGAGTATATTAAATGAAGATGTTCATATGTGCTTTTGAAAAATTTAATTTTATTTGAAAATGAAACTTTCAATCAATAGGTGTGAGTGTATTGAATGGAAAGGTTCATTTTTTTTTTGAAAATTTTATGATTGTGATTTTTGGAAAGATGATTGTCCATTTTATTTTGAAAATGAAATCTTCATCAAAGTGAATTGAAAGAAGATGTTCATTTATGCTTTTGAAAAATTAGTTTTATTTCAAAATGAAACTTCCATTCAATAGGTGTGAGTGTATTGAATGGAAAGATTCATGTGTGCTTTTTTGAAAATTTTAAGATTGTGATTTTTGGAAAGATGATTGTTCATTTTATTTTGAAAATGAAATCTTCATCAAAGTGAATTGAAGAAGATGTTCATTTGTGATTTTTTTAAAAAATTGTTAGTTTTATTTTTGAAAATTCCTACATGTAATAATTATGAGAATTGTTAAATGAGAGTGATAAATTTTTTATTGAAAATTATTTTTATTAAGTGCATTTTTTAAAGAGTGCTTTTTGAAAAGCAAAGTTCTTATGAAAAATTTATTTTGTTCTTATTATGAACCTTTCCTTATCATAAAAATGATAAGGAGGAAGTCTCTAAATGTTTTTTTTATTAAATTTTTGTCTTTTATTATTGCCCATTGGTGAACCCAACGAGGGTTTTGAGACCAACAAGGAGTGAGGTCCTAAAACCTAAAGATGTTGGCTAACACAACTTAAGAATGAAATAAGCTAGTGAAAACAGAAAGAAAGATAGTCTCAAATTCATACCAAAGTACAAACCCACTATTGATACTCAAAGTCAATGATCATTTACCAAAGATGGAGAGTGGAACCATCCCCAGCGGAGTAGCCAGAAAAATCTGTGGAGAAAAATTTCTATATAGTCGCTTCAAATCAGTGGGTGAAACAAAGGCAAGAATATAAAAATTCATCTTTTTAGGATGCCACCCAAATCCACAAATGTGCTTATTCAAATGATCGGGTACGTCATCAAGGAATAGTGTACTATATCGGGAGATAGAAGTCAGTACACTTTAATGGACCTAATCACCTCAATAAGGACTCTTAAGGATGATGGGTGCATATGTACTAGATTCTTCCTACTTTTACATGAAAATAAAGTAGGGTTTATTTTAAAAGTTGTTAAGTTCCTATGGGGAAAGCCCCTCTAGTTAATTACATCCGAGGGCGATCCCATAATACTCTTGATTAAGGTAAATGATCATTGTCTTCAAAGATTTCAATAGGAAAGGGCTATCAATCGATTGGTTCACTTTTGAAGATCAAATGGGATTGATCAAAGAGAGGGAGTTATTATCGAAGCCAAAAGAAAGATAAGTAGGAGATGCCCATGATGCTAGAAAACCTAGCAAACAATCTCAATCTATCCTATAGTTGGGCTTTATATTATTTGAAATTGATTTAATGTATTTGAGTTGAATTTTTCATTAGAAATTTAGACTTATGATTCCATAACACAAGATTAAGGAAATGCCTAAGAGGTAAGGAATTAAACTTATGGCCCACAAAGAGGAGAAGCAACCTCAGAATCTAAATCTTGGGAGCTTTGGCGAGGGCTGAAAGCACAACCTAAAGCTAAGGAGAAAATGGGTATTTGGTTTGTCTCCACATGAGAAGATAAACCACCCGACTGCTTGGACTTACAATCTCCTGGGGTTGGCCACCAACTAACTCCTCCTACAATTTTAAATGCATGTATGCAAGTCATATACTTATGCAAGATAGCTTAGGCTTTTATTTATTTTGAAAGAGACTAAGTCCTTAAACTCACTCCCTAAAGAGACTAGATCATGTAAGGATATGCTTCAAATGACCTAAATCTAATAAAATTCAAATTTTATTTTATTTTTATTTTTGGACAATTATTTTGACATAGGCTAATAGGATTCATATGCTTAATGCATAAGAAATAAAGTTATTGGCCAAAATTAGCGGGAAGGGAGGAGGTGTGTTTTCACCATAGCTCTCGAAGGTCAAGCCAAATTTCTCTGGAAGAGGTGGAAGCCCTCCAATCAAGAGTGAAATAAGATGCATTTGTGCATGATATTGTAAAAGAAATACTCATCCAGCTAAGGGGTTGTTAATTATTTTATCTTGATTTTAAACCTAGGATTTAGGTGAGTTTATGAGTTCTTTATTTTTAATTTTGAGTTGTTAGATTTGATAAAAGATTTATTTTTTTCCTAATAGATTAATCCACAGTCAGGCCATACATAAAGCAAGGAAGAAACTAAGAAAAGATGCCACTTAATACAAAAGCTAAACAAATCATCAATCAATTTATAAAGCTAATCGCAAAAAGATAAAAGGCCATTGTGGTCGGGCACCACCGCACAAACCTGAAAATAATAAATGTGGGTAGTTGAGCTCTACCCTTATATAATTTGGATTAAAAATGAATTGAATTATAATTAAGCAAGGAATTCATTGTTATGGGGGTCTTCAAGCTTTATTTCTTCATTCTTCTTTTCTTCTTTCTCCTTCTTTTCTTCTTTCTTCTTTGGTTCCTTCTTTTGGATGGTTGGAAGGTGGATGATCCAAGGCTTCACATGGTACATAAGATAAGATCTTATGACCAATGCTCATCCTAATCCCCATAACAATCATTCCAAAATTTTAATTCTACAAATTTACATGAAAGGGAAAAGAATGAAAATCTAACTAACACCTGCAAAATAGAGAATAACTAAAACAAACCATGCAAATCCCAAGCATGTATATTGGACTTATCACCCCACACATGGGTAAGTCCACCTAATTGGATTATGCTTAGGGTATATAAACACCAAGCAAAAGCATTTATATTTTTATGATAGCACCTCTTAAGCACAATCCCAGAAAATAATGGTTAGACTAAGATCACCTACATTCTATGAGCATACATAACATCCATATTGGTTGTCAAAAAATAAAAAACATCAAACCATGCGCACCCTAACCTAAAGCTAGAAGTGGTGACTTAGGCTAATGTGTGTGCTTTGGAGGTTTGTGTGGTATGCTTAGCTATGGCTTTAAGTTAAACTTTTCTAAGTCTGAAAACATGTTCAACTTAGAGGGTTTCATTTAAGTTATTTAATTATTTTGGATTGATTTTATTTCATGTTTTTATTATGCTCAACTGAATCCTACAATTAATTACTAAGTTATGAGGGAAAGAGAAGAGAACTTCTTTCCTTCCTAAATAATTTCTAAAGTAGATTCACATTTTAGTTTTATTTAGTGAATGTTTTGATTAAGTATTTTAATTAATCCTAAGTTTAGATGAACTCTAAACAAATCTATTCAAGAAGAAAGGCATTTTAAGATTAAATAAAATGAACCAAATTCACAAAATATATATCACTTCATTCTTTCCCAACATGTATAACATGCATATGAATGAGTCCTAAGCATGTCTATACATACAAATGAGAATATTTAACACACTTTATGATGCATGCTAAGTAATTCATTTAAGGAAATTTGGAAGTTTAAGATGCATGATTTTCATTTAGTAGAAAAGGGATTTCTTATCCAATTTTCACATGAACACATGAAAGTAAGAAAGGCATAAGTGAGTACAACGTCATTGTTAATCAGAGGTGTAAGGTACAAGATCTACTTAGAGCTACTTAAAGCCTCACAACCTCGGAGTTGTTCAGACTAATAAACCACTTTCCTTAAATACAAACATGTGTACAAAAGAAATATATTGGAAAGAAAGAATGCAAAAGTTGTATTAGTTGATTCATTTTATTTATACAATTTATGTGTACAAGTATAGTTAACCCTTCTTGAGTGATAGCATAAGAATGAATAGGATATGGAATTAGGTAATTGTTAGGTTCTTTTCAAATGAACCAATCTTACCAAATTCTATTTAAAACTATACTAACATAAAGAGAAGGAAATATAAGCACATCCTTATATTTTCTCACATGCAAGCTTATAAATAAAATATAAGTAGCACACTTTCAATTTTAGGCATTTAATTTATAAGTTTTGAAAATAATTTGAATTTAATATTGATAATAGCCATTCATATTTCTACTTTAGCCAACACATGCAAATTTGACTTAAAGTATACAATTTCATTTTGAATTTCATTTTGAATGCATAAAACCATATGAAATACAAATTTACCATATTGGGGAAAGAATCAAAGTAATGAAAGCATGTAAACACATTCACTTTAATCAAATCCTAAATATAATCTTATGAAATATGAAAGCTTAAAATAAATCAAAGTGTATTCAATGTGATTTTTGTTTGGTTTTAAGTTTGATTTAATTTTAAAAATGTGGATTGAGTTTGTTGTTCCTAACCCATTCACATGTGTTTGATACTTTTATTTAATTTTTAGATGATTAGATTCATTTTATATTCTTTAATTAGGATAATGTATGAATTAAATAAGTTAATTAACCCTTACCGACACCACCTTAGCATAGTTAACCAAATAGTTATGAGCCAATGAGATGACATAAAAACTCACAAGGAATTTAAACTTGTGATGCACCTAGTAAGAAATGGGCCTAATGCAATTTGGCTCATGATTAATGGTTAATTAAGCTAAGGGGTTTAACTTAAGTAATTTTAAGACACCCCTTCACACATGTGAATTGGGTTTTGATTTCTTAATTGAACTTAAGCTCTTAAACACCTAAGCATCTACCCAAGGTAGATTAATTAAGTTTGGAAGTTTTTAGAATTTTTAGAATTAATTAAAGGGGTAATTAATGAATTAACCCTTAATTAAGAGAGGATTAAGGAAAGAAAAAGGGTGTTTAGGGAATAGCTTAGTGAAAATAATCCAAAATTATTCTCTAACCTCCTATTCACTGGATCTAACCTTAATCAACCCCAATGAGAGATTAAAACACTAGTCCAAGCTTAATTATCCTTAATTACATAAGGAGGGTAATTAGGAAACATATTTTCAATTCCCCCAATTAAGCTTTAAATAAATCCCAAGAAAATTATGGGAGGTAGAAGTCATCCTCGAAAATATAACCAAGAAGTTTGGGATTAATCAGAGGATTAATTAAAAGTAATTAGCATAATAATATTTCTATTAAAACCCAAAATTAGAGAAAAGTATAATTCAAAATCCATTGAAATTATTTTTAAAATATTTTAGGTTGAATTATCTTTCCATAGAATTTTACCTCATATTTTTCTAAATTTTATTGAGGGAGATATAAATTTTTGAAAGTTAAAAGATTAATTAAAATTAATTAAATCCCTAACTAATCCCTTCACCACACACGGTGGAGGTGAGCTTTACATGCATGGTGAAGGGATTACTTAAACATCACATTAGTGGCAGCGGTGGGACATGGTGGCCCTTGATCTGGTTGATCAAGGATCGATGGCCAAGGATCATCCCGCAATTTTAAAAGGGATAAATCAATTCTAAAATGTGTGGTTAATCTTGGTCGTCCATCCAAAATGCTCGAATGGATGACCAGATCTAGTTCTTCCTAAGGCTTGAGGATCATGATCTAGGGAATATCGAGCTCGATTGAGCTGATTGAATGACTTTTACCATCTGAAGCTAATAACAAGCCTATCAAAGGGTGGATTTTACATGCCATGAATATTTCTTTCACAAAGGACCAACACCTCCTAAGCTAAGTGGTTAGAAAATTCCATACCTCATCGGAGGTGATCACCGATGCTTGAGCTCAATGAGGTAGCTTCGCCTAGTGGAGACGAGGCCCTGTTGAAAGTTTTAAACCTTGGGGTTGAGTAGATCTCTCTATTAACCAACACCACTTGCACCTCTTTGCGGCTTTGATCCAATTCACCTCCTCCTTGCTTTGGAAACTTGGGAGAATGCTTAGGTGCACTCGACTTGATCACCTGAGGGAGTGTGTAAGAGGAATAGGAGTGGATTTGAGTGAAGAGGAAGTTGAAGATTAAGATGAGCTCCCCTATTTTCTAAGGAATAAAACCAAGAAATGGCTATCTCAAATCCTTCTTAGAAAGCTTAGAATTACTCTCTCGTGTTTCCTAACACTCACTAGGGCACATTCAAATGTGAGAATGATGAATTCAAATTAAATTACGGGGAGTATATCCCCCCTATGGAAATCAGACGATCGAGGCTTAGATTGTCATTTGATCCAATTGATCATATGGGAGGGGTTGTTTAGGCTGTCAGATCCTTACACATGGTCAGTTTGAGATCTTGAATGGATTGGTAACCTCCCATGTGCTTTAAATTGAGTGGAAGGAGGATTTCTAATTAGCCAATTTGAGCTAGGGGGTCGGGTTTGGCCTTGGGTCCATTTGGGCTGACCCAAACCCATTGGGTTGGGTGCACCTCTCTTCATTGGGTCCACTTGAGCTATTAGGAAGCATCAAGTTTATATGAAGAGGGTTTGACCAAATTACCCATGGATTAGTCCATAATTTGTTCTATGGACTAGGGGGTGGAATGGATATTTTGTTGATTTTTGAATTTGGATATGTTGGGTATGTGGAGAAACCAGATTTGGCCAAGTTTCATGAGATTTGGAGTTCATTTGATAAGGTTTGGCTCTTGTTGACCCATTTAGGTCAAAATTTAGTTGATCAAATTGGTCAAATTGGGTCAAACCAAGGGTTGGGTCAAGTTCATATGACCATTTGAAATATTTTGGTGGCTTTAGTTTGATTCAATTTGGATTAGTTTTGAATTTGGCTCATATGACTTCATTTAGGTCAAATGGGTCAAGTTGACCTATTTGACCCATTTGACCTATTTGGGTTAGGTCATGGGTAGGTTTAGGTTTGGTTAGTCATATGAACTAGATTGGTATCTTTGTTTCTAATCAATTTTGGTTATGTTTGTGTTTGGCTCAACATAACCCCTTTAGGTCAAGTTGGGTCTAAGGTCAAATTGGCTAGGTTAGGTCTAGTTGGTCAATTGAGGCTTTAGTCAAGTTCAACAAGTGATTTGAAAAGAACTTGACCCATTGGTTTGAATCAATTTGGCTTAGGTCAAGTTTTGACACATTTTGACTTTTTAGGTCAAGTGGCCAATTGGGCTAAGTTAGGCTAAAATGTTGATTGATCAAGTTCAAACATAGGTCATGAATGAACTTGGATCAATGGTTTCAATCAATTTGGCCTATGGTGGACTTTGGCTATGTTAAGTTTCATTTTAGGCTAAGTGTTGACTTAGTTTACCATTAAGTTTGAATTTCTTTGACTTAATTTGAATGATTGATCATCTCATGATGATTGTTGATCAAGATGAGAGGTATAGGTGAGTTTGATTCAATCCAATTTGGTTAGGATTAGAATTTAGCTCATAAGGGTACTTTAGGTCACTTTGGGTCAAGTGAGCCTAAGTGGGTCAAATAGCTTGGTCAAAGCTTGATTTGAGTTTGATTGAACTTGTATATGGACTTATAATTGAAATATAAATCCATTTGCAAGTGGTTGGAAGTCAAATGGGTTTTGATTCATTTAATAATTTCATATTCAAAGGAAGAATATAAATAGATTTGGGGTTCAATTTTTAACTTAGGTTTTGGTTAAGTGATTGAAGTTTGTATTTATTTTTGGATTCATGATTGTAGGGTTGATTGAATCATGAAGAAAAATCAAGAGTTTGGCTTTATTTGAAATCGATTTGGCTAGGTTCAAGATTTTGACTTGAAAGGCTAAGGTTGGATTTTGAGGATTTGAGTTGATTTTGGAATTGGTTTTGATTGTTTGAATTTATATTTCATTTATATATGTCAATATAAATGAGAATATGAATTGATCATGAGAAAAATTCAAGGATTTGAAGAGCTTTGATCACGATTTAGGCTAAGTCCATTAAGAGGGAACTTAAAGGACTTAGGAAAATTTTAAATTTGGAATTTAATTTTTGGGTTTGATTTGTTTAATTTATATTTATATTTCATTTATATATGTGAATATAAATGAGAATATAAATGAGTTACGAGAAAATCCCATGAATTTGAATTGATTTGATCATGATTTAGGTAAGTCCATTAATGGAAAATTAAGGACTTAAGAAGGATTTTAAATTTGGAATTTAATTTGATTTGATTTGATTGATTTATATTTATATTTCATTTATATATGTGAATATAAATAAGAATATAAATGTGTTAGAAAATCAATGAGTTTGAATTGATCATGATTTAGTTAGTCCTTAGAAGGAAATTAAAGAACTTAGGAAATTTCAGGAATTGAATTTGAATTTTGAGTTTAGTTTGATTGGTTTGAATTTATATTTCATTTATATATGTGAATATAAATGATATGAAAATCTCAATTTGATTTAGTTTATATCATGGTTTTGGCTAAGTCCATGAATGAAAATCTTAGGACTTGGATGATTTGAATTTTTGAATTTGGTTTGATTGAATTGAATTTATATTTCATTTATATATATGTCAATATATAAATGAGAACATAAATGAATTATGATAAAATCTCAAGGAATTGATTTGGTTTAGATCAAGATTTAGGCTAAGTCCTTAAAGGCAAATTTAAAGACTTAGGAAAAGTTTGAACTTTGGAATTTCATTCATGGGTTTCAATCATGGATTTCAATTATGAATTTCAATCACATGGAGTTGATTTGAGTTTGGAAAAAATCAAATAAGATTGATTTAGAGTTTTACTTGAAGGAAGGAAGGTGAGGGATGGTTCAAGCTAAGGGTAGGTAAATTTTCCTACACAGGCATGACCTATTCATGGCTAACTCTTCTAAGTCTCTAGGTTAAGTGTCCACCTAATCACAAGATGTATCTCAAGACTAAGGAACTTTTAAGACTAAGAGCCTATGTCTAAGATGGAGGGTTGAGATCTCATTCTAAAATGAGGTCAATCTCTACCTCATTAATCATATGATCCCTGGCAAAACACCTATTGGTGTAGCTTTAATCTTTGCATTCTAAAATCTATGTCACTATATACTTTCTTATAAGGTGAACTTGATTTTTGGAACCAATCCACTAGATCTCATGACACATTGTATGCATTTGGCGTTGGTCCATGATTCTCTCACATTGATATCACATTTGTACCAAGTGGATAAAAGGACAAGCACTAGATTTTTTAGTAACATATCCCTTCTTGATTCTCTTGATGATCTCACATGAAAAAATTATGAACAGAGGTTGATAACTTCTCATGGGAGATGCTTTGATGGTATGACTTCTTTCATAAAGGAGAAGAACCATGATCTTCTCTTTGAGGCAGAATAGTTCTCTTAACTCTTCGAGTGATGAGATTCTCATACTATCTAACCCTGCACCAACAATGAAGCAGTATGAGGCTTTGATTTATCAGTTATTCATGTGCCAAGAGCATCAACATCTAGAGATTCTCATTGGTCATCAACCTGTGAGTCTACAAGGTTAAAACCTAAGCTTTATCATTACCACGAGTATACCATGAACTATTGGACCAAATGGTCACCATCTACAAGGTTCCCCCTTAGAATAGCTGCTTTGGCCAAACTTGCCAAAGAATTGGCATGTCCGAAAGATGAGTCCATTCTAATAAGGGTCCAAAACATACAAGTCATATCCCTTATTGATTTTGAACTCATTGAGAGACTTTCTCTTAAAGGGGAGGTTGTCATTGCCAATAAGAATAAGGAGCTGGATTTGAGGCAACTTTCATAGATTACTTGAACACTAGAAAACTACCTCAAGAAGTCAGCCATCTGAACAAAGAGCTCTCTCTATGCTCTTGTGGATGGCACCTTGTATCAATGAAAAAAAGATGTTTGGACAAATATAGAAGCCTATTGATCAATACATTCTTTATGTGGGTGCATCAATTCATTACAAGATGAAAAGATCAAGAGACTAGAATACTCCCGATGATTATATATGCATGGATGTATCTAGAAGATGCCATCAATGTCAAGTATACTGTGTGGTCTACATCAACCACCCAATATTCACATACATTGGCCTCGTGGCCATTTGAGTGTTATATCACATTGTGGGTCCCATCGATCCTCCTTCTTCAAGGGTTATTTCATTTATGATACTTTTTTAAGTGTGGGAGGCAATCCCACTCAAGAGGTCCATTTCGACATGTGCTTTAGTTTTAGGAACCATATCATAGGTTTGCCTTGATGAATATATTATGCATTCAAAACCACCAAGATTACTTCAGAAGACATGATATATTTTGGAGATACTACCATCTACTACCCTAGAGCAAATGGCCTAGCATAAGCATTCAACAAAACTCTCATCCAAATACTAAAAAAGATGCTTGATGACAACAATACATGGCAGTTTTGAAGCCTTGTGGGCATCTTTTATACAAACTCAACTCAATCACTCCATTATCCAGTGTATAGTTAAAGTCATTCTACCTTTAGAAGTTTCCCATCAGAGATAACATTGGATAGTAAGATCACTCTGAGGAATGCAAGTTGAGTTAGAAGCTCAAGGTTTGGAGGAGGATCCACATGCCAAAACCTAGTTTGAGGCCAAATGATTGCTCATAATAACATCCTAGGGCTTTTCAAGTAGGAGAACTTGTATAGTCTATAGACAATTCTTTCCTCAAAGATGGGAGGCAAGTTTGAACCCACTTGGGAAGACCCTTTTGACATAAAGAAGGCATACCAAGGAGGATCTTATCAGCTTATTGATTGTAAAGAGGAACACCTGATGCTTCCAATTAATGGACTCTATTTGAAGAAATATTACTCATAAAACATTTTTGAAAATAATCATCAATAAAGAACAAAATTTGATTCCAAGTCATCAAAATCTTCTCTTATTTTGAAGTATTATTTGCTTGTCTTCAAATCCGCCATGACGTGTTTAGGATAGGTGTAAGAGAACCCAAGAGGTATCCTATCCCTCTTTCATAACACAAACACAATCAAACACAATTCTCGGCACTACTATAATAGGTGTGAGAGAGCCCAAGAGGCATCCTATTTTGATTAGCAAAACTAAGTTAGGTGTAAGAGAACTGATCCTTTCTTGGTAATCCTACCATTCATGGCACCATTCATCAAATTCCCAACATGTTTAGGGTAGGTGTGAGATAACCCAAGAGGTATCCTATTTCCTTTAACACAAGCACAAAAATAAACACAAATCTTTTATCTCGGGCTACTTTGATGTGGGAACAAGCCCCCTATGGCACTCATTCATTAGCTACTCTATTTGATACTCAGTTGTCACCCCTGGTGTTAGGATGTGAGTCCCCGTGCTTTCTTCCTAACTTGACCATTGTAAACCAACGAGCGCTTTGTTAGTTTGGTAGACTTCATTTCTCAGCAGTAAGCTATCTCATGTTGATTTTGTTTAAAGAAGATGTAAGTCCCTGCACTTTCTTCTTGAACTAATCATCATGTACTAAGTAGGTCAAGTATATTTGAGGTTTAGGATAAGTCCCCTAGAGACTCCTTTCCTCTTGACTACTTTTGAGTTGATATAAGTCCCTTAGTAGCATTCACTCAATAGTCGCCCTAGTTGGATGGCATCTTGTAGAAGATACTATCCAAAAATCAATTTCTTATAAGAAGATGTGAGTCCCGCTTTCTTCTAGCTGATTGCAAACCACACCTTAGGTTGGTTGATGTTCATTGTCGGCTGACTCACCATGGATACACCACTCTTGGTAGATGTGAGTCCCGCTCTTTCTCTTGAGTTGGCCAGAATACTGCATATTAGCTTCTAGGGTTTTGGATAAAAAGCCCTCCCCTCAGTAATTCTACTTGGATCACATCCTTTGCAACTCCATTTAGACACTACTCGGGTTACTTTTAGATTGGACATTCCCCCTTTCCTATTAGCCACCCCTTTAGTTAGAGAATTTGTTCAGCGGATGCATAGATTCTCCCTTGATAAATGAGATAGTCAAGCTAATATAAGCTCCTTCTCTATTTGATCCCTCACAAACCAACAGGGTCCATGATTAAATAAACAAAATAAACAAATAAAATATTCGCTTATGGATTAAGAATTCAAGCCCCTAAAGGGCCCCTTTTCCCAAGTAGGCATCATATCTTCAAGGCAGTGTCAATAGAACACCCTATAGGAATTACCTGACTGCCTGAGTTGAGATAAGTCCTCGGGTCGGCACTCTCTCTGTAATCACCCTTAGATTGGGTTCAATCTATTTTGCCACAAGCAGGTTACCCTGATAGTCATTTTTCTTTGGATGATATAAGTTTACTACACATTCTTTCTAGCATTATTTTAAAATGAGCGACCTAGGTCGTTGATTTCTTTACTAAAGCAACTCCCAGTGGTCTTTTAGTGGAAGATGTGAGTCCCCATACTTTCTTCCCAAATTACCATTGTAAATGAAAGGCACTCCTTTGGTTGGATAGTTCTCCCATTGGTAGAAGCTACTCTCTTTGGTTGATGTATATCTAGAGGCGATATAAGCTCCTTCTCGATGATCCTTCAAAAACCAACATAATCCATCAAAAATAATTAAAAATGAAATTAATATTGACTATCTTTGAGCTGATTTAAGTCCCCCAGTAGCATTCACTCAATAGTCAACCCTAGGTCGGGTTCAATTTGTTGTCCAAAGTAACTGATTTCCCCAATGGTCTTTTGTCATGGAAGATGTGAGTCTCTGCTTTCTTCCCCTAAATTGACCATTGCAAATCAAAAGGCACCCCATTGGTTGGATAGTCCTACTATGTGGTTGGTAGACTACCCCTTTGTATTGGTAAATCCATGTTAGACCAAGGCCCCATGGCCCCTACTCAGTGCAGTCCATCGCAAACCAATGGGATCCATCAAAAACAAGTTAAAAAATAAAATTAATCTTTGACTATCTTTGAGTTGATTTAAGTCCCCCAGAGGCATTCACTCAATAGTTAGCTCTAGGTTGGGTTCAATTTATTACCTCGCCATTGGATCACCCGAACTCATCCACTGGAGGATGTAAGTCATTTTTCTAGAACACTGCAAAAGGTAATCCTTGGTTAGTCCTCTATGTGTTTGGTAGACTACCCCTTTGGATTGGTAAAACGTTAGTTTAGGCTAGCATGGCTCAATGATCCATCGAAACCAATAGCGTCCATCTCAAAATCAAAAATTAAAATTGAAACAAACTACTCCTCCCAGGTAGTCAAACCAAATCATTGAACAATCAAATAAATCAATTGATCTGCTTCTCCTCAATGAGATGCAAATCTTTCTAGTTCCCCTAACAGATTTCACAACCTCTCCTCCCTAGTGGAAAACTTAAACTTGCTCCCCTAATGGAGAGTTTACTTTTTCATCCCAAGTTGAGCATCGAATTCTAAACCAACAAATCAAATCAATTTCTCCCCAGTGAGACTCAAATCAAATCAAACCTCTCATCCCCCTTGTGGATGACTAGAACTTTCTAGTGGAAGGTTCATGCTATCCCTGGATTCTTTTTCACTCTCTTATGTCTTTGACATGAGTACAGTCAAATTACACTAAGCTCTTGATTCCTTCTACACCTTGGGTTATGAGTAGATCATTTCTATTAGTGCTTATGATCGTTCGATGTTGTTGTTAGTTTCAATCAACACCAAAAAGTGTGGTGTACCTTGTTAGTCACACCACACCTATTGGGCGCCCTTTGTTGACCTCATTTTTAGAATGAGCTCTCAACCCCTCCATCTTAGACACTAAGAGTTCCTTAGTATTAAGAAACTTCTAGTGATTAGGTGAACACTCAACCTAACCCTAGAGACTTAGTTAGCCATAGGAGTAGGTCATGCCTTAGGGGTGTTAGGAAAACTTGCCTACCCTATAACTTGAACCAAATCCATACTTCCTTCTTTTAAGTCAAACTCCAAATCAATTCCAAATCAAATTTCAAATCAATTCCAACTTAATTGATTTTCTTAAATTCCAAATCAACTTCAAATTCAAATCAATTCCAAATCAAATTTCAATTCAATTCAAACTTAATTTATTTTTCTCAAATTCAAATTCAAATCAACTTCAAACTAAACCTCAATTCTAGATCAAATCTCAAATAAATTCCAACTTAATTGATTTTCTCAAACCTTAAATCAATTCCAATGGATTTTCTCAAATCATGAATCAATTCTAAATGATTGAAACCCATGATTGAATTCCAAATTCAAAAAAAAAAAAAAAACCTTCCTAAGTCACTTTGATTCCATCTTATGGACTTAGCTCAAATCAAATCCAAATCAAATCAAACTCATGAGATTTTCTCATAACCCATTTATATTCTCATTTATATTTACAAATATAAATTCAAATACCCAAAACTAAATCCAAAACTCAAATCCAAATCTAACCTAAATCCAATCTACAACATTCAGTCAAATTCTTGAACTTAGCCAAATCAACCTCAAATCAAGCCAAACCATTTATTTTTCTTCATGATTCAATCAATCCTTCAATCATGAATCCAAATATAAACCAAACTTCAATCATCAAACCAAAACTAAATTCAAAAATCAAACCCAAATCAAACTCATGTTCACCCTTTGAACTTGAAATTGTTAAAAGAATCAAAACCCATTTGACTTCAAATCACTTACAAATGGATTTATATTTCAATCATAAGTCCATATGTGAGTTCAACCAAACTTGATTCAAGCATTGATCAAGTCAATTGACCCACTTAGGCTCACTTGACCCAATGTGACCTAAAGTACCTTTTTGAGTTGAATTCTAATCCTACCCAAATTGGATTGAACTAAGCCCATCTAAGTCTCACATTGTGAGCAACAATCATCATATGATGATCAATCACTCAAATTGGGTCAAAAAAAGTCAAACCTATGTTGACCAAGTCAACATTTGAGCCAAATGAAACCTAAACTAGCCAATAGGCCAAATTAATTGAAACCATTCATTTAAACCAATTCATGATCAAAGTTTGAACTTGACCAAGTCATCATTTGAGCCTAACCTATCCCAATTGACCACTTGACCCAAGTTGACCCAATTTGACCTAGAAAGTCAAAATGTGTCAAATTTTGATCTAAGCCAAATTAATTGAAACCAATGGGTCAAGTTCATTCTAAATCACTTGTTGAACTTCACCAAAGCCTCAATTGGCCAACTAAACCCAATTGATTGACTAAAAGGTCAATCAAACCAAATCAAATTAAACCAAAATTGATTGAAACCAAAGCAAAAGATTTCAAATGACCAACCAAACCTATCCCATGACCCCCAATAATTGGGTCAAATGGGTCAAATTGGTCAACTTGACCCATTTGACCTAATTGAATTCAAATGAACCAAAACCAAATATAAATCAAATTGAACCAAACCAATGATACCAAATATTTCAAATAGCCATATGAACTTGACCCAACACTTGGTTTGACCCAATTTGACCAATTGGTCAACTTGACCCAAGTTAACCCATTTTGACTTAAATGGGTCAATGTGAGCCAGTTGAAATCAAATAAACTCTAAATTACTCGAAATTTGGACCAACCTAATTTCAAACTATTCCAAATCTGCCTAAATTGAAATCAAAGCTAAATGACCATTTTACCTCTAGGTCAAGGGGTAACCTATGGCCAATTCCACTTGGAATTTGGTCATATCCTTTTCATGGCCACTTGGCATCTTCTTAGTGGATCAAATAGACACTAATATGAGTGGTGCACATGACCCAATGGGTTTAGGTCAGCCTTCACCCAATCCGTGGCCAAACCGACCACCTTATAGGAAATTCTCCACATTGAATCACTCCTCCACTCAAATGAGCACAAGGAAACTTCACCACTCCACTCCTCTAGCCAAACCAAACCATGTGGAGCTTGAAAAGGTCTAACCAACTCACTCATTATGATCAATTTAATCAAAATGGAAGAGACAAGCTCAACCATCCAATCCTTCTAGGGGGAGATATACTCCCCCTAATTTCACTTCATTTTCATTCTCTTGCATTCAATTGAGTGATAAGAACTCAGAGGCAATTCTAAGCTCTCCCAAGGTCTCCCAAGTTCATTCAAATTCTCCATTTTTGATTTTGCTTAAATCAAAAATAGGGAGTAAGTGAAAATTCCATCTTATTCACTTCTTCATCAGAGCTCCATTCCTCTTGCAAGCGCCTTCAGAGGACCTAATCTAGCTCACCCAAGTCAAGTTCCAAGCACTCAAGCCACAGGAAAGGGGAGAGACCAAAGCTGCAAGCACTTAAAGAGGAGTTTGGCAAATAGGAAGATCCACTCAACCTCAAGCCTTCAAACCTTCAACAAGGCTTTATCTCTAATAGACGAAGCTACCCCAATTGTTGGGAGTGCCGGTGATAGCCTCCAGCGAGGTATGCCTCAAAACTGAGCTGAGTGTAGGAATTCCTTGGTCCTTTGTGAATAGAACTTTCATCCCATTGTAATTCAACCATTGGATGTCTTAGATGGTGTGTGCTCAATCCCTACTCAAATTGAGCTCAAGTGAGCTCGGATCAAGCCTTGGATGATGAACAGTTGCCATCTCCCGTAGGAAAGAGCAAGGATGAATCATGGATCATCCATCCCATGTGTTTTGGATGGACGGTCCTGATTAAATGATCTAGATCCACTGTTTAATCCCTTTGATACCACGGGCTTGATCTTGACCGTCTGATCTTTGATCGGATAGTCCAAGGAAAGCGTAGCCGGCAATTTACGATGTGATAACTTAAAGAACCAATCTTGCTGTGCCACATGGAAAGCGCACACCGCATCAGCAGTCCAAGTGACACTGATGGGATTAGTTATATAATTAGGGTTATTTAATTATCCTTAATCACTAAAACTTCAAAAATACATAACTAAATGTAAAAAAATTTAGAAAAATATGAATGAGGACTCATGTTAAAGATAATTAAAAGGGGAATAATATAAAATTAATTTTAATTGATTTTGAATAGTAAGTTTTCCTTAATTTATGTTTAATTGAAATCTTAATAACTCTAATTATTCTCTAATGACTTCATTAATTAATTTCAAACTTCTTAGGCATGTTTTGGGGGATGACCTCACTCTAATTTTCTTGGAATTTATTAATGGGTTAATTAGAATCAATTAATGATCCCTAATCACTCTCTTAATATAATTAAGGTAATTAAACATGTGAATAGTGGTTTAATCATTTTATTAATATAATTAAACATTATTAAAGGGAGAGGTTTATGGAATATATGGGATATTTCTTCTATTCCCTAAACCCCTTTCTTCCTTAATCAAAACTAATTAAGTTTATCCACTAATAACTCTTAATTAACTTAATCAAATTTTTTAAAATCAATCAACTTAATCAATCCTTTGTTGGGTAGATACTTAGGTGTTCAACCAAGTAAACTCGAAATCAAATCCAACCTACATGTGGGAAGGGTTATGAAAGTACTTAATTAAACCCTTTAGCTTAATTAATCATCAATTATGAGCCAATTTCATTAGGCCCTTTCTTTCTTTGGTGCATTGTTGATTTAAATTCAATGTGGTTGCATGTCATATGTTGGCTCACAATTGTTTGAATAATTATGTTAAGGAGGTGTAGGAAAGGGATAATTAATGAACTTAATTTACACCTTAACCTAAACAAAATATAAAATTAATATAATGGTTCTAAAAATTAAACTAAAACAACACACACATGTGGGAGATGGGTTAGGACCAACAAACCTTTTCACATTTCCTAAATTCAAATCAAACTCAAAACAAAACTAAAAAAAATTTAAACAATTTGATTCATTTTAAATGATCTTATTCCATAGGATTGTCTTTAGAATTAATTAAGGTGAATGAAAATTATATGCTTACATCACTTTATTTCTTTCCTAGCATGCTAAATGTGTATGTCATATGAAAATCATACATTCATGTCTTTTGAAAAATCAAATTAAAATGAAATATTTCCTTTATGTCAAATTACATATTTTGGAAAGTAAGAATATGAATGGCTATTATCATTACTAAATACAAAATTATTTTTAAAACTTAGAAATCAAATATTACAAATGAAAGGTATGCTACTTATAATTACTTATGAGCTTGCATGTGAGTATAATGTAAAATGTGCATTATGTGACTTTTCCTTCTCTTCTCTTTTAACATAGTTTTGAATAGGATTTGCAAAGTGTATAGTTCATTTGAAAAGAACACAACACTTGCTTAAATTCATTCCTATATTATCCTTTAAGAGGGACCCTCACATTTACACATGTTAATTGCATAATCAAATCAAAACAAACAAACATAAACTTTTTGCATGATTCTTTTTCCATTCATTTCCTTTTGTACATGCACATGTATTTAAGAAAAGTGTTATATTAGTCTGCACACCCCGGGGTTGCGAGATTTTAAGTAGCCCCAAGTAGGTCTTGTACCTTACACCCCTAGTGTAGAAAATAATGGCATTGTACTCACTTATGTCTTTCATACATGTAAAAGTGCATATGAATAATGGATAAAAGACCCCCTCTTTTCTACTTAACAAAACCATGCATACATGAAACATTCCATTTTTTTTTCTTAAGTAATATCTCTTAGCATTCATCATTAAGGTGTGCTAACATTTCCACTTGCATGTAGAGATATGCTTAGGATTCATCCATGTGCATGTTACACATGTTGAAAAGAAATAAAATGTTGTGTGTTTTGTGCTAGTAATTCACTTTACTTAATCTTAAAATGCCTTTCTCTTTGAATAGGTTTGTTTAGGGAAAATCTAAACTTAGGATTAAATAAAAGACATAATAAAATATTAACTAAAATAAAATTCATTAATGAATCTACTTCAGAAATTACTTAAGGTAAGAAGGGAAGAGAAGTCCTCTTCTATCTTCCTCTCTTTATAACACTTAGTAATTAATTGTATGTTCATTCAAACTAGATCAAATAATGAAATAAAATGTAACCAAATCAACTAAACCACTTAAATGAAATCATCTTCTAAGTTGAACCCTTCATACTTAGAAAACTCTAACCTTAAATCCTAGCTAAGACATATCATACAAGCCTTAAATGGCACACATATTAGGCTAAGTCACCATTTCTTGTCCTATATTAGGGCGGTGCATGCTTTGATGTTTGATTTTATTGTGTAATGTGTTATTTTAGTCTGTATGTTGGGATGTATGTACGTATACTGAATGGTAGGATGATCTTAGTCTAATCGTCATCTTCAGGAAGGGAGTGTACTTAAGGGGCGCTGTAATAAAAATTTAAATGCTTTTTGCTGTGCAGGTTGCTTATACCTCTAAGCATAATCCAAAATAGGTCAGGTGGACTTGGTTACCCATGTGTAAGCTACTAAGTCCAATTTATTCATATACATGCTTGGGATTGTGGGTTTGTTTAGCTAATCTCTATTTTGCAGGTTTTAGTTTGATTTACTTTTCCCATTTTCATGTAATTTTACGATTAGGATTTTGAATGATTGTTATGGGGGATTAGGATAAACATTGGTCATAAGACTATGTCTTATGTACCATGTGAAGCCGTTAGAGCAACCACATTCCAACCAACCAAAATATGAAAGAAAAAAGAAGAATGAAGAAAAAAATGAAGAAATGAAGAATGAAGACCCCCATAACATGAATTCCTTCTTATAATTAATTCATTTATAATCGGGTTGTATAAGGGTGCTACCCAATTTGTTTTAGTTGTGCGGTGGGCAGATCACAAAGGCCTCTTATTCTTTTGCGTTAGCTTTATAAATTATTTGATGTTTATTTAGCTTGTTCATTAAGATGGTATGTTTTCCTAGTTTCTTCCTTACTTCGATGTATAGCCTGGATGATTAGGCTCTTAGGAAAAAAGAAATTTTATATTCAACTAATCAACTCAAAACTAAATAAATAAATAACTCATAACCTTACCTAAAGCCTAGGTTATAAAATAAGATAAAAGATTTAGCAACCCCTTAGCTGGATATTCTATGTTTTCACATCATGCATAAAAAGCATCTTGTTTCACTCTTGTTATGGAGGGCTTCCACCTTTTCTAGAGAACTCAGCTTGATCTTTGAGAGCTGTGGTGGAAACACACCTCCTTTCTTGCTGATTTTGCCCATAATCTAATTTCTCATGCATTAGGCATATAAATCCTATAGCCCGTGTCAAATGAATTGTCCAAAAATGAAAATAAAAATATAGCAAAACTTTGCATTAGATTTAAGTCATTAATCATGCCCTACACAATCTAATCTCTTAAGGAGTGTGTTTAAGGACTTAGTCTCTTTCTAAATAAATAACATCTTAGCTATCTTACAAAAGCATATGACTTGCCTACATGTATTTAAAATCATAGGAGGAGTTAGGCCACCCCCAGTAAGTCCAAATGGTTGATTTATCCTCTCTTGTGGAGGTAAACCAAGTACCAATTTTTTGCCTTAGATTTAGGTCATGCCTTGGCCCTTGCCAAAGCTCCCTAGATTTAGGTTTAGAGGTTGCTACTTCCCTTTGCACGCTATAAGCATAAATCCTCACCTCTCAGGTATTTTCATGATCTTATATCATGGAATTGTAAGTCCTAGATTTCTAATAAAAAATTAACTCAAATAAATAAATCACTTCAATTTCAAAAATATAAAGTCAAACCATAGGATAGTTTGGGATGCTTACTAAGCTTCCTAGTATCATAAGCATCCCCTACTTATCTTCCTTTGATTTCGATAATAAGTCCCTCCTCTAGGTCAATCCCACTTGATCTTCTAAAAATAAACAAATTGATTAATAGTCTTATCTTTGAAATCTTTGGAGACAACGATCATTTATCTTAATCGAGAGTGTTCTTAAGGAATCTCATTCCTTAGGATGTAATTAACTATGGGGGCATGCTTCCATAGGGAACTTAACAACCCCAGTTTAAAATAAACCATACTTTACTTTTTCATGTAAAGTAGGGGAAGAATCTCTGGTACATTCGAAGACCCATAGTCCTTAGGAGTCTTATTAAGGTGATTAGGTCTATTGTAGGATGGTGACTTTTATCTCTTAAGATAGTACATCATTCCTCAATGCCATACCTGGTCACCCTAATAAGAACATCTACAGATCTGTGTGGTGTCCAACATAAGAAGTGTTTGAATATTTTTTTTGGTTCTTCATTTATTTTTTTCTCTTTCAGAAAGATTAGATGAAGAATCAAAAATATTTTACCACAGATACATATGAATGTATAAATAACTAAGAGAATGAAAATCATGAAACTTATATTTTGTTTAATTTAATTATTTATGTATATGAATCAAAGCTCTATTTAAATTCTAATGTTAAAATACATAAGAATGAAATCAAATTGGTACATGCCATTATAAAAAATAGGGAAGTGAGGTAATCAAATGACCTTCTTGAGGCTACTTAAAGCCTCGTATTCTCAGCATATCCAGACTAGATATACATTACCATTCAAACTTATGTAAATCAACATGTGAATAAAGGAAAGAGAATTTACTTCATACACTTTAAACACCATAAGTACTTGCATCTTTTATGTATTTATAACTATCTTTACTACCATGTCATCATTCATTTATAAGCTTTTGAAAAATATATTTGGATTTAATAGTGATAATATCCACACATATATTAAATTAAATCAACACATGCAAGCTTTACATAAATGAAACATTTGATTTAATTTATTTTTTTTTAAAAAAAAATACATGGATGCATGAAATTAAATGACATAAAATATTTAACATGATTGGAAAAGGAATGATCAAATACAAACATGTGATTTATTCAATCAAATTAATTTCTAAGGACAATCATACTAAATAAAATCAATTAAAATGAACTGAAGATTCTTTATTAATTTAGTTTTGAATTTTGATTTGATTTAAAGAGGAGATTATATTTATTATTTTATCCCATTCCCATGTTGGTAATCATAATGTGTTTAAGGAAAAGTAATTAAGTCTTTTATGATTTAATTAGGTTCAAATCAATAAGCAATCCATTTGGTTTCCCTTGTATGAGGGCCTTTAGGTTTCGACTTTTTTGAAAAAAAATGGAAAAGGGAGTCTCATTTTGTAATGATAGTCCATGGTAGACCTAGCCCACATGGACAAGGCTAGGTGGCTAGGCCAGACCCCATTTGGGGTGTGTGAGGGCTGCCAAGTGGAAAGGGGAAGTGGACTTTGCTAATTTGGGCAACATCCCATATGGGGTGGCATATCCAAGGAAGATCTCATTGGGTTTGGCTCTAGTTAGGTTTGGGCTGATTTTGGGCTGACCCAAGATGGGTTTGGGTCTTGTTTGGTCAGGTTCCAAAGTGTCATAGGTTGGTTCAAAAAGGTTTAACTCAATTTGACCCTTATAGGTCAAATTGGGCTAGTTGAATTGGTCAAATCAAACCAAAGCTTGGGTTAGATTCAAATGATGATTTAAAATTTTTTGGTTCAAGTGGTTTCAATCAATTTGGCCTATGTTTGATTTAGGCTCATTTGGATTCATATAAGTCAAATGGGTCAAGTTGACCAATTTGATCAAATTGACCAAATTGGCTTTGGTTAAGTGTTGGTTTAAGTTCAATTGGTCAATTGGATAGGATTGTAGGCTTTGGTTTGAATCAATTTGGATTTAATTTGGATTTAGGCTAATTTGACCCTTTGGTCAATTTGGGCTAAGTTGGTCAATTAGGTCTAATTGGTCAAACTAGGCTCAATTATGGCTTTGGTCAAGTTCAATAATCAATTTAGGATGAACTTGAGCTATTGGTTGCTAATCAATTTGGGTTGGATCATGATTTGACCAATTTTGGCCTTTTAGGTCAATTTAGATCAACTTGGATTAAATGGCCAATTGGGTTTGGTTTGGCTCAATTGATGGTCAAGTCATGTTCAATTATTGATTATGGATTAATGTGAATCAATAATTTTAATTAATTTGATGTAGGATGAGTTTTGGTTAGTTTGGGTTCAAATGGGTTAAAGGTTGACTTGGTTTGACATAATTTAAGGCAATTGATCATCTTAGGGTGATTAATGGTCATGGTATGAGGTTTGGATGGGCTTGGTTCAATCCAATTTGGGTTGGAATAGAACTTATTTAGAAGGGTTCTTTAGGTCACTTTGAGTCAAGTGAATCTAAATGGGTTAATGCGCTTGGTTTTGGTTTGATTAAAGTTTAGTTGAATTTGCATATGAGTTTAGGATTGAAATATAAATTCAACAGCAATCAATTTAGGCTATGATGGGTTCATTTATAATTTTCAAGTCAAAAGGGCTAAGTTGGGCTTTACTTGGGTTGATTTCAATTTGGCTTAGTGATTCTAGGATTCATTTATATTTGGGAAGATAGTTGATGGAATAATTTATTCAAGAAAAAACCCATAGTCCTTAGGATTTAATTTGATTTTGGATTTCATTTCGATCATTAGAATGTGAGTTTCATTTATATTTGGGAAGAAAATTGAATGAATGATTGATTTATAAATAAAAAATCAATTGAGTTTGGGTTGATTTGGGTTAAGATTTACCTAAGCTCATGGAGGTAGGTCCATAAGGCTTAGCTTAGGATTTGATTGGATTTGGATTTAGTTCAATTTATTTTTGGTTATTTGAATTGATATTACATTTATATTTGTGAATATAAATGAAGATAGGATTGATTCATGAAGAGATCAAACAAGTTTGATTGAATTAGGTGGAGATTTGACTAAGTCCATGGAATTCAATCATAAGGCTTAAGAAGGATTTGGGAGTTCAAATTTGATCTTGGATTTCAATCATTTGGAATTCAGTTTGGACTTGAATTTGATAAATGATTGAGGATTGAATTGATCTTGGAGAAAATCAATTGAATTTGGAGTTAAATTTGAATTTGGCTAGAGCTAAGTCCATAAGATAAAATCATAGGGCTTATGAAGGATTTTGATTTTGGGTTTCATCATTTGATTTGAAATTTGGATTTGAAATTGAGTTTGATGTTTCGATTGAGAAGGTGAACATAGGTTGGGTTTAGGCCATAGGTATGTGATTTTCTTAAATCCCTAAGACATAGCCTAATCCTATGATTTGACCCTTCTAAGTCTCAAGGCTTAGGCTAAGTGTTCACCTAATCACTAGAAGTATCTTAAGACTAAAGAAGTCTTAGTGTCTAAAAGACTCCTAAGTCTAAGATGAGGAGAGAACTCACTCCAAAAGTGAAGTCAACAACTTACCAAAGATGAAATGTCCCATCAAGTCATAAAATCAGATGGCAATACTGCTAACCTCTAATTGAAGGCTCGAATGACCAGAAAAGTCATTGGAATTGATTTGATTTCAAAGTGTACTCGGTATATTGATCTTGGCATAACTGAACATACAGCTCCCATAAACTTTTCCAAAGATCAATATAATTCCTCCCAACTATTAAAATAACTTTAATTGCCTTACGATGCGCATCCCAAGCATTCATATAAGACACTCTTATATTAAATTTGGACTCTATATGGCCTATAATTTCTTTAGGCTTTAAATCTAGTTGACGTCTTACTATAGGTTGAATAAAATAATTGATAAATTATGATGTACATTATCTATGTCTAGTATTCAACACTGAATAGCTACAGGTATGAGGTGAACCAATATTGTCAATCTTCCATGCTACCCAATCTCTTACTTGAGTTTGCATGTAATAGCCACATACAAGGTGTCGTTGGGTGAGCATGATACATGCACATTACAATGAACTTTATCTTATTTGATGCATATATCATAAACTCAATATTATTTAGGATAGACCATCCATGAAGAGTGAACTGAAATTTTTTCTTATCATGAAAGCACATACCTTCTAATAGTTCATCTAGAATGTAATTTTCTTGTTCAAAACTTGATTCATTTAACGACCCATCAAATGTGAGCTCTTCATCCCATTCTTAGTTGTTTAAGCACTACACATGTACTCATTGTTAGATAATAAGTATTTTTTAGTATAACTTGTTTTGATTGAGTAGTCTCTAATCAGGCATCCGGCCCTGAAACATGGCTCTATGGCCCTTAAAGTAGGCCTGTCGGCATTACTATCATCATTGTCATTAATATGACTACTTATTGCACTAGGAATAGTTTCATATCCCTCATCTTCAGATAATGAAATAATATAATCACCTTGAGGGTCACGCATAAAATTAGAACTTGTCCCAATAAAATAAGCATATTCTATTGGTGAGAGTTATATGCTACAACTTGAGTAGTTAATTGTGAAGCTGGTGTAATGTACTCAGTCCAAACTAGAGCTCTCTAACACTCCTCAATATTATCTACTTCTCATTCTTCATATGTTATTTCCTCAACTTCAACATAAATAATTATACGTTGCACGCATGCTGCATTAACTATAGACTCACAGACTTCATCATCAGTAATGTGAATTGCAATAAATCCAGCACCAATAGAAAACAGGCTTGTAAGACTTACGTGGAACTTTGATGGATCAAATTTCAATGACCTCATAATTTGCTTCAATAAGTCTGTGAAATTAATATGCCATGGGATCTGTATATGATGATTTTTCCCACTGGTATAAGACAGAATAAAATCTTCACTTACAGTGAGTTCACCACAATATAAAACTATACAAATTGTATAAATTCATTTTTAACTCACACCAGCATGATACAAAGAATCATTTATCTCACTTGGTTAAAAAAAAATTCAATTAAAAGGAACATACACTTTATGCATTTGACTCAAAAAAAGTAATATGTGAAGTGTTAAAGTTACTGTATATTTAGATCAACACTTATTATATGAAAATCCTTAAACAGAACATACCCTAAATGATGCATGAAAATTGAATATAAAGATTCTACAGAACATACCCTAAACTTAATAAATTGATCTTACAAATCTCATATCAATATTTCTACTAAACTAAAGTTACATGTCCAATAAGAATAATTATAACCTCCAAATAATATTATTTCAACCTAAACCCAAAATCTAATATGTATTTCCAAAATGCCTAGATCTAATGAAATAAAGGCACCAAAGTAATAGTCTACTTTAAAATTAAAAAAATAAGCATATCATACAAAATAAAACCCTATATAATAAGATTTAATAGAAAAATATATTTAGGTTACAAAATACCTAAATTGGCGGCCAAAAAATAAAAGGAGACGACTGTCTGAACATGATTCTATAAAACTTAATAAATTGATCTTGAAACCACAAATCAATATTTATACTAAACTAAAGTTGCATATCCAGCAAGAATAATTATTACCTCCAAAAATAATATTTCAACCTAAACCCTAAATCTAATATGCATTTCTAAAATACACAGATCTAATGAAATAGAGGTACCAAAATAGCAATCTACCTTAAAACTAAAAATAAAACCCTATATAATAAGATTTAACAAAAAAAAATATTTAGGTTTCAAAATACTTAAATTAGCGGCCAAAAAATAAAGGGAGGTATGTCTCTACGGTGGCAACAACAAACTTCTCCACCACGGGTGGCGTAGTCACCGTCAAAAAATGGGAGCAGCCTATCAGTTTTGGCTGAAAATATAGGCCAATGCTAATCGCCCATTGAATGGTTACTGGGCCTAAAATTAATTTTTTATGCTTAATTAACTAAATTAATTCTGAATCAAGCCTAATTTAAAAAATTAGCCATATCCTAATTCCTCGGGCCCTCCAAGTCATAGCATTCCACCTTTGTTTTCCTTCCAGAGTTTACAGCTACAACATCCATCCTCTCAGCCCACTTCCCATTATTTCCTTATCAAATTAATTTAGGCCCATTATTTGGAGTCAACTGAATCTAAGTCTTAAGACAATATGTGAGAAGTGAAAATCTTAGGGAATTATATTTATCATACTTTGATGTTTAGATAAATCCTAATTATTCCTTATTACCAAATAGCCTTTTTATTATCATATTAGAGTGGGATAGATGAGATATGAGATTCCATAATTTATATTTATTCTTTTGTTTTACTGGTAGGCAACACTCAAGCTAATTTCTATTAAATCATGCCACTATTTTGCTATCAAACAATCATCTTGTTATGGGAATATGGTGAGGTGGATGACAAGTAGAATTAGTGAAGATTTAAGGAGGCTAATCTCACCACTTGACAAAGCCTAGACCAAACCTAACTCAAATCTTATTTCAGAATTAGCAATCTTTTCTATTTATGTTCAAATCTCTCCAAAATTTATTGCTTTACCTTTAATTTCAATTACAATTTATTCAAAGTGTAAATATGAATATGAGCTTCATTAAATTGCTTTTACACATCTTTCTTGATGCTGGTGGGGAAAACTTATGGTTGCTTGCAGGTGCATAAGTACTCATACACATATTTTTTGGCATGGTGGGAAAATATGTGATTTTTCTTGCAAGTTAAAAGACTCATACATGCTTTTCTGATGGATGGTACATTCATGGTTTAAACACTTACTTTCTTGGCATGGTGTAAGGCCCAAAGATACGAGTAGCATGTGGGGATGATGATCGCTAAAATATTATCGGATTTCACACTAATGGGATACCTAAATAATTTAATGTAAAAATGAGCTATAAATATATAATCAATATTTAAGCTAACATTACAGTTACAAAAGTACCCGTACACACCTTTCTTGGCATGGCGGGAAAAATTTACGTTTTATGTAGGTTCTTGAAGACCCATATATGTCTTTTTTTTTTGCAGAATGATGCATTTGGCCGTGGTATTTACACCACTCATATATACCTTTCTTGGTATGGTGAGTAGGCCCAACATACTCGAAGTTGCCCCTATATAGGGAAGACACCAGGATGCTACCTAAATGTCAAAATTTTATCATAAAATTTATACTCACAATGAAACTCAATCAAAATAAATAGCATTTTTCAAGTTCCCAAAATTTAAATTGATATTGAATTAAATTATATGTTATATATGAAATTGATTTAAGACAAAATTGAAAGGCTATGCTTCAAATAAAATTCAAACTAAAAAAATAATTTAATTATAACTTCTGAGCTCAAAATTAAAAATTAATGATGACATCAAGTTGAATTTGGACTATAAGGCTTGGAGGCAAAGAACATTTATAAGATTCAAATTTAAGTGAGCTTCAAAGATGGATTGAGTGAACATGAACGATACTTTATAGTCTTTCACTTCAACATGATATAAAGATAAATCCAATCAAATGCATAATTGGATTATCGAAAGCTTGTAATAGGGTTGAAGAATAACCTTCAAATGTAAAATTCAAATGAGACTTATAGGTGATCTCAATAGAAATCAATTGAATTTGAAAACTCAACTTCAAGCAAGGACTAAATAGAGATAACTTATAAATAAATTTGCATTAAGCTCTATAAGTTGGTTTACAAATGAGAGCTTGATTAGATGGCTTACTAGCAAATGTGAATAGTCAAACTTTGTAATTCATTAAATGAATTGAGAAAATAAATAAGGAGATTTGTAATATGTTTGGAGATATATCCATGAGTACAGATGAAATTCTTTGATGTAGTAACTTAATCAATGAAGAATCAAAAAATGAAAGTGATTTTGCATTAGCTTAAATGCAAAAATTAAATACCAAACAATGTCTTATGCCACTAAATCTGCAACACAAATTTAGAAGCTGACAAAAGGCATTAATTTCAGTTCTAAATAAACCTCACATGCTTCATAAGGCATTTACTAAATTCAACTTGGATATTTTTAAAATTCATATAAATATCATGATGATTTTAATTTGATATGCATGCATCATAAGATAAACTAATTGAATTCAACTACTTTGAAATTCATATCAAATCGTTGGTATCAACATATAGTAAATTATTTGAATGTTCATATGAACACTTGAATTAAAAAACCAGGATGGGCCCCGACATAGTGACAAATGTCTAAACTAAGTGCCTAAGGATGCTTGTGGGTTAAAGATGAAATCAATTCAATCTTGTATGATGATTATATGCATAAAAGTTAATGAATATCTTCATATGCTAATTTAAGTCAATGAAAAATATGAATATTCAGCTCTATAGAATATAATCATCAATATGCATAATCCTCTATGCTTAAAATAGAGTTGACTGGGTTTGCTAAATGATCAACTTCTAAATGAACCTAAATTACATTGGATCATAAGACTCAATCATCTATGTTTACAATATAGTTGTCAAAGTCTGTTATGATACCAATTTTCTAAATAATTTAAATTGTGCATAAGTCATAGACTTGATTCTTTGCTAAGTAGTTGACAAAGTCTACTCCAATAATGGTCGTGTTGATTATAAATTCTAAGTGGAGGGGAAATTATCATTAAAAGATACTTGAACTCTAAATTAATTCATTATAAAACTAAATTTCAACTAAGTAAATATTTGAACCAAATAAAATTTATTATTTAAATACTTAAAGAAAATAATTCATCCACCCATTCAGCATCATTTGTTGGGGATGACAGATTAAGAAAACTCTAGCTGATAAAAGAGATAATGTTAAGTTAAATAAATCACTATATTCAAACTCAAACAATTTAATACCAGTAAAATGTGGCTAGTTCCCCTCTGTCCATGTGATTTTTCTTAAATGATACCACATAAAATACGATTATGACTAGGGTTCTCTGACTGGGTGGTTTGGCCCATGAATGGCTCCACTATATTACGATCATGACTTTAACCTGCATGTTTCTCAATGGCTTGGCCCTTTGAGTTATTAATCATATGGTATATTTGATAAGCACAAACCCTTTTTGTCAGCTAAGGTAAACTTAATATTATCTCCTTGTACAAATACCACCTCAGGTCTAGAAAGATTACATGGATGATGAAACACATGCTTACTGAAAGGGATCTTTCGATTAGGTTAGGTCACTACCTCCTTTGGCTAAGTAGACTAGGGACCACGATAACCTGAGATGACGGAACCATGGATCTTGATGGAGCACATCATCATTCCACCAACCATATGCTTTAAGTCAATGAATGGTGAATTCCATAAATCATCAATACTCCACCTACTACTACTATACGCTAAGCAATTAGTGATATAATGATTATACTTATTCAAAAATTCTCTTTAATTGGGATGGGTAATTAACTATGAGTGCTTGTGCTTATTGGAAACTTGGAACCAGTTCTAAAATCCTCATATAACTAGGATGAAATCTCTAGGTAGTGACTTATCTACTATTCCATCTGCCTTCTAAAAATTTTTCTAACATAATTCAAACTCTTTTCATCGAGAGGTCGGTGGTGAATTTTCAGAGCCCACAATAATTTTGAAGCATAGGAGTTGTTGACTTATAGCTCATATAAGTGGGCAATAAGTTTAGAAGAGCCAAGATGGGTTCATATTCTTTAGTGGGAGAGAACATATAATTCATAATTTTTCTTGTATGTCATTAGGCTAGATTGAGTTTCAAACTTATGATGAAAGCACCTTTAGACATATGGACATATTGTATTGTTTCTCTTTTACTACAAGAATAAGTCACCACCTTTTAAGTATTCCTATGGGTTTGTGCTATTGGGATATAAGCACTATCTTTCTAATATAATGTAAACTCAAAAAAAATATTCTTAACTTAGAAAATATAAAGCCATTTCATAAGATATGTTGGAGTGTTTACTAGATTTTCTAATATCTAAATACTTTATGCTTTCTCTCATTTGGAATTTAAAAATAACTATTCTTATTTGGGCTATCCCATTTCACTTTCAAATTTAATAATTTTTGATCTAAAATTAAAAATTTATAGAGACATTAGATGACTACTTTAATCGAGAAATTTTTTTTGGAGATCACAACTTTAAGGATGTTATTAAGTATAAGTAACTTTCAACCAAGATAAAATAATCTTTTCTAATTTTTATCTATGTAAGCAGAAAAATCTCTTATACATGTAGACTTATCAATCTTAGCAATCATTATTAAATGATTGAATCCATCATAAAGTGATATTTTTACCTTTTGAAATAGTATGCTATTTCTTGATATCACATTCAATCACCTGAATAAGAACCCTCATAATCTACATGATGTCTCACATTTTAATCACGACACTCATAAATTCATTTCATTAAAAACTTTATTAAAAATTATGTTGATGGTGCTATCTATGTCAATCAATATGCACTCATTCTAATAATTTTCAATTTTCAAGTTATCAATATTACATTATTATACGAATTCCCTACTATTGGTATATCATCTTTTGTGAAAATAACTAACAATACTTCACCTTTTGATTGTGAAGTTCTCATCAAATAGACTTTTTGATCGAAGTCGTTTAAGGCTATATCAGTAAGAATTTTCTTCTCTAATTCATCTAAGAATAGTGGGCACTACCCTAATAATATGGATAGCTTCTATTTGAACTAGTTTGTTTATAGGCTCTTCTATAGATGTTTTTCTTTGTCTCTTACTATTTGAATTCTCCAAAATGAATCCCTTAAGCTTCCTCACTTTGATTAATTCATCCATTAAATTATTAAATGTTTGCACTCCTCTATATTATGTTTGTAATCCTTGTGGTAAGCGCAATACTTCTTAGGATCTCTAAGGTGACTTCCAGCTCCCAATTATTTGGAATAATCTTTATTTTGGATAGCTTTAACAAGTTCATCCATGGACTCGAATAGGTGCTTGTAGGCTCTCCTACCTCAATAGCCTCTTCTTGACTCAAAATGAATTCTCATTTTCATAGGATGAATCTATCCTTTATAAAAAAAAAAATCTTCTCTTATTAATCTATGTTGAAGACAAATTCTCTTTTCTTTGGTGAAGTTTTGAAATCTCCCATTTATCATACTACTCTATCAATCTCTAATCTTTCTAGAAACACAATTGTACTCTTCTGCATTATATGACTATTGGTGAGTTCAAATAATTTAGCAAGAGTCTTTGGCTGCTAAAGATCAAGTGTGTAGTGAAATGTTCTTTATCCCATACCATAAGGAAGCCTGAGAAATAGCTAGCTTTAAATTTATTACCTCTAGCAGCTTCTTCTGAAAATAAGTGATGAACAATCTTGGTGACTCTTGTAATACCTGCTTCATTTGTAAAAGAGATAAATTTATCATTAATTTTTTAGCACTAGCTAATTGAGTTTAAACATCAGCTTAATAAGGTGATCACTTTTAAAGGCATGTGAGTGAATCACCTAAGAGCCAACTTCTTAAAAGTTGTGAAGAATAGCCTATGTTAAAAGCATTATTTATATTTAGCAGATAAACTCTTGACTCAAAGTAAGTAATATGATTGACAAAATTAGTCTTTCTCTTGTAGAAATCAAGATTCGTGATTTTGAACTTCTATAGTAGCTTAGCTTCAAGGAAAAAGTATTCTCTTATTGTTGTTTATTCTCTCCCTCTTCTTGGTAAGAATAATCTTTTTCGTTATTAGGGCAATATGTCTCATAGTCATCATGAATGGATATCGATGGAAATGCTCTTAGCATTGCTAGCCTTCTTCTTTTGATGATTGAGCTTAAAAATATAGTTGACATTTTAACTAGGAGCAAATTTTAGGAATTCTCTCTATAACATTTTAAATTTTATTTGTCATTCTTTCTCAACTTCAGCTAATTATCTTGCAGTTATAAATTCCTGGTTATTCTTTATGTTGAATGAGTATTCTCTATTTTGATATACTTCTAAACTTTTTTTTTAGCCAGCGATATGCATCCACGGTCACTGTATCTTTGAAGATATTAAAGGTAAAGAGTCTAAGAGTACACCACTAGATTAAAAAAAAAAAAAAAAGAATGTGGGAGAAGGGGGTTTGATAATTTTATTACAAGAAATTTGCATAAATAAAATATTTTTGTGTTAAGGGTACATAACTCACTTTATAATATTAGACATCATATTTATAGATTTTGGTCAAAATAGTGTTATTTACATATTTACATTATTGTCATTGATAAAACTAAATTCTTCAAGTCTTAGATTAAATACTATTCATTCCCTAGTCCAAATCTCTCTTTGTAATTCAAGACTTATATATATATATATATATATATGCAAGGGTTCAACTACACAATTATACTATTATACAATTTAAATGCTGAATTTACCATCTGGTGATTAGTTTATATTTTGCATATTAGTCCGTACATAATCAATTGTCTTCGTATTTCTTGTGCTTCCTATTTTGAAAAAAAAAAAATAATAATAATAATAATTTCTCATTCAATCAACAATAAAAAAAACCCAACAAACAATAACTCACAGTTTTAACATAAGCGTTTTTATGCATTACATAAACAAAAAATATTTCAAAAACAACGAAACAGACTAACTCATATAATAATTGTAATAAAAATATTAAGGGCTGTTTGGGATTAATTTTGTTTTATATTTATTATTTTTATTTTTATGCTATTTTTAAAAATATATTTATTTGAGGTCTTTTTTTATGTATGTTTATTATTTGTTTTTAAAAATAAATAATATTATTTTTAAAAATACTTAAAATAATTTTTAGATATTTTTAGTAAAAATAATAGTTATCATCAAATATATTTTACTTTAAAATAAAATATTAAAAAAAATAAAATCTAAAACAAAAAAATAATAATAAATAAAAGTGATCTCAAACAAACCCTTGATAAATGGATGATGGGGCTTATTCTTAGTTTTATTTATTGAATATTCATCAAATTAATTTAATTTTTGTCCATATTAAAATCTAAAATTTTGTCTTCTTTTTTTTTCTTAAGTCAAAGTCGTGTTAGCCATTTGACTTCATTTGGCAAACTTTTCTTTCCCCTAAATTAGCCTTTCTTAACATTTCCATATTTCATGCATCTTTCCTTATATTTGCTTTCCAATATGTATATAAATAAGCTGCGGTTGTTTTTTTAGTAAAAAAATTCTGTCAGAATATCGAATTAAACTAATATATATATCATATATTATTTTAAATAGTATAAAATTAAAATAATATAAATAAATTTCATAAGTAATAGAATTAAATTATTTGACTGATAATATAATTATATGAAAAGATGATATATTGTAAGAAAATTACTCTAATCATTATAGGATTTTTAGATACACTATCATCTTATTCTTATATATTTACAAATTAATTATTTTTTAATATCAAAATTTTAAATTAACATTCAGATATTGAAATTCATAACAAAAGCTCAACTCATATTTTTTATTTTCGTAAAATTCATAATGATTTGATCGTGATATGTAAATACATGAATCTCATAGTTTAAGAAAATGATAAATGATTAAATTGTAAATATATATATTTTAGATGTTTGATTTGTAAATATTCCTTATATATATTATATCAGAATTTTTTATGATTTTTTTCGTTTATTTTTTATTTTTAGAGTGTTGAGCGAATTAATCTATTTTTGTGATGGAGCCGTGGCTGGTTAGTGTACACCAATTGCACAGCGGCTGCATCGAATCTTAAAAGGCCCTCCGCTAAAAGATCCCATTACGAAAGCCTCCACCAATTCTCCAACTTGCCTTAACCCTCACCAATGGTCGCTGCGACCGCCTCTCTTGCCGGCCGCCTATCCATACCTAAACCGAATACCCTCGTTTTCTTCCCTCTCTTAAAACCCTTCAAAGCCTTCCATCTCCGCCACCTCACCGTCGCTGCGGCCCAGTCTCCAGACTCCTCCTCCTCCTCTCCCCTCCCCGACCTCCTTTCGGACAAACCCCGCGACGAATGCGGCGTCGTCGGTATCATCGGCGACCCGGATGCTGCCTACCTGTGCTCTGTCGCCCTCCACGCCCTCCAACACCGCGGCCAAGAAGGCGCCGGCATCGTCTCCGCTAACCGCTCCACACCTGGCTCCCCTGTTTCACTCCGCTCTGTCACCGGCCTCGGCCTTGTCTCCCAAGTCTTCCAAGACAAGTCCAAGCTCGACTACCTCTCAGGCTCTGCCGCCATCGGCCACGTTCGCTACTCAACCGCCGGTTCCGCCTCCTCCCTTGCCAACGTTCAGCCCTTTCTCGCAGGCTACCGCTTCGGCCAGCTCGCCGTAGCCCACAACGGTAATCTTGTCAATTACTCGTCTCTCCGTGCCCGCCTTGAAGACTCTGGCTCCATCTTCAACACCTCCTCTGACACCGAGGTCGTCCTCCACCTTATCGCCAACTCCAAATCTCGCCCCTTAATATCCCGCATCGTCGAGGCCTGCGAGTCCCTTCAGGGTGCCTACTCCCTCCTCTTTCTAACCGAGAACAAGCTATTCGCCGTCCGCGACCCTTACGGATTCCGCCCCCTCGTCCTCGGCCGCCTCCGGGGCCCCAGCCGCGCCATCGTCTTCGCCTCCGAGACCTGCGCGCTTGACCTAATCGAAGCCGACTACGAGCGTGAGGTAAACCCCGGGGAAGTCATCTTTGTCGACGGGCGTGACATGTCTCTCTGCTCTCTTTGCCTCATGCCTCCTAAACCTCGTAAAGCTTGCATCTTTGAGCACATCTACTTCGCTCTCCCAAATTCCATCGTGTTTGGCCGTGCCGTCTACTCTTCTCGATACTCCTTTGGTGCTACGTTAGCCATGGAATCTCCAGTGGCCAACGCCGATGTGGTTATCCCTGTTCCTGACTCCGGCTTCTATGCGGCTCTCGGCTATGCTTCCCACTCGGGTGTTCCATTTCAGCAGGGGCTCATCCGCTCTCACTACGTTGGCCGGACTTTTATTCAACCAGAGCAGAACATCAGGGACTTAGCTGTGAGGCTTAAGCTGGCTCCTGTGCGGGGGATTTTGGAAGGGAAGTCAGTGGTTGTTGTTGATGACTCCATTGTCAGGGGAACAACAAGCTCTAAGATTGTTAGGCTTATTAAGGATGCAGGAGCAAGGGAAGTTCATATGAGGATTGCGAGCCCTCCTATTATTGGTTCTTGTTACTATGGGGTGGATACTCCCAGATCAGAGGAGCTAATATCTAATAAGATGGATGTGGAAGGAGTGAGGAATGCAATTGGCTGTGATTCACTTGCCTTTCTGTCGCTTGAAAGTCTTAGAAACATGCTTGGAGAGGAGGCGCCGAGTTTCTGCGATGCTTGCTTCTCAGGGAACTATCCTGTTCCACCAATTGAGAATGAGGCAGAGAGGTTGGTAGCAGTGGAGGAAGAGTGAGTTCACCTCTTTCTTTCTGTGCCTTGTTGAGATTATGATGATCCTTTCAGTCTGGAAGGGAAGTTTTGTTTATCCTTTTCTTGAGAATTTTTTTTTTTTTTTGTGTGTATTTTACTTTTTATTTTGCTCGAGTCTAAACTGTTGGAATTGTTAGAGTTTAAACTATTATATTATATTAATTAAGATTATATAATATTGATTTCTGTAAATATCTTTATGATTGATGACATTTTATTTTATTATTTTTTCTTATGTTCTTCTCTCTTGTTTGTATATAGACATATTTGTACGAGCATTATGATTTATCAAGTAAAGATATAATATTTTATAATTTTAAAATATTTTAATAATTTTTGTTATTATATTTTTATTGATCTTTTATCTTTTCTGTAACTCTACAAGTATTTAAATTAATCAAATAAAAATCAAGAATATAGCCTTTGATGATTTCTAAGAAGAATAAGGTTGATGATGATAGTGTACTCTTATGTTATATTTTATTGTTCTTCAGAAGCTGTTTTCTTTGGCACATTTGGTAGGAAGAATTCCTGACTTATGTCTTACTCTTATGTTATATATGACATCTGCTTTAATGGTTCTTTGGCACCTGCTTTAATGGTTCTTTTACATATGCATGCAATAATATATCAAAGTCTGATGCAGAAATTTAACAATTTTCTATCTAAGCTTTTATCACAAGATAAATTCCATTTTTTTCTCTAAAATTTGAGCAGTGTTTAATGCAGGTATAACTTTAAAACCTTCATTTTAAGTTCTTATCATTTTTTGAGAGTCATCAAAGATTTCAATTTGTGTTCTTGATGTTAAATAGTATGATAATTTAGTTAATGTGCTTTTTATTGAATCTAGATATATTCATGAAGTATATTAGAACTCGCTAAGGGATAATCAACTGAGAAAATTGTGTTAAGGAGAGAGAAAGAATAAGAGAAGAAGGCTCTTCTTTAAGGAAGAAGAAGAAAAAAATTTGGTTGGTTCATCCTGTGGCGAAAAGATCACAAAAGTTTCTTCTTCCATAGTGAAATCGCCTACAACTGCAACTTTGGTTGGTTGATCCTTTGGATGTCCAAAAATTTGGATTGAATCAATCAACTATAATGTAGAATCAAGCTGAACCAAACATCAATTTAGTTTGGTTGTTTCAGTTGGGCTTTAGATAAATCAAAGTTAATTACTTTTGAAATTTATTTATATAGTTTATTGTTTTAAGCATTTTTTTCATTGCACAATTGAGAAGCAATAAGCATAATCAAGATCTTTAATTTTAAAAGCAATTGGTTGTTTCCATATACTTCTAAAAATATGGCTAAAATCAATTAGTTTTTTTACTTGAATGATGGAAAAAGTTTTAATTTGATAATATTTAATGGATTTTTAGTTTTATTTAAAATTTTGAATCACTAACCAATCTAATAATTGAAAATTTAGTATTTTAATAATTAAAATTAATATAGAAGTGACTAATTTTAAAATTAAATTAAAACAACATGTCTTTATCTTGTTATGTGTGGTCAGTTACATGAATTTTTTTTATTTTTTAATGTGTCCTATTAAGTATCATTTTTATTTAATCTTAATAAATTAAGATAATTTTTTTATACTTTTAATCAAGTCTTTTAAATCTCTCATTATCTTTCTTAATATATATTGAATCTAATGCATCTACTCTCTTGATTAAATCATTAGACGATCGATGTTTATGTGATTAAATAATGTAAGATAACTCTCTCTAATCTTATTTGTCACTGTAGTTACTCTAATTTTATCACGTATATAATCGTTTCTCATTTTTATCTTTAAATGTAAAGCTACTCATGTACCTAAGCATTCTCATCTGCAACAACTAATTTTATTCTTTTTTTGGCTAACATTTTGTGCCATAAGGCACTTCAAGTCTTACCATCATCTTATAAAATTTTCTCATGAGTCTAAATGGTACTTTTCTATCAAAGCAGATCGGATGCATTCCTTAACATCCCCATCTATATCACCATCACTTTGAACAAAAAACCTGAGATATCCAAAATATTCACTCTTTTAATGACTTGATCACAGCTCTATTATTAGACTTTTTATAACTAAAATCACACTTTATACATTTGATTTTAGATTTATTCAAACGAAAGCCTTTAGATTCTGAGATTGACCTCTATAATTCAAGCTTTTCTTGAACTCCCTCTTTAGTCTTATATTATCAGCAAAAACATACCCAAGATTAAAATTAGCTCAAGAAGATCGTTCGCTCGAAAGTCGACTAATTTGCTCGAATCGAGATCGGCTAAGCAACGAGCCGATTTTCGAGCAAATGTGGCTCGAAATTTTCGAGCCTGAATCAATTTCGCCGCTCAGCGGATCAGCAGAATCGCTTCGCCGCAGCCCGAAACAGATCGACAACGAGTCGGCTGCATTTCGAGCGGTTCGTTGGATTTTGAACCGATGAAGCCGCTCGTTTCACAATCGAGATCGATTCAACTCAAACTTTCAAGCATTTTCGAGCTGATTTTTTGAGATTTCGATGACTATGACTGCTCAAATCGCTCAAACACTACCAAGATACATCTTGTAAATGTCTAATAAGAACATTGATAACTTAAATCAAAAATATATGGACTTGAAGCTAATCCTCAATATAATTCAACTGAAATAAGAAAATATTTGGTCAATCCTCATTGTGTTTGAACACAAGTAGCTCCATCATACAAATCCTTAATGACTTAAATATAAAAAATATTAACTCCTTTTTTCTAGAACTCTTCAGAGCATCTCTCGTGAAACTTTATTATATGCTTTATCTAAATCAACAAATATCAAAAGTAGATCCTCCTTACTCTCTATACTTTTCATCAAACCTCAAAATCTACCCAACATAAATCTAAATTAGTTTTGAGAAACTTATGTATCACATCGTAATATATACTCAATTACTCTCTCTTATAATTTTAATGTATGGCACATTTACTTAATTCATCTATAATTTCCACACCCTTATGCATCACATCTATTCTTAAAAATATGGGTCAATAAACTCTTTCTTTACTCATCCAACATTTCTTAGTCTTTAAAATAATATTAAAATGATTATTAAGCTAAAAAATTCATTGATCTCCTAACCATTTTATACTTTTATTAGAATATTATCAGGTCTTACTGTTTTTTCACACTTCATTTTATTTAAGGTCTCTCAAATCTCAATTTTACTAATAACATAATGAAAATAAAAATCTCTATTTTTATTTAAAGCATTAAGATTACTAAAGTCAATCATATTCTCATAATCTTCATTGAAAAATTTATCAAAATATCGCATCCACTTATGTCGAAAAGAAAAAAAATTTTATCTCTATTCTTAATGCATTTTACAAAACTAAATCTTTACCTCTCTAATTTCTTTGCTTAGTTAACTTATACATATATCTTTTAACCTCTTTAATCCCTAATTTATTATATAAATTAATAAATATAGAATTCTTTGCATCACATATTACTTTCATAGAATTCTTACAGGTCACTCTATATCTTTTCAATTTTCCAAGTTTTTACATCTAAATAAATTTTTACAACAAATTTTATTTTTGATCTTTTATTGCATTTTGACTCCACCATTAACTATCTTTATTAATAGTAGTATTTTCTAGAGTTATATTTTTTGCAATTTGTTTAATCTCATTTGCTACTTTTAGTTACATAACATTAGTTTTCTCATAAAAATTTCAAAACCTAAGATATTGTAACTTACTCTTAAAAATATTTTTATTAGTGTTCTTTAAATATTCACAAATCTTAAGAAAATGCATTCATTTATTTTTAATCTTCCAATCTTTTATCTTAAAATTCACAACTAGTTATCGGTATTAGTTGCTTACATTTTTTTACTTGGAATAATTTATAATATTTACAATATAATGATTATATTCACATTTTTCTTGTAAGAAAACAATCGAAATATATTTTACTAGGTCCATTCTTATAAGTGATAAAAAATTTCTATCTTTTTCTTAAATAAAGAATTAGCAATTATAAAATCATAAGCTAAAGTAAAATCTAAAATAGTCATATCCTTCTTCATTAGTCACTTTATACTCATAGCTATCGTTAATGCTTTTAAAATCTTTTATTTTTTACAAGCATATATATTTAAATCTCCTACAATAAATACTCTTTTTTTAGATGTATCATTTGTATTAATCCTTTTAGAACATTATAAAAAAAAATTTGAGCATACATCCAAACCAACTTAAGGGGCTTAAGCACTTATAATATTAATAATCTTAGTCTCAATAATAATTTTAAAACTATAATTCTATTAATTTTCATATCATTATCTTTTAAACTCTTATCTATAATTAGACACGCATCATTTTTAGTATGACTCATACTATAATACCTTAGTTAAAACCTAAACAATTAGTCTCTTATGTCTTCTTGCCAACTACCATCAGCAGTTCATCATCCTACCATAATCACTTGACCACCTGCGAGCCACCATTGTTGAACCATAGCTCGACCACTATCGTCGATTGACATAGCCATCCAACCACCACTGTAAGACCCCATCCATAATATTGTTGACCAGCCACCTTCATTGAACCATTATCCGATTGCAATCATTAATCCACTACCCGATCACCTTCATTGGACCACCGCTCAACTACTATTACTAGTCTACTGCCTGACCGCCACAATTAGATCATCATTCAATCACTGTCATTGGACCACTACTCGACTAGCTTCATCAGATAGTTGTCCAACCACCACAGTATATTTGTTGTCTACCAACGTCATCAGAACATTGCCCGACTATATTATCCTAACCATCAATATCCGATTAACCATCACCAGCTAACCCCATTACTTTCAACATTGCCAATAATATTGATGGATGATACCACTTATATGATTCATGCATGCTAATGATACATGTCATCATCTATATAGTTTATGCTTATTATTGACACAAGCCATCATCTATAAAATCAAAGCATATCATCGACTCACGCCAGCACTTATATTAGAGTCTATCTTCTATAATTCATGTTTATTATATTATATCAACTCATTTCTTAATTTTGAGGAATGATGTCATTTGTAAACGTTAATATATATTAGTAAAAATATTTCAACTAAGTCAAATTTTGTGATTTTTCCCTTTTTTAAGATTTTCTATGTAAAAACTCTTATATCTTTATAATTCTTTTTCTATCTATGTGTGATGAATTTTTTACAAAATTATGATGTTAAATATCTCTTTGCAGCCGCAAATCTTCTTATACTCATCAAGATTAATTTTATTTTATTGATACATCCTCAGAAAATTAATCTGATCAAGCACGAATCTCAAGGCATTTTCAGAAATGCTTTGATCTAATCACGATTTCGAAACTTACAATAAAATCGACTGCCTCGATGAGACGAACATAGCAACATCAAGCATAGTCCGAAGCTCGAATCGACGATCAAGCTATCGAGACATGAAAATGGATCGACCGCCAAATGGTCACCAAAACGACATATTTATACGATCGAGCTGCCAAGACGAATCCAAGATCACCCAATTCCGACATCATTAAGATCATCAAAATATACCGTCGATCGGGGATCGATCGCCGTCCGATGGGAGTGGTTGGAGTTTTCCACGAATTTACAAGTCCCGCCACTCCCAAAATCTATAAATAGCTTCATTCTCACCTGGGGACCGAATTGATGAAGAGCTCGAGAACCACCAGACGACGCCGACCATCTATCACCACCGCTACCACCGCAAGTGCTCAAGATCGAGCTCGCCTGGGAGATCGCCTAGGAGAAGACCTGCTCTTTCTCCCGAAGATCAAGAGGTTGCTCCAAGATCGCCTCGCTTTTGGGAAACTTCTCCCTTGGGTTGGAGTTGACCGATATTGTATTTTCTACACTGAATATTGTTTCCGCCTATAAACACCTTCTTCTCCAACTAACGAACAGATCTTTGAACACATAAAAGTTCTACAAGGCCCTGGTTTTTCCTTAACGGGTTTTCCACGATAACCCGTGTTCATATCCCTACTTGTGTTGGATAATTTTGGGCTACACGAAGATCTCGTGATCTACCTAATAAAATTCTCAAGAAGGCCGTCAGTGGGAAAAACAATTCCCTCATTGCTATATCTCCAATATGGTAAACGGGTTTGCGCTCCAACGCCTCTCATTCTCGTGATCAAGGACGCCAAGTCTCCAACACTCTACATAATGACTGTTCCCGTGTGAGGGTCCGCCCCTCTTTGGAAGATCGCGTTCAAAGGATGGAGGATTCCTGAAATTCTTCGACTCTGAGAGGACCGAAAACGCTTCCAACACCCCTGGAAGAGCCACGTTCCGCTCAAGATAATCCGATTTTCTTCCACGAGAATGATTACGGAATGCGATAACAAGAGAACCCTTGGCACCACATCCGATTTGAACTTCTGATACCGCTCTACTCACCCCACACAATGGCACTGATGGTGAAACTCCACGCCACCTTATACGAACTACAGTGAGTTCAAAACAATCAATGATCCATTCTCCGCCGCTTCTTCCAAAACTTCGCCCCTCGCCGAGATCATCTCGCAATACCCATTCGAGATTCAAGCTTCCCAAAGATGGACCTACGATGGCACAACCGATCCACATATATATCGATCACTTTCAATCCATGCACATTTAGCATGCAAATGACTCCTTTGTGTCGTATTCCCGACTCTCAAAGGAGTGCTCAGATTTCTCTATTCGCTGGGGTCCGATCATTTGGAGAGCTGATTTTTTGTAGTAGCTTCGGCGAACAAGAGAATCATCGTGATTCATCACATCTCTCCGAATCGAACGATGGAGAGTCCCTCAAAGAATACTTCCAGGTTCTCCTCTCAAGCCAGATACCGTGAGTAGATCCAACTTTCTGAGGACGCCAGATACTTCTATTCATCATTAATGGAGACCCATTCCTATCGACTGGTCCATCAATAGAGGCACAAATCTCCCTACGGTTATGCTCATCTCTTGAACCACCAAGCGCAAGAAGAAGGTTCCCAAAGGTGATGTTCAAACATCGTAAAAGAAGAGAGGCAAAGAACCTCCCCCAAAACCTCCTCGTGACCTGATGACTCAATCGAGAGGAAATATACTCTCAACACGCCATGAACATCCTACCGCTATTCGTGAAGAGGATGGCGTCAAGTGGTCGCGACCTTTAAAGCCTGGAATTGGAAATCAAGAGAAATTCTGCCACTTTCACCGCAACCGAGGGCACACCACTGAAGAGTGCCACCAATCAAGGAGGAGATTGAAAGACTAATACGCCGTTATCAGGCCATTTTATACAAAACCAACCCGCTTCAGCAAATGGGGCAACCAGTTGAGGAACCGCCAATGAGAGATAGAAACAATGGAGGGCGTTATCAGCCAAATATTCATTGCCGCCTTCACAAGAGTCAAGAAGTCGGGTTGACCATTCTATCACCTTTGATGATTTAGATCTAGGGCTTCGATCCCACATCAAGATCCCTCATCGCGGTCGGTGATCCATGCTTCAATATTAAAAGGATATTGATCGACAATGGGAGTTCGGTTGATGTTCTTTTACTCCACTTTCCTTAGCATGGGTATAGAAAGAGAGAAGCTTCAACGCGGCCCACCGTATGGGATTTGATAATCGACCTATTGGGAAGGGACAATCGCCTTCCGTAACTCTGAGAATTTCCCGACACGCAACCCAATTTTATTGTAGTCAGTCCGAGTCCTTGCAATATTTGGGAGACCTCTAGTCTATATTCGCGAGTCACATCTGCCTCACCTCAAGATGAAATTCCACACCGCATAAGTGGAATCAACAGATAGCACAAGCGCGTTATATCAAGCAAACCACCATTTACGCCAAGAACCTCAACATCGAGAACTTCGACCTACGAGATGAGGATGCCTCAAAGGGCTTCTCAGTTGAAGATGTAATTTGTCTTCTATCTCGTTGATCCATCGCGAAAGGTGAAGGTGGGATCGTTTCATACCGATCGTAAATCGTAATAGATTTTCTACGTAAAAATCAAGATATCTTTGCCTCGAGCGCATCTGATATTCTGGGCATTGACCCGGAAGTCATTACGCACTCAAAGTTGACTCAACCTACAAGTGATGGAAGAAAAGAACCTTCGCCAACGATCAGTCATAGAACAAGAAATCACCAAACTTTTAGAAGTCAAGTTCATTCGAGAAGTCTACTACCCCACCGGTTAACGAAGTAGTAAGAAGGCCAACGGTTCTGGAGAATGTGCATCGACTACACCGACCTTAATCGCATGCCCAAAAGATAGCTTCCCCTTCCTCGTCGACCAACTAGTTGATGCGACATCGACATCGAAGCTTCATGGATGCCTATTCGCTACAATCAAATTAGATGAAAAAATAGATGAGGAAGCAACATCCTTCCAAATAGATAAGGACTATACCGCTATCGTCATGCCATTGACTAAAAATGCCGGAGCAACATATCAACGCCTTATGAATAAGATCTTCAAGGATCTTATAGCACAATATGGAGGTGTATGTTGATGATATGCCGGTGAAGAGCTTGGAAATATCACAGCATATTTCTGATCTTGACATTCTTCGACACTACAAGATGCGGCTCAACCCAAGCAAGTGCATTTTTGGAGTTTCCTCTGGGAAATTCCTAGGCTTCATGGTCACTCAGCGCTGGATAGAGGCCAACCCCGAGAAGATAAAAGCACTCAAGGACATGTCACCTCCAAGAGCGATCAAGGAAGTCCAACGTTTGACTGGAAGGATTGCCTTTATCACGATTCTTGGCCCACAGAGATAAGTATCTACCATTCTTCAAAATCTTAAGAGTGCGAGGAAATGGATTCAATGATGAATGTCGACCGCTGAGCAACTTCGAGTCTATTTAGCTTCCCCTATTATCAAAGCCTATCCAAGGAGAGAAGTCGTACATCTATCTTGTCGCTTCTTCTCATGCCGTAAGTCTGCCGAGCGAGGAGAATTCATTGAACGACCCATTTACTATGTCGAAAATCCTTTCGATACAAGGACGCTATCCACTAGCAGATAAGACTATTCCAGTGCATTCTCGCATCTAAAATTGACGCATTTCGTGCCCACACCATCAACGCCTACACTCATCTTCCATTAAGAACTATTCTCGCAAAAGCGATGTATCCGGAAGGTTGATGAAGTGGTCGGCCGAGCTTGGAGAGTTTGACATCCATTTTTTCCACGCCCGATATAAAGTCACAAGTGCTCACGACTAGAATGTACCATCCCATCACCACCCAGATCATTCATCACTCCATGACAAATCAATGGACATTATATGTTGATGGAGCTTCGTGTACTTCCTGGTATGAGCGAATTTTGCTTATCTCCCCAAGTAAAATAACTTTAGAGCCACTAAAGTTCCACCACCAATAATGTCACGAGGCCCTCGAAAGTGACTAAGGCTCGCCATTGACCGTGAGGTCCGTAACCACCATCTGCACTCATAGTGGCCTCCAGTTGAAGGAGACTTCGAGCCATCCGCAGCTGCCGCATGCCTGGCAAAGTCACTTCTTGCCGTAATCGAGACCCATCGATAACTCATATTCTAAGGGAGCGTAACACGTGATGCCCTCTCCAAGTTAGCCACAACAACGACAGAGATCTTTTCAAGAGAAAATACATAGGACATCCACTTTCCCAGATTCAAGGCCCTTGGGTGATACAATCTCTGAGAGGACCCAAAAGAATCTTCATGGATTGACCGATCATGTCCTTTCTTCGGCGCCAATGACCCCACCGATGCTATCCTCTCCAGAAACCGAACTTCACCATAATCGGTGACGAACCTAGCCCTTCTGGGCCCCACTTAAAGTGTCTACCACCTTCTGAGGCTAACTATGCAATGCGAGAGGTTCATTGTGAATTTGTGGTGAACATTTGGGAGGAAAAGCCTCGCCCTCAAAATAATGAGGCAAGGTTTTACCTACACAAGAAGACGCATTGGAGTTTGTAAAGAAGTGTAACAAGTGTCAGTTACATTCCAATCTCACTCATACACCATCTGTAGAACTCACCACAATCCAGAGCTCGTGGCCCTTTGCTCAATGGGGGATCGATATAATGGGACCCTTTCCCATTGCCACCGGGCAAAATTCATAATCGCCGTTGATTACTTCACAAGTGGAAGTCGAACCAAAATCAAAACAAATGCCAAGCAATTTGTCGGAAAAATATTATTTCGCATTCCAAAGAAAATCATCACCAATAATGGACGCAGTTCACGTGAAAGACATTCACATCTTTCGCCAGAGTCGACATATCCGGTTAATCCACATATGTATCCCATCCACGTAAATGGGCACCAAGTCACCAATAGACAATACTAAAGGGCTAAAGACACATCGAACCACGCCGGGCAATGGGTCAAGAACTATCCAATGTTCTTTGGGCTTACCGCACTACATCAAGGACCCCTACCGGAGAAACGTACACTGTGTTTCAACGAGGTCGTTATTCCGACATCGGGTCCCAGCCCTAACCTATAACTTGATGCAAAGAACGAAGCTTATTCCATCCGATCTCCGCAAGAGACCCACATGTCAAGATCAATGGCTTCCTATCGAAAGGATTGCTCGAGGTTTTAATCAAGGGTAAAGCCACCAATATCTTGGGGACCTCGTCTAAGTCTCGACTCGCCAGAAAAGGCCCACAACAACAAACTCACCGCCAGGAAGTATGGTGGTGTCTAAAATCAAGCACGCTCAAGCTTAAGGATAGTATGGGAAGACTCTCACGCACTGGAATGCTACAAACCTCCCAAGTACTACCGGATGTATTTTTTTATTCTAGTGAATGCGAAAACATTATCATCGTGTATGTTTGTATTGCAATTGTTGTTATCGAATTAAACATTTATCGATACTCGCTTTGTCGTACTATTGTCCAACCTTGGCATCAAGGTGTTTGGATTTATGTTTCTATCTATGTAAAGTTCTCATACTTATTGTGACTTTTTTTGCTTACGCTTGCATTTTAAAACACCCGACTCAGATAATGAACTATTGTTGTATCTCATTCGTGGTAAGATCGATCCCCTGGAATTCGACCGATCTTCCTATAGTTAACATCGCCGAGTAACGCCTCGATAAACAACTTTGGATAAGTTGGCAATCCTCTATAGACTGCCTACAACTTTCTCCATAACAGGTTAACATCATCGAGTAAACGCTCCGATACACAACCTAGGATAGATCGAGAGGTTCTGAGAGAACCTCTATAAATATATTCCGTGCAAGTTTGTCATCAAGTAACGCCGTAATGATCTTAGAATAGATCAATTATCCTAAAGGGATTCGATGATCTCTTCTACCAATCTTTATCATCGAGTACACTTTGACACACAACTCCTAAATATTCACAAACAATTTTGATTATTTCTCGCAACATACAAGTACAATCAACCGTAAATAATATACAAATATCAACAACGCAACATAAAGGAACTACAACTAGCCTTTGATGGTCTCAGAGATGATGAAGAACTATCCGAGTCATCCTCGCCGCCAAGAAGGGGGGAAGCTAGCTAGGAGAAAGGACCTCAACACCAGCCTCCTAACTGCACGCCAAGCGTGTCCCCTTCAAGAAACCTCGGATGAAGCCTTCATCAACACACCGCCCAAAGCCTTCACCTCACATCATACACGGTCTCGCCTCAACGTGATCCTCAGATGATACTCTTGAAGGTCCGAAGTTCTTGAAGTCCTCCACCCTGCGGATCCGCTCCCGCTTCTACCCGAGATAAGGCAGCCTCTTTCTCTCGAAAGTAGCGTAACTCTGCTTCTTTGCCTCAAGACCAAACCTTCTAAAAGATCTTCGATCCATGCGAAACCAACCTTGCTAGCCTCCACTAATTCATCCCAGTCCGCTCAACTTCGACTAAAAGAAAGAGAAGTCGCTGAGTCGCCAACTGTCCTGCACTCATCAAGTTGATTCTCCAACACGGACATCTCTTTTACTTTCTCCACATACCGCTTCTTATATTCACCATGGAGAAACTTGACCTCACAAACTCAATTTCATTCAAACAATGTTCATTTTGAAGTCAAGTTCTTGCTTCTTCAAGATTCAAATAAGAAAAATTACGTTAAGCACAAGGAAATGGGAAATAAAAGATGATGAACGCAAGAAGGAATATGCCTTCTGATGTCGACGACCTACGCAGAATGATTCAACACGCCCTCGTGAATGAAGATCCTTGGGGACGACTACTCGGGGACTCTGCATCGATATCACCATCACCTCTTCGCTCTTTTCCTCTCTATTGGAGACGGGTCCTTCATTGGAAGAAGCCGAGGACGCTTGGGAGATCGACTGGAAACCTCTTTGGGCTTTCTCAACGAATCAGCATAAGACCGCCGGATGAATAGAAAGCCCGCCTGAACAAAGATTCCTCACAAATTGCTGATATATCGAATCTCAAATCAAGATCTTCAATATTCGGAATTTCGTCCGCAGATATCTTCATCACCAACTCAGGGAATGGGTAAATCTCGCCTTTCCCCATTTCTAGAAGACCGCCATTCTTCACAAAAGAATTGCCCAACTCTTGGGAGGATCCTTCGTCCGAGGTCAAGAAGTGATACCATGTGCATCGCAGTAAACTTGCACATCCGCGGCGAGATAATCAAGATGCGTCGCACCGCGAAAAGACTATAAGTCCCACGATCGTCATTGCCCTACTCAAACCGGAAATGCAAACCGATGTCGACAAAAATGGCGATCATCTCGGGATGGGGAAACCGCAATCCCGCCCAAACTCATCTCGTAAGTGGTGAAATACCCGTGAGTTTGGGCTCTATCGACTTCTTCTGGACACTTAAGAACCAAATCATAAAAATAATATTTTTCAAGCACGATCAATGTGTCTCCCGTGATCGACGACTCCCACGAATCTTCAATCCTCCCATTTTTAGAAGGTTCCCTCAGCTGCCTCCGTTACAAGGGTCTGACGTGTCTCTTTCAAAAGATTCTCACCCATCTACAAACACCGCCAACTCGTACGATCGAGATGAAAGTTATTCCAAGGAGAGTGCCCAAACTCCCAAAACTCCCACCGGGGAGGGCTATGCACTGCTTGGAGATGAGGAGGTAGAGGTTGATCCAAGAAGAGTGCCCAAACTCCCACTGGGGAGGGCTATGCACTGCTCGAGGGTGAGGGATCCAAAAAGTGCCCAAACTCCCACCGGGGGAGGCTATGCACTCTAAGATGAGAAAGTGTGCCTTTCCCTCTTACCTTGGGGTTTTATAGACCCTAGGGGCAAAAAAACCTAAAAAAAACCGCCTAAAACCTCAAAACTTAAAAATCGCGCACTCGCCTTGCGCCACAAGGCTCAAGGCCTCAAGGCCCATACCGGAGCCGCATACTCAAGGCTGGCGAACTGCGGGCCCATGCGACTGACGTCCGTGAATCATCCCAGGTCAATTGCGGCCCACCTCCGGACACGGTCAAACCGCTACCCACGGCCCGCCCGCCCGCGGTCAACCTCCGGCGTGCGTCGGCGCCAACTGCCGGCTCCACGTCGACGTCGGTAAACTATCGCCGCGTTTCAACCCAGACGCTAACCCGAATTCGATCAGATCCGCTGGATCAGCCGCGACCCGACGGTAGAAGGCCTAGCGGCGCTGCACGCCGCTGAGCGCAGCTGGGCAGCGCTCGCCATGCGCCAACCCCGTCGCACTGGATCGATCCGTAACCTCAAAATATCGCACCCACACATACCTATGCGATTTCGCGCTTCCACAGTTATAATATCGTCTATGAAGATCTGTTCTTCAAAATGCGCTTGATGGACTCAAATTTCATTGAAGAATTTGCTATTTTCAGTATTTGACATATATTTTTGGATGATCGAGATAATGTCACCCAAAAATAGAACCGATACATCCTCGAAAATTAATCATCAAGCACGAATCTCAAGGCATGTAAATGCTTCGATCTAATCACCGATGAAACTTATAATAAACCGACCGTCTCGATGAGACGAACATAGAACATCAAGCATACCGATCCGAGCTCGAATCGACTGATCAAGCTATCGAGCATGAAAATGGATCCCGATCCGCCAAATGGTCACCAAAGCGACATATTTATAATGATCGGCGACGATCAATCCAAGATCACCCAATTCGAGCATCACATTAAGGATCATCAAAATACACCGTCGATCGAGGGATCGCATCGCCGTCCGATGGGAGTGGTTGGAGTTTTCCACGAATTTACAAGGCTCGCCACTCCCAAAATCTATAAATAGAGCTTCATTCTCACCTTAGGGGACCGAAATCGATTTGACTGAGAGCTCGAGAACCACCCGACGCCTGCGATCTATCACCACCGCTACCACCGAAGGTCAAGATCGAGTCGCCTAGAGATCGCCTCTGTGGACTAGAAAGATCGACGCCTCTTTCTCCCCAAGATCAAGAGGTTGAAGATCCTTGCCGCTTTTGGGAAACTTCTCCTTGGTTGGATTGAGTGTTTTTCTACACTAATATTGTTTCCTCAGAAACACCTTCTTCTCCCAACTAACGAAGCGACAGATCTTTGAACACATATGAAAGTTCTGCAGCGTGGTTTTTTTTTCCCTTAACGTTTTCCACGATAACCCCTGTTCATATCCCCGCTTGGATTGATAATTTTTTACGACGAAGATCTCGATCTACCGGAATAAAATTCTCTAGCACAACATTTATATATTTTTAATATTATTTTAAAAATATTTTTATTTAGCATATATTTTAGTGTTTTAAAATTTTAAAATAAATCATATTATCTTTAAAATATTTAAAATAGTTCTTAGATATTCTGAGATTTTTAAAAATAATCATCATCATTAAATATATTTTATTTGAATTTAAAATACACATAGAATAAATAAATAAATAAATAAAAAAAACAAAAATATCCTAAAGGACCCTAAGAGATTATTTGCCATATCAGTGTTAGCATTAATTGCGGCATCTGCGCTGTCTTAATTTTTTATTTTTTTTATTTTTAAAGCAATCTAATATGTCTATCTTTTTTTATTATTTATCAATAATATACACAACAAGTGTCTCGCTTCTCAACAAAATGGATATTTGTAGCTCTTAATCGAGGTTTACACGTGCATGAAGATAGGTAGGAGGATACATATTATTTATATACTTTAATAAATATGAACATTGGGCTAAGTTCAAAGATTAAGTAAACATTTTAATTTTATGTAAGGGCTGTATACGAGAAAATGACTGATGATATGATCAACAACAAATACTTGTACTGTTGCAGACCACTGAAAATTTTAAAATTAATTTTCTTATTTATATTATAGTTATATATGGGCAAATATTCTTTAAAATGTTTTTTTTTGAATAAAAATACCTTTAATAAGTGATATCTTTTTACATTGACTGAATAATTCTTGGAGTCCAAAGTCTTCTAATATTACAGATTTGAAATACTTTTTAGAATATTTGGTGGAAAATATAACAAATATATCTTTTTTGATAGAGTAATGTAACGTTAAGTAAAATAGTTGTGGCTATGATAATAGCAAGTAAATAATAATAATGAAGAGTTTATAGTGTTTTTAAAAATTATTTGATTTGAATGAATTTCAAATATATAAAAAAATAATATTGATGATAAATTTGAAATTTATTGATAAAATATACTGCATTTAAAATGGTGTAGATCAAACATCTCTATTTTCATAATGTATGAATTTATTTCACTTTATACTAAAAGTATAGTTGACCAAATCAAATAGCACAAAAGTGAAGATATTAGAATAGTTGATTGAGAGTTTTAACTCTATTCAAAAGATATTAAATTTAATATTTAACATAAACACAATTAGGTTTTGTGCTTCAATACTTAATTTTTCTAAGAAATGCAAGAGAAGTTGCCCCTTAAGTGTTGGAATCGTAAACTACGGCAGAGAGAGAGAGAGAGAGAGAGAAGTTTTACTTTTTCAATTTTAAAATTTACTTTTACGGTCTATTTAGGATTACTTTCTCATACTTTATTTTTCAGACTATTCCCACACAGTTTACAATTTTATTATTTCATTAGAAATTTCATAGTAGAGTTGTTTTTTTACATCTAGATCTACTAGTATATTTAGCTATAAGAAAGGCATTACAATTATATATATATATATATATATATATATATATATATATATATATATATATATATATATATATATATATACACTCTCTTTTTTAAAAAATTTGCTTTCTTCACAACATTTTTACAATCACCTTGAAAAAAATTATAGTCGCCTATCTTACATGCGAGAACATTCACGACAATAGTGAGGCGTTTAATGTCTTAGCATTTTATGAAGGTACAACACTAATAGAGATAAGAGTTTTTATGTGAAAAACTCAAAAAAAAAAAAATCATGAGACATGATAATAGCAAGTAAATAATATTAACGAAGAGTTTATAGTGTATTTAAAAATTAATTGATTTGAATGAATTTTAAATATATAAAAAATAATATTGATGATAAATTTGAAATTTATTGATAAAATATACTGTATTTAAAATGTCAATATGGGCATCAACCATATAGGCGATGATATGCATCAAAGTTGTCAGATTAGTCAATGTCAAAATCAGCTATTGATGATCTAGCCAGATGACAGCAATTAGAATGATGCAGTTGGACACCATGGTCAGGCAACCATTGTCAAGTGATGATAGTAAAGAGGTAGTAGTTGATTGATGGTGGTCAATCAACTATAATTTGATGATAGTAATTGAGCAATCATAATCAAACTATTATGCTCTAATGATCATGGTTGAGTGATTATAGTCAGGAGATCATAGTTGGTCATTCAAGGCTAGATGACCATAATTGGTAGTTCAAACATAGATGGCCATAGTCAAGCAACAAAAATCAAACAAAAATAACTAAGTGTTGGAGATCGAGTAGCCATAACCAACCATTAGAGAACGGACAACTATAAATGGTCTTTAGAGGATGGGAGATCATAGTCGGGCAACAAAGAAAAGCAACAACACTGTAGGAATCAAAAGATAGATGATGGGCAACTATAGCTGTGAATAAAAAAATGGGTAGTCGTAGTCAATCTTCAGAAGATAAAAGACAATAGTTGAACAATGGAGGTTAAGCAATAAAAGTTGGACAACTATAATTAGACCATTATAGTTGGCAATGGTGGTCGTGTGACTATAATTGAGTGGTCGTAGGTCAAGCAACCATAGTCGGGCTTCAGTAGTGGTCTAACAATAGTGATTAGATTGGGATCAATAGTATGATAATGATAGTCAAATGATAGCCAATCTATGATTTAATGATGGCAGTGGTTTGACGATAGCACTTAGGAGGCAATTTGATGAACACAATTAAGAGGAAGTGTTGATCTCACTTTTAGTGTGGTTGATAACCCTCCTCTTAGACCAAGGATTTAATCTAGGAACCTCATGTGAGGTTAACAATCACCATAATCTTAGTGAATTAGGATTGCCAACTTTAGATTAAGAGCTTCTTAATTAAGAACTTAATATACTATGATTAGTGGCTAAGTGCATGACCTCAACTAAAGAAGAAATAAAATTAGTAAATTAAAATGAAATGTGAATTCAACTAAACCCGGATTAATGTAATTGAGTTTGATTAACTCAATTAACCCATTTGGGTTAAAATCATCTAAATTTAAGTAAATTCTTTAAAATCAATATTAAATTAAATCAAACCAAATTAAAATTACAGAATTAATACATAAGTATAAATGAACAAAAAAATAAAACCATATGGGGTTCAAAGTGGTCAAACAGATCGTCTAACCTAGAGTCAACTCATGTGGGCCCCACCAAGTCAAGATTCAAACTAATCAAAATTTGGTCAATTTAATTAATTCTAAATACTCAAATTCATTAAATTAACATGACAGAATATGAAACTAAATAATTCTTAAGCTAGTGATCACTCGAATAGCCTAATCGGGCCACCTAGTTTAAGCGAACCCAAATGGACCGTATTGAACCTATACAACAACAACAACAACAACAACAACAATATCCCACTAGGTGGGGTTACATGAATCCTTGTCTCCATTGTGTCCTATTATGTGTCAAATTCTCATTTAATTCAAGTATACTAAGATCATTTTTTATACATCTTAACCAACTATTTTTGAACCTATAATCAAAATAAATCAAAATTAATCAAAATTAATTTAAATTAAATCTAAAATATTTTAAAATCATATTTGAACAAAATTTAACTCTTCCTTATGCTTGATTCGGTTGAATTGGCCACTTGACCCGATTCAACCCATTAAGACCAATTTAGGCTAAAATGGGCCTAAATCAAAATTAAATCCAAATTAATCAAAATTGATTGCTTCAAATCACTTCAAATATTAAATCAGGCATAATTAAATCTTAAATAAATGTCAATTTGAGTCATATTGATCGTTTGATTCAACAAACTCAATCCGACTCATTCAACTCAACTTAGGTCAAAATGGATTTAAGTAAAAAAAATTAACTTCAAATCAATCAAAAATCATATGCTCTAAATCATTCTAAATGCTCAATCAAACATGATTATAACCAAATCTAAACCCATATGAGCCAAATTGATGCATTGATCCTAACTTGACTCACTTGAGTCAAAATGGGTCAAGATAGGTTTAATTCAATCTAAGTTAAATGGACTCAAGCCACACCCAAAACCTATCACATGAGGCTAACACTTTAGCCCATGTAGAGTGGAGCTTCAAGTCAACAATGGAGGCTATGGGAGAGAGGAAAATCAATGGCAAGATGCCAAAATCCAAAATCTACTTAAACACAAGCCATATCACCACTTGGTAGACATCTAACAGGCTCTGCAAGAATTAAACCACTGAATTTGACCTCTTTAGACCTCCTCCCAGCTGGCCATCTCTTTCCCAACTACCATTAATGGTGATTTTTGACCACCATTGAAAGGAGGGGGATAGAGAGCCCATTATTTCTCTTGGTTGGCTGAAAACAACTCCTAGAGCTCCCCTCATCAAAACCACATCATCCCCCTCCTTTTGCACACATAAAATAATGAATTCTGGCCAAATTTTGGCGAGGAGGTAGTGACCATCGATGGAGGATAAGATCAGCAACGAGGCAAGAGGGCTAATTCATCCCAAGGCTTCATTTCGTGCTTATGAGCATATTGAGAACAAAAAATTCATCGGATGTCGGCTCCAACGAGGTGATTTCTTCAAAACCTTATAAAATCACTAAACTCTTTTGTTTGGAAAGATAATCACGTGATCCTATGAATTTTTCTAGATGACCCTTGCATTTTACATTTCCAACCATCCTAAGGCAAAAGAGAGTGGTTTTTTTTATGAGATTCGCTAGAAAATTGGGTCGGATGGGCATTTTTGGGCAAAAGTCTCATCCTCTTGACCATTGTTTAGCCGGCTATGAGGGAGATGACACAATAGCCATCGATCTCCTTTAATTTTTTTGGATGACTGCGATTAAATCTTTCTAGATCTTGATTTGGGCCCTTGGATCGGTGGATTTAACTTGGACCATCCGATTAGATTGTACGGTCCAAATCTTTCTGATTTAACACATCTTTTCCCACTCAAGCACCAAGTCGACATCTGGCTTGTCATGAAACATGTGGCCCAATTAGTATTGACTGGGTTAAGTAAGAAATTATGGTATTTTCTAAATTTAAAAATACTAAAAATCACTTAAAACTTTAAAAAATTAAAATACTCATACAAAAATTGCACATAAAGTCTCATTGGATTCGTCTTTTTGAGAAGAATCTAATGCACATAAAAGCCCCAATTTGTATTAATTATTTTGAGCTTAATTTAGGTTGTAGGTGAAATCAAATTTCTTTAATTAATCCTAAAATAATGTTCAAATTAATCTAAAAATTTTATGGAATTAAATTGAAGTCAAAACAAATCTACCATAAAAAGTTCAGGTCTAAATCATGAGTATATTAAATGTTATTGAATTTCAAAGTTCAAAGACCCATTTTTGTGAAATAATTAATTAAAATTGAAGGAAATTAAGAAAAAATGATAAAATAATTCAAACCATTATAAATTACTCTTGTGAACCTCAAAAAAATAAAAATCCTTTGAAACTCATTAAACCTCAAAATGGCCTAATTAAGTTATTAATTGAATTAAATAAATTAATTAATTGACCTGAAATTTAAAAAATCACAATAAATCAGCTAAAAGTCTAAAATTTTAAAAAAAAAACCATTTTTGAATTTGTATTTTAGAGAGGATTCAAGAAAAATTAAAATCCCTAATTAGTTCCTAATATATTGGGCTTAAGTTGATTTTTATTAGAAACATCAAAATCTTAATTAACCCCAAATAACACTTTTAATAATGATGAAACTTTAGGGAGATTAAATTGGAACATAATCCTATGTACCATTAAAATTTCAAGCCAAAATGGTGAATAGAGTAAAAATTATCAATTTTTAAAGTTCAAATGTCTAATTTCATGAAATAATTAATTTAAAAGCCTAGAAAATCATAGAAATCATTAAAAATAGATTAAATCACTTTAATTAACATCAAAGAACCTTAAGAAAATAAAGTAATCCTTTGAAACTTGATAAACTAAAAAAAACTTAAAATTAGGGTTTTAATTAATCAACATTAATTGAATATATCGAAACTAAATTATATAAAAGAAAAAATAAATAAATACCAAACCAAACTCATGAATAAAATAACACTTAAACCATTAGCCAAATCCCAACTTAAATAAAGCAAATATCACCTAATCTTTCATTTAAACTAAATTAAACTTAAATCCAACATAAACTTGAACTTAATTAAACTAATAAGACTCACATAAATATTAATTAAATTTTAACTTGATTAAATGAACTTGAATCATCAAATCATCAATTACACCATTAAACTAAATACATAAAGACAAATAAAAAAAATAAAAAATTCAAAACTAATTAACCTAAATTTTAATAAAATTGATAAAATATTATGATCAACTTATAATTAAATTTTCATTAAGCTAATCACATACAAATTAATTAATCTTCAATCAAACCAATCAAGTAATCCTCAATTAAGCTTAATACCCATTTTCTAGCCAAATTTTACCATTTTAAAAAAAAAATCAAACATTTAATTAGAAATAAAACTTCATTGATTATAAATATAATCTCAATTAAAAATCTTAATTAATCAAATTAAATATAACTAACCCATCAACTTCTAATTAAGATCAACCCTTAATTAGTTAGATAGTGAAATTTCAAAATAGATTGAGCAACCATTCAATTAAGCTAACATAAATTTAAACAAGTCATTAAAATAATCCTTAAATCAAACTTAACATAAATTGACTACTTAATTACAAATATTGATCAAAATTAAATCAATCATGATTAATAAAATTATTAAGTAATATTTGATTAATGTAATTAAACTTCAACCAAGTAAAATCCAATGTGATTAACATTGGCTTTAATCAATTCAATATATAAACAAGTTAGATTTAATTTAACATATTTGAACAAGTTACACTAATTAATCATTAAACATATAGGACTAATAATCAAATTAAAACATGAACTCTTAATTAAAATTTTAATTGAACTCTGACAAACATAATAGGTGAATAAGGTTAAATGAAACTCTAATTATAAATAATTAAATTTAATTGAAATCAAAATGAGCCATCAATTTGTTTAATCCAATCAAGTCAATGAACAAATAAACCATAATCAAATCAGATAAGCTAAGACTAAAAATAAAATCCAAAGTTATTAAATTACATCAAATTACTATCAATTACAAACAACATGAAGGTAAATCAATTTGATTAAAACTTGAATAAATCAAATCAGTCAAATGAATTAAATCTATCAAATCAACTAAATGAAGACCAAACTAAACTAAACAGTTATTAGAATAAAATAATCAATGTGTGAGCAAATTACTAAACTTAATAAATGATTAAAATCTTAATTGGGATCCAAATAAAAGTTCACATTAAACCTCAATTAAATCACAAGTCAATTAAATTGAAATATATTCATCAATTCAAATCATGCTTAAATGAGATGATAAGATTAATAAGCGTAAACAACATCAAAATAAACTAATCAATACTAATCATATATAATTGAAATAAAGACCCTTATTAATTCAAAGAATATTGAATTATCAAAACCTAATCAAATCAAAATAAAGTCTAATAAATCCAAAGTAAATATCATCAATCAAAATACATGAGATTAAATAAACTCAAACTTTGAAACCCAAATCAATTAGTAAAACATGTCTAAACCCTCCTTATGTGCTTAGTTAATATAAGGATCTTTAATGAAATTATGATTCTCCACTGGTGTGGTAAATTATAAAAGTAATTAGCTTAATCTTCTTAATTTAATTATTTATTAAACATGAGTTTAATTGCATTAGAATCCTTAGGAAATTGCAAATTATATTATTGAAGCATATCACCATGATTTGTGGCTCTTGCTTAATAATAATCAAATTAAGGGAATTTTTGGAAGATAATTAAATGGGTTATTAATAGGCCAAACTTAATTAATTCATAAAAGCCACTTAAATACTCTTTAAATTCATTAATAAGGAAATATGGATATGGGTTGAACACTAACTATTATTTTTCATCTTTAGGATTAAATAACTCAAAACATAAAACTAAAATCCTAAAAAGACTTTGATTAGGCTTATGGTATGGTTATTTAATGTGATTGTCCTTAAGCTTTAATGAAGCCAAATAAATCATTTGATAATGTAATTATTATTTTTTAATTATTACAAATTTGCATTCCATATGTTTCATACATTGATGTTTTTAATTAAAAAAGAATATATTGAATTTATTTTCATGATGTGGAAAGATATAAATATATGGCTTGGCTATTATGATTAATAAATTTTAAATTATTTTCTTTCTTTAATAAATAATCATATGCTAGCTGTTAATCAAATAATTTTGATCTAATCTTTATATTTATAATTTTATTATAAATAATAAAGGAAAATAACGTTTACTTGTCATTTTTTTTTATGAATAATAACTTGCAACTTTTCATAATTTTATTCTTATATTTAGGTATGTGTATATGTGTATTTGGGTTAACAAGTATATAATCTGGACATCCTGGAAACACGAGGCTATAAGTAGCCCTAAGAAGGTCTTAGATAACCTCACTTCTCTAGTTTAACAAAAGCATGTACTTATATAGTTTCCTACATCCCTATACATGTGTATAAATGTGAAATGAACTTTCTTTTGTTATAAAATTCATGCATATTCATACTTCAAGTGTGTTTAAAAGAAATATATAGACATATAGGATGTATGTATATGCATTCAATCAAAATGAAGTAAAATAAAATAGTGATGTATATTGATAATGAAGTTAAGATAACAAAATATTACTCACTTGATTATGATTTGACTTCATTAATCTTAAGATATCTTTCATGTTTAAATAACACTCATTAAGTCAAATCCAAACATAGTTCTAAATAAAATTCATGAATATTTCATTAAAAGACTTAAAAGTTATGAAAATTCATCCTTTAGAATCAACTTGAGGTAGGGATTAAAAGAATCAAATCATTTTCTTCTCTTTATAATATTAAATTATAATTAAGAAATAAATAAGAAATCATATCATTAAAATTTTATCTAAACTTTAAACAACTTAAAGTATAATCACCACTAATAAAAAATTTGAAAATTTAATAATTAGAAAATCCTAACTTTAAAGTCCAATTAAGGCATACCACACTTGACCTTAGCGCACACATTAGAATACTAAGCCACCGATCTTAGTATTAGGTCAGGCCAATGATTATTATGGTGATGTGTTTTATTTTGTGATTTAATATTATATATTGAATGTTAGGATTGTTTGTGCGTAGGCTGGATGTTAGGGCGATATTAGACTAATAATGTCTTATGCATGAGATTATGCTTAAGAGACTGTTGTAATAATAATAAAACATAAATACTTTTGCTTGCAGATTCTGCTTAAGTCCCTAATGATCCATTATGACAGGATTAGGATTAGTACTATGGGGTTTAAGATGAGCAATGGGATGAGTAGTGGCTAGAAGGCATAGACCTAGGAAGCATTGTAAAGCTTGGAGTACTCTAACCCAAGAAGTGAAGATAAAAAAATAATTGAAGACCCCCAAAACTCTATTCTTTTTATTAATTATAATCCAGGCTGTATAAAAGTAGTGCTTGGCTACCCAACTTCTTTTCTATTTTGGGGTTTATGGCGATACCCAACTTCACTGGCCTTTTATTCTATTATGTTATTAATATTTTATTATTGCATTTACAATGATTTCACAATAAAAATGACATGCTTTTTATAGGTTTCTTAAAGTGTGATTATTTGTTATGCAGCCTGGGTACTATAGGCTATTTAGAGAAAATTAAATTTTCTACCTCAATTTAACAACTCAAACTAAAAAAAATTGTATGCAACTCGCAACTACATCATAAAGCTTAGGAAGTTAATCAAGAGAATAAAAGACTTAGTAACCTCTTAGCTATATGGTTGTATGTTATAATAACATGCATACAAATTATTTCACTTTTGCAAATATGGGATCTCCACTCTTGCACGATAGAGGACATGCTTAACCTATGAGAGCAATCCCTTGTAGTGGAGAACACCCATTCTATTTGATTTATCCCATAACCATTTTTGTCATGCATATAAGCATAGACTTTTCCAAGCTTGAGTCTAAAATGATGAGCCAAAAATAAAATAAAATAGGTAAATCTTATTGCATCAGTTTATGTCATAATTTGCTCACCCATCATGATCTAGTCTCTTAGGAGTTAGTTTAAGAATCTAGATTCATTTCTAATTAATAATAGTCTAACCATCTTGCACTTACATAAAATTGGACCACATGGTTTTGAATCATAGGAGGAGTTAGCTGGCAGCCACTCAAGGCATTTGTAAGTCCAGAAGAGTCTAGATTGGTCCACTCTCCCTAGTGGAAGTGAACCAATATATCTCATTCCCCTGAGTAGAATTAGGTCGAGCTCTAAGCTTGTGTTAGAGCACTCTAGATATAGGTTTAAAGGCTTCTTGTTTTCTCCTTTTCTATGAGTATAAGTCATCACCTCATAGATATTTCTATAATTTTGTGTTGTTGGAATCTAAGTCCTAGCATTCTAATAAAATTTCAACTCAAATAAATAATTTTCTCTCTTTCAAAAATGTAAAGCCTTACTATAGAGTAGATTTAAGCATTCACTAGGATTCCTAGTATCATGAGTGCTTCCTACTTATTCACCTTTAGAATCAGCTAAGAACTCTTTCTATTTGAGCTCTCCCTAATTGCTTTCCAAAATGACCAATTCTTTGATTATCTACCTTTAAAATCTTTGGAGATATTAGTTAACTACTTTAATCAAAAGTGTTCTTAAAAAATTCTCATTTCTTAGGATGTAATTAACTATGAAAGTTTGCTTCCATAAGGAACTAAAGAATCCGACATAAAATAACCCTACTTTACTTATCCATGTAAAGTAGGAGAAAGATCTCTAGTATATATGTAGACCCATCTACCTTAGGAGTCCTTATTAGGTGATTGAGTCTATTATAGGGTGGTGTTTCTATCTTTTGAGATAGCATTATCCCTTAGATGTTGTACTTGATCATTTCAATAAGTACCCCCTAAGATCTATGTGGTGTCATTATGACTCCAAATTAAAACACCATAAGAAGTACTATGATGACAATTAGATAGCGATGGTTTGACAATGATGGTTGTTCGAATAGTTATCTAACTATTATAATCTAGAGGTGGTCTAACGAAAATAGTAAGAAGGTTTTTCGATGATAACAGTTGGGTGGTGGTGCGATAATGGTGGTGGTTGATGAAAACAAGCTACCAATTTAGTAATGATTCAATGATAATGTTAGGATGGTGATGGTCTAATGATGATAGTTGGGCTATGGACCGGAGATGATGTTTAGGCGATAGCCTAATGTGGTAGATGGGCGATGATCTTGAGATGGCAGTTGGTCTGGATTAGTGAAGGTGGTTAGGTGGTAGAATAAAGAAGGTAGCCTGGTGGGTGGCTTGGCAATGGATCGATAATGGTGGGCGAGTGACGGTCCAATGATGGTGATTGGACAATAAACCAATGATGATGGTTGGACAAATGTTTGGTTATGTTATAATATTTTTCAAGCTTTAGATAACTCTTTAATCTTCTACTTAACCCTTTCATGTGAAGAATGAGAGCCTATTTATGAATTTTGTGAGTAGCATTCTCTATAAATATAAGCAAAATCCAAACAATTTCTTTAAAAGGTTTAAAATATTCCTCTCGATAATCAAGTATTTTTTAGGCAACCTAAATGAAGTCAGAATTATAACTACTTGGGATCATTAAATTTGTTTTGTCAAATGCTCAATATGACTATAAGCACAATTTTGAAGGTCATATAAGGACCCAATTAATATCTTAAAGTTTTCAATATATTTTCATGTGCATGATCTAGGGTCCTCTTGACTTAAAGTAGTCAACTTTTGATGTCATCAAGTTTATCTCATTGTGAGGGTTACCGTGACAATATATTTTCTTAAATCATAGTTTATATGCCTAAGATTTTAATTTTGGTAGCTTTCTAATTATATTTGCATTAAGATTCGTACTTGAACAAATGAAATTTTCAATGATATATTAGTTGCCCCGTGGATTTTGATGTCAAAATCTTTGTTATTTGAAAAAAAAATATCTTAAGTTATCAAAGAATGAAATCACAATTTTGATAAAATTAAGAGGTTGATTACTCTATGGTCATCAACTAAAATTTTTGTGTTAATTAGAGCAAAAATTATTGAAAATGTTTGCTTCAAACTCTTAAAGGATGCTCAAAATTAGATGTAAAGATTTGTCTAGATTCAAAAACATCAAAATTGAGTTTTGACAACAAAAAGGGTTTTGATGGCCCAAGAGTACCAAAATTGATCCCAAGAATATGTGTCATCTCTACTAGGGGTGTTGGGTCTGTGCATGTATGCACACACCATTAATACTCATAGACGTGTGCTTGTGTTGGTGTAGGGCTATGATGAGCATGCTCACACCAGCGATGCATGCAGATGGGTGTGGAGACACGAGTTGCACATGCCCACAAAGTGATTTTTTTTTTTCAAATTTCTTTAATTTTTGGAGTTCATTTTTTTTCTTACTAGTTCTAAAAGAAAATTAATATATGACTTCAATAACTTTGAAAATTCTTCAAAGTTTTTTCATTTGTCAACAAAATTTTCTCTCCTTCTCCTTATGTGAATCTATGAATACCATTCTTAATGGCTATGAAGGTGACATAGTTATCCCTCATAGGCTCCAATTTTCACATGTGGTGAACATAAAATTGTTCGATGGGAGTTTAGGTGTTAAGGGTGATTATTTTTTTTCTACAAACTAAGTTCTGATTTTTACTTGAAAGAGAGTTGAAAGTTCTTGTTGGTCTGGACAATTCAGATCCATAGTTTCCATAGTGAGGCACCATTTTTTTCTTGAATGAGGAATTAATTATCTACACCCAATGGATAAGGTTTGAAGGTGATCAATTTATATAGCTTCTATGATAAAGCCCTAATCATCCCTAAAAAGAAGTGTTAATTTTACTCATTAGAACGATATGTTTAAAGGTAATCAAGACTCGTGATCTCATAAGTGAGGCTCTGGTTATCCTTTGAAGGAGGTATTAATTATTCTCATTAACAAACTAGATTTTAAGATGATCAAGAACCATAGTTTTTACACTAAGGCTCTGATTATCCCTTAAAAGTGGTGTTAATTGTCCTTATTGGGCGATGTGAGGATTTCTATTTTTATTTTATTTAAAATACCATGCACCTTGGGGTATTTATTTAAGTAATCAAATATGTCATTAAGGGATAAACATATTATCTCGAAAGAAAAAACATGTTGCACTATAATGGATTCAATTACTTTATAATGACTCATAAGGCTGATGGGTCTTCGATGTGCGAGAGATTTTTTAATGAACTACATTGAGATGTAGAATAAGATTTCACAATTCCTTATAAGGGAAAGCCTCTATAGTTAATTACATCTTATAAAAAATGGAACTCCTTCTAAGAATACTCTGAATTAAAGAAGCTAACCTTTATTTATATGGATTTTAAAGCTTATTTCAAAAGGATGGTTAATTTAAAAATTCAAAAGGGAATGCTTCAAGGGGGAAGAGTTTTATTTTTGAAAGCTAATCGGGAAGAAATAGGAAATGCTTATTGATGCTACAATGTCCAATAAGTATTTCAACTATCCTATCATTAGGCTTTGCATTTTTTAATTTGAAATTATTGAGATTTTGAGTTAGCATTTTATTAGAAATCTAGGACTTGGATTAAAGCAGCAAGATTATAAAAATACCTAGTGGTTGAAGACTTATTCCAATAAGATGTTTTAGAACCTGAGTCTATAAATTGTTCTAACATAAGTCAAAAGCTGGACCTAGTCTAATTTTTTGAATTTGAGAATTATCGATTCTTTTTCTCACTTGAGAAAATAAACCTATCACTAACACTCTTCTTCTAGACTTATTCTCACCTAGAAGGGGATGCCAACTAACACCATCTAAATATTTTAAATCCATGAGTTCAGTCTTATGTATGTAAGATAATTGAGTTGTTGTATTTAGAAAAAGAGACTAAGAGTCTAAACTCACTCCCTAACCCTAAGATAATGATTGGCATGTTATGCACCTAACTAATACAATAATAATTATTTTTTATGTATTTTGACTCATAATTTTATTTAAGGTTTTAGGTATGAAAGTTATGCAAGTTATGCCTATAATAAGATGTAGTTTAAAAAGAATCATGGGATAAATCAATAAGAGAAGGTGCACTTCCCTTAGAAGGGTGGTCATCCTCACAGCTCAGATGTCCCCTTATGGGCAATGAGTGAAGCATCTAATTCAAGAAGTATGAAGAATATACTCTTATGATTCATAAAGTATAGTTGTTTCTAGTCTTTTTTAGCTATTTATGCATAGGGCTTTAATTGAATGAGGTTTATATTTGAGTTGAATAAATTAAATGGGATTAAAAAAGTAGATTTCCTAAGAACCTAATGCATATAGGCTAGATCACATAAAACAATAATCATAGAAAAATCTATGAAAAACATGCAATTCTATTATGCACCCTAAAATAAATCAAGCCAAAATTAATTAAATAAAATAGCTGTTGTGGTCGGGTATCATCGTACACCCCAAAATAGTAAAAAAATGGGAAGCCGAGCTCTACCCTTATATAGCCCAGTCTAGAACTAAAAGGGTGATTTATAGGGTCTTCGTTAACTTAAAGATCATCGCCTTCTTCAGAGACCTCCTTAGACTCCATCAGGGACCATCAAATAGGTACAGTCAGCTCCTATTAATCCTAAATCACATAGATCATAACCTAATTGTAGGATCAAATTACATTTTAAAATTCCAAAATAAAATTTTAAATCTTCCAAAATAGATGTCAGGAAAAACATATAGTACACTAACAGTTTATATTTTAGGCATACAAACTTAGCATCAATGATTGCCAAGCCCACCTATCCTATTGGGCTATGCTTAGGGACTTAAGCAACACCTGCAAGAAAACATTATTTATTATTTTATGACAACGATGTTATACTTCCCGGTTTGGTCTTCGGACCGGGTCCAGGTTAACAAAACTCAAAAATCAAAATTCGACTCATTTTATGATTGATTTTAGATTTGAATATATATGATCATTTATCATTGAAATCTTAATTATAATTACCCTTCTCGATCCTAAGGTTAATATCAATTGATATGGAAAATCAGCCAACATAAAGGGGCTAAAATAAATCATTTTGAAGGCCCATATGATCAAGTATAAGGTAATGGGCCTAAAATGAATTTAAGCACTTGATTTGGGCTAAGAACCCTTTCTCTATATGGAAAATCAGCCAACATAAAGGGGCTAAAATAAATCATTTTGAAGGCCCATATGATCAAGTATAAGGTAATGGGCCTAAAATGAATTTAAGCACTTGATTTGGGCTCAAGTGCTTAAATTCATTTTAGGCACATACTTATGATCATTATCAAAATGATTTATTTTAATCTTTATATTTATTTTTCATATCAAAATAGTCACATATGATCATATTCAAATGATAAATAATATTGGTGATTTTTCAGAAAGGGTTCTTAGCCCAAATCAAGTTAAGGTAATGGGCCTAAAATGAATTTAAGCACTTGATTTGGGCTAAGAACCCTTTCTCTATATGGAAAATTAGCCAACATAAAGGGGCTAAAATAAATCATTTTGAAGGCCCATATGATCAAGTATAAGGTATAATAAAATGAATTTAAGCACTTGATTTGGGCTAAGAACCTTTCTCTATATGAAAAATCAGCCAACATAAAGGGGACCTATGTTACCTAAGGTTGACTTGTATTTGTCCCCTTAGACAAACTTCACCCCAGGTCTACAAGGACACCTTGGACGACGTAACCCATGTGTTCGACAAGGATCCTTCTCGGGTTGGGTCACCTCCTCCATTAAGCGGACCGGACCGGGGCACCCGGCAATTGTTTATCTTCGGGTGACAAATTAAGAAAAATTTTGCTCATAAAAAGCCAATGTCAAATTAAATACATAACTACCTTCACATAATGTTGAAGTTTCGATGTCAAATTTTGACTTTTAGGTTTTGTTAACCCGGACCCAGTCCGAAGACTAAACCGGGATGTATAGCATCTATTCTTTGGAAATATGATATGCATATTATTTTGGCCAAACCCCCCCCCCCCTTTTAAGTCACAAATCAACAAGGGTATAGGGCTGAAATAAATTATTTTGGAGGCCCATTTGATCAATCACCCATAGCCCATTAAGGTAATGGGCCTAAAATGAATTTAAGCACTTGATTTGGGCTAAGAACCCTTTCTCTATATGGAAAATCAGGGGCTAAAATAAATCATTTTGAAGGCCCATATGATCAAGTATAAGGTAATGGGCCTAAAATGAATTTAAGCACTTGATTTGGGCTAAGAACCCTTTCTCTATATGGAAAATCAGCCAACATAAAGGGGCTAAAATAAATCATTTTGAAGGCCCATATGATCAATCACCCACCCAAATCAAGTGCTTAAATTCATTTTAGGCCCATTACCTTATACTTGATCATATGGGCCTTCAAAATGATTTATTTTAGCCCCTTTATGTTGGCTGATTTTCCATATAGAGAAAGGGTTCTTAGCCCAAATCAAGTGCTTAAATTCATTTTAGGCCCATTACCTTACGGGATTTTTAGGTTTTGTTAACCCGGACCCGGTCCGAAGACCAAACCAGGATGTAGCATCTATTCTTTTGTATTTATCCTAATAATTACTTCAACATGCATATGAATATCTATTCTTTTAAAAATTGCATGGACATTAGAATGTCTAAGTTGGAGTTTATATGTCGAATTTTGATTTTTGAGTTTTGTTAACCCGGACCCGGTCCGAAGACCAAACCGGGATAACTACCTTCACACTCAAATATTCCTAAAGCCCGTAAGGACGTGGCCCGTGTCCTCTGTCCGCGTGGTTTTGCCGCGATATGGCACCACATAAATGAATTTAAGCACTTGATTTGGGCTAAGAACCCTTTCTCTATATGGAAAATCAGCCAACATAAAGGGGCTAAAATAAATCATTTTGAAGGCCCATATGATCAAGTATAAGGTAATGGGCCTAAAATGAATTTAAGCACTTGATTTTGCCTAAGAACCCTTTCTCTATATGGAAAATCAGCCAACATAAAGGGGTAAGGTAATGGGCCTAAAATGAATTTAAGCACTTGATTTGGGCTAAGAACCCTTTCTCTATATGAAAAATCAGCCAACATAAAGGGGCTAAAATAAATCATTTTGAAGGCCCATATGATCAAGTATAAGGTAATGGGCCTAAAATGAATTTAAGCACTTGATTTGGGCTAAGAACCCTTTCTCTATATGGAAAATCAGCCAACATAAAGAGGCTAAAATAAATCATTTTGAAGGCTATATGATCAATCACCGATTGTTTTTCTTGGTGTAAATTAAGAAAACTTTTGCTCACAAAGAGCCAATGTCAAATTAAATACATAACTACCTTCACACTCAAATATTCCTAAAGCGTGGGGTGGCGTGTCTCTGTCCGCATGGTTTTTCGCGATATGGCACCACGGTTGGTCTTGGACCGTTAAGTTAACAAAACCTAAAAGTCAAAATTTGACATTGAAACTTCAACATTAGACATTTAATGTCCATACAACATTTTAAAAGAACAGATACCTAACTTGCACATGTCCCTATTGTTTGAACACTTCAACATACATACGAGTATCTATTCTTTTAAAATATTGTATGGACATTGAATGTCTAGTTAAAATGTAGGTGCAATTTGCAAGTTTAGAAAGGTAATGGGCCTAAAATGAATTTAAGCACTTGATTTAGGCAAAGAACCCTTTCTCTATATGGAAAATCAGCCAACATAAATGGGCTAAAATAAATCATTTTGAAGGCCCATATGATCAAGTATAAGGTAATGGGCCTAAAATGAAGCCCAAATCAAGTGCTTAAATTCATTTTAGGCCCATTACCTTATACTTGATCATATGGCTTCAAATTTTTTACTATACTGATTTTCCATATAAAGGTTCTTAAATCAAGAAGCTTAAAATTCATTTTACTCTAAACCCTACATGGAAAATTAGCCAACATAAATGGGCTAAAATAAATCATTTTGAAGGCCTATATGATCAAGTATAAGGTAATGGGTCTAAAATGAATTTAGGCACTTGATTTGGGCTAAGAACCCTTTCTTTATGTGGCAAATCAGCAAACATAAAGAGGCTAAAATAAATCATTTTGAAGGCCCATAAGATCAAGTATAAGGTAATGGGCCTAAAATGAATTTAAGCACTTGATTTGAAAGAACCCTTTCTATATGGAAAATCAAACATAAAATAAAATAAATCATTTTGAAGACCCATATGATCAAGTATACTGGGTGATTGATCATATGGGCCTTCAAAATGATTTATTTTAGCCCCTTTATGTTGGCTGATTTTCCATATAGAGAAAGGGTTCTTAGCCCAAATCAAGTGCTTAAATTCATTTTAGCCCTTATATATCATATGAATTAAAACCGATTTTAGAAAAGGGTTCTCTTAATCAAGTACTTAAATTCATTTTAGGCCCATTACCTTATATGAAAAATCAGCCAACATAAAGTGGCTAAAATAAATCATTTTGAAGGCCCATATGATCAAGTATAAGGTAATGGGCCTAAAATGAATTTAAGCACTTGATTTGGGCTAAGAACCCTTTCTATATGGAAAATCACTGCTAAACAAATAAATCATTTTGAAGGCCCATATGATCAATCACCCAATCTGAGGACACCTAGATGATGTAACCCATGTGTTGTACAAGGATCCTTGATCGGGTTGGGTGACTACCTCCTCGACTAAGCGGACCGGGTACCACCGATGGCGACGGAACCATGGGATCTAGATCGGGCGCGTCATCGTTCCCCCCATTAGGGACATGTGCAAGTTAGGTATAAAACAAAAGAATAGATGTTATACTTCCCAGTTTGGTCTTCGGACCGGGTCCGGGTTAACAAAACTCAAAAATCAAAATTTGACATATTTTTCTTTGAATTTTGATCATTTTATGATAAGGTAATGGGCCTAAAATGAATTTAAGCACTTGATTTGGGCTAAGAACCCTTTCTCTATATGGAAAATCAGCCAACATAAAGGGGCTAAAATAAATCAAAATCATATTGAAATCTAAACTTGCAAATTGCACCTATATTTTAACTAAACATTCAATGTCCATAGAACCACTTTCGGATCAGATCGTAGCCACTTATGTGGCACCATATTCTTGGCGAGAACCGTGGACGAGGACAATCGCCACGGCTTTAGGAATATTTGAGTGTAAGGGTAGTTATGTATTTAATTTGACATTGGCTCTTTATGAGCAAAAGTTTTCTTAATTTGTCACCCGATCACATTTTTAGGTTTTGTTAACGGGACGGTCCAAGAACCCAGGAAGTGTAACATCTGTCATTTTCTTGTATTATATGTATATCATCTGTTCTTTGGAAATATGATATGCATATTATTTAAACCCTCCTTTTAAGTCACAAATCAACAAGGGTATAGAGGTGAAATAAATTATTTTGGAGGCCCATTTGATCAAATATAAAATAATGGGCCTAGAATGAATTTAGGCACTTGATTTGGGCTAAGAACCCTTTTGGTCTTAGGACTAGGTCCGGGTTAACAAAACTCAAAAATTAAAATTCGACATATAAACTCCAACTTAGACATTCTAATATTCATGCAATTTTTAAAAGAACAGATATTCATATGCATGTTGAAGTAATTATTAGGATAAATACAAAAGAACAGATGCTACATTTTTTTTGGTGGCGCCATATCACGGCGAACCACCCGGTCAGAGGGCTCAGGTCGTAACCTCCATTTATATGGCGCCATATCGCGGCAAAATCACGCGAACAGAGGACACGGGCCACATCCTTACGGGTAAGGTAATGGGCCTAAAATGAATTTAAGCACTTGATTTGGGCTAAGAACCCTTTCTCTATATGGATAATCAGCCAACATAAAGGGGCTAAAATAAATCATTTTGAAGGCCCATATGATCAAGTATAAGGTAATGGGCCTAAAATGAATTTAAGCACTTGATTTGGGCTACTTGATCATATGGGCCTTCAAAAATGATTTATTTTAGCCTCTTTATGTTGGCTGATTTTCCATATAGAGAAAGGGTTCTTACAAATCAAATGCTTAAATTCATTTTAAACATCTACTTGATCATATGGGCCTTTAAAATGATTTATTTTCGCCCCTTTATGTTGGCTGATTTTCTATATAGAGAAAGGGTTCTTAGCCCAAATCAAGTGCTTAAATTCATTTTAGGCCCATTACCTTATACTTGAGAATGTAATTTTAATTATAATTGCCCTTCTTGATCCTAGGGTTAATATCAATTGATAGACCTTGTCTACTCTGTCCGGTTTTCTACAGAGGATCAGGTCATCGAAACTTCAACATTAGACATCTTAATGTCCATGCAATTTTCAAAAGAACAAACGATCCCTTTAAATATTTCTCCCTGTAGAAAATAGTATTAGCCTAAAAGGAACACCCAGACATCCAGATTACTGAGCAAATAATCCTAGACATCTAGTCTAAAATAGTACACCACAAATTTTAAAAAAAAAGGGCATATCACAATCGACACATCAACCTAATCTAATTTTGGTGACCCACTATTCTAGTGTGTTAAAAGATGGCTTGTATGATATGGCACTAAGCCTTTCTTAGGTTCAAGTTTTAATTTATAATTTAAATTTTAGAACTTTATGGCTCTTCCAATATGGCAAAACCAACTTTATTAGGTTTAACTTGATTAATTCTTTCTATTTGACATTCATTTTATATTTAATGCTTTTATTAAGTTTGAATATGAATTTATTAAGCTTATAAAATTAAATGGTTTAAATTAATATTATTTGAGTTTTAATATCTTAGTTTTCTATTAAGTTCAATCAATTTAGAATTTTAATATTTTTTGCATTTCATGATCTTAGGTTTTTACAAAGTTCAATTAATTTGAAATTTTCAATTTGCTTGATTAAGTCAATTAAAGAGTATTTTATAATTTTTAAAAAAAATTTATATTGATTTTTAATGATATCTCAAGAAACATATATCAAGGAAATACTTAAGGTGCTAAACCTAAACGCGGGCATTCTAAGATTCTAAGTTATTTAAATGTTCATGTTATGGATGACTTAAATAATTATTCATTTTTATTTATTACTAAATTATTTATTTTATTTAATTCATTTACATAGGTTTCATTTAGAGATTTTATTAAATTCTTTATATTAATTTACACAATTAACTAATTTATGATTCAATTAGATTAAGTTTCATTCCAATTTAAGTTGTAGCTATATTTTAATTCTTTTAGACCCATTATTCCTTAAAATCCATTTATTTAGTCTCATTTTTTTATTAATTGATTAGAATCTAATCAATTTTTGAAGATTATTAGGCTTCATTAATCCAGCTCGATGATTGATTTAGTTGAAGTTTAATTATGACTCTACTAGTTGAAGTCCGATTAGTGATTATTTTATCTAAATTAACTCATTCTAACTTGGGCTTCATTTGTTTAACTTTTTGATAGACTTAACTTATTTAAGTTGATTCAAGTTCAATATAATTAACATGATAAAGTGATTAGTTTAATTAAAGATATTAATTAATTTAATTAGACAATAATCAAAGATTTAATTAGCCATTATTTTGATAAATAGTAATTTATGATGAAATTAATTAAGTGTTTAGCTTAATTCAAACTTAATTTAAGGATTATTTTTGCATGTCTTATTCTAATTTAATTGAATGATTGATTTAGAATTCAATTAAAATTTTTAAAAGTTTAAAGTTTGATTAGACAATTTAATTTATTTAATTCAATCGAATGTTAAGTTTGACTTAGTTTGGAAGTTAGTTAATAACTTAATCAAATATTGATTGTTGATCAATTGAGTTGACTACCTTAATTATAGTTCAATTATATGTTGTTTGAATTAAAGGATAAAGTTAATTGAAACTTGATTAATAAATTAATTAAAGGTTTTAGTTTAATTAATTGATTAATATCACTTATTATTTTTTGATTGACTTGATTAGAATTTGATTCCTTGTTATTTTAGTTTATCAAAACTAACCTATTAAGGTATGATGAATTGTTAATTCAATCTTTATTAATTTAAGTATTTGAAATTTTAATTAACAATAACCTTAATTTATCTTATTTGAGTTAATTTATTCAAATTAAGTTTTAAATTAGCTAGGTGTTTAATTGATTTGTTTTTTAAAGATAATTTATTCTTAAATTAATTAAATAGTCGAGTTATTTAAGGTCTTAATAAAAGTTAATGAATTAATTAATCATGATTGATTGACTTAATTTAATTAAAAATGATTTGAGTTTAACATGATTAATTTGATTTAGATATTACTTTGATTAAAGAGTTTAATTAGATTGATTAGAAACTTAATTTAATTAAGGATGATTTGAGTTTAGCATGATTAATTTAATTTAGTGATTAATTTGATTAAAGAGTATAATTAGATTGATTAGAAACTAATAAATGATTTAATTAATCATGATTGATTTGATTAAAAGTTTGATGAATATTTTTAATTAAGTGTTTGAATTAAGTTAAACGTGATTTAAGAATTATTTTACAATTGTTTAATTTAATTTAATTTAATTTAATGATTGATTAATTTATTTTGAAATTTCATTATCAAATTGATTATGAGTTGATCTTAATTAGACGTTGATGGGTTAATTATGTTTAAGTTGACTAAATAATCTATTCAATTAACATGTGATTAGTGATTAATTGAATATTAATTTTATTAAGTGATTTATTTGGTTCAGGGTTTAATTAATAAATATGTTTACTTTATTCAGTTAACATTGAATTAAATATTAATTAAATTTTATTAAATAATTTATTTGATTAAGAGCTTAATTAAGGACTTTGATTTATTTTATGATTAAATAAATCGATCTTAATTTAATGATCACTTAATTTCATCATTACTAGCTTAAGAAAATGATTATCTTAACTAAGCAACTATTTCAATTGAAATTATATTATTAAAAAATTGATTTTATTCATTTGTTTGATTAATCTTAGAATATTAACTAATTAAGCTTATCCTTAAATGTTTTAACTTTAAGTAGATAAGGGCTTAACTTATCAATTAATTAGATTCATGACCATTGATTCAATTAAGGGTTAAACTCAATTGAAGATTTAATGAAATGTCTTAGTAAAATTCTAATTATGATCTCTTATCAAGTTAATCAAGGTATAATTAATGGTCTAATTAAAGAATTATTGATTAATTTATGCAATTCTTATTTATTAACGATTAAATATGCTTTCTTATCAACTTTATTGAATTAGTTTAACTTGATTAAGTATTTGATTTATTTAATCAGCATTTAATTTAACTTTATCATTTCTTAACATGGTTAAATGATTAATTTGACTGAGATGTAATCATTAATCGTTTAGCTCAACCTAACCAACATTTGATCAATTGTTTACTACATTTTAAGTTGATTTAATTTAACCTTTAATTTTGAAGTCTAATTAGTATTTAGTTTGAGTTCATTAGTTCTTAATTTAGTTGAATACTTAGCTTGATTATGATTTAATCATTAATATTTTTAATACTACATTGACTAATTAACTTTTAAATTAAAAATTGATTAATAATTAGTTTAACTTTCCTAATTAAGGACCAATTTATACTTCATTAATTAAATTAATTAATTAAGATTTGAGTTCATGGCTTTATACTTTAGTTGAACCTCAATATTCTAATAATTCTCTTCAAATATTTTAATGATAATCATGACTTAGTATTTAATTCATTATTTGATTAAATGATCTTATGATAGCTAGAATTTAATTCCTCTTGATTTAATGATCCTTATGACTAAGAATAATCTGAAGGGAAGGAGGTGTTTGAGACATGAAGCTCACCATATGGATCTCAAATAATCTAAATGTGCATGTTAGGAACATATTACTTTTTTTAATGAATAAAATTTTTTTTTAGATTGCTTAATGAAATTTATAGATTTCTACTTAATTTATTTATTTTACAATTTTTTCTAAACGCTTCTTTGAATATTAAGTTCAAAAAAAGAGTTAACAATGATTTATCATGAATTTTCCTCTCTCTTTTATTTAAATTAATTAATGTTAATTTTGAATATATGTTGAACCCTAATTAGGTGATTTTGAAATCTAAAGAGGTCTAAAAGGTTTGAATATATTTTTTTAAGTATTTTGATTATAAATAAAGTATTTTAGATTATTTAGCAAAATTTTAATATTTCTTGATTTTTTTTAATCAATTATTTCATTAAATTAGGCGTTTGAACCTTAAAGTTTTATAATTTTCAATCCATTCATCATTTTATTTTGAAATTTTTATAGTTGGTAGATCTTAGTCCCAATTTTATTCTATAAAAATTTCATAACAATTTGATTATTATTTTAAGATTAATTAAAGAAATTTAGTTTTTATTCAAACCTAAATTAAGTCCAAAATATCAAATTAAATTTGGGCTTTTATGTTCATTGGATTCCTTCCAAAAAGATGAATCCAATGAGGCCTTATTTGTAATTTTTTATTATTTATTTTAAGTTTTATATTTTTTTTAAAGTTTTAGGTGATTTTATACATTTTTCAAATCGAAAGTCTAGATTTTTTCTAATTAACCCAATCAGTGCCACGGCGCTAATTGTGCATTCCTTTACATATGCCAACCATAGATTGATCAATGTGGATTTTGAGCGAGAAATTGTATTAGATCTTGATCGTCCGATCGAAGGGCTCAAACTAAACATTTCTAATGTCTTAATCTTAGCCATCCATCCTAATTAATGGAGATCGAACAACCGTTGTAGCATCTTTATTGACCTCACTTTTGGAGTGAGGTTAACTACCTCTTCCTTAGGCTTAGGATCTATCTAGGCACTAAGGTATTCCTAGACTTAAGACACTTATAGTAGTTAGAAGAACATTAAGCCTAAGCTTAAAGACTCATAGGACTCAACCTTAGGGTTAGATTATAACCTAGAATGGGTAGGGACAACCTACCCTAAACCCCATTAGACCATAGTGAACTAACCATTCAAGTTCAAACCAATTAACTACAAATAAAATATTAACCAATACAAATTAATCATGTATGATTCATTACAATCAATTTGGCCAAATGGTTACGTTGACCTAATGTAGCCCATTGGGTTTAAGAGGGCTAAACCCAAAATCATCTCAATCCAATTAAAACTAAATTCATCCAAACTCATTTGAATCTTAATTGAACTTGATTAAAACCTAATTGCAAATTTATTGAACTAAACTAAGTCAAGTTGTCCCTTAACCCATGTTGCCTCATTTGAATCCCATAAGGCCAAAATCCAATTCAACTTGATTTAAGCCAAATGGAATCAATCCAAATCTCATGATCATTCCAAACACCCAATTAAACATTTCAATCCATCCTAACTCATTCAACTCTATCAATTGGTTTAATTAACCCAACTTAGCACATTTGACCTAAAGGGTTCAAATGAGTCAAAATTCAATCCAACTCAAATTGATTGCAATCAAAACCATCAATGAACTCCAAATCCATCATTGAATATGTCTCAACATCTAATTGACTTCAATTAAACCCAATGAAAGAAATTGGTTTATTTGACCCAATTTGGCCTAAAAGACCAATTTGAATCAAAACTTAAATCAACTTCAATTTCACCAAAATCAACCCACCCATTCAACTCTTCCAAAATGATTGTTGATCACCATTGATCATCCAATTGCAAGCAAGCCTAATCAAGCCAATTTGTTCACTTAACCCAAGTTGATCCAATTTAATCTAAAGGGTCAAATCTCATTCTAATCCAAATTAATTGCACTAATGCCTCTAATCAACTATAAATTGATTATTGAACACCCTAATATCAATTGAATTTAATTTGGTCAAACAAACCAAATTAACCCATTTAGCCTAATTTGACTTAAAGGATAAAATTGAGCTAAAACCTATCCAAATCCAAATCAAATCAAATCAAAGCCTACAATCATTCTCAAATGATCAATCAAATATAACTCAATCCCTCATCTCACTCAAGTTGACCAATTTGACTAAATTGGTCAACTTAACCTATTTGACCCAAATGGACCCATATAAGCTAAATTCAAATCCACTTCAAATTGAATCAAACTAATTACACCAATACATTCTAAATGATCATTTAAACTTAATCCAATAACCCTCTCGACCCAATTTGGTCAATTGGTCAACCTAACCCATTTGAACCCAAATTGACTTATACGAGTCAAATTGAACCAAACCTAATCAAATCAAGTCTAAACCCAATTGAACTTCGCAAGACTCATTCTTAAGTCCCCATTAAATTTTTCAAATGAATCCAACTCATTGTGAACATGATTTTGTTCAACCAAAGGGTTAGGACAAAATCTCTATTTAGAAGGCCTACCTACCTCCTTTACCCATGGTAGCCATCTTTGGCTCTCTTAGGACATAGGCCCACTGATCCAACCTTACCCAAAGCTGTTGGGTTTAGTCCATGACTAAAGAGAGGATCTCCTTGCCTTGGCTGGCCATTAGCCCACCGCAAAAGAGGTTTACACTCCATGGCAGGTCATGAAACTCCCTCAGCCACTCAAGTACCTCCACATGACCAGTACCCTGCCATCTCTGACCACCTACACTAATTGGATGATTGCCAAAGGCTGAACCAATCCCATGGCTTGGTTCACTTAGGGAGGGAAGTATACCCCTCCTCTCCCATTTAAACTCAACACACACATCCTGCAGAGACTCACAACCAGTCCTTAAGCATTCCCAAAGCTTCCATGCCCTCAACCACTGGTGAGACCAACTCCTTCCTCAGCCCAAACACCCTCTTCATCCAACCTCACCAAAACTCCACCAAAATCAATTTAATATCACTCACACCTTTTCCTTACCCCAACAAGTTGAAATGAATTGAGAAACACTTGATTTGAGCACCGGAAGGCACTCCAAGATAAACCGGTGAGCTTCGAGTTGGCGCTTTGTCTAAAGGACAACCGGTAGGGATACAGCTCATGATCTTCTCAGTAGGTCTTTTCCTCTTCAAAGATAAACTACTTTGATTGGAATATTGCTGGTATTTTGCTTGGCAAGGTAGTTTCTGGCCAACCATAGAAATCATGGAATTTTTGGTCCTTCGTGAAGTGGATATGTGTTTCATGTCAATTGAACTGTAGGATCCCCTTTAGAACTTCTCTTGATCATTTTGCATTCAATTCTGGCATCAAATGAGCTCTGGCGAGCTCGGATCCAGCAACATAAGGAGGACAGTGTTAATCTCTCACCATGGGTAGATGATAAATCATCGACCATCCATTCTACATAATTAAAACGGATGGTCGTGATTAGTCACATTAAATTTATTTGATTTAATTGTTTAAAATTGCATGATTAATGTTTGTCATTTGATCCATGATCTAACGGTTGAGATGAAGTGTATCCACCTTTGCTAAGTCAACAGTCACGTCAGACAATTTAAATAACTATTCCCACGACACGATGTGGAAAGGGTTGCCACGTCAGCAACCGTGAGGCGCTGATTGTGTAATTAGATTAATTATACATTAAAAATGTAATTAAATTCACCAAAACTTTGAAAAAATCATAACTAATTATAAAAAATTTAAAAAAATAAATAAACTCATTTTGGAAAGCTTAGATAGAGGAGAATTAAGAAAATAAATAAATCTAAAATTTTTGTCTAATGAACAATGAGTAATTAGGGTTTGAAGCTTTATTTAATTATCATAATAAAGCTTTACTTACTTTGCTAATTGACTTGGGAGTTTATTTGATCAATCATTGGGATGACTCTACCTCCCATAATTTTTCAAGTTAATTTGCCAAATGATTTAGGAGATCTAAATTTTTAAACCTCAATTAGTCATTTTATGTATTTAATAATTATTTAAAATTTAAAAAATTATAAAATTAATTAGATAATGTTAATTAATCATTAGAATAGTAAGGGTGGTCAAACAAATTAATTGGGACCTCTGTTTTTAATTAATTCTTAAAGTTAACTTAATAAGCAATAAATTAATTAATTAAATCAATAATTCACTCAAAATTAGAAAATTCATTATAATTAATATAGGTCATTTAAAATTTTGATTAAATCATTTTGTGCTTAGCAAGAAAAGAGTTTCCTAATAAAATCAAAATCCCTAGTCGATTTGGGGTATTTTGAGAGTAATTAATGATTGTGGGTTTTTTCTATTTATTTAATTAATAATTAATTATAAGCTTAATTGCATTAGAAAATTTAAGACATTTATTTCATGTTCATGCACTTTCAATAATTTTATCATTAGTTTTAGGATTATATCCAAGGATTAATTAAATTTATAGGTCTCTTTGTGCTTAATTTGATTAAGAGCTTGATTAACCTTAATCAAGTCATAAAATCACCTAAGATGATCATAAACCACTTAATGAATAAAAGTGGGCATGGGTTAAATTTTAAATCCTTCTTCTTTTGTTCTTTAGGGTTAAATAATTTAAACCCAATATTAAATCTTAATTAATTTGATTTAACTTAATGATTGTTTATTTAGTATGAATATCCTTAAGTCTTAGTGAAGCCAAATAAACCTATTTGGTAATGTTTAATTGATTTACTTTATTCATAAATTTACATTTCATTTGTCTCATACAGTCATGTTTTTTTAAAATAAATTAATAAAATTTTGCATTTAATTGCATGATTGTGGACTAAATTGTGTGGTTTTATCATTAATAAATCTTAAATTATTTTCTAAAATATTATGACATTGTTGACCTCACTTTTAGTGAGGTTAACAACCCTCCTCTTAGACCTAAGATTTAATCTAGGCACTAAGGTTCTCTTAACTTCAAGTGACATTAATAATCATCAAAATCTCAATGAATTAAGATCTATGACCTTAGATTAGGAGTTTCCTAATTAGGCACTTAGGATATTGCGATCAGTGATTGAGTGCACAACCTAAGCTAAAGAAAAAAAATTAAAATAACAAATTAAAATTAAATTTGAACCCGGATTAAGGTATTTGAGTTTGATTAACTCAATTAAACCATTTGGGCTCAAAATTAGCTAAATTCAAGAAAATCTTATAAAATCAAAACTAAATCAAATCAAACCAAACCAAAGGCACATAATCAATACATAAGTATAAATGAACTAAAAAATAAATCTAGATGGGGTTCAAAGTGGTCAATCAGATCGTGTGACCTAAAGTTGACCCATGTGAGTCCACCAAGCTAGAAATCAAACTAATCAAAATTTGATCAATTTAAGTCATCCTAATTATTTATATTTTTTAAATTAATATAATAGATCACAAAACTAATTAATTTTTAATTCAGTGATGACTCAAATAGCCTAATTGGGTCACCTAGTCTAAATGAACTTGAACCGCCCTATTGAACCTAAACTCAAAATAAATTAAAACTAATTTAAATTAAATATTTCAAAATACTTTAAAATTATATTTAAACTTAATTTAAACTTTTCTTGGGTTTATTTGACCAAATTGGTCATTTGACCCAAGTAAACCCCTATTTAACCCATTAAGCTCAAATTGGCCCAAAATAGGTCTAAATCAAAATTAAATTTAAATTAATAAAGATCAGTTAAACGAGATCATTTCAAATACTCAATCAAACATAATTGAAGCTTGAACTCACCTCAATTTAGGTCATATTGGTCATTTAACCCACCTGAACCTAATTTGACCCATTAAGCCCAATTAGGATAAAAAATTGTTAAAATCAAAATTTAACTCAGCCTAAATTAAACCAAATCAATGTTTAAAATTATTCTTAAGTTGATTATTGAATATGGATCAACTTTCAATGGCACTCAATTTAACCAATTTGATCAATTGGTCAATCTGACCTAAATTGACACAAATTAACTTATATGAGACTATCAAGCCAAAAAAAAATAAATTAAAATAAAATAAAATATTTAAATTAAATTAATTACTTTAAATAACTTTTAAAACTTAATAAAAATTCATTTAACTTTCATTTGGGTTCAATATTTGTAATTTAATCAATTTGGCCTATAGACCCATGTGAACCCAAATTGGCCCAATATGACTTATTTAGGTTAAATTGAGTTTATTTAGGCTTAAGTTAAATTACATTAATTAATAATAGGTATTATAAATAATTAGTTTAATATATTTTAAACTTAATCTTAAATCAATTGGGCAAATAAAACTCATTTGACTCAACCTAACTCAATTTGGATTAAGTTGAATCAACTCAAGTCAAAACCCAAAATGAGTTCACTCACCTCCTCCTACACCAAATCCATTCAAAATTTCAAGTCTAACAAAGAAAAGGGCATGCAAACACAAGGGAATCAAGAAAGAGGGATGTGAGAATGAGGAGAGAAAAAATATTTTCTGTTCACAGGGGAAGGCATGAAGAAAAAAAAGTTTTTACACCATTTTTTTTCATCAAATATTACCAAAATCACACAAAAACCTCCTCCTAACTAGAAGAAAACCCCTCTCCCCACCTCTTGTTCTCTCTCCAATCTAAAAGCCACAAATTTCTAGCAATGGGTTCCATAGGGAGGCAAATGAGGGAACCCAAGGAGATCTACTAGTATCCACTGAACGTGGGCTTTGGTAATGTAACTTTCCTAAACTTTAGATCAACCATTGGTGTTTGTGTTTGGTGAAAAATTTGCACAAATCTAGGATTTTTCTTTAGATCCCATCACACTTTCTTTATCTCAATTCCCCTACATGAAATATAGCGATTTTTTACTTAGGTCATCAGAAGATCGTGAGATCTGGTAATGTTTTGGGCAGATCCCATCCATCTAACCTTATTTAGTATGCCTCCCATGAGGAAGACAACCTTCGAGTCATTCATCATACTTGGATAGAATGTATGGCCACGATTAGATCTACTTTTTCATTTATCTCATTAGATTGGACCCAAAACTTCAAAAAAACATAAAAAAAATAAATTACTTAACAAAAAAAAAATGTAAATAAAACTTCAATGGATTCATTTTTTCAAGATGAATCCAATGAACCTAAAAACTCCAAATTTTAATGTATATTTTAGGAGCAATTTAAGTTTTAGCGAAATCTATATTTCTTTAATTACTCTTAAAACACTAAACTAATTAACTTGAAAATTTCAAAAAAGAAACTTAATGTTATTTCCTATCTATCATAAAATTTTCAAGTTAATTAACTTTCATTTTAAGAGTTATTAATTTTTAAAGGCAATTGGCTATTTTTAAATAAATAATTAATTAAAAATGATTATAATTATGAAAATTCAACAAAATAATTTAAATTACTTTAATAAACATTAGAGATCTTAAAAATTAATTAAACCTATTGGATCACACTAAAATATAAAAGTAATTAAATTAGTGTTTAATTAAACATTAATTAATTAATTTAATTAGAGAGAACTTTAAAAAATTATAAATAATTATAGAAAAATAAAAATAAATAAATAAATCATATATGGAAAGCTAGACAGAGGAGAATAAAAAAATCCTTAGGTTTCATCCAATGAACAATGACTAATTAAAATTTTAACTAATTACCTTAATAAAGCTACAATCACTTGGTTAATTAATTTGAGATTGGACATATTGAATATATTGGATGATCTTTGTCTCCCATAATTTTTTGGGGCTAATTTCTCAAGTGGATAAAAGAATCAAAATTTTAAACCCAAATTATCACTCTTGTGCAATTAAGTAATTATTAAGATTAAGAAAATTATGAAATTGATTAAAAGGTGTTAACTAATCATTATAACAGTAAGGATAATAATAATAAATAATATTTATGACTCCACTTCCTAATTATTTTTCAAGATTACTCTTAAGGTGCTTAATTAATTAACTAATTGGTTAGATGAAATTTAAATATGAAACCATTATAATTAACTCATTTAATAAAAATAGTTAATATAAAGATCTTTAATGAAATTATGATTCTTCATTGGTGTTGGAAATTATGAAAGTAGTTAGCTTAATCTTCTTAATTCAATTATTTATTAAACATGAGCTTAATTATGTTAGAATCCTTAGGACATTGCAAATTTTATTTTTCAAGCATATCATCATGATTTGTGAGGTCCTACTTGATAACTAATCAAATTAAGAGATTTTTGAGAGGGAAATTAAATGAATTATTAATGGGCCAAACTTAATTAATTCATAAAAGCCACTTAAATTCTCTTTAAATTTATTTACAAATAAACAATGATATTGGTTAAACACTAAGTGTTGTGTCTCCTCTTTAGGATTAAATAATTCAAAATCATAAAACCAAAATCCTAAAAAAGACTTTGGTTAGACTTAAGGTATGGTTATTTAATGTGATTGTCTTTAAGTTTTAATGAAGTCGAATGAATCATTTGATAATATAAGTGTTTCAATTATCACAAATTTGCATTCCATATGTTTTATACATTCATGTTTTAAATTTTTTTAAAAAATATGTTGCATTTAATTTCATGATGTGGAAAGATATAAATATATGGTGTGGCTATTAACACTAATAAATTTCAAATTATTTTTTCTCTTTAATAAATAATCATATGTAGATGTTAATCAAATAATTTAGATATAAGCTTTTTCTTTGCAAATTTTATTATAAATGATAAAGTAAAATAAAGTTTACTTGTCTTTCATTCTTAAAAGAATAATAACTTGCAACTTTTATAATTTCATCCTTATATTTATGTATATGCATATGTGTATTTGGGCTAACAAGTATATAGTATGGACGTCTCGGGAACACAAGGCTTTAAGTAGCCCTTAGGAGATCCTAGATAATCTCACTTCCCTTGTTTAACAAATGCATGTACTTGTATAGCTTCCTACATACCTATACAAGTCTATAAATGTGAAATGAAATTTCTTTTGCTATGAAATTCATGCATATTCATACTTCAAGTGTGTTTAAAAGAAACATATAGATATATAGGATATATGTATATGTATTAAATCAAAATGAAGTAAAGTAAAATAGTGATGTATATTGATAATGAAGCTAAGATAGCAAAACATTACTCATTTGATTATGATATGGCTTCATTAATCTTAAGATGTCTTTCATGTTTAAATAACTCTTATTAAGTCAAATCCAAACATATGCATAATTAAAATTTATAAATGTTTTATTAAAAAACTTAAAAGTTATAAAAATTCATCCTTTTGAATCAACCTAAGGTAGAGATTAAAGAGAATCAACTCTCTTTCTTCTCCTTATAATATTAAATTATAATTAAAAAATAAACAAGAAAACATATAATTTAAAATATTATCTAAAGTTTAAACAACTTAAAGTATAACCACCATTGATAAAGAATTTGAGCATTCAATCATTAAAAGGATCTAACTCTAAAGTCTAATTAAGATATACCATACTTGGCCTTAGCACAATGTTGACCTTTCTTTTTAAGTGAGTTCTCAACCTCCTCTTCTTAGACTTAGGAACCTTCTAGACACTAAGACTTCCCTAGTCATAAGACACTTCTAGAGATTAGGTGAACACTTAACCTAAGCCTAGAGACTTAGAAGGGTTAATCATAGGATTAGGCCATGCCCTAGGGACTTAGGAAAATCTCATAACCTATAGCCTAAACCCAATCCATATGCACCTTCTCAAATCCAATCCAAACTCAAATCTCAAACCAAACCTCATATTATAATTCATATTCCAAATCCAAATCTGAATTCCAAATCATTTGGTTGAAATCCATGATCAAACTAAAATTCAAAACCCTTCCTAAGCCTTTTGATTTCATCCTATGAACTTAGCTTAACAAATTCAAATTCAATCCCAATTCATTTGATTTTCTCAAATATCAATTCAATATTTCAATCAAACTATGCCATTCTAATTCAAATCTAACTTCTAATAATTCAATCTCATGATCAAATCCAAGTTCAAAATCATCCTTAGAAGCCTTATGATTGAATTTCATAAGCTTAGCCAAATCACCACCTAAGTTATCCCAAACTTGATTGATTTCATTATAAATCAATTATTCTTTCATTTATATTCATAAATATAAATGAAACCCATCTTCCAATGACCAAAAATAAATCAAACCAAATTGATTTCCTCCCTAGCCCTTTTGACCAACATCCATGAGCTTGATCATATTTGCTTCCAAATCACTCCAAACTCAAGTGATTTTGTCATGAATCATTTATATCTTCATTTAAATTCCCAAATATAAATGAAATATAAATTCAAATAGCCAAAACTAAATCCAATATCAAACAAAAAAATCTAATTTATACCCTTTAAGCCAATTTCTTGAAACCAAGCCAAATTCTATACAAATCTAGTCAAAATTAATGAATTTTCTCTTGAATCAATCATTCAATCAATCATCTATCCAAATATAAATAAAAGTTACAATTATCAAGCCATATCAAAATCAACTCAAGTCAAACCCAACCTAGCCCATTTGACTTGAAATATTCAAATGAACCAAAACTCGTTTGAACCTCGATTGCAATTGGGTTTATATATCAATTCCAAATCCATATATAAACTCAGCTAAATCAAGCCAACTAAACTCAATTGGCTCACTTGCCCAAAGTGGCCAATTTGACCTATTTAATTCAAAATCCAACTCAATTCAAATCAAGGTGAATAAGCCAATCCAACTTCATGACATGATTGTTGATCATCCTAGGTTAATCAATTGTCATAAATTAGGTCAAATCAAGTCAACCTAGCCCTTTGACCAAGTCAACACCTTTAACCCATATGAACTTAAAGAGCCAAATTGGGTCAAATCATGATCTAACATAAATTTATTGCAACCAATGGCTCAAGTTCATTCCAAATTGATTGTTAAACTTGACCAAGGCCACAATTGAACCTAATTTGCCAATTGAGCCCAATTGACCCACTTAGCCCAAATTGACCTAAAAGGTCAATTTGACCTAAATCCAAATTAAATCCAAATTGATTCAAACTAAAGTCTACAATCCTTTCCAAATGATCAATCAAACCCAAACCAAACCATAACCCAAGCCAATTTGGCCAATTTGGTCAAATTGGTCAACTGATCCATTTGACCCAAATGAACTCAAATGAGCCAAAACCAAATTTAAACCAAATTAAACCAAATCAATGACACCAACACACTCCAAATGGTCATATGAAATTGACCCAACCCTTTGTTTGACCCAATTTAACCAATTGGTTAACCTAACCCGATGGGTCAAATTGAGTTAAATCGAATCAAATGAACTCCAAATAACATAAAATTTTGTCCAACCCACTTTTGACTCATTTCAAATCATCCAAATCAAATCCAATGCCAAATGACCACTTTGCCCTTGGGTCAAGGGCATCCCATGGGAAAAGATACTTGGACACATGGTCATTTCCCTTCCTTGCCACCTGGCACCCATCCATTAGTCCACCTAAGCACCAAGGACACTGATCATCTGACCCAAGAGGTGGTTGGGGAAACCATGACTCATGGGGAGGTGAAATCACCTCCCCTCCCCCATTGGAATACTTAGCATGAAGGACTTCCACCTCTCCTTGCTAGGACACTCATTTGTCCTTCATGACAACCACTTCTCATATCTTAGCCAACCAAAATGAGCCACCTAGGATGATTCCCCTCCATTTCCAACCACCCCAAGCCAAAGGACACCCATTATGAGCCAAAAAAATCACAAAATAAGAGGATTTTAGGCCACATTGAAAACCAGATATTAGAGACACCAAAACTGATCCTTTTTGCCTAATTTTATCCCCTTAGAGTTGCCAAACCAACCATCAACCATCCCACTTGATTCTTGAGCAAAAACCACCAAAATTAAGTGAATTTGGTGAGGAAGATAGATATATCATTCCAGAGTGAAGGTGAAGGTCTAGGCTCATTCTAAGGCTTCTTCCTCCACTCAAGAGATGCTTGGATCAACACTGCTATCAAAAACCATCTCTAGTGAGGTAATTTTAAGAAAACCTATAGCCAGCCTTAGGATTTCTTATTTTATGATAATTTTCATGGGATTTTAGGAATTTTTCTTAGATAAACCTCACATTTTTCATTTTATCTGATTCCCAAATGAATCATAAGGTTTTTTTGGTGAAAATCGATGTGAAATCGAGCCAATTTATGTGAGAAATCATTATTTTTGCAATTTTCTGGCCAAGAATAGTGTTCCCGATCGTACCCATTTATTTCTGTCACTTGGGGAGTCGGAACACTTGCTAGCCATCCGATCTTGCCATTTAGGGATCGGAAGGCCTAGATCGCACGTAGATCCATGCATTTTAACCCATTTGATCCGCCGTCGATCGCATTGCCCGATCGATTGGATGGTCCACACTTATCAAACCGTCGATCAGGTGTGCGATTTCCTTCTCGTTTTTGAGAGCGCAGCGGATAACGGACATATACAAAAGCGTATAGTCCATTTACATGGTGTCATCGTGTTATACTTTACCACAATCTTGTTAGGATAAGTAGGAAATTCGGCCATTTTCTGATTTTAAAAATTATTTAAATCACTTGAAACTTCAAAATTTTATAGAAACTAAAATACTTAACCAAAAATTACAAACAAGAGCTCATTGGATTTATATTTCAAAGAGGAATCTAACAAACCTAAAATCTCCAAATTTGATTAAATATTTTGAGCTTAATTTTAGTTTAAGTAAAAATTAAATTTCTTAAATTAAACAAAAAATACACGTCATATTAAGTTAAAATTTTTAGAGGTTGGAATTGAAGTTAAAATACACCTATCATAAAAATTTCAAGTTAAAAGAATTTCTTGGTTGGGAGATTTTTTATTTTGAAGGTCAAATGGTCTAACTTAGTTAAAATAAATTAATAGACTTTATAAAATCCTAAAAAATCATTTAAATCAGTTGAAACTTTAGAAAATTATAACAAATCATAAAAAAATCATAAAAATGCAAGTAAACACTCATTTTAAAGGTATTTTAGAGGAGATTAATTTAAAATTAATTTGAATTAATTTTGAATAGTAATTAAGGCTTAATTTAGGTTTAATTTAAAACTTAATTAGTATAATTACTCCCTAATAAACTAAGTAATTAATCCTAAATATTTTGAGGTTGATTAATGGGATGAACTACGCCTCTCATAATTTTCTTGGGATTTATTGCTTGGTTAATTAGGGAAATTATTTGTCTTAGCCCTAATTATTTTTTAATTAATTAGGTGATTAATTAACATTCTAAATAGCAAAGAAACCATTGATTAAGTTTGCTACTCATTATAGAATAGTGATTGGACATGGGGAATGAGATTGGAACCTCTTTCCCATTCTTTTCCCTAAGTTCATTCCACTTGACTTGAAACTAATTAATTTGGGACTAATTAATGGTTTAATTCATTAATTAAATTGCTTAATTAAATAAGTTGAAATTATAATTATTCCAGAACTCATCTAATTAAGTTTCTTGAGTAGACTCTTAGGTGTTCAATAACTTAAGAGAATCTTAAGGAAATTATAATTAGCCCATATGTGTGGAGAATTATAAATTAATTAAGTTTCTTAGCAATTAACCATTAATTATGAGTCAATTGCAGCCCTTTCATTTCTTAGGATCATTGTTGATTTAATTTCTAATGCATATGCATATCATGTTGGCTCACCATTACTTGGGTAAATATGTTAAGGTGATATATGAAAGGGGTAATAAATGGACTTAACTCATATTGCAACCTAATTAATCTACGAAATCAACTTATTTTCTTTTCATTGAACCAAATTGATTAACCAATATGGATATGGGTTAGGAGCAGCAAATGATTGAATATCCTCTTTTCTCTAAATCAAATCAAACATCCAAAAATAACTTAATAAGAAGCTTTGGTTTACTTTAAATGATTGTATTTGATATGATTGTCTTTAGGAATTAGTTTGATTGAATAAAACATGTGTTTTATGTCTTATTATTTCTTTCCAATCATATTAAATGATGTGTGTCATGTGGTTCCAAGCATTCATATTTTTCAAAATGTTTAAACTTAAATGAATTTCTTTTATGTCAAGCTTACATGTGTTGATTTAATTTAATATATGCGTGGTATTATCACTATTAAACCAAAATATAATTTCAAAAATCTTATAAATGTACAATAATATATGAAGTTATAGTAGTTATGATTACATATAGGTTTGCATGTGCTTATAGCTTAAGTATGTGAAATAGAGCTTTCTTTTCTTTAATCTATATGTAGTTTCACATGTATTTGAATATTAATAAGTATATAGTTTGGACATCCCAACAATACGAGGCATTAGTTATCCCCAAGGAGGTCATTTGATTACCTCACTTTCCTGGTTTAACAATGACATTTACTTATTTGATTTCATTTACATGTGTTCCTATATTATAATTGGGATGAAATTATGTTTCACATACATAAATGTTCTAATCAAATAAAAATATATTTTTTGCATGATTTACTTTCTATTACTTACATATACATTCATGTGTAGTGAGATAAAATAGTATATAGTTTGGACATCCAGAGAATACGAGGCTTTAACTATCCCCAAGGAGGTCATTTGATTACCTCACTTCCCTTGTTTAACAAAGGCACACTCTCACTTATTTCTCTTTACATGTGTATGTATGTGTGGCTAAAGGATGAAACTCCCTCTTTTCTACTAAGAATACATTCATTCATAATAGACTAAATGATTGAATTAATTATCCATATGATTTGGGACTTCTTTCCTTATGTTCTTACATACAAATTTACATGTGTTTGAATGCAAATGGATATATAGTTTGGACATCACGGGAATGGGAAACTTTAGTTAGCCCCAAGGAGGTCATTTGATTACCTCACTTCCCTAGTTTAACAATGACACATACCTATTTAATTTCATTCTTATGTCTTTTTTACAAGAATTTGGATAAAGCTCTAAATTAACATGATTAAATAATTCAATCAAATAAGAAATATAAGCTTCAAGTATACACACCTACATTCATTATTTAAGTGTGCTAACATATTTTGCATGTATAGATATACTTAAGATTATATCATATGCATGCTACATGTGATGGAAAGGGATAATGTGATTTATGTCATGTGTTAGTAGTCCAATCAAACTAATCTTAAAGGCCTTTCATGTTGAATGCAACATTTAATGTGAACCTAAATTTAGGATTTAATTAAACATGTTAATAAGCCATTCACTAAAGAGAATTAAATTAAATTAACATGCTTTAGAAATGGCTTAAGGTATGGATGAAAGAGGGTAATCCTCTTTCTCCTCTTTACAACACTTAGAGATTAAGTGTAGGTCATATCAAACAAAACAAGTCACAAATTAAAACTTGCAAATCAACTAAATAACTTAAAGTGAAACCAACCCCTTATGTTAAATTGAATCTTTCCACATTTAGAAAATCATAACTTTAATACTTATTTAGGATATACCACACAAGCTTTAACACACACATTAAAATTAAGTCACCACTTCTAGCTTTATGTTAGGGCGATGCATGGTTTGATGTATGTTTTATTTTATGATGTATTATTTTAGATTGAATGTTAGGGTGTATGTTGCATAGGCTGAATGTTAAGACATTATTAGCCTCATTATGTCTTTTGTAGGGGATTGTGCTTAAGGGGCTACTGAAGAATAAATATAAATGCTCTTTTTATAGGTTGCTTGAGCCCCTAAGCATAATTCAAGTTAGGACAGGTGGGCTTGGTTACCCATGTTTGGGGTGCCAAGTCCAAATTATAAATATAATTGCTTGAGTGGAATGTATGTTTAGCCTATTTTGCAGGTGTAGTTAGATTTACTCTTTCCTTTTAAATGTAATTTCGAATTAGGAATTAGGATGAGCATTGGCTAGAAGACTATGTCTTATGTGCCATGTGATGCCTTGAGGTGAGCCAAATCAAAGAAGCAAAGAGGAGGAAAGAAGACATAAAAATTTGAAGAAGATGAAGACCACCATAGCATGTATTCATTCTTAATTCTAATTACTCTTTTGTAATCCAGGTTGTATAAGGGTAGAGCTCGGCTACCCATCTTTTTCTATTCAAGTTGTACAACGATACCCGGCTGCACCAGCCTTTTATTCTTTTGCGTTAGTTATAAAGTTGTTTAATGTTATGTTTACATTGTGTAATAGAAATGGCATGCCTTTTCCTAGTTTCTTAAATGTTTGATGATTGAATGTGTGTCCTGGATGTGATTAGGCTCTTAGGGAAAAATAAATCTTTTACCCAACTACAACTCATAATTAAAGTTTTAAATAATTCATAACCTCACATAAATCCTAGCCATTAAATCAATATAATTAAAAGATTTAGCAACCCCTTAGTTGTATGGTTGTATGTCTAATATTATGCAAGCATCTTCTACCACTCTTGCAAAAATGAGGGCCTCCGTTCTTGCATGCATGGGAACCGCTTGACTTAGGAGAGCAACTCCTACTGACGGAGCTTCACCCTCTTCTCTCTTGATTTAGCCCATAACTCATTTCAACATGCATTTAGGCATACAAAAATCTCAAAGCCTTTGTCAAACTAAAGTGTCAAATACAAATAAAATTTGAAAAGATTTACATTAGACTAAGTCATTAATCATACCACTCATGCTCTAGTCTCTTTAGGGAGTTAGGTTTAAAGACTTTAATCTCTTTCTAAATAATAACAACTTAAATATCTTAAAAAATCATATGAATTGCCACATGAATTTAAAGCATAGGTGGAGTTAGCTGGATGCCACTCCAGGTGGTTGTAAGTTCAGCAGTCAGACGGTCTATCCTCTCTTATAGAGGTAGACCATTATGTCCACCTTTCTCTTAGATTTAGGATATGCTTGTGGTTTGTACCAAAGCTCCCTAGCATAGGATTCGAGGTAGCTGTTTCCTCTGAGATATAAGCATAAATCCTCACCTCTTAGGTATTTCTATAATCTTGTGTTGTGGAACTATAAGTCCTAGCTTTCTAATGAAATCTCAACTCTAATAGAATTAATTCTCTCTTCAAATATATAAAGCCCAACCATAGGATAGTTTGGCTTGCTCACTAGGTTTCTTAGAATCATGAGCATTCCCTACTCATCTCCTTTGGCTTCAAAAATAAGTCTCTCCTTTTTTATCTACCCCCATTTGATTTTCAAATATAAACAATCCTTTGATAGTCTAACCTTAAAATCTTTGGAGACCCTAATTGTCTACTTTAATCGAGAGTGTTCCTAAGGAATTCCCATTCCTTAAGATGTAATTAACTATGGAGGCTTGCCTCTATAAGGAACTTAATGGACCCGGCTTAAAATAAACCCTATTATACTTTTCTATATAAAGTAGGGGAAAGATCTCTGGTATATTTGAAGCCCCATCATGCCTTAGGAGTCCTTATTAGGTGATTAGGTCCATTATAGGGTGATGACTTCTATCTTTTGAGATAGTACATCATTCCTCTTCTCAAATGCAATCCAAATTCAAATCTCAAACCAAACCTCAAATTCCAATTCATATTCCAAATCCAAATTCTAAATCATTTGGTTGAAATCCATGATCAAACTCAAATTCAAAACTTTCCCAAGCCCTTCGATTTCATCCTGTGAACTTAGCCTTGACCAACTTCAAAATCAATCCCAATTCATTTGATTTTCTCAAATATAAATTTAATATTTCAATCAAACTATCAAATTCCAATTCAAATCCAACTTCAAATGATTCAATCTTACGATCAAATCCAAGCTCAAAATCCTCTTTAAAAGCCTTCTGATTGAATTTCATAAGCTTAGCCAAATCTCCACCTAACTTATCCCAAACTTGATTGATTTCTTTATAAATCAATTATTCCTTCATTTATATTCATAAATATAAATGAAATCCAACTTCCAATGACTAAAAATAAATCAAACTAAATTGATTTCCTCCTTAGCCCTTTTGGCCTACATCCATGAGCTTGGCCAAATTTTCTTCCAAATCACTCCAAACTCAAGTGATTTTCTCATGAATCATTTATATCTTCATTTATATTCTTAAATATAAATGAAATATAAATTTAAAAAGCCAAAACCAAATTCAAAATCAAATCAAAATCCAATTTATACCATTTAAGCCATTTTCTTGGACTTAACCAAAACTCATCAAAATCAAGCCAAAAATAATGGATTTTCTTTGAATCAATCATTCCTTCAATCATTTATCCAAATCTAAATGAAATCTACAATCATCAAGACAAATCAAAATCAACTCAGGTCAAACCCAACCTAGCCCATTTGACTTGCAATATTCAAATGAACCAAAACTCGTTTGAACCTAAATCAATTGCAATTGGATTTATATATCAATTTTAAATCCATATATAAACTCAAGTAAATCAAACTCAACTCAAAATCAAGCCAACTAAACCCAGTTGGCTCACTTGACCCAAAGTGGCCAATTTGAACTACATGAACCAAAATCAAATTCAATACAAATCAAAGTGAATTAAGCCAATCCAAACTTCATGCCATGATTGTTGATCATCCTAGGTTAATCAATTATCATGAATTGGGTCAAACCAAGTCAACCTAGCCCATTGACCAAGTCAACCTTTTAACCTATATGAACCCAAACTAACCAATTATAACCTAAATCAAATTGATTAAAACCAATGGCTCAAGTTCATTCCAAATTGATTATTGAACTTGACCAAAGCTATAATTGAGTCCAATTTGACCAATTGGTCAACTTAACCCAACTTAGCCCAAATTGACCTAAATGATTAAATTGGCCAAAATTTGAATTAAATCCAAATTAAACTAAATCAATTGAAACCAATTAAACCAATGCACTCCAAATGGTCATTTGGACTTGACCCAACCTTTAGTTTGACCTAATTTGGCCAACTGGTCAACCTAACCCGATTTGACCTAATTTGACCAAAATGGGTCAAATTAACCCAAATTAAGCCAAATGAACTCCAAATGACATGAAATTTGGTCCAACTAATTTTTCACTCATTTTAAATGTGCTCAAATTAAATCCAATGCCAAATGACCACTTTTCCCTTGGGTTAAGAGCATCCCATGAGAAAAGACACTTGCACACATTATTATTTTTCTTCCTTGGCCACTTGGCACCCATCCATTGGTCCAGCTAGGTACCAAAGACACTGATCATCTAACCCAAGAGGTGGTTGGGCAGCCATGACTCATGGGGAGGTAAATTCACCTCACCTTTCCCATTGAAACACTTTGAATGAAGGACTTCCACCTCTCCTTGTTAGGACACCCACTTATCCTTCATGGCAACCACTTCTCATGCTTTAGCCAACCGAAATGAGGCACCTAGGATGATTTCCCTCAATTTCTGACCACCCATAAGCCAAAGGACACCCATTAGGAGCCAAAAATCACAAAATAAGGGAATTTTTTGCTACATTGGAAACCAAAAAAATAGAGACACCAAAACTGATCCTCTTCCCCTCATTTCACCCTCTTAGAGCTCCCAAACTAACCAAAACCATTACCACTCATTTTTTGAGTGAAAACCACCTAAATCAAGTGGATTTTGGTGAGAAAGTGGTGACCACTAGTAGATATATCATTTCAAAGTGAAGGCGAAGGTCTAGGCTCATTCCAAGGCATCTTACCCCACTCAAGAGCATGCTCAGATCATCACTATTGCTAAGAACCATCCCCGGTGAGGTAATTTTAAGAACCGTAGTTGGCCTTATGTGCTTTTATTTGTGACAATTTTTTGCGTGATTCTAGAATTTCCTTAAAAAATCCTTGCATTTTCATTGTATTTGGTCCCAATATGAATATAAAAGTTTTCTGGTGTGAATCTATGTGAAAATGAGCCATTCAAAAGAGACGTCATTAAGAATTCACAAAAATCTAAAAAACCCTATCGATTTACTATTAACAGATTTTTTTACCGGTTAGAGAGTAGCAGCCATCCAATCCCTCATTCAGGGGATCGAAAATCCTGATCATGTGACACATCATTCCATTTCGACCATGTAATTTCTCGGATCGATCACCCTCGATCCGGTCGGACGTGATCGATCCGTCGCGTCATTTATGTGCTTTCTTGCTCTCTGATGTGGCATGCGATGCCGTCGTCTTGCGATGGCATGCCACATTAGTGTTGCACGACCAACTATGCAGCACCGCATTTCCACGTCAATGCCATGCGCACTGCCTACTATGTTAAGTAGGAAATTTGGAATTTTTTGATTTTAAAATTATTTAAAACACTTAAAACTTCCAAAATTCATAGAAAATAAAATACTCAATTAAAAATTATAAATAAGTGCTTGTTGGATTGTCTTTCCGAGAGGAATCTAAAAAACCTAAAATACCTAAATTTTATTGAATATTTTGAGCTTATTTTGAGGTTTAGTAAAAGTCAAACTTTATTAATTATATCAAAAATACACATCAGATTAAGCTTAAATTATCAAGGATTGGAGCTGAATTTAAAATACACATACCTTAAAATTTCAAGTCAAAATAATTTTGGATTTGAAGATATTATATTCTTAAGTTCAAATAGTAAAAATAAATGATGGAGGTGGGCGTTCTATCTTTTGGTGAGATTGAGAGAACTTGGGTATTGAAGGTGAGAAAAGAAGATATGTTGGATAACTAGCACTCCCACCAAGGATTACCAAGGTTTGGCCACCAAGCTCTCAAACTACAAGAATAACTCAAATAATTTATAATTGTCAAAAGATCTTCTTTGTTCTAGTAACGGAGGCTATTTATAGCCATTACAAGCATCTAAAAAAAGAATTCAAAATATGGAGGGAAAGGTGGGTAGCCGTATTAATGTGAAGCATTAAATTGCCTTATTATTTTATGTTATCCACCCATTTCACATGCTATTATTTTATGTGGATTCAACAACCTCACATGTCATGCTTTGAATTTTTAAATGCAAAATTTCAAACATGGAGTTTCTGGAAGAAAATTAAAAATTACATAAATAAATAAAAGGTGAAATCATAAAATGGGCCTTAGCAAGCTAATGGGCTAAGCATTCTTCTTTCTTGAATTTTCTTGGGCTTTAGCTTAAGATCTTGTAAATAGACCTTGAGCTCTAATTTTTAGATCCTCATGATGTTCTATATCAACTCCCCTGTGCTCAATTGAACTCTTCTCGTAGAGTTGAAATCTAAGAAGTCTTCTACTAATTGTTGGGCTAAAGTCTCCAAATCAATACGAGTCAACCACGTGTCTTCAAATGGTGGCTTATTCTTCCAATGAACTAGAAAATGATGTTTAGAAGCTGGATTAATGGGTGCTTCCTTGTTATAATATACTCAACTTCAAAAAAAGAGAACTTATGCAAGTATGATGCTATATCTCCTACTAAAGAGTTAAACTTAACAAGTGGAGGTTTGTTAATTCCTTCATATGATAGAATATCTTAAATATTAATAACATGGTGAATGAGCATATCTGCAGGAAAATCAATGTGATAAGCATTAGTTCCAATTTTTTAACAATTTTAAATGGACCACAAGCTCATGCATGTAATTTCTTATATCTAGTGGTTTGATAATGCTCAGGCCGAATGCAAATCAATACAAAATCACCTTCTTTATATTCTTTTATTGAATAATTATGATTTGCCTTATAAGCATAGTTTTCATTACGTATAGTAATTTGCTTTCTTATATCTTCATGAAGGCTTTGAAAAACTTTAACAAATGAGAATGATGCATCCGAAAATACATGAGATGGTAGGTTTGCTACATCTACTGGTCGTCGTGGGTTTTGATCATGACTATCTTAAATGGTGATTTTTTTGTAGTTCTAGAAATAGTACTATTATATTCAAATTCTAAGATTGATAAATGTAAATCCCAATTTCCTAAACTTTTACCTACTAAGCATCTAAGCAAATTTCCTAAGATACGATTAACTACTTTAATTTGTCCATTAGTTTGTTAGTGAAAGGCAGAAGAAAATTTGAATTTTGTACCAAATAATTTCCATAATATTTTCCAAAAATATGAGACAAACATAACAGCCCGATCAAAAATAATGGTTAAAGGGAGACCATGGAGTCACAATATTTCCTTAAAAAATAATTTGGCTATATAATAAGCATCATTTATTTTTGAACAAGGTAAAAAATGAGCCATTTTTGAGAACCTATCCACTACAACAAAAATGTTATCATGTCCTCGAGCTATCCTAGGTAATCCTAGAATAAAATCCATTGATAGGTCTTCCCAAGGCCTATAAGGAATGGGTAAGGCAGTGTATTTTTTAGACCTTTGTTTGATAGTTTTAGACTGTTTACAAATTAAACATTGAGCCACTAATTTTTTTATCTCATTTTAATGAAGGCCAATAAAATGTACTTTTTAATAAACATATGGTCTTATCCTTTCCAAAATGACCAACTACACCTCCAGCATGTAGCTTGATGATAAGAAATTCTCTAAGGGAAGATCGAGGAATGCATAATTATTTTTCTTTATATAAATATTCATTTGTTACCAAGAATGTTCCTTATAAAATGATTGGTTCATCTAGGTGTTCAAGATAAATTAGGTGAAAGTCAAGACACATAATATAATCATCTTTAATTCTGTCAAATCCTGGGATTCTCAATTCTAAAGAGGAAATCATTAGGTTTACCTTGGATAAAGCATCAGCAAGTTTATTCTCAATTCCATGCTTATGCTTTAGAACAAAAGAGTAGTCTTGTAAAAATTTAACCCATTTTGCATGCCTATGACTTAATTTTCATTGAGTATTAATAAATTTTAAGGCATGATGATCATAATTAAGTATAAATTCTCTATGTAAGAGATAGTATCGCCAATGCCTTAAGGATTGAATTACATCATGAAACTCCCAATCATAATTGTATATCATTGTTTATCTTCATTTAACTTTTCACTAAAGAATGTGATAGGATGATTCTCTTAACTTCAAAATTCCACCTATCCCAATTCCTAAAGTATCTCATGTCACTTCAAAAGCTTTAGAAAAATCAGGAAGCCTAAGGATTAGGATAGAAGTGATAAGAACTTTAATTTTGTTTAAGGCCTTTTGTGCATTAAGAGTCTAAAAAAATTTATCTAATTTTAGTATATCAGTTATCGGAGCAACAATGTTATTAAAATTCTTGATAAATCTCTGATAAAAAGGGGCTAATCCATGGAAGCTTCTAACTTCAGTAAAACTTTTAGGTGATGGCCAATCTAAGATTGCTTTTACTTTAGATGGATCAGGTTTAAGTCCATCAATGGATATAATAAAGCCTAAAAAGAATACCTCAGCTTGCAAAAGAAACACTTTTTTAAATTAATGTATAATTTCTCTTGTCAAAGTTTTTTAGAGACTTTTTGTAGATTTTGTAGATGCTTATTTTCACTTAGACTAAAAGTCAGAATATCATCAAAATACACCACCAAAAATTTACCTATATATGGCTTAAGAATAGTATTCATTAATCTCTTAAATGTGTTTGTAGCATTTAAAAGTCCAAAGGGCATGACAAGCCATTCATAAAGTCCATCGGGGGTCTTAAATCTTCCACTCATCTCTTGATTTAATCTAAATTTGAAGATATCCACTTTTTAAATCAATCTTTGAAAAAAAAAATTTGCTCCTGAGATTAAATCTAACATATCATCTAATCGGAGAATAGGAAACCTATACTTGATAGTAATTTTATTTATTACTCAAGTATGAACACACATTCTCCATGTTCCATCTTTCTTTGAGTTAATAAAGTTGGGACTGCACAAGGGCTAAGACTCTCTTAAATAAAATCTTTTTTTAATAATTCTTCAACTTATCTTTTAATCTCAACATGCTCGGTAGGGTTCATCCTATAATGTGGAAGATTGAGAAGTTGAGAATCGGGTAAGAACTCAATAGCATGTTGAATTTCTCTTAGAAGAGGTAGCTCATTTAGAAGCTCATTGGGTGCAATATCTTTAAAATCAGAAAGAAAGAAGAGACCACAACAGGTATGTGAGTCTCATTAAAGTCTAGTATGACTTCTTTTACATGTAATATGTGAAGAATAAATGGATTATAAAATTCTTTTTGTAAAGCTCCAAAACCTATTATTTCTATCTTTGGGTCAAAGAATGAAGAATAGATATTTTAAAGAAAGAATCAAAATGATAGTATTAACCCTAATAGTAGGATTTTCTATGATAATTAATTGAAGTTTGGCATTTTTCTTCAATAGAGGCTTAGGTTGTAAGTCAGAAGTTATTTTGTGTGGTGCCATGCAGGGTGTTTTTTCTACTAGTTTTATTGGTAGGAGTTTAATAGTCTTATTATTATGTTTAAAAATATAAGAATTTTCTCTACCATAGTGAATAGCATTCATATCATACATCCAAGGTCAACCTAAGAGAATATGAATAATGTCCATAGGGAGAACATCACACCAAATTTGATCTTCATAGCTTCTATTTTAATTGGAAGTAGACATCAATTGGTGATGAGAAGAGATGTATGATTTACCCATCTAACATGAAATGGTTGGTGAGGTTGATTTTAGGTTGGCTCGAGTTAAGGTGTGTGTTGAAATGACATTCATAGCACTTCCTCCATCTATAACTAACCTACATCTCTTTTCATTACATAAAACATACATGCTAAAATGTTATTTCTCCTCCAATCTTCGCCTTATTTTTTAATTACAAGACATCTCATCACATTAACATGAGGGTCATCGGTTAATTCCAATTCTTCATCGGATAATGGGGTGTCATCATAAACTTTCTTTTCTTTTCTATTGGATTTTTTCTTTAAATTACATTGATTTTGCATATGACCTTTTATGACATTTAAAACATTTTCTGTTCTTAGAGCTCCCTTCAATTAAAGTTTTAAGCAAAAGAGTCTGGCCATTTGGATGGGTGGGTCTAAAAATTGATCAATGGGATGAAATGGAAGGTACTTGGCTTTTAGTTTTAGAGATAAAAGCATATTTTCTTTTATTGTTCAACCAATAAGGCATAATAAAATGCTTCCTCTAAAGATTGTGGGTCAAATAATTCAACTTTATTTCTAATGTCAATCTTAAGCCTAATAATAAATTTATTTGCTAATTGCCAATCATTATCAGCATAATCAGCTCTAGAAACTAGATCTTCAAAAGTATTCAAGTATTCAATTACAAGATGATTACCTTATCACAAAGTTAATAATTGACTATGCAGCTTCTTATCATGATGCCTAGGATAGTATTTTAATCTTAACCTTTCTTTCATTTTTATCCAAGTGAGGTTTATCCTTCTTAATATTTATTCTTTAGCTAAAGTATTTGTCCAATAAATTTTAGCATGTCCTATCAATTTCATTTTAGAAAAAGTAACCCTTTGATAATCATCCATTTTATACCAATCAAATAAGTCATCCATTTGAACTAACCAATCAAGAAATGTATTTGGGTCATGTATACCATCATAAGTTGGGGCTTCTACTTTAACTCTTTGAGATGGATCATTAGAGTATTTTGTAATATTAAAATAATTTTCTTTCCTTCCACTATTTCTAGCAATTGGTGGTCTTCTAAGTGGTTGGTTTTCTCTATGGTTTGGATATGAATCTTTTTCGTCTAGCCCTATAGGCACAGTCTGAATAGGTATTGGAGGAGAAGTTAATACTCTATTATTTTGTAGGTGAGCTATAAGAGTTTGCATTTGTTCTTTAAGTTCTTGCATTTGATTCTTACTTTCTTCTAATATTTGTTAAGTTTTTAATTCATTGTCATGGATCCTAAGATCTAAGGCAACAACTAATCTAGTCAAAATTTTCACTTGATCCTAAGAGATAGATTTTGGTGCCATGAGATTTTTTTTAGAAAAATGAAAAAATATATATGTGAAAAGGGATCAAAGAAAAAAAATGAAATAAAATAAATAAGTATAATATAATTGTGTGAAATTTTAGGCTAAGAGAACTTCTAGGTGAGGATGGGGGGAACAAGACCACTTAAATCCCAAGCTCTCCTTAGATAGTTTAGGTTTTTTTGACAAAGTTCTATTTAGCTTCTAAAATCACTAAGTTTAACACACTTATATTATTATGCATGCAATTATTATTTTAATGAAATGAAAAAAATGCTCAAATTTATCAAGCCTCTTTTTTTTTAAAAAAAATAAGTTATCATAAGTTAATCAAAGAAACTTCTAAAATTAACCAAAAATAATAACAAAGATAATAAAGCAAGTAATTAGATTTTGATTTGCACTAATGGCTAGGTTATTTTTAGGGTGAAGCACTACCTCACTAAGGTACTTTTTATTTATTTTTGGGGTGGGGGGTTGCGCAAGTTTACCCAATTGGAAAATGACTAAAATATATAATGGAGCTTACTAATTGAAATTTTATGCTATCACCATAAACTTGCAAGCAATATATATCTTTCCATGCTACTAAACTAATATGTATTTAAACTATCATATAAAAGAAAATTAATTAACCTCACAAGTTTGAAGACAAGTCCACCACTTGAGATACTCCATTTGTTGAAGTAAACTTTGACTATATTTCTCTTTCCAAGTTTCACTCTGATACTAAATTTGATGAAGGTGGGAGAACTATATTTTGGTGAGATTAAGAGAACTTGAGTATTGGGGTGAAGAAAGAAGATATGTTGGATAACTAGTGCTCCCACCAAGGATTTTCAAGGTTTGGCCACCAAGCTCTCAGACCACAAGAATAACTCAAATAATTTATAATTGCCAAAAGATTTCTTTCATTCTAGTAAGGGGTGCTACTTATAGCCATTACAAGCATCTTTCAAAATAAGAATTCAAAACATGGAGAGAAAGGTGAGTGACCACATTAATGTGAAGCATTAAATTGTCTTATAATTTTATGTCATCCACCCATTTCACATGCTATTATTTTATGTGGATTCAACCACCTCACATGTCATGCTTTGAATTTTTAAATGTAAAATTTTAAACATGGAGTTTCTAGAAGATAATTAAAACTTACATAAATAAAAAAGATGAAATCATAAAATGGGCTAATGGACTAAGCCTTCTTCTTTATTGAATTTTCTTAGGCTTTAGCTTGAGATCTTGTAAATGGACCTTGAGCTCTAATTTTAAGATCCTCATGATGTTCTACATCAATAAATTAATGAACTTTATAAAAATCTTGAAAAATCATTTAAATCAACTAAAACTTTAGAAAATCTTAACAAATCATAGAAAAATTATAAAAATACAAGTAAATGTTCATTTTGAAGGTATTTCAGAGGATATTAATTTAAAATTAATTCCAATTAAATTTGAATAGTAATTTAAGGCTTAATTTGAGTTTAAATAAAAAACTTAATTAGCTTAATTACTATCTAATTACCCAAGTAATTAATCCCAAACTTTCTGAGGTTGATTAATGGGATAACCCCTACCTCTCATAATTTTATTGAGATTCATTGCTTGGTTAATTAGGGAAATTTCTTGCCTTAGCCTTAATTACTTTCTTAATTAATTAAGTGATTAATTAACATTCTAAACACCAAGGAAACCATTAATTAAGTTTTCTAATCATTGTGGAATAGTGGATGGGCATGGGGAATGAGATTGGTACCCCTTTCCCATTCTTTTCCCTAAGTTCATTTCACTTGACTTGAAACTAATTAATTTGGGACTAATTAATGGTTTAATTCATTAAATTAAATGGCTTAATTAATCAAATTAAAATCATAATCATTCCAGAACTTGCCAAATTAAGTTTCTTGGGTTGACTCTTAGGTGTTTGATAACCTAAGAAAATCATAAGGAAATTATAATTAGCTTATATGTGTGGGAGAATTATAAAAGTACTTAATTAAGTTTCTTAACTTAATTAACTATTAATTATGATCCAATTGCATTAGGCCTTTTATTTCTTAGGGTCATTGCTAATTTAAATTCCAATTCATGTGCATATCATGTTTCCCCATAATTAATTGGTTAATTACTTTAAGGTAACAGGGGTAAGGGATAATTAATGGATTTAATGCATATCAGAACTTAATTAACACATAAAATCAACTTAATCATATTCCATAAAGCCAAATCAATTCACAAATATGGAAATGGGTTAAGAGCATCAAATGATTGAATCTCCTCTTTTCTCTAAATCAAATCAAACATCCAAAATTAACTTAATAAGAAGCTTTGGCTTACTCTAAATGATTGTATTTTATATGATTGTTCTTAGGAATTAGTTTGATTGAATAAAACATGTGTTTTTGTCTTATTATTCCTTTCCAATCATATTAAAAATGATGTGTGTCATGTGGTTCCATGCATTCATGTTTTCAAAATGTTTGAACTTAAATGAATTTCCTTTATGTCAAGCTTGCATGTGTTGATTTAATTTAATATATGTATGGCTATTATCACCACTAAATCCAAATGTATTTTCAAAAAGTTTATAAATGAGTAATAACATATGAAGTGATAGTAGTTATGATTACATATAGGTTTGCATGTTCTTATAGCTTAAGTATGTGAAATAGAGCTTGCTTTTCTTTAATCTATATGTAGTTTCACATGTATTTGAATGTTAATAAGTATATAGTATGGACATCCCAAGAATACGAGGATTTAGTTAACCCCAAGGAGGTCATTTGATTACCTCACTTCCCTGGTTTAACAATGACACATACTTATTTGATTTTATTTACATGTGTTCCTACATTAGAAATGGGATGAAATTCTATTTCACATACATAAATGTTCTAATAAAATAAATATATATATTTTTTGCATGATTTCTTTCTCTTACTTACAATACATTCATGTGTAGTGAGATAGTAAAGTATATAATCTGGACATCCTAAGAATATAAGGCTTTAACTAGCCTCAAGGAGGTCATTTGATTACCTCACTTCCCTAGTTTAATAAAGGCATGAACTCGCTTGTTTCTCTTTACATGTGTATGTATGTGTGGTTAAAGGATGAAAATCTCTCTTTTCTATTAAAAAATACATGCATTCATAATAGACTAAGTGATTGAAGTAATTAGCCATATGATTTGGGGTATCTTTCCTTATTTTCTTACATACAAATTTACATGTGTTTGAATGTAAATGGGTATATAATTTGGACATCTCAGGAAAACAAGGGTTTAGTTAGCCCCAAAGAGGTCACTTGATTATCTCACTTCCCTAATTTAACAATGACACGTCCTATTTAATTTCATTCTTATGTCATTTTGTATAAGAATTTAGATAAAGCTCTAAATTAACATGATTAAATAATTCAATAAAATAAAATATATAAGCTTCAAATATACACACCTACATTCATCATTTAAGTGTGCTAACATATGTTGCATGCATAGATATACTTAATATTATATCATATGCATGTTATATGTCATGGAAAGGAATAATTGATATATGTCATCTGATAGTAAATCAATTAAGGTAATCTTAAGATGCCTTTCATGTTGAATGGAATTATTTAAAGTGAATCAAAACTTAGGATCAATTTAAAAATGTGAATAAGACATTCACTAAAGAGAACTAAATCAAATTAACATGCTTTAAAATGGCTTAATGTAGGGATGAAAGAGGGTAATCCTCTTTCTTCTCTTTACAACACTTGGAGATTAAGTGTAGGTCATATGAAACAAAACAAGTCACAAATTAAAACTTGCAAATCAACTAAACAACTTAAAGTGAAACCAACCCTTATGTTAAATTGAATCTTTCCACATTTAGAAAATCAAAACCTTAATGGTTAGTTAGGATATACCACACAAGTCTTAACACACACATTAGAACTAAGTCACCACTTCTAGCTTTATGTTAGGGTGATGCATGATTTGATATATATTTTGTCCTCCAATAGGTTAAAATAATATAACTAAATAAAGGAGATGACAAAATACAACTTTTTGAACCTCTTTACCACTAGCTTAGTGAGGTAAGGTTTATCCCACATTTAAGAAAACTCAAACTAAAATAAGTAAAGTCTTTTGCAAAATATTTTCAAAAGCACTTGTCCTAAACAAAATCATTTGTAAATTCACTCCACATGAAGTTTGCAAAAACATAATATGTTTCAAATCTCTTTAAAATAAAATGCAATCAAACCTCATTTAACATTCCTAAATTTGTTAAATGAGGGTCCTCTTTCAAAAATCAAAATCAAATTTACAATCATCAAAATATCTTTCAAAGATTTTTAAAAAGCACATTTCTTAAAATAAAATCAATTAACCAACTCCATTTAACATACCCAAATTTGTTAAATGGAGTATCATTTTTAAAATCAAAAAAAAAATTGAAATCAACATATAATTAAACCTCACTTAACATACCCAAATTTTTTAAGTAAGAGTTCCCCTCTTTTTAAAAGCAATATCACACAGAAAGTCAAGATATATATTTTTGAATCTCATTTGGCAATACCCAAATTTGTCAAATGAGAGTTCTATTTTCAAAAGTAACCACACACCAATAATTGAACTCCATTTAGTATGCCTAAAATTGCTAAGTGGAGTTCCCCTTTTCCAAAAACCTAAACAAATTGGATCCCACTTAACATACCCACATTTTCTAAATAGAGTGCCAATTATCAAAAATCAATGCACATTTGAATTCCATTTGACACACCCAAACTTGTGAAATGAGAATTCCCCTCTTTTTTTAAAAAAAAATCAAAACAAATTGGACTCTACTTAACATACCAACATTTGCTAAGTAGAATCCTCTTTTTAAAATCACAAACAAACTAAACATAACTGAATTCCATTTGACAAAGCCAAATTTGTCAAATGAGAATTTCATTTTTATAAAATCAAACATCATCATGAAAACCAAATTGAACTCCATTTAACATACCACATTTGTTAAATGAGAGTTCACCTCTTTCAAAATGAAACAAATACCAAGTCACACTTACTTAACATACCACATTTGTTAGGTAAGAATCCCACTTTTGAATTAAAATCAAACACATTTTTGGACCTTACTCAACATGCCACATTTGTTAAGTAAGAGCCCTATCTTCAAATCAAAGCAACAAACACACTTGAGCCCTGCTTAACATAACAAATTTGTTAAGTGAAGATTTCACTTTTCAAATAAAAAAATATCAAATATTTTGGATCTTAACCTTTGTTAGGTAAGAATCTCACTTTCAAAAATATTAAGCACACTTGAGCCCTACTTTACATACCAAATTTGTTAAGTAAAGGTCTTATTTTTAAAATCAAATCAAAATACATCAAATACATTGAGTTTCACTTAGCATACCTAAATTTGCTAAGTAAAGGTCTCATTATCAAATCAAAATAAATCAAATACATGACTAAATAATCATCACAGACAACAAAGATATTTTCAAAAATATTGTCAAACATGCACTTTGATCTCTCTTAGCATACCCAAATTTTCTAAGTGAAGCTCCAAAATCAAAATCTCAAAATAAAGGATTAGCAAAATAAAATCATCTCCAAAAATCTCTCCAATTGGAGGAACCTCATTCAACATATCCTAATTTATTAGATAAAGGTTTCAAAATTAACAAATCAATTATTATGGTAAAGTCTCTATTCAAAATTCTAAATCTCTCCAAATCAATGAACCCCACTCAACATACTTAAATTTGTTGAGTGTGGGTTCAAATTCCAAATTCAAATCAGAAATCAGTGATTAAAAGAAATATATGAAGGTCAAAATCTGATTCAATTATATTTTCACATGCAGATATCGAGCACGTCGCCTTCAGTGATGCTTGTTATGGCTTCTAGAAAGTTTATTTTCTCTTTCCCCTATGGTGTAGACTTGGCCTTGGATGAGGCCAATCTCACCATGACCGAGGCCACCCACCTGATTTACTTTGGTCATGGCTTCAAGGGGGTTAAGATTAACTGTGAGGGGGTAGCCATCATAACTGTCAGCAGGGAGGAGGTGGTTGGGAAAAAGACACTCCTTCTCTTTGATGTTGAGTCCAACCCCAAGTTTCCCTATCTAAAGAGGAAGGCTGTGGAGGTCCCTACCGTAGTTCTAGTGCAAGTTCAGTCTACTTCTATTGTTCCTACTGCAGCTCCTGTGAGTGCCCTCCTTGGTCCCCTTAAAGGGGAAGGCTATCTTAGCATCTGAGATAGTCTCCCTACCTTTAAGGTAGGTTCCAGCTCACCCAACACCACAACAAAAGCAGGAAGATCAAGTGGCACTACGAGAGAGTGGTCAGGGAGGCGACACATCACATATTGCTGAGAAGGGTACTCTTCGAGAGGTCTCCCCTTTCTTGGGTGGTAGTAGATTCCACCCCTCATGGTTCATATGGAGAGGATGCTAAGAGGATTGTGGGATCTCCTCCACCACCAGCTTACTACGAGGTTCCAGGTAGGCAGAGGAGGAAACCCTATGTTGGGCTCATGATAGTTCTACGCCAGGTCGACAAAGCTTATGGATGCTCAAAGCTTGGAGCACTATTTGATTTGAGGTCTATGATCCCCAGGAGTGTTAGTTCCCAGATCCGTAGAGAGAGGGACATCGAGGCCAAGGTTGCACCAAGAGGGGAGAGACGAGGTGCTGCACTCTACAGATCGCCCTTGATTTTCTCGTGGGCCACTTGGGCTGATAGATTTATAGTACTCATCGACACCACCAACCGCAAGGGGAGAGTTCTAGTAAAGAGGCAGTCAGTGTCACCACCATCACACTGCTCCACTCCTTGTCCATCATCACCCATTCAAGTTCCCCCTTCCACAATTCCCTCCAAGATTTAGAAACCTGCATCTGGGGAGAGGAGATCCCCATTGATGATTTGACTATGCCCTAAGGATCCCACTCCATCTTTGTCATTAGCTGAGGTCAGCTCTCCTATTCGACCTTCCACTTCAGCTGTAGCAAAGGAGTGATGACCCAAAAACATCATGGTCATACCACAGCCACAACAGCCTCAGCAGTCACCACCAGTAGCAATAGTGATAGTGATAGAGGAGGTAGGGGACACTAGTATAGTTCCTATGGCAGTTGACTCACCTAGGGAGAGTATGCCACCAGTGGGTAGTGTCCGATGCATCGCCTTAGTTGAGCATAGTCTAGCATCTACTAGTCAGCGAGTCTTTATGCCAGTGAAGGTAGATGACCATTCATTGCATGATATTCTCCTGCAATACTTTGCTGAGAAGAGGGAGCTTCTTGGAAGAGATCGCTCCGATGAGGAGGATGCTAAGGTAAACTTTGATCTTGGTGAGGATGATTTATTAGAGGACTCGGCAGGAGTCCATATGGTTGATACTAGGGGTTCCCTCTTTAGAGAGCAGCATAGTCAGGAAGATATTGTGGTCGAGGAGGATGACACAACTCACTCGACCCATCACCTCCTTCAACAGCTCAGATAGAAGGATGAGCACATCATGAGAATGGAGAACAGGGTTGAGGATCTATTAGTGACAGCCCTAGCATTGCAGAACCAAGCCTCATTTCCACAGCCTTTACCTATGGAGGGCGATCGTCCCAAACTTTTACATACCTTAGATCATCTAAAGAGTACCTCTCCCGTAGACTAGGATAGTGGCAGTTTGCATAGAAAGGTCATAGATAGCACTCCGTGCAAGAAAAAGACATAAAACAAATGGTGGAATAGTAGGTGAGGGAAGCGTTGGCACAAGCTCGGGGTACTTCATCCATTCCAAAGTGTAGACCTTACCTAGAGGAATTTGACATAGTTAAGTAACATAAAAGGTTTATGTCACCTTCTTTCAAGATCTTTGATGGTAGTGGAAACCTTAAGAAGCATATAGCATACTTTAGAGCCGACTGTTACAACGCCAGAGGTAGTGATGCACTTCTCTTTCGTCTATTTATCAGTAGTTTGTTAGGGATTACATTTGATTGATATGTCGAACTACCCAACAGTTCGGTAAAGATATTTGCTGAGTTAAAGAAATTCTTCATTAAGAGGTTTGCTGGAGCTCAATAAAGGGTAATTGTGGGAGACCTTATTATGGCACAACAAAATCCTAACAAGTCCCTTGTAGATTATATTCTCAGATGATGAAACCTAAGTATGAAATGCAAATCACAGCTGTCCGAATAGCATGCCATAGAAATTATTCTCAAGAATATTCATGGCCCGGTTGCTTTCATGCTCAAGGGATTTACTATCAAAATATTTAAGAAACTAATCAACAAGGAAAATAGTCTACAAGGGGAAGCCAAATAGTTACATTTCTAAGACCAATCATTCAAGCCTAAGCCTAAGAAAGCATATGAGAAGAAGTCAGAGGCAATTGTATCAGTTTATAAGGGGAAGCAACTAGCCAGAGTTCAATTTGAGAGACCTCGAGCTCAGCAGCCTCCACTTCCACCTCCTTTGCCACCAACACAACCATCATATCGGCCACCACAGCTTCCATAGCATTCACCACAGCTGCCATAATAGTTGTCACTGCCTCCTCCACAACATACACAACAGTGGTACATATATCTGCCACCAGGTAGCTATTACCCACTTACTCTTTTAGATAAGCTAAATAAGCCTTATTCATTTAAGTGGAGGTAATCAGAAAGATCTTTAAGAACCCCTTAAAGAAGCCTGATTTTTAGCTACCTGAGCCTAAGAAGCCGGAGGAAGTGGGCAAGAGTGATGATCTTAACTTTTACCCATACCACCATATGTTATGCCATGTCTTAGAGGATTGCTTCACTTTCAAGGACTAGCTTGAGCATAGCTACAAGTCGCACCATTGTTATCCCAAAGGATTATCTATTAGAACAACCATCCAGTTCTGTTAGGATCCTTGGGGATACATATGATCCTTTCAAGATAAAAGAAGGTTGAGATATCTCCTTATCTCGAACCTCTAAGAAGATTATTTCAAAGATCAAGAAACTCCCTTTGCAGGTGCTTAAGACAACTCAAACCTCCAACACTAAGAAAGGTTTACAAATTACTAATAATAACTTGGGGAAAGTGGGAGATCGATAGCAGCAGCAACAAACCTCACTTGCTCGGGATAGCCAAGTAGTGTAACCACCGACCGAGTCCAGCCTCCATTCCACCGTTATAGCTACTACTACTATAGTAGTTCTACCCCAGCCAGTTCTTTTTCTAGCAGACATATTGTATCAGCGGATGAGGGCATTAAATCTCTCACCCCACTCAGTTTACTTAATTTCTACTTTGTACCTCCTTCAAAATCTTAGAAATTAATTAAGAAAGCTGATTTAACTTACATCTGCGCCACTTTTGATGAGTTATCTGATTTCATCCAATATAAAGCTCTTCAAGTCTTAGTAATTATGATAATTTTGATCATCTCCTCTCTGATTCAGAATTAGACTTTCCTTTTCTGAATCAATCAGGTTCACCCATTGAGATAGACTTGGAGTCATCTGACTTGAGGGTCCCATAGGAGAAGCTATAGGTTTACCTAATGAGCAGGAAGAACTTTCTGTCAACCCGCCACATGAAGTCACCGTTAGTCTTCATAATGGCAAGGTCCTATCTCCTAGGGTAGCACTTCATGATAAGAGTAAGCAAGTCATTGGTTCTACCAATCAGACATCCCCTCCACCAAAGATTTTTCCTGTAGATACTTTGATGGATGGACAACCTAAAGTTGATTACAATATCTTCGCTCACCTTAGGAAGTTGACAGCTAAGCTAAGAATATACGATGCCCTTGTCTTAACTAAAGAGATGAGGGAGTCATTGATCAAAGCTTTAATTGATCATGAAATATGTTTGGCTCAATTGATTGCTATAGGAGAGGAAGCATTATTCTAAGAAAGTCCTTGGAGTCACATCCACAGATGAAGACCTCCTCTTAGGGATGATCAAGCATAATCATCCCCTCTACATCACGATCGACATGGGAAAATTCAGATTATCTAGAGTATTGGTTTATTCAGGTGCATCAGTGAATATTATGAGTCTAAGAACCCTTTCCTACTTGAAAAAGATCAACATCTCCAAACTTTCAAAAGAAAGGATGATTTTGAGAGGATTCAATGAACAAGGCGAGAGGGCCTTAGGTTCCATAATGTTACCTTTGGAGATAAATGATTGGAAGACTGTAACCAAGTTTCATATTATAGACTTAGATACATCTTTCATTGCTTTGCTAGGGAGACCCTGGATACATGAAAATAATTTGGTTCCATCATCTCTAGACCAATGCATCAAGTTCATGAGAGGTGGGATTTCATATCATGTCAAAGGAGATCTCAAGCTATTCAAAATTCATGAGGTCAGAATATATGAAGATGCAGCCTACTATCTCCCTCAAAATTAACAAGTCTATTCTCATGAACTTGGCTAAAGTTTAAAAATAAAAGAAAAAGAAAAAGAAAAAGAAGAAGAAAAAGAAAGAGAAAATGAAAAGGAAAGAAAAGAAAAAGAAAGTGAAAAAGAAAATAAAAGGAACCAAGAAATAAACCTGGAGGAGAAAGTAGAGCCTAACATTGGATTCCACCCATAATTCATTACTCCATTTGAACATATGGGTAGGATGACCTGACCTCTACAAGATAGAGGAAGAGTAGATCCAGAGGTGTTCCCAAGGATGGAAGACCTCCTTATTAGCCACCCAATAGAGGATAAATGTCCCTGCTGCCAGGAGTACACCTACTATCCATATAGACTTAGAATCTAGTTCAGATGATGAGTCATATATGATTAGTATGCCAATTAGCACTTTAGGTGACAGTTTAGCTGGATAATGATGAAGACCAGGCTCCAAAGCAAAGCTTGAGTGTATCCAAGTCTATATGTAAAACAATCAGGCATTAGTTGGGAACTTTCGCTCTAACCCCACTTTCCTCAAAAAAAATTGAGGGTTTGGTAGTTAAGAAAGCCCATAAGTCTTCCACAGATGTAAAAGTGAAGAGGTTCTTCCTTGGAGCATCAACCTTAAGTCAAGAAGTTGATGTATAACTTGAGGATGATTCATATAAAGATTTATTATAATTACCTTTTGATTGGTACGCCCTTGTGTTCTTAATTTAGCAAAGAAAGGATTAATTCCACATGCTTAGTCTAAACACAAGTTGAATTACTTCAAAAGGTTATGGGAAAATAAATGCAGACATTCTCAATCAAAACCAGGACTAGGATTGATGTGGGTCTAGTCGATGATGACAATTACTGTTAAGTTGTCAATAATCATTTGGAATCTGATAGGTTCTTTTCAAATCACATTAACTCATATGAGGAGGTGTGCTTAGAAACTTCAGATGCTCCAAATGATTTTGAAGTCAAAGATGAACCACCAGAGTTTAAAGAGGAGAACAAGTCAACCATCAACGAGTTCAAAGAAATCAACTTAGGAATTAAAGAAAATCCATGTCTAACATACATCAATTTTTTTTGAAATGAAATTGAAACCAATGACTTAGTTAGGCTATTGACTGAGTTTAAGGACTGCTTCACATGGAGATATGAAGAAATTTCCTATTTATCTCCTGACGTGGTAGTCCACAAACTAGCAATAGAAAATAATGCTAACCCTATCAAGCTCCTAGATGCATGTGATTAGACATTGAACAATCGATCATTTCTAAAGTCAAGAAACCGATGCATTTATTAGGGAAGAAAAATACCCTACCTAGTTGGTTAGTGTCATCCCAGTTAAGAAGAAGAATGGCCAAATTTGCATATGCATCAATTTTAGGGACTTAAATAAGGTCAAGTCCAAATGATGAGTTTTCACTACCAATCTCGAAACTTATGGTAGATATTGCATCATCTAATGCAGACTTCTCCTTCATGGATGGTTCATTTGGAAACATCCAAATTAAGCTGGCCCCCGAGGATGAAAGAAATACTACCTTTCAATCCCCGATCGGAATATATTACTATAAGATCATGCTTTTCAACATTAAAAATGCTACTAGTAGGCCATGACTTGAATCTTCGATGAACTCATTCATCATCAAGTCGAATATTACATTGATGATCTTGTAGTTAAAAGTAAGGAAAAGGAAGACCATCTCTTTGACTTGAGAGTAATTTTGAGTGATTAAGCAATATAATCTCAAAATGAATCCCTTGAAGTATACATTCAGAGTAGCTTCAAGAAATTTCCTTAGGTTTGTTGTCCGACATCGGGGAATTGAAATCGATCTGGACAAGATCAAATCTATCTTAAAAATGTACCCCTAAAAGTCTAACACAACTCAGATCATTGCAAAGGCAGTTGGAATATCTAAGATGCTTCATATCCAAACTATTAGGGAGATACTAGCCATTTTCAGCACTTGTCAAAATGGATGCCAAGTTCAAGTGGGATGACAAGTGCCAGCATGCCTTTGAAAACAGCACTACCGATGACACCGCAGTTATTGCAGCCCCTATCCTGGGCAAGTCACTCATTCTCTATACTACTGCATTAGATAACTCCCTTGGCGCTTTATTCACTCAACCAATGATGAAGGGAAGGCAACTCTACCTTACCACCATCATCTAATCATCAAGTAATTAACCACCCATTAAGAAGCATTGCCTAACTTTAATCTTTGCATCCCAAAAGCAACGGTAGTACATGCTTTCTCAATAGGTGAACTTGATCTCTAGGATCAATCCACTATAATATCTCATGACACCGCCGACGTTATCTTGATGGTTAGCACGTTGGTCCATGATTCTCTCATAGTTTGACATTACATTTGTACCTCTCCTTGTGGTGAAAGGACAAGCATTTATGGATTTCTTAGCAGCACACACACTTCCTACTGATTCTCCGCTTAGTGATGACCTCCCTGATGAACAAATCATAAATTTAGGGGACACTAGAATTCACCATTGGGAGATATATTTTGATGGTGTGACTTCCTCTCAAGGAGGAGAAGAACCACAATCTACTATCCCAGGAAAGGCAGGGTTAAGAATAGTTCTCTTAACTCTATACAGTGAGGTGATGAGAATCTCATACCACCTGTCCAATCCATGCACCAACAACAAAGTTAAATATAAGGCTTTGATCACTGGTCTAGAGTTAGCAGTTATGCTAAGCATCCAAAATATCAACATCTTTGGGGATTCTCAATTAGTCATTAACCAAATTGTTGGGTTCTATAAGGTTCTAAAGACCAAGCATCATCACTACCATAAGTACACCATAGAATTATTGGCCCAAATCCTAGATGTTACCATTTACACAATTCCTCGAGGAGAGAATACAGTAGTGGATGCCTTAACTAAACTCGCTAAGGAATTGGCATGTCCAGGAGATGAGTCTATACCAATAAGAGTCTAAAATAGACAAGTCCTATCCCTTATTGATGTTGAACTCATCGAGAGACTCTCTCTTGGAGGGGAGGTTGCCATTGCCAAAAAGGATGAAGAGCTAGATTGGAGGCAACCATTCATGGATTACCTAAATATAGGCAAACTACCTTAAGAGAAGTCACTAGCACATCTGGTGAAGTAGAGAGCACTTTCATATGCTCTCATCGATGGCACCTTGTATCGGTGATCCTTTGATCATATGTGGTTACGTTGTTTAGAAAAACACAAAGCCCGTAAGATCATGATCGATGTACACTCAGGTTTTATGTGAAGCTCATCATTTCATTCTAAATATGAAAACCAAGATCAAGAGACTAGGATACTACTGGCCGTCTATGATTACCGACTGCATGGACGTAGCTAGATGATGCCACCAATGTTAGGTACACGGTGTGGTCCTACATCAACCACCCTACATTAGCCTCATGGACATTTGAGTGTTGGGGTACCGACATAGTGGGTTCGATTGATCCTCCTTCTTCCAAGGGTCATCGGTTCATCCTAGCTACCACTAACTACTTTTCTAAGTATGCGAAGATGATTCCAGTCAAAGAGCTCATAGCTCAGCATGTGCTCCAGTTTTTCAAGATCCATATCGTATATAGGTTTGGGATGCCTCAACGAATTATATCCGTTAATGGTACTACATTCAAGAGCACCAAGATCAATAGCTTTGCCCGTATATTGCATGGATTTTAGATACTCTACCATCTACAACCCGAGGGAAATGATTTAGAAGCCTTCAACAAAACTCTCATCCAAATATTGAATAAAACACTCGACAATAATAAATGATAGTGGCACAATGTTGACCTCATTTTTGGAAGAGGCCATTTTAGCAATGAAAATAGCTCAAGTTCAAATAGTGATTTCCTACTTCAATATTCAAGTCACTATGCTTAGTGACTTAGGAAATACATTTTTGAGCTAAATCCAATTTACTTGGTTTAATTCAAAATCAAGTCAAATGTCCAACATAAATTAAATCAAGTAAAATAATGAAAATTCAAAGTCAAACTAAAGTCAACTCTAGTCAACCTAGAATTGACTTAAGTGGGCCCACTTGGTTAAAAAGTCAACCCACTAAATCTGACTAAATTAAATCACCAAAAATATTTTAAATAATCAAATGAATATGTTTGATTAGAATAACAAAGAAATTTTAGTCCATTAATGCCTAGATAGGTAAATTAAATTTCTTAAATCAAAATGATTTAAATAGGCTACATTGAACTCAAACACAATAAAAATTAAAATAAACCCAAGATGATTGTCTTAAATCATTTGGAAATGATGATGGGACATAACCTAATTCTCCATTAGGTATCATTGGGTCAAATGAGTCATTTGACTCATGTAAAATCAAGATTAATTCACTTAACCCATTTGGGTTAAGTTAGTTAAATAAAAGCAAATTAATGGGGAAGCAATTAAAAAGTTTTAGAAACTGATTAATCCCCTTAATTACTTCATGATAAGCTCCAAAAAGGATGAAGCCAAGTGCAAAGTCAAATGGAAACTATGGCAAATGAAAAGTACCACAAAGAAAAATGCCATTTGCCTAGTTTCTTCCTCTCCACCTCTTCATTTAAAATAGGTGGAGGATGAGGAATGAGCATGACAGAAACCCTCCAAAGTTTGCTATCAACCTAGAAATTCAAATAAGGCAATTCAAAGATGGAACTCACAGCATATAAGAAAATCCAATATATACACAAAAAGTTCAATTAAGGATTCCATTACCTTCACTAGTGAAAATCAAAACCAAAACACCCTTCCCCCACTTCCCATGCATCAAAAAGTAGGAGAAGCACCAAAACTAATGTGTAGGAGGCATAGCTTGGTCTAGGGATCAAGTCAAAGAATTGATCCAATTCCTTTGGCACAAGACCTTCCCTTGAAGCTTTAGAGCTAATTGAACCAACTCCCCCACTCAAGACCCAAAGAAATAAGGTACGCTATTGATGACCCCACTTTTCTTCTCGAAGCTTTCAGTTTTGATCATTTTCATAGGAAATGTGATCTTCAAGTTGATCCAACCGTATAGAATCATAAGGGTTATTTCATGTAGCACTTGAAATCGTGTGATTTCATTACCTATTTTGAAAAGCTTTAGCAAAATACTATCAATGGTCCTCGGCTCCCTTAGGAATTGAAGGAGATGATCTCCTGACGATGTATTTATGTATTTAGATGACCCATATATAGGTGGACTGGATCGATTTCACCTAGGAACTGGGATCGGGACCCCAACCTTGATCGGATGGATGGTCGTAAGTGATCAGCATTTTGAACTATGGGACGCTAGGCGCACCACAGACCAACCCGCATGCCACGCACAGACATGCCACACAAGCGCTGCGGTCGCACGCTGGATCTGGGACCCCACTTAAAAATTGTTAAATAACTATTTAATTAATTTAAAAAGGCAAAAAACTTAAAAAATCATATAAAATAAAATATAAATTAGAAAATTACAAATAAAAGCTCTATGGATTCATCTTAATGAGAGGAATTCATAGAAATTAAAATCTCTAATTTTTATTGGATATTTTCTCTTAATTTTGGTTTAATTAAAAATATCAATCCCTAATTACTCTCAAATTAATAATCCAATTAATTTGAAACTTTGGAGAAATGAAATTAAGCATAAAATACGCCTTAGGTGAACTTTTGGAGATTTATTTCTTGAATTCAAGGGAAATTAAAATTTCATATGCTTAACCTTTTAATTAATTAAATTAATTAACCTTTAATAATATAATTAAGAAATGTTGATCTAATAATCTTAAATCAACATAATGGACATTAATATGCATCAGAACACTAATTAAACTTAATTAAACCTATCTGAACCTAATAATCCCTAAATTGACTTAATTAGATAATTAAATGAATTAAATAATTCAATTAAATAACCTGAAGCTAATTAAATCATAGTAAATCAACAAGTTAACCAAAAATTATGACTAAACTCTCATTGGAAAGGTATTTCAGTGATGAATAAGTGAAAAAATAAAATCCCTTAATGAATCTTAATAAATTAGGCTTAATTTAAGTTTTAAGGAAATAATTAAAACTTTAATTACACCCTAATTTTATCTCTAATCATGCTAAAACTTTAGGGATATAATATTGCAATGTAACCTTACTTCCCAAAAATATTTCAAGTCCAAATAATTTCTGGATTAGGAGTTTTCAAATTTCTAAATCCCTAGGTTAACGTTAATCAAATATTGGGTTAAGGAAATTAATTAACCTATTAAATAAAGTGGTAATTCAAACTAATATCCATAAAACATTAGAAAATTATTCAAAAACTTTTCTAAATATCCTAAGTCAATTAAAGTGATCAAATTCAATATTAGGTTAATGAAATAAAACCTTAGGTTAATAAAACTATTAACTTAAACCTTAACCTTTGAATCAATAAAATTTAATGAAACCACTCATCGCCAATAAATTTAAATAATGAACCTAAAAGGTTAATTAAATCAGATCAGGTAATTAACTTAAGTACTTTTGGTTAAGAATAATCCATGAACAAACCTAAGGTATTAATTCATATTAATGGACTTAAACCTTAAGCTTACAAGTCCATGATTTAGTAACTTAAGTTAAATTCAATGAAATCAAACTTTAATATAAACTCTTTAAATTAACATAAGCCAAATCAAACGAAATCCATATAACTTAATTTAAAATGAAATAAATCAAACAAAGCAATTCAAACAAATGAAATAACATAAATTAAATCCAAACATAAATAAAATCAAAAGGATTAAATAAAATACTTAAGGATTTTAGTTAGACTTTTGGAAACTTCATTAAGATTTAGGATGTGAAATAAATTGAGTTTCACCTAAAAATGAAATTCATTCTATTTGTCATTCTTGAAAACTTAAATATTACTTTAACCAAATAAAATGAACATAAAAAGGGAAATTAAATCACTAAACCATTTGAATTCAAACCAACCAAAGGTAAAAATTAAACAAAATCAAACTTCAAATTTAAACTTGAACTTAAAGGCTTAGCAAAGACTTACCACACAAGCCCAACCTCTACACACTTGATTACTTAGGTCATGGACTCTAGATCTAGGTTAGATCATTCTGTGATTTTTTTTAATTTCCTGTTATATGTTGTGTTGTGCTTCACATGTCTGTGTGGTGTATTGCCTTAGACTAGATTCTTAGGCTTGTTTGTTTGTTAGACTAGATGTTAAGGCATTCTTTCTAGATTTAACACTATTTTATGCATGGGACTATGTTAAAAGATCGTTGTAATGAATAAATCATAAAATTGTTATTTGGTTGCAGGTGCTGAAAATTCTTTAACATAGTCCATAAAACAAGTGGGCGTGGCAAACAACTAGCTAAGCCCATATGATTGTGAAATATAACTGCTTTGCATGCTGTGTGTATTTCCTAACATCTGTTTTGTAGGGCTTAGGATTTATTTTTGAATTCTAAATGTAAATTTGAGATTAGAATTAGGTTAAGATCTATGGAGTCTATGATTAGCAGGAGCTGACCCAACCAGGAGATGGTGTGGTGGTCCCTGTGAGCTCGATGGATGTCCCTGAAGAATGAGACGTTCCTGGAAAGAAACTCATATATCTAAAACTTGTAGTTCTAGGTTGGATTGTATAAGGGTAGAACTCAGCTGCCCATTTTTCTTTCTTTCGGGGTGTACAACAGTACCCGGCTACATTGGCATTTTTCTTATATAATTTAATTTGGTTTGATTTATTTTGGGTGTGCAATAGAAACAACATGTTTTTCTAGGTTTTTTTTTTGTGTTATGTTTATGTTGTGATGAATGCATGGACATAGGCTCATAGGATAAACTAAATTTTCTACCCAACTAAATCAATTGAAATATAAAAATAAATACAACTCATAATCTTAATATAAAAGCCTAGGCATTAAAGCAACATAAAATATGTAAACACCCCTTAGCTGGATGTTTTAATATCATGCATAAATCATATTATTTCACTCTTGATTAATGAAGGACTTCCATCCTTACTAGAGAACCTGGGCTTGACCTTGAGAGCCTATGATGGAAGTACACATTCTTCTTTCGATTTGATCCATATTCTTATTCTAATTACATGCACCGGGCATAAATTATATTCCTATGGCCTAAATGAATCTTGAGTTAAAATTCATAAAATCTAAAAAAATATGCATTAGTTAGATGCATCTTCATGCCTACATGGTTCTAGGAGTTAGGGAGTGAGTCTAGGTTCATAGACACCTTTCTTAAGAATACAATAGCCCAGCCATCTTGCATTCGTATAACTCAGCCTCATGGTTTTAAAATGTGCTTAGGTGGTGTTAATTGGCAGCCTTTTCCAAGCAAGTTGTAAGTCCAGAAGAGTTAGGGATAAGCTAGTTCCCTTAAGTGAGGAGAATGGCCAATGATTCCCAAGGATAGAACTAGGTCGAGCATCTGACATATGGTAGAAGCACCTGTATACTAGGTTCTGAAGTATCCTTTTAGGAATAAGTCTTCAACCCTAGGCATTTTTGTAGTCTTGTGCTGCTAGAATCTAAGCCCTAAATTTTGAGAAAATGATAACTTAAAATCTAAAATTAAATCCCAAATTTGAAGCCCAATCGAAGAATAGATGAAATGCTTACTGGGTATCCTAGTATCAATAGACATTTCCTACTTTTTCCATTTGACTCTTGAAAATAACTCTCTACAATTTGGACATCTCCCAATTGAATTTTCAAAAATCAATCCTTTGAAAACTACCTTAGTAGTCTTTAGGAATAACCACTTATTTCTTTAATTGAGAGTCTTAGGAAGAGACCCTTCCTAAGATGTAATTAACTATAAAAGCTTGCCTTTATAGGGAACCATGATCCCAGGATAAAATAAATCTTGTTATACTTTTTCATGTAGTTCAGGGGAAAATACTCTGGTACATGAAAGACCCATTAGCCTTAGGAGTCTTTTATTGAAATGATCGAATCCATTACAGGAGAGCATGTTTATCTTTTGAGATAGTATATTTATTCCTTAATGTCATATTCAGTCATCTAAATAAAATATTTTTAAACTCTATGTGGTGTCATTTCTTTTCTCTATTCCAAAGAAAACACCAACACACCACATACAGAACTCCAACTCAGTCTACTTATTTTTTATTAGTGTATGGGTCTGAAGCCATTTTACCATTAGAAGTCCAACTCCCATCACTAAGGATAGTTGTGGGTAGCAAGATCACAATGGAGCAGAACGCCAAGTTATGGTTAGAAGAGCTCAAAGGTTTGGAGGAGAGATGCCTACAGGCATGCTAGAACCTCGAGTTGTATAAAGCTAAAATAATTCAAGCTCACAACATGTTGGTTCATCTAGAGCTTTTCAAGTAGAGAGCTTGTTCTAGTTCTAAGGAGACCAATTTTTACCTGTTGCAAGATGGGAGGCAAGTTTGAACCCTATTGGGAAGGCTCTTTCATAGAAAAGGCCTACCAAGGAGATCCTATCAGTTGATCAACCTTAAAGGAGAGTTTCGATGCTTCCAATCAATCGGCTCTATTTAGGAAATATTATCCTTAATACAATGTTTGAAAATAATTATCATCAATAAAAATTTTATCTTTCCATTCATCAAATCTACTTTTCATTTGAAGCATTATTTCTTTATTTATGAATCCGCCATGATGCGTTTAGGATAGGTGTAATAGAACCCAAGTGGCATCCTATCCTCTATCACCACAAACACAAACTACACACGATTCTCTAGTGATATCGGATAGGTGTAAGAGATCCCAAGATGCATCCTATTTTGACTAGCACAACTAAGTTAGGCATAAGAGAACCCGAGCGACATCCTTTCTTAGTGGATTCACCATTCCCCTATGACACCATTTCATCCATCCTTCACATATTTAGGGTAGGTGTAAGAGAACCCAAGTGCATCCTATCCTTCATCAACACAACACAAACATCACACAAATACACATCTTTTATCTCGGGCTATTTTGATGTGATATAACGCCCTTTGTGGCACTCACTTATTAGCTGCTCTAGGTCAAGCTGACGTATTTCCCTGCTAGCGCATCACCTTAGTGGTCTCTCATTCAAGAAGATGTAAGATCGTTATGCTTTCTTTCCTGATTTGGCCATCGTAAACTGATGAGTGCCTTATTAGTATGGTAGGCCTTACTATGCGGTCGGTAATCTATCATCATGATTGGCTTCATTTAAGAGGATATAAGTCTACACCCCTTCTTATTCAACTAGCCATCGTGAACTGACTTGGTAGAGTTGAAGATTACGGTAAGTCCCCTAGCAACTTCTTTTTCCTCCTAACTACTTCAAGTCTGGGTCTAGCCCTTCTTTGTGACTCCCTACTTAGTAGTCGCCCTTAGGTCAGGTTGATCTATTACACCATCAATGGGTCACCCTAGTGGTAGATCCTTACTTTAGAAGATGTAAGTCTACTACACTTTCATCTTAAGTACAACCGTTGCAAATCGATGGGCAGCCCTAGGTTGGATAGCACCTATTGAGCCGAAGATAGACTATTCGCAATCAGTTCCACTTTAAGGAGATGTAAGTCTACAAGCCCTCTTTCTAGATTGATTATCGCAAATCGACAGGCACCTTAGGTTGGTTGGTGTTTGCTATGCTAACAGCGACCCACCTGGATACACCACTCTTGGCAGATGTAAGACTGCTATGATTTCTCCTTGAGTTGGCCACCGAATACCTACAGGCAATATTTTCTTTAGAGATCAGGATAAAACCCTAGTGGCCCCTCCTTTGCGAGCACTCTACTTGGATCACGTCCTTTATGACCCTATTTAGATACTACCTGGGTCACTTTTGGATTGGATAGTCCCCCATTCCTACAGATCACCCTTATTATTAGAGAGTTTGTTTAGTGGATGCACAGATTCTCCCTTGGTCCAGTAAATCTGAGATAGGTTAAGGCCCCCATGGTCCCTTCTCAGTATGGTCCCTCACAAACCAATAGGGTCCACAATAATAAACAAACAAAATATAAATTTGCTTATGGATTAGGAATTAAATCCCCATGTGGCACCTTTCCCAAGCAGGCATCCTATCTTTAGGGCAGTGTCAGTAAAACTCACTATTGAAATCGCCTGACTACTCTTGAGTTGAGATAAGTCCTCCGTGATACTCTCTCAGTAGTCACCCTTAGGTCGAGTTCAATTTATTCTGTCACCAATAGGTTACCCCAGTAGTATTCCTTACTTTGGAAGATGTAAATCTATTGTGCATTCTTTCTAGCACAACCGTTGCAAACCAACGAGCAGCCCTAGGTCAGGTTCGATTTGTTGCGCATCCAATAGTTCACCCCAGTGGTTATTCTTTTCTTTGGAGATGTAAGTCTGCTACGCTTTCTCCAACACAACCATTGTAAACCAAAAGGCATCCCTTAAGTCAGATAGTTCTACCCTTCGGCCGATAAACTACCTCTTTGGATTGATAAATCTGAGATAGGCCAAGGCTGCCATAGCCCATTCTCAGTGTTATCCATCATAAACTAATGGGATCCATCAAAAAAAATTAATCTTAACTACTTTTGAGTTAATATAAGTCCCCCAGTGGAATTCACTCAAGAGCCGCCCTTAGGTTGGGCTGATTTGTTGTGCCATCAATGGGTCACCCCAGTGGTTGATCCCTGCTTTGGAAGATGTAAGTCTACTACAATTTTTTCCTAAGTATAGTCGTTCCACACCGAAAGGCAACCCCTTAAGTTGGATAGTCCTACCATGTGGCTGGTAAACTACCCTAAACCCTAAACCCTAAACAAATCAAACCAACCTCCCTAGTGGATTCAAATAAAACACATCGAACAAACCAAACTTCTCTTTAGTGGAGCCAAAAGAGAACTCATTAAACTCTCATCCCCAATGGATTTTTCTTATGCCCTTGCCATTAACCTCTCACATGTCATGCCCAATGCATGTGATCCCTTAGCAGATCTCCCTCCAAATCCTTGATATGAAGTTCTTATAAATTTCTTTCTTTGCTCTCTTATGCTCTTAGCATGAGTTCAGTTGTATTGTGCTAAGATCGTGATTCTATCTATCTCTCGGGTTTAGGTATAGATATTTTATTAGTGTTTGCAATCTTTTGGATGTTGTTGATCATTTTGGTCAACACCAATGTGTGCAGTGTGCCTCGTTAGTTGCACCAAACCTGTTGGGTGCCCTTTGTTGACCTCACTTTTGGAGTGAGTTCTCAACCTTCTCTTCTTAGACTTAAGAGTCTTCTAGAAACTAAGACTTCCCTAGTCATAAGACACTTCTAATGATTAAGTAAACACTTAACCTAAGCCTAGAAATATAGAAGGGTTAATCATAGGATTAGGCCATGCCTTAGGGACTTAGGAAAATCACCTACCCTATAGCCTAAACACATCCATATGCACCTTCTCAAATCCAATCCAAATTCAAATCTCAAACCAAACCACAAGTTCCAATTTATATTCTAAATCTAAATCTAAATTCCAAATCATTTGGTTGAAATCCATGATCACACTCAAATTCAAAACCCTTCATGTGCCCTTTGATTTCATCCTATGGACTCAGCCTTAACCAAATTCAAATCAATCCCAATTCATTTGATTTTCTTAAATATCAATTCAATCTTTCAATCAAACTATCAAATTCCAATTCAAATCCAACTTCAAATGATTCAATCCTATGATCAAATCTAAGCTCAAAATCCTCCTTAAAAGCCTTATGATTGAATTTCATAAGCTTTGCCAAATCTCCACCTAAGTTATCCCAAACTTGATTGATTTCTTTATAAATTAATTATTTCTTCATTTATATTCATAAATATAAATGAAACCCACCTTCCAATGACCAAAATAAATCAAACTAAATTGATTTCCTCCTTAGCTCTTTGACCTACATCCATGAGCTTGGCCAAATTTGCTTCCAAATCACTCTAAACTTAAGTGATTTTCTGATGAATCATTCATATCTTTATTTATATTCTCAAATATAAATGAAATATAAATTCAAATAGTCAAAACCAAATCCAAAATCAAATCAAAATCCAATTTATACCATTTAAGCTAATTTCTCTACTTAACCAAAGCTCATCCAAATCAAGTCAAAACTAATGGATTTTCTCTTGAATCAATCATTCCTTCAATCATCTATCCAAATATAAATGAAATCTACAATCATTAAGCCAAATCAAAATCAACTCAACTCAAACCCAACCTAGCCCATTTGACTTGAAATATTCAAATGAACCAAAATTCATTTGAACATAAATCAATTGCAATTGGATTTATATATCAATTTCAAATCCATATATAAACTCAACTAAATCAAACTCAACTTAAAATCAAGCCAACTAAACCCAATTGGCTCACTTGATGCAAAGTGACCAATTTGACCTACATGAACTGAAATCAAATTCAATCAAAATAAAAGTGAATTAAGCCAATCAAAACTTCATGTCATGATTGTTGATCATCCTTGGTTAATCAATTGTCATGAATTGAGTCAAACAAAGTCAACCTAGCTCGTTGACCAAGTCAACCTTTTAACATATATGAACCCAAACAAGCCAAATTACAACCTAAACCAAATTGATTACAACCAATGGCTCAAGTTTATTCCAAATTAATTATTGAACTTGACCAAAGCCATAATTGAGCCTAATTTGACCAATTTTTCAACTTAACCCAACTTAGCCCAAATTGACCTAAAGGATTAAATTGGCCAAAATCCAAATTAAATCCAAAATAAATTATATTGATTGAAACCAATTGAACCAATGCACTCCAAATGGTCATTTAAACTTGACCCAAACCTTGGTTTGACCCAATTTGACCACTTGGTCAACCTAACCTGATTCAACCTAATTTGGCCCAAATGGGTCAAATTGACCCAAATTAAACCAAATGAACTCCAAATGACATGAAAATTGGTCCATCTCACTTTTAACTCATTTCAAATCTGCCCAAATCAAATCCAATCCCAAATGACAACTTTTCAATTAGGTCAAAGACAACCCATGAGAAAAGACACTTGCACACATGGTCATTTCTCTTCCTTGGCCACTTTGCACCATCCATTGGTCCACTTAAGCACCAAGGACACTGATCATCTAACCTAAGAGGTCGTGGGGTAGCTATGACTCATGGGGAGGTAAATTCACTTCACCTCTCTGAACACTTGGAACGGCGGGGACTTTCACACCCATTTGTCTTTCATGCCACTTCCATTAGAGCAAAAAAATCACATTGGTATTTTCCACATTAGACACCAAAAAATAGAGACACTAAAACTAATAATTTTTATTTGAGCTCAAAACAAACTAAAAATATTTTAGTTTTGTTTTGAGCAAAAACCATCTAAATCAAGTGGATTTTGGAGAGGAAGCGGAGGCCACCAGTAGATATATCATTCCAAAGTGAAGGCAAAGTTCTAGGCTTCTTCCCCACTCAAGAGCATGCTCGATCATTGTGCAAAATCATCCCAGTGAGCTAATTTTCAAGAATCGTAGCCTTAGGAGCTTTTATTTGTGATAAGTTTTTCCTGTGATTATAGGAATTTCCTGAGAAAACCCTTGCATTTTTTTTATTATATTTGGTCCCAATATGAATATAAAAGTTTTCTGGTGTGAATCGACGTGAAAATGAGCCCATTCAGACGAGATTTCATTAAGATTCCACAAAAATCCCAAAAAACCTCTTGGTTTACTATTCATAAGGCTATTTTTGTCGTTCGGAGAGCAGCAACCCTTTGATCTCGTGTTAAGGAGATCGAATGGTCCAAATCGTGTGGCAGATCTGTCCATTTTGGCCATGTAGATTATGCGAATCGATCTAGATTGTTCGATCCGATCAGCACGCCACGATCATTGTTCCATGCTTTCCCGCTTGTTGATGCACACCGAGCCGAATCGCATACGCTGCGTCGTGCCAATTCCCTCAACCAATTGCTTTCGGTGCGGGCAGCTTGCATGTCAACACGCTGTGACTGTTAACTAGGAAATTAGGGATTTTCTTAGAAACTTCAAAAATTCTTAGAAACTAAAATACTCAACAAAAAATTCTAAATAAGGGCTCATTGGATTCGTCTTTCTAAGAGGAATCTAAAAAAAACCTAAAATCCCCAAATTTGACTTAAATTTTGGAGCTTAATTTTGTTTTAGTAAAAATTAAATTTCATAATTAAATTAAAATTTCAACATTAGCTTAAGTTAAAATTTTTAGGGATTTGTATTGAAGTTAAAATACAGCTACCATAAAAATTTCAAGTCAAAAGGATTTTTGGATTGGAAGATATTGCATTCTGAAATTCAAATAATAAAAATAAATTAATGGACTTTATAAAAAGTTCGAAAAATCATTTAAATTAGCTAAAACTTTGAAAAATCATAATAACTCATTAAAAATTATAAAAATGCAAGTAAATATTCATTTTGAAGGTATTTCAAAGGAGATTAATTTATAATTAATTCTAATTAATTTTAAATAGTAATTAAGGCTTAATTTGGATCGAATTAAAAACTTAATTAGCTTAATTACTCCCTAATTGCCTAAGTAATTAATCCTAAACTTTTGAAGTTGGTTAATGGGATGACCCCTATCTCTTATAATTTTCTTGGGATTTATTGCTTGGTTAATTAGGAAATTACTTATCTTAGCCCTAATTACTTTCTTAATTAATTAGGTGATTAATTAACATTCTAAATAGCAAGAAAATCATTAATTAAGTTTGCTAATCATTGTGGAATAGTGAATGGGCATGGAATGAGATTGGGACCTCTTTCTCATTCTTTTCCCTAAGTTCATTTTGCTTCACTTGAAACTAATTAATTTGGGACAAATTAATGGTTTAATTCATTAATTAAAATAGCTTAATTAATCAAATTAAAATCATAATCATTCCAAAACTCATCTAATTAAGTTTTTTGGGTAGACTCGTAGGTGTTCAATAACTTAAGAAAATCTTAAGGAAATTATAATTAGCTCACATGTGTGGGAGAATTATAAAAGTACTTAATTAGTTCCTTAACTTAATTAACTATTAATTATGAGCCAATTACATTAAGCCTTTTATTTCTCAGGGTCATTGCTGATTTAAATTCCAATTCATGTGCATATCATGTTGGCTCATAATTAATTGGTTAATTATTTTAAGGTAACATAAGTAAAGGTTAATTAATGGATTTAATGCATATCACAACTTAACTAACCCATAAAATCAACTTGATTGCATTCCATTAAACAAAATCAATTCACAAATATGGAAATGGGTTAGGAGCAACAAATGATTTAATCTCCTCTTTTCTCTAAATCAAATCAAACATCCAAAAATAACTTAATAAGAAGCTTTGGTTTACTTTAAATGATTGCATTTGATATGATTGTCCTTAGGAATTAGTTTGATTGAATAAAACATGTGTTTTATGTCTTATTATTCCTTTCCAATCATATTAAATGATGTTTGTCATGTGGTCCCATGCATTCATGTTTTGGAAATGTTTAAACTTGAATGAATTTCTTTTATGTCAAGATTGCATGTGTTGATTTAATTTAATATATGTGTGGCTATTATCACTATTAAATCCAAATGTATTTTCAAAAAGCTTATAAATGAGTAATAACATATGAAGTGATAGTAGTTATGATTACATATAGGTTTGCATGTGCTTTTAGCTTAAGTATGTGAAATAGAGCTTTCTTTTCTTTAATCTATTTGTAGTTTCACATGTATTTGAATGTTAATAAGTATATAGTCTGGACATCCTGAGAATACGAGGCTTTAGTTAGCCCCCAAGGAGGTCATTTCATTACCTCACTTCCCTGGTTTAATGAAGACACGTACTTATTTGATTTCTTTTACATGTGTTCCTACATTAGAATTGGGATGAAATTCGGTTTCACATACATAAATGTTCTAATCAAATAAAAATGTATTTTTTGCATGATTTTCTTTATCTTACTTACATATATATTCATGTGTAGTGAGATAGAAAAGTATATAGTCTGAAAATCCCGGGAATACGAAGCTTTAAGTAGCCCCAAGGAGGCCATCTGATTACATCACTTCCCTAGTTTAACAAGGAATGTACTTACTTATTTCACTTTACATGTGTATGTATGTGTGGCTAAAGGATGAAAATTCCTCTTTTCTACTAAAAAAATGCATGTGTTCATAATAAACTAAGTGATTGAAGTAATTAGCCATATGATTTGGGGTATCTTTCCTTATGTTCTTACATACAATTTTACATGTGTTTAAATGCAAATGGGTATATAGTTTTGACATCTCGAGGATACGAGGCTTTAGTTAGCTCCAACGAGGTCATTTGATTACCTCACTTCCTTGGTTTAGCAATGACACGTACCTATTTAATTTCATTCTTATGTCATTTTGTATAAGAATTTGGATAAAGCTCTAATTAACATGATTAAATAATTCAATCAAATAAGAGATATAAGCTTTAAATATACACACCTACATTCATCATTTAAGTATGCTAGCATATGTTGCATGTATAGATATACTTAAGATTATATCATATGCATGTTATATGTGATGGAAAGGTATAATTGATATATTTCATGTTATGGTAATTCAATTGAAGTAATCTTAAGATGCCTTTCATGTTGAATGGAATTATTTAAAGTGAACCTAAACTTAGGATCAATTTAAAAATGTGTAATAAGTCATTCACTAAAGAGAACTAAATTAAATTAACATGCTTCAGAAATGGCTTAAGGAAAAGATGAAAGAGGGTGATCCTCTTTCTTCTCTTTACAACACATGTAGATTAAGAGTAGGCCATATGAAATAAAATAAGTCACAAATTAAAACTTGCAAATAAACTAAACAACTTAAAGTGAAACAAACCCCTTATGTTAAATTGAATCTTTCCACATTTAGAAAATCATAACCTTAATGATTAGTTAGGATATGCCACACAAGCCTTAACACACATATTAAAATTAAGTCACCACTTCTAGCTTTATGTTAGGGTGGTGCATGATTTGATGTATATTTTATTTTGTGATGTATTATTTTAGACTGGATGTTAGAGTGTAAGTTACGTAAGTTGGATGTTAGGTTGTTATTAATCTCTCTTTATAGGTTGCTTAAGCCCCTATGCATAATCCAAGTTAGTACAGGTGGGCTTAGTTACCCATGTACAGGGTGCTAAGTCTAAATTATAAATATAACTACTTAGGTTTTGTGTGTGTTTAGCTAACACTTATTTTGCAGGTGTAATTAAATTTACTTTTTCTATTCTTAATGTAATTTTATAAATATGAATTAGTATTGATGATATGGGGGAATTAGATTTAGCGTTGGCTAGAAAACTATGTCTTATATGCCATGTGATGCTTTGAAGTGAGCCAAATCAAAGAAGAAAAGAGGAGGAAAGAAGACATGAAGAATGAAGAATGAAGACCCCCATAGCATGTATTTATCCTTAATTGTAATTATTCTTTTGTAATCTGAGTTATATAAGGGTAGAGTCGGCTACCCCTCTTTTCTTTTCGGGATGTACGGTGATACCCGTCCGCATCGGCCTTTTATTCTTTTATGTTAGCTATAAAATGTTTGATGTTTGATTTAGCTTGTGCAGTAAAAATTACATGCCTTTTCATAGTTTCTTTATCATTGGTGTTTGTTGTATGGCCTGGATGTGATTATGCTCTTAGGAAAAAATAAATCTTTTACCCAACTATAACTCATAATTAAAGTTTTAAATAATTTATAATCTCACATAAAGCCTAGGCATTAAATCAAGATAAATAAAAGATTTATCAACCCCTTAGTTGTATGGTTCTATGTCTAATATCATGCGTGCATCTTCTACTACTCTCGCAAAAATGAGGGACTTTGTTCTTGCACACATGGGAACCACTTGACCTATGAGAGAAACTTCTACTGATGAAGCTTCACCCTCTTCTCTCTTAATTTAGCCCATAACTCATTTTAACATGCATTTAGGCATACAAAAATCCCAAAGCCTTTGTCAAAATGAAGTGTCAAATACAAAAAATTTTGAAAAGGTTTGCTCTAGACTAAGTCATTACTCATACCACTCATGCTATAGTCTCTTTAGCGAGTGGGTTTAAGGACTTTAGTCTCTTTCTAAATAATGATAACCTAATTATCTTGTAAAATCATATGACTTGGCCACATGGATTTAAAGCGTAGGAGGAGTTAGTTGGCTGCCACTCCATACGGTAGTAAGTCCAACAGTCAGATGACCTATCCTCTCTTATGGAGGTAGACCATTATGTCCACCTTTCACTTAGATTTAGGACATGCTTGTTGTTTGTGCCAAAGCTCCCAAGCTTAGGATCTGAGGTGGCTATTTCCTCTAGGCTACAAGCATAAATCCTCACCCCTTAGGCATTTCCACAATCTTATATTGTGGGATTATAAGTCCTAGCATTCTAATAAAATGTCAACTATAATAAAATCAATATCTTCAATTTCAAACATATAAAGTCCAACCATAGGATAAATTGGAATGCTCACTAGGCTTCCTAGTATCATGAGCATTTCCTACTCATTCTCTTTAGCTTTGATAATAAGTCTTCTCCTTGAGTTTTCCCACTTGAATTTCCAAATACAAGCAATCCTTTGATTGTCTAACCTTAAAATCTTTGGAGACCTTAATTTCTACTTTAATTTAGAGTATTTCTAAGGAATTCTCATTCCTTAGGATGTAATTAACTATGGGGGCTTACCTCCATAAGGAACTTAATGGGCTCGGGTTAAATTAAATCATGCTTTACTTTTTCATGTAAAGTAGGGGGAAAATCTAGTATATTTGAAGACCCATATTGCCTTAGGAGTCCTTACTAGATGAATAGGTCCATTATAGAATGGTGATTTCTATCTTTCTAGATATTGCATCATGCCTTAATGTCATACCCGATCACTTCAATAAGTACCCCTTAAGATTTACACAATTTCCCACCATTCTAAAAATAAACACTACAGATCATAAAATAAACCCTACTTTACTTATCCATATAAAGTAGGGGAAAGATCTATATTATATATATGTAGATCTACCAACCTAGGAGTCCTTATTAGGAAATTGAGTCCATTGTAGAGTGGTTTTCTATCTTTTGAGATAGTACAATATCTCTTAGATGTCATCGATCATTTCAATAAGTACCTCCTAAGATCTGTGTGGTGTCTCTATGACTCCAAATTAAAATACCATAGATATAGCTATAAATTAGATGTTTATTAAACTAAATATGATAAAACCCAAATCTAATTCCTACGTATATGAGATTTATAGTAAGTGGTATATTAAGGTCAAATTGTTATTTTTATAATTAGAATAGTTCGAAACTTTTCTTAATTTCATCCTTATACATATATGGGAATGTGTGTATATGACTCAACAAGTATAGTCTAGATCGGGAACATGAGACTTTAAGTAGTCCCAAGAGGGTCTCTAAATATATCACTTTCTTGGTTCAACAATGGCATGTACTTGTAAATATTCAATATATATAAATGATATATGTATAGATCAATTCATGCATCGAGTGTGTATCAACTAAAATGTGACATATATTTATTAAATTAAGGCAATAATAGAAATAAATAAGAAATAATAATAAGTATTAATGGGTGATGAAACTAAGTTATGATGACATTATTGATTTGATTATATTTTGACTTTTTTAGTCCTAATACATCTTTCATATTTAAACAAAACTTCTTAAGACAAATCCAAATATAGGTCTTAATCAAATTCATGAATTCATCATTAAGAGAATTAAAATTTATAAAGTTCACCTCTTAAAATTAATCTAAGGTTCAATATTAAGTGTTACCTCTTCTTTTTCTCTTTATAATTTTAGATCATATGTATGAAACAAAAAATATTTATAAGACTTAAGTTTAATAATCACATCAAATCTTCAGTGACTTAAATCATAACCATCCTTAATAAGAAATTTGAACATCCAAACATTAGGAAACTCTTAATCTCAAAGACTAACCAAGGCATACCACACAAATTGTAATACATACATTAGAATAGTAAGTCATTGATCATGGTCTTAGGTTAGGTCATTATTTTGTTAAAGATTGATGTTTTATTTTATGATGTAATTTTTAGATTGGATGTTAGGATTGATTGTGCATAGTTTAGTTGTCAGGATCCATTAGACTAATGATATTTTTTGTAGAGGATTATGCTTAAGGGGTAGTTTTGATAATAATAAAATTATAAATGCTTCTTGCTTGTAGGTGTCACTTAAGTCCTTAAGCATAATCTATTAGCACAAGTGGGCTTGGTAACCCAAGACAAGGTACTAAGTCCAAAGGTATAAAATATAACTACTGGTGTGTATGTGTGTTAAGCTAACTTCTATTTTCCGGTATAGATTTAAATTTCTATAAAAATATAGTTTTTATAATAGGATTAAGATTAGAGCTATAGAGTTTAGGATGAATAGAAGCTAGAAAGCATAGACCTGAGAGACCCTATGATGCCTGGAGTACACAAATCCATAAACCAAAGTGACGATTGAAAGTCCCCATAACTTTATTTTCATTTGTAATTTAATTGTAATTCAGGTTACATAAGAGTAGAGCTCGGCTACCCAACTTCTTTTCTTTTTCGGGGTGTACAGTGGTAATTGGCCACACTGGCCTCTTATTCTTTTACACGATTTAAGTTTAATTGTTATGATTATATTGATAGTGCAATAAAAATGATATATTTTTATATGTTTCTTAAAATGTGATTGTTTGTTATATGGCATGGAAAAATTAAGCTCTTTAGAAAAAAATTAAGTTTTCTAACCTAACTTAACAATTTTAACTAGAATTTAAGCAATTGATAATCTCACCATAAATTATAGTATTTCTAACAAAGAAATACAAGATTTAGTAACCCTTTAGATGTATGGTTATATGCCAAAATAACATGCAAACATATTATTTCACTCTTGCAAATAGAGGGTCTCCACTCATGATAAGGGATAGACATGACCTGTGAGAGCAGTTCCTTGTAATGGAGAACACATCTTCCCTCTTATTTAGCCCATAACTAAATTTCATCATGCATTTAGGCATGAGCTCTCCTAATCCTAAGCCTAAAATTGTGAGTCAAAATGGAATAAAAATATATAAATTTAGTTGCATCAGTCTAAGTCATAATTTGCACACCAATCATGATCAAACTCCTAAAGAGTGCGTTTAGCACTATAAATTCTTTCCTAATAGCCACTCCAAGTGATTGTAAGTTTAGAATAGTTGGGTTTAGTTCACTCCCTCTAGTGGAAGTGAACCATCATATCCTACTTTGCTCAAGTAGATTTAGGTCAAGCATGTAACTTATACTAGAGCATTTTAGTTGTAGGTTCAGAGGCTGCTCATTTCTCCTTTGCTATAAGTATAAGTTCTCACCTCTTATATTTTTCCACAATCTTGTATTGTTAAAATCTAAGTCCTAACATTCTAAAAAAATATCAATTCAAAATAAATTTAATTTCATTCATTCAAAAATATAAAGCCTCACTATAAGGTAGATTGAAGCATTCATTAGGTCTTCTAATATCTTACTGGCTTCCTACTTACTTTTCTTTAGAATCCGTGAAGAACTCTTCCCACTTGAGTCTTCCTAATTTATTTCCAAAATTACTAATTCTTTGATTATCAATCTTTAAAATCTTTGGAGATATTAGTTAATTACTTTAATCAAGAGTGTTCTTAGAAACTCTTATTTTTTAAGATATAATTAACTATGGAAGCTTGCTTGCATTGAAAACTAAAGAACCCGGCTTAAAAAAAAACCTACTTTACATATCCATGCAAAGTGGGAGAAAGATCTCTACTATATGCATAGACTCATCTACCTTAAGAGTCTTTATTTGGTAATTGAGTTCATTATAGGTGGTGTTTTTATCTTTCGAGATAATACATCATCCCTTAATGTCATATTCAATCATTTCAATAAGTATCCCCTAAGATCTGTGTGGTATCCATATGAACACTTCAAATAAAAAACACCATAGTCTTCCCTGTGGCTATAAGGAACTAAAGAACACAGCTTAAATAAACCTTACTTTTCTTATCCATGCAAAGTCGGGGAAAGATTTCTGGTATATACATAGACCCATCTACCTTAATAGTCTTTATTAGGTGATTGAGTCCATTGTAAGGTGATGTTTCTATCTTTCAAGATAATGCATCATCCCTTAATATCATACTCGATCATTTCAATAAGTGCCCCATAAGATCTGCATGGTGTTCTTATGAACACTCCAAATAAAAATACCACAGTATTCTCTATGGTTGACAAATAGAGAGTGGTGAATGGCATTGTCGCTTCCCATTAGGCTCAATTTCCAACGATCATTGCTTGAAACTCACAATTTTTTACTTTAAGGAGTTTGAAACTTGTAAAAGAAATCAAAGGAGATTTTCTAAATTCATGTGATCTCACTTCACAAATAATAGATACCTAATAGTCGGCTATGGTTTGACAAAATTATTTCATCAGAGCCAATGTCCGGTGATTTGGTTGATTCGAAAATGTTCCTAGATGCGAGATAAAGCTTCGAGGTGAAAATGCCCACCTACCTCCTATTCGATTATCGGGAACACCAGCCTTTGTCCCCTCTTACCGGAGCTTGCGAGTCGGGAAGGCGGGAAAGCTCGATTTTTCTCTTTGAATGATGGTGAGTATGTAGATGGTGCTAAAGGTGGTTGAAATATCTTAAGAGTGTGCTTTTATAGATGGGAGCTTGGAGGTGACTGGCCATGGTGATTTAAAGCATAAATTTGTTGTGGGTGGTGGTTAACTAACTGAAGATTGTGTTAAAGTCAAACAAGTGGAGGAGTAAGGAGGAGATTTGAATGGATTGCCAATTTTGACATTTTTTGCAATTATTTTCCTTACATGTTGACCTCTCTTTTGGAGAGAGAATCTAATCTTCTCATTATAGATCTAGGAGTCTTCTAGACACTATGAGATTAGTTGAAAGACACTCATAGCAGCTAAGTGAACACTTAATATAAACTTAGAAACTTAGTAGGATTAGCTTTAGGATTAGATCATGCCTTCTAGTCTAAGATAACCTATCTACCCTATGGCCTGAACCAAACCCATGCCTATCTCCTTAGTCAAAATTTGACCTCAAATCCAACCAATATCAATGGAATCTCAATTCAAATCCAAACTCCAAGCCAAATCAAATCCAAATGATCTAAACCTAAGCCCATAATTCAATCCCTTGGACTTAGCCAAAATTTCCTTCAATAAATCATAACTCAATTGATTTCCTCATAAGTGAATCAATCCTTCAATCATTATTCCACATTCTATCAAAACTATAATAAAAATCAATCAAGCCTAAATCAATTCATTAACCCAAGCTAGCCCATTTGACCTAAAATATTTGAATGAGCCAAAACCTAATTAAACCCAAACCAATTACAATCAAAGCTATCAATCAATTCTAAATCAATTATCAAACTCAATTCAACTCAAATCAATCCTAATCCAACTCAATTATCCTGATTGGTCCACTTGACCCAAAGTGTTCAATTTGACCAAATTGAACCACACTCCAATCCAGCCGAAATTGTATTGGATCAACCCTTCAAATCTTCTCCATGATGATTATTGATCATCTTGGATAGCCTAATTGCAATCAATTTAATCAAATCAAGCCAATTGACCCACTTCGATTCACTTAACCCAAAGTGACCTAAATGACCCATTTGAGCCAATCTTCAATCCAACATAAATTGGATTGAACCAATCTATCCAAAACCCCTTTCAATGAATGTTGATCACCCTTGATTGATTAATTACAATTAATTAGGTCGAACCAAGTTAATTTATTCATTTGACCAATTTGACCCAATTAGCCTACATGAGCCAAATGAACCAAATCCCATTCCAATTCAAACCAAATAAAATCAATGATTCATACCAACCTAAAATCAATCCTTGAATATGACTTGACCATCAATTGAGCCAAACCAAACCCAATTGACCCTCTGACCCAAGTTAACCCAATTTGACCTAAAGGGCCAAATTGAGTCAAATCAAAATCTAATCCAAATTGATTTCAACCAATGACTCAAATCCATTCCAAATTAATTATGGAACATGATCAAAATCTTGATTGAATCCAATTTAATCACTTGAACCCAATTGACCCATTTAGCTCAAATTGACCTAAAGGTCCAAATTGGTCTAAATTATTCCTAAATCCAATTGATTGAAATCAAAGCCTAAAATCATTTTCAAATGATTAATTGAACCTAAATCAATACCTAACCTAAGCTAATTTGGCCAATTTGACAAAATTAGTCAACTTAGCCCATTTGACCCATATGAATCCAAATGGGTCAAATCCAAATCCAAGCCGAATTAAATCAAACCAATTAAACCAAAACATTCCAAATACTTATTTGAACTTGACTCAACTCTTGGTTTGACCCAATTTGACCTACATGGGTGGTCAAATTGAGCCAAACCCATTCAAACCAAGTTCAAACCCATTGAAACCTGGCATGACCCATCTTTGGGTCAGCCCAAATCCAACCCAACCCAAAGTGAACCCAAATTGACCCATTACACAATGGGTAAAGCCTCCCACATGAAAAAAAATCCATTTCTAGGTAGTAAACACCTCTCCTTTGCACTTAGCAGACACCATAAGCTCAAAATGGACCCTTGGCCACTACCTGACCTGACCTAAAGCTGGTTGGGTCAGCCATGGGCCAAAGGTGAGCTAACCCACCTCTCTTCATTGGTTCACTAAGGTGAGAAATGGAAAAGTCATGGCAGCCACTTTAGACCCCTCACTCACTCAAACTTAGCTACCTCCGGTCGCCTGCGATGACCGGACGACTGCAAATGGGAGAGATCATCCAAGTCATCTAATTTTGGGAGAAGGGGTATACTCCCTCTCATTCCATCTCATTCCACATATTTTGAGGTTTCTCAAAGCTCAAAAACCCTGAAACGTCTCTCCCCATTGATTTTCCAAGCTCCCTAAGCCTCTCCTTCACCGAAATACCAAACCCAAATTAGGACAAGGCCTAACTCCATCCAACTCTACCAAATCTCAACCAATTTCAAATTAACTTCACCCGCATGTTCACCAAGCTCCGGCGAGGTGAAACGAATCATTTCTTGTGCGATCTGACCATCGGAGGCCACTCCAAGCCTAACTCCAATGAGTTTTCCAACAATAGTTGGTCCATAAAGCTGCCGACGAGAAGTCAGGGCACCATCTTCTCATCAGGGCTTCATCTCTTCAAGATGAAGCTACCTCGATTGATTTTGCACTGGCCCTGAGCTCCGGTGAGGTAAATTTTGGCAATCTGATATTTCAAAAAATTTTAGGCCTTTGTGAAAAAAAATTGTGATTGAGTGTGAATCCCGCTATAGATCCCTCTAGATCCCCTCCGTGAATGTTTTGGGATTGATTTTGACATCTCACAAGCTCCAGTGAGCACAGATCAAGTGGAAGAAGGTGTACGGTGTCTATCTTCTGTCGCTCGAGGGACAACGGATCATCCACCATCCATTCTATTTTATTAGAACTGACGGTCGTGATCTTTTAATAGATTAAATCTGATTTATTTCCCTTAGGAATCATAGAATTAATCCCCACCATCAAATCTTAGATTCCGAAGAAAGTGCTTATCGCTACCACGCCAATGTAATGGATAAGAGTGATCAATCCCGCAACGCTATGTGGAAAGCGCTACTACATCAGTGGTCTGCATGGCACCAATGGGATTAGAGATTAATTAGGCTTAATAACTCATTTTAATGGCTGAAATTTCATAAATTCATAACTAATTGTACAAAATTGCAAAAAAAAAATGCAAGTAAATATTCATCAGAAAGGTAAAAGAGAGGAGATTTTATTAAAATTATGTCCATTTAATTTTGAATAATAATTAAGGCTTAATTATGGCTTAAATGTTTACTTAATTAGCTTAATTAAGCTTTAATTACTTGGACAATTAGGTCCAAACTTGGTGTGTTGATTTAATGGGATGACCTCTACCTCCCATGATTTCTTGGAATTTATTACCTAGGTAATTTGGGGAATTTGTAATTCAAACCTTAATTATCACTTTAATTAATTTAATGATTAATTAAACTCTAAATAGTAAAAATTAATTAATTTGGCTCTATTAGTCACTGATTAACAGTTAGGTGATGAGGGAGAGTAATTTAACAATCCTGGACATCCTGGGAAAGTGATTGTTAACTATCTGAATTTCAATTTGATTTGATTTGATTTGATCATTTAATTAAATAATTTAATGATTTGATTTTTTCACAGTAATGGGTTAATCGTAATTTTCTTAAGGGTCTTTATATTATTGAACACATAGAGAGGAACCCTTAGTTTGATTGTTAACTATCTGAATGTCCATGATTGTTAACATCCTGGGAGAGTGTTTTTAGATAGCAAGTATATAGTCTAGACATCCTGCGAATACGAGGCTTTAAGTAATCCCAAGGAGGTCATTTGATTAGCTCACTTCCCTAGTTTAAATAACGGTATGTACTTGCTTACATTTTTTATATATGTGTATGTGTATGTGATTCAAGAATAAAAATCCTCTATTCTATTATGATACATGCATTCATAATTATTCAAGTCAAAAAAAAATACATTGCATGTGAATGTAAAATTTTTCTTTCCTATGTTCATATATATATTTACATATGTTTGAATGCCAATAAGTATAAAGCCTGGACATCCCAAGAATACGAGGCTTTAAGTATCCCTAAGGAGGTCATTTGATTATCTCACTTTCCTGGTTAACAAAGGCACGTACTTATTTAATTCTATTCCTATGTATATTTATATTAGTATTTGGATAGAGAGGTAATTTACATGTATAAATAATTCAATCAAGTAAAATATAATTTCTAAATGTATGCATTCATAATCATTTAAGTGTTTCAAAATATGTTGTATGTATATGTATACTAAGTGTTACATCATATGCATGTTATGGGTGATGAAAAAGAATGGTTTAACATGTTCTATGTGATGGTAATTCAACCATATTAATCTTAAGATGCCTTTCATGTTGAATTGGATTCTTTAAGGTTAACCCAAACTCAAGATTAATAATATATTTAATAAATCATTCACTAAAAGAAACTAAATCATAAAAAATGTGCTTTTAGCATTAACTTAATGTAAGGATGAAGGAGGTTAAGCTTCTTTCTTCTCTTTACAACACTTAGATGCTAAGTGTAAATCAAATGAAACAAAAAAAATACAAAACTAAAATTTGCAAGTCATCAAAACAACTTAAAGTGAGACCACCCAAGATATTAACTTGAACAATTTCAAACTTAGAAAACTACAATTCAAAAGTCTAGTTGAGACCTACCACATAAAATATTAGCACACACATTAGAACTAAGCCACCACTTTTATTCCTAGGCTAGGACGGTGTATGTGTGATGTTAAATTTTATTTTGTGATATAATTTTTTAGACTGGATGTTAGGGTGTATGACTCATAGACTAGATGTTAGGTCATTATTATCCTAATATTATTTTTTGCAAGAGATTGTGCTTAAGAGGTTGCTCAAAATAAATATAAACATTCTCTTTGTAGGTTGCTTATGTCCTTAAGCATAATCCACATTAGGGCAGGTGGGCTTGGTTACTCATGTGCAGAGTGCTAAGTCCAAATTATACAATATAACTACTTTAGATTGTATGTATGTTTAGCAAACCTTAATTTTACAAGTGTAATTAGATTTACTTTTCAAAAATATAATTTTGCAATAGGAATTAGGATTAGTGCTATAGGATTTTGGATGAAGTTGCTAGAAGGCTTAGTCCTAGGGTGCCCTTTTGTGCCTTGGAGCAAATCAAGTCAAAGAAGAAAGAAGGAAGAAGGGAGAAATGAGGAATGAAGACCCACATAGCATCTATTCAATTTCAATTGTAATATTCTTTTGTAATTCTAGGTTGTATAAAGGTAGAGCCCATCTTTTTTTTTTTCCTGAGTGTATAACTGCATTCTGCTACGGCCTCTTATTCTTTATGGTAGTTTATAAAAAAAATTTGATGTCATGTTTATCTTGCACATTAGGGTTACATTATTTTCATAATTTCCTTATGATTAATGTTTTAATGTGTGTGGAGGTGTGGTAGGCTCTTGGGACAAAATTAATTTTTCTACCCCAACTAACAACTCATAACTAAATGTTAAAAAACTTTCAACCTTATTTTAAAGCCTAGGCTATAATCAAGATAATTAAAAGATTTAGCAACCCCTTAGTTGTATGTTGTATGTCTCACATCATGCATGACATCTTCTATCACTCTTGCAAAATGAGGGCCTCCATTCTTGCACTTTAGGGATCATTTGACATATGAGAGAAATCCTCATGATGGAGCTTCACCCTCTTTCTCTTTTGATTTGGCCAATAACCAAATTCATCATCCATTTAAGCATAAATATCATAAATCCTTTGTCCAAATGAATGTGTCAAAATAATATAAAATTTGAAAAGATCTTGCATTTTTAGACTAAGTCATATGCTCATGCCAGTCATGATCTAGTTTCTTTGGGAATGGGTTTATGACACTAGTCTCTTTTAAATTAAATAATAAGCCTAACCATCTTGCAATTATAGAATAGCGGACTACATGGTTTTGAATCATACGAGGAGTTAGTTGGCGGTCACTCTAGGCAGTTGTAAGTCTAAAAGAGTCGAACAAGTCTATCTTCCCTTGTGGAATGGATCTCTATGTCCCCTTTTAACTTAGATATAGGTCGTGCTTTAACTTGTGTTAAAGTTCCCTAGATTTAAGATCCAAGGTTGCTAATTTTCTTTAGGCTATAAGCATAAATCCTCACCTCTTAGGCATTTCCACAATCTTGTGTTGGTAGATTATAGGCCCTAGCAATATGATAAAATTTCAACTCAAAATAAATTCTCTTACATTCAAAATATAAAGCCTCACCATATGATAGATTTGAGTGTTCACTATGCTTCCTAGTAGTATGAGCATTTCCTACTTATTCTCCTTTGGATCCCAAAATAAGTCTTTTCAATTGAACATTCCCAATTGATTTTCCAAAATATCTAAATTATTGATGGTTTAACCTTGAAATCTTTTGAGATAATAATTGACTACTTTAATAGAGAGTGTTCTTAGGAAATCTCATTTCCTAGATGTAATTAACTATCAAGGCTTGACTCCATAGGAACTTAAGAACTCGACATAAAATAAATCTTGGTCTACTTTTTCCATGTAAAGTAGGAGAAGAATCTCTGGTATATTTGAAAACACATCATGCCTTAAGAGTCCTTATTAGGTGGTTAGGTTCATTGTAAGGTGATGTCTCTATCTTTCGAGATAGTACATCATACCTCAATATCATACCCAATCACATCAATAAGTACCCCCTACGATATGCATGGTGTCCACACGACCATCCAAAAATAAATACCACATTATATTTAATCTTTTTTATTTGATCTTTTATCTAGCACCAAAATTGAAGAGTTGAATTCATACCTTAGGGTGGTCAGTTGATTTTGTATTGCCAAAGTCCAAGTTGCATTTCATGGTTTAAAATTTAAGCATGAGTCAAGTCATGCTAATCCAATTGACTTGGGTTGGATTAAGTGATTCATGTTGGCTCATGTGATTTGCGTTTAAGCTTATAACTAAATGATCATTCAATTATTTGGGTTGAATTAATTTGGATTTAACTTACTTTGACTTTAATTTAACCAACTTTGACCACCTTTGACCAAAATGAGTTAAGTTGATGTATATGATTCAACTCACTAATATATATTTAGATTAAGGTTCAATCATGTTTAATGGATCATTTGGAATTATTTGGGTCAATTAATGTCATTTAATTTGGGCCAACTTTGGGTTTGATCCAAGTTTAACCAAAATTGAGCTTAATGAGTTAAAATGAGTTCATATATCTCAAATGACCAAATTGGTCAAATTAAATTCAAGAACTTGTTGAATCATGTTTATATATGAATTTACAGTAATTTTGAATATTTAATTTGAATCAATTTCAATTTATTTTGAATTTGGCTTAATTAAGTTCATTTGGGCCTACTTGGACTAAGTGGCTTAATTCATCAATCTGAGCATCAATTAAATTTAGTTTAGTTTAGTTATGCATTTAAATAAACTCATGTGATGATTTTGAGCCCTTGAAGTAGCTCAATTTGGCCAAATTTGATAGTTTTAACTTTTAGCTTATTGGGGCGCACATTAGACAACTTTATGTCAAATGGCATGTTTAACCACTTTAAACTTCACCTAAATTTATTTTTAGTTGTATTTATAATTATTTATTAATTTTGTGCTTTTGTTTTGATTTAATTTTAATTTAATTTGATTTCTTTTAGATTTAGGTGAGGTTGAGCTTAAATGGGATAATTTGGTCTAAATTACCTCAATTTAGGCTAAATTAAATTTAGATTTCAATTCAAATGTCTAATTTTGTTGAATTTTATTAGATTTAGGATTGCTTTTGGTTCACCTAATCTAATTGTGTTATGTTGGGTCCTAAAAGGGTTCATTTGGATGACCCATGGCTTTCATTTTAGGGTATTTGAGTTTGATTTGATTTTAGATTTAGCTTTGATTCAAGATTTTTATATTTGATTTAATTTGTTATTTATTTTAAATTTTTCATACACCTTAGTCATTGCATAGTGTCCTAAGTACCTAATTAGGAAGCTCTTAATCTAAAAATTAAACATCTTAATTTCTAAGATTAGATGATGTTGATCTTATCCAAAAATGAGGTCAACAGGTGGACCATTTTTTAAGGTGAATAGGATTTACAATTTCTATGATGAGACTCTAATATTCACTTGAAAGTAAATGTAACTATCCTCATCAAATGGATTACATTTGAAGGTGATCAAGATCTATGATTTCAACAGTGAGGCTTTGATTATCCCTTGAAAGAGCATTAATTGTTCTTATTGAACAGATCAGGTATAAAGGCAATTAAGATACATAATCCTTATGATGAGGCCAATCTTCCCTTTAAATGTGTTAACAATATCATGGATTAAATTTTTAATTTGATATCAATGTTGGGTGCTAATGTTAGTAGTTCAAGTATTAGCTCTACTTTAATGCTACTAAGGTCAATTTAAATAAGCCTTATTGATGCAAATGTTGCATGTTTATTATTATTTTTATGTCCCATGAATGTATTCTTCTTCATGTTTTAATAAATGAGAATAACTTTGAGTGCTTATTTTTATTGCTTATTAGTGTTTTCCATAATAGCAATAGTGTATTGATGCAATAATTTTAATTAGGCCCCTTATTCACCTTATTGAGGGTCTCAAAAAATTCATCTTTCTTGAGTCATTAGTGCAGGATGCTACTTATAGTAAAATATATCAAGAGAAAATTTTAGCCTTTCTAAAGTTTTTTATCAAAGTGCAACTTAGCATTTTGCATGAAAGAGGTTAAAATAAGTTCATTGAAGACTATTGATCAAGGATATTTATCAAAGTATCATTCAACTATGTCAACATATGTGAAAGAGATTGAGAAAATTCCACTAAGAATGTTTGATTGGAAGAGATCGACGGAAACCCACTAAAAATTTTGGCTTATTTAATATTATTTATCGAAAGTATGACTTGATAATGATAACCTACACTAAAAGACTAGTAGAAATTCGCCAAAGATGTTTAACCTATTCAAGTTTGCTTATCAAAGTGTTACTCAATGATTTTGACATCCATTAAAGATATTTGATCTATCTAAGCTTGCTTGTCGAAGCATAACTAAGGGTATGATAATCATGAATTTTATATAGTATTCCTACCTTATGCTTTTAAGAATTTAATAGCACTTATTGTTTGATTTTTGTATTTTTGTGGGAACATTATAAAAATGAAAAAAAGTGTTTCACTTATGTACAAAATCAATTCAAGAAATATTCATAGTAGAGTCAGGAGAAAACGGCTTGGTTGAGGACTCACTTGTTTTTTCAAGCTAACCTAAGTGCCATAGCATCCACACTAGCACCTGGGTGGTAGACACCAAGGACCTCACCCTAGAAGTAAGATAGTAAAGCTGGCACGTAGGCATCGATTATGACTCCAACTACAAATCAATATAAAAAGCTTGATTCTAGGCGTCGAACCCATGCACCTAAGTGCCATACCCAAAATCCATATTCTACACCAGATAAAGAGCCCAGCATCTAGGCACCCTATCTGCTGCCTAAACACTAGTCCTAGAAATTTTAACATGCTCAAGATTACAAGCTTATGCCTAGGTGCCAGACCCACTTAGGCAAATGGCCTATTATGATTTTCCTTAATTTCATAATTAAAACTTATTTTTTAGAAGAATTTGTACAGTCGTATTTAAGCAACTTATTAGGATGAAGGAGGGGCCTTCTCCATCATATATTCTAGAGTTCTTGATCCATCTTTGAGGAATCAAGATGTGGCTTTAGTTGGAGGCTTCTCCAATTTATTGGAGAGGTCATTGAGAAGATTTCTCAAGAAAAATTGCACAACAAAGAAGTAAGCTCACTGACATCTTTTTAGTTTTTTTTGTTTCCCATCTTCTTTTATTTTTTTGTAATCATTTTCATGACTAAATTATTCATATTTTTTTTGTTTCATCATGAAATGAATCCACTTTTCTTGGGATTGGATGTAACTATGTTTGAGTTGTGTGTGTTTTGATTTTTAATGAAGAATATACCTTTATTTTGTTAACTATCACGTATTTTATGATGTGCTTTCTCAATTATTGACTTAGTTGTCCATCATGTTCAATAGATTAGAAGATCCACTTGGAAATAAGAGGTAAAAAGTGGATTTTTCATGTATAAAATATCATAATGATGGATTATAGGTTAGAGATAAATATATCAAAGCCATGTAGTCACTTTTAAGAGATCCAAAAGCTTTCATTGAATTTTCTTGCATTAAATCTATCATTTGGATAAATTGTGATACAAAGTTATAGAGGTGAATCTTGTGATTTGATTATGTGGGCAAATATGGACCTTAGCATTTCAAGAGATAGTAATGGCCACCTTGACCAAACTTTGATAAAATTAATTTCATATTTTCTAAAGTATGAATTACATAAATCAACATTAGTGAAATTTAACCCCTAATTGTGTTGAGATATTCTCTACAAAATCTCATTCTCATTAGTTTAGTTAGCATCTTTAGCATATTTAAAATTAGTTTTAGTCTTTGCTTTGGCATCCCATTATTAATGATCCAAATGATAAATAGTTAACCTAATTTCAATACTCAGTGTTCAATCTTTATGGGAATGATATTTTTCTTTCTTATTGCATGATGTGTCATTTATTATTTCACAATAGTTTACCCTATGCTATATCAACCTATTCAAGATTGTTTGTCAATGTATTACTCAATGACATTAACATTTATGAAAGATGATGAAACAAATCCACTAAAATTTTTTAACCTATCAGAGGTTATTTATTAGAGTGTCACTTGATGACGTTAACATCTATGGACAAATATAATTCACTAATTATTTTTAACCAATATGAAGTTGTTTGTTAGAATATTGCTCGATGACATTAACTCATGGAAGAGGTTAAACAAATCTACTAAGAATTTTACATATGTGAGGTTCTTTATAAGAGTGTTCTTAATGGTTTCAATTTGTATGGAAGAGGTTGAATCAAATCCTCTTGGGATCAATCACACCTTGATTAGAATGAGGAAAATGCCATATGTATTCAAATCAAAGGTGAACATTGGTATAAATTTAGATTGTCATTACCTTTTTGAGATCAGTTGCAGTCTTCCCAACAAAGTAAAAGTTTAGTAGGGAATTGTATATATAATTTAAATCTCATTCAACATTTTTTCACTAAGTTTATTATATTTGTAGAAAGCCACAAATATGATATTTTTTAGCAAAGTTGTCTTAGATGTAATACATGATGTTGGATGGAGATCTTATTACAACTATTACCAAGATATTAATAAAAGCATCCATTTAAGGCTACAACTAAAGTTACTTTTTTTATCTCCTTCCATCTTAATTCTTCATGTTCAAAATTTATCTTTTATTTCTTATACTGAATGTTTAAAATAACCTTTGAGGAATATTATAAGTTGTCTATAAGCTTAGAATTGGTTCCTATAAATGATGTTAAATTATTGCATGCTAGAACATTTGTGACAATAGACAGACTATGTTTTTAGCTTTATATGAAGATCCATAACATAAAGGTAGAAGAATAATTATAAGAGACATAAAATTTTTACTTAGAAACCCAAAAAAGGGGAAAAACTTATGAGCTTAGCCTAGTTGAAATAATTTCACTTGAGTATGTCAATGGTTATAGATGATGCCCTTCCCAATAACTAAGAGGGTGTTGATATAATATAAAAAACATAAATTATAGAGAATGGACTCAGATATAAGTGATGGTGTTAGTTGATGGCATACATCAACTTTATATGTGATTTCATTATTTCAATCGAAAATAATAATAATACATAATAATAAAAAAGAATGAACATCCTAACTCCAACACCTCGGTGCCTTGGTGTCAGCTTCACTGACCCCTTAGTTTAAAGAGTCTAAAAACACCAACTGCTTCAGCAAATCACCTCCCTAGCAGTGATAACTGCCCAAAGGAGAAGAGTGAAAATAGTTTGAAGAGCAAAATGATTAGGAAGAGTGCGAGCAGTTGAGAACCAACTCCTATAAAGAAGGGAGGGCTAGCCATTCTTCTCCATTCTTCAACTTCTTAATCTTTATTTTAGCCAAACTCCTCTTGCATTCCCTTCTTCCACAACACATTCTCTCAATTGTATAAAGAATCTTCCTCTTGTGTGGAAAAGATTGAAACCAAGCTACCATTAATTTCAAGGAAATTTTGAAATACAATGCTTCTTTATACAGTCCCTTCTCCACAAGAAAATTTTGAAGACTTCCACCATTGATCTTAGATCTAGTGTTAAATGAAGATCCTCCCTCTATCAATCTTATATTCGGAGTAAGGGAGAAGAACGCAATTGCATTGATTACATTTTAGACATTAACAAAACCCAAATTCTATCAAAAATTAAAGAATCTTGGAATCAAAAGGCCTCTATCATCGAACTTGGTTCAGGTGTGAGATGAAAATCCTTCCCTTTATTAATCTTAGATCTAAAATAAGGGAGAAGAGTGCTTGTTGCACTAATAAATTATGAAACTTAGTATTGCTAAGCACACTACCAAAATTTTGTAGAATTCATCAAATCCTAGAAGAAACTTACCCAAGAACAAAGTCTCCCAACTCGTAGTGCCGATATGCTATGCCCCAGCACTAAAGCACTAAGCCTCAAGAATTTGAACATTTGGAGAGCCGCTTCGTGGTGCCATAGCGTTGTTCCATAGAACCAAGATGCTAAAACCAATGCCACAACACTGCCTTCTCGGTTGTAAAATCAAAATATTCACTTGTAGCACCGCATTGCTATCTTTAAAGCACCAAGGCACTGTGTCAACCTTACAAGATTTAAGCACTACCTCATCTAATTATTTTAATCCCAAGCCCTATCACTTGACATAGAAGCATTGATATTTAATGTCACGACATTATAATCATAATGCCATGACACTATCCTTTTGGATTGTAAGAAAACAATTATCTACCTAGATTGGTGTTATCTAAAAGTGCCAAGGGACCTCTAATTCTAAGTATAAGTTCCACCATAAAATTCCATGGCACTAAGATGTTGAGCTCTCGGGCTTTTGAGATAAAAACTTGTGCCTTTCAATGCTATAGCGTTGACTTCTCAATGCCAAAGGCACCACCTAATAGCATTAAGGTGCTATCACTTTTAGTGTGTAGATTCCATAATTCCATAGTCGAGGCACAATCCCCTAGAATAATAAAGCAATACTTGCTAAGAAAACCCAATCTATTCATTCATTAAGCAAACACATTTAAAATATATATGGCATTCCTAAAATATGTAAGTACAATCTTTTATTCACCATGTGAACACCCCTAAACCCTTGTCATTCTAAAGGGATGTAAGTCCACTAAAGGGATGTAAGTCCAATCTTTTGTTCGCTATGCAAACATCTAAAATATATCTGGCATTCCGAAGAGATATAAGTCCAATCTTTTGTTCATCATGAAAACACATTTAAAATATATCTAGCATTTTAAAGGAATGTAAGTCCAATCTAATAGTTTTCTAATATATGTAATTTCAACATGTTCTTGTAATGCAAGCATAATATAAACTAACATGCACCATAACACATACACTAAAACTTTGATCTAGTCAGGATATATGGGGAGGCAACTCATATTTACTAATTAGACTTTCTAGACATCATGATTAATAACCCTTTGATGTTGGTACACTAGAATAATGGTAGTCCCAATATGACATAACTATAAAATCTTAATCAAAACTACCCTCCTTTAAATAGTCATCTACACCACACCACTCAACACCAATTCATATCAAAGACATGTTTATTTTTAACCATAATCGAGAGTGCTCTCTTACAGGATAAAGGGCAATTAACTATGGACACTTGTGTTCATAAGAAGTAGAACCCAGATCTAAATAAACTCTAACATAATGTTAGGTGAAATTTTGTTGAATATATATCAATCTGCCTCATGAAGAACACTCCCTAGCCATCCCATAAAGATGGTGGAGTCCTTGCAAAGGCCTTTTCCTGAGTGATCAGTCATGTACTAATAGTGAGCATCATCCATATAGGCCATAGTTTGTGTTAATAGAGTGCATTGCCCAAGTGGTGGCATGTATCGAGGTTGTTGACAATGCTAAATGTTAACTTCAGCTAGTGATGGTGTAGCTAAATGATAGAAATCAAGATATAATTGCTAGGCTTTATGGTTAGGAAACCATGATTGAGTGATGATGTAACATGGTAATATTTATAGATAGTGATCATGCAACTATAGTTTGGAGATGATAGTCGAGCTATTATGATATGGTGATTATAATCAAATGATTTTGGTGAAGTATTTATAATTTAGCTAACATAGTTGATCATGAAAGGTTAGATGACCATAATTAGGGTACAATTAGTCTTTCAGTTAGAGGTCAAAGTTGTAATCAAACATTAAAGAATGAGTGGTCATGGTTGGTCATCAAAGGTTAAGAGATCATAATTACACGGCAGAAGATAGGCAATGATAATTAGTCATTAGATGATGGGAAAAATAGTTGTTGTTAGAAAGTAAGTGATGTAGTCAAGTGACTGAGGATGGGTGATTATTGTTGGGTGTCCAGAAAAGTGTGAGCATAGTCAAATCTTAAAGGATAAAAGGCTATAGTCAAGCGATGAAAGTTGGGCATAAAGATTGAGAGTGTAATCTAACCAATATGGTTATGTGACAATTGTCGGGTGACTATAGTTAGGTGGTCATAGGATGATTGACTATATTCGAACCTTAGTAATGTTTTGATAATGGTGGTCAAATGGAGATCAATGATCTAACAAAGGTAAAACATTAGATGGTCATTAGTTCAATAATGATTGGTCTACCAAAGGTGATCAAGAGATAATCCTATGGATACATTTGAGAGGTCAACCTATAACAATGAGCAGACCATTGTGGTTCAATAATAATGATTAATTGAAAGGTGATTCAATAATAAGAATTAAGAGGTGGTCTGATGATGACATGTGGGAGATATTCTAACAATGGTGGTCAATAAGTCATCAAATAATCATGGTGGTTTAATGATGATGATAATAAGCCATTGATTTTGTGATCCATTGTTGACAATCAGATCGTTATGGTTAAACAATGGAAGTTGGTGATCTAATGATGGTGGTTAGGCTGTGAACTGGTGACAAAAGCTAGAAGCAGTCTACCTAAGGTTATATGATGATGTTTGATCAGTGGATCGATGAAGGTGACCAAGTGGTGGACTGATAAAAATGGTTACCATCAGACTAGAAAAGGTGGTCAAGCAACAATCCAACGGCGGTAGCCAGTGAACCGACCGTGCTAATTGGACAATTATTTAGTGATGCTTTTGGCTTATTTAGCTTTAGAGTTCTTTTCAATCTCAAGTTATTCTTCTTCTTACATGTAAAAAATAAGGATATATTTATAATATTGTGACATTCTTTATAAATACATGCAAATCCAAACCACTTCATCAGATATCTCAAAATGGTCCCTTTGAATATGAATTCTTTTAAGGTATTTGAGTGCCTAAATAAAGTCATAATTAAGATATCTTAGGCTTGTTAGATTTCTCTGATTTAAATGCTTAATTTGACTATAAATATTTTTGTGGCCATTTGAGGACCCAATTAATATCCCAAAGTTTTTAACTTTATTTTAAAAACTTTATGTGGGTTCTCTTGAACTTGAATCACACTTTTGATGTCTTTGAATTTGCTCATCAAAAAAGTTAGCCTGATTACATGTTTCAAAATTAAAAGCTTGGATGGCCAAGATTTTATTTCAAAATCTATCTAATTATACACATATGGAGATTCATGTTCAAATAGGTGAATTTTTTGAGAATATATCTACCCGAAATAGACCCTGATCATTTATATTTACCTTTGCTTCAATTTATTGAAACAACTATTTTTTTTTATAGTCCTTCATAATGTACTTATTTTCAATAGATTCAACCTCAAATCTAATAACAATAAACAAATGCCATTTACATACAAATGACATAACTCTTATATATGTATGATAACTAAAGTTTGATATTTATGTTCATAATATTTAAATCCTTAACATCACATCAAAAATACTATTATAATTACTGTATAGCAAAATCGCCCTTAGATTGAGTTCATGATAAGGTTCAACACCTCAAGACTCATTCAAGATAAGGGTCAAGATGTAATAGAAATATTCTAATAACATTTGGTCTAAAATAAACAAACTATAACCATCATAGAACAATCTTTATAATAAACAAGGAATGACTGTAACATAATATATATATATATATATAGCCAATCATGTAACTCCCGTGGAATTTCATCATAAAGACAATAAGTTAAACTTTTATGCCCCTATATGTATATATATATATATATATATATATATATATATATATATATATATATATATATATATCTATATATATATATATATATATATATATATATTATATATATATATATATATATACATTTCATCTTGATAGAAAATTTAACAGCCTAAGCATTTTTCTTCTATCCTTCTTATTTCCCTCTATGTTCTCTCTTCTTCTTTTTATAACTCTTGTCTAGGTGGTGTGAGATCACAGATAATTTGAGATTCAACATCATTTCAGGTGTGAAAATATGTAGAGTCAAATCGCCCTCGAAATCAAGTTTGTGACAAGGCTCATCATCTTTTGACCAAGTTTAAGATAATGGTTGATATTTAAGAGGAATATTCTAAGAGTAATTTATCTAAAATCAATGGATTGCAACCATCATTTATGATAGAATGATCCTTATAATGGATGAGAAAATAATGTAACTAACTACACAACATAATTTGCAACTCTTTATAGTCAACAAATTGCATTTATTTCATTGTCAATCATGTAATGACCAATGGTGGAATCAACGCAGATAAATAATGGAGGGCCCTCTTGAGGCAAAGAAATGTTGGCGAGGAAGTCTGTTGACCTCATTTTTAGGATGAGCACTCAACCCCTCCATCTTAGATATAGGACTCCTCTTAGACTTTAAGAGTTCCTTAGTCTTAAGACACATCTAGTGATTAGGTGGACACTCAACCTAGCCCTAGAGACTTAGAAGAGTTAGCCATAGAACTAGGTGCCTTGGGTGTTAATAAATTTTACCCTGCTTAAACCTTTCCTCACTTCCCTTCTTTCAAGTCAAACTCCAAATCAATCTTAATTATTTTCTCCAAACTCAAATCAACACCATATGATTAAAAATCCATGATTGAAATCTATGATTAAAACCCATGATCAGAATCCATCAAATAATTCCTAAGTCCTTTAATTTTCAATTAAATTTTTTATCCAAAACCTTAATCAAACTAATTCAAACTCATGGGATTTTCTTAAAACTCATTTATATTCTCATTTATATACACATGTATAAATGAAATATAAATATATATCAATCAAATCAAAGGCAAAAATTAAATCTCCAATTTAAAATCTTCTTAAGTCCCTTAATTTTCCATTAAAGGACTTAACCCAAATCTTGATCAAACCATTTCAAATTCATGGAATTTTCTCATAATTCATTTATAACGTCATTTATATTCACATATATAAATGAAATATAAATACAAATCAATCAAACCAATTCAAAAAAATCCAAACTTCAAACTCCAAAATTTTTAAGTTCCTTAAATCCTTCTTAATGGACTTAGCCCAAATCATGATTAAACCACTTCAAATCCTTGAAATTTTCTCATGATCAATTTATATTCTCATTTATATTCACATATATAAATGAAATATAAATTCAAACAATCAAAACCAATTCCAAAATCAAACTCAAATTCACTCAAAATCCAACCTAAGCCTTTCAAGTCAAAATCTTGAACTTAGCCAAATCAATTTCAAATCAATCCAAACTCTTGATTTTCTCTCATGATTCAATCAACCCTACAATCATGAGCACATATATAAATCCAAACTTCAATCAAACAATCAAAACCTAGTTCAAAAAATCAAACCCAAAACATCTTCATATTCTTCCTTTGAATATGAAATTGTCAAATGGATCAAAACCCATTTGACTTCAAACCACTTGTAAATGGATTTATATTTCAATCATAAGTCCATATATAAGTTCAATCAAGCTCAAATCAAGCTTTGACCAAGCCATTTGACCCACTTAGGCTCACTTGACCCAAAGTGACCTAAAGTATGAGCTAAATTTTAATCCTAACCAAATTGGATTGAACCAAACTCATATTTGCCTCTCATCATGATCAACAATCATCATGGGATGATCAATCAATCAAATTAGGTCAAACCAAGTCAAACTTAAGGGTTGACCAAGTCAACACTTAACCCAAAATGAAACCTAACATAGCCAAATTCCATCATAGGCCAAATTGATTGAAACCATTGATCTAAGTTCACTCATGACCTATGTTTGAACTTGAACATTTGAGCTAACCTAGCCCCAATTGACAACTTGACCCAAGTTGATCCATTTTGACCTAAAAAGTCAAAATGTGTCAAAACTTGATCTAAGCCAAATTGATTGAAACCAATGGTTCAAGTCCATTCCAAATCACTTGTGGAACTTGTCCAAAGCCTCAATTGGGCAACTAGACCTAACCTAGCCCAATTGACCTTAGACCCAACATGACCTAAAGGGGTCATGTTGAGCAAAATTTAAACTTAACCAAAATTGATTGGAAACAAAGAAACCAATCCACTCCATATGACTAACATAACCTAAACCTACCCTTGACCTACCTCAAATAGGTCAAATGTGTCAAATAAGTCAACTTGACCCATTTGACCTAAATAAAGTCATATGAGCCAAATTCCAAACTATACCAAATTGAATCAAACCAAAGCCACCAAAATATTTCAAATGGTCATATGAACTTGACCCAACTTGGTTTGACCCAATTTGACCAATTGGTCAACTTGACCCAAGTTGACCCATTTTGACCTAAATGGGTCAACATGAGTCAAACCCTATCAAATGAATTCCAAACCTCATGAAACATGGCCAAACCTAGTTTCTCCACATACCCAACATATCCAAAGTAAAAAAATCAGCAAAATGACCATTCTACCTCTAGGCCATAGAACAAATTTTGGCTTAATCCATGGGTAATTTGGTCATACCCTCTTCACATTCGCTTGAGGCTTTCCTAAAAGCTCAAGGGAACCTAGTGAAGAGTGGTGCACCCAACAAAATGGGTTTGGGTTTGCCCAAATGGTCCCTAGACTAAACACGACCCTATGGGTCAAAACTCAAAATTCAAACTCCCTCTCCCACTCAAATTCAAGCACATTGGAGGTTGGCAATCCACTCCTTAAAACCATGTGCACACTTATCAAAAAACCCAATGCCTAAGCACAATTGTATCAAAATGGTAAGTGCATGGATGACCATCCGATCCTTCAAGGGGGAGATATACTCCCCTTAAATAAACTCAAATCCATCATTCCTCAATTCAATTGAGTACAAGAGAGACTTGGGAACCATCAGAGAGTGATCCCTAGCCTCCTAGAGCTCTTGCCATTTCCCCATTTCTCTGTTTTGAATTTGAAAATAGTCAATCCATTCTTGAATTTCCTCTTCACTCAATTTCCACCCAATTGCTTTTACATCATTAGAGAGAGTCGAGTGCACCTAAGCTCTCTTTGAAGTTCCAAGGCAAGGGGGGGAGCTTGATCAAAGTGCAAGCTAGCTAAGGAGGAGGTGGTCCATATACCAATCCACCTCAAGTGCTCATTTCTCAACAAAGCTTTATGAAGCTTCTCCAGAATCGGCGCCTATCACCTCAAGGTATGGGATTTTGACCAAATGGTGTGGAGCTTTGTGAAAGAAATTCCAATCCCATGATTTTTTACTATTGAATTTGCCGCTCTTTAGCTTTAGATGGTGTGCGTTGAATTTGGTTTGAATCCATGCTCAATCGAGCTCGGATCTTCCCTGATCATGGGGGTCTAATTGATCAAGGGAAGAACTTGGGAGATCTCAACGTCCATCTACATTTTAGATGGGCCAAGATAATTCTTGCTTATATATATTATCCATTTTAAATTACTTTATTTTGACAAGATCAAGCGTCTAAATTGGGATTTGGCGTTAAAATCCCTCATAGTTCAACGCATAAGTAAAACCTACCTACGTCATTATATTTGTTATAATTAAAATGCTTAATTAATTTTTTAGATTTTTAAAATTCATAACTCCCTCTAGAAAATTCAGAAAATTATGAAATAAAAATCTATGAAAACATAATTCAACCTTGATATTTAAAATTAATTTCAATATGTTTTGATTTATATTTTTCTTTGAATTTGGGTTTTATTGGAAACTTCATTTTGCTAATTACTTTTAAATTCAGCTTTGATTAATCCCAAATTTTTTGGGTATGTTTTAGGGGATAACTTCTACCTCCCCTAATTTTCTTGGGATTTTATTGAAGACTTTATTAGATGGATTGCATATGGATTTCTTAATTACTCTCCTTATATAATTAAGGATAATTAGTGATTTTAATCAATGATTAGGGTTGATTAAGGTGATCATAATAAGAGGTTTATGGAATATTTTGGGGCATTTTCCAAAACATTTCCTAAATCGCTTTTCTCTAATCTCCTCTTAATTAGTTAATTCATTAATTATCCAATTAATTTCTAAAATTCTAAAAGTTCCATAACTTAATTAATCTATGGGTAGATGCTTGGTTTATTAGCTAAGTTCATTAAAGAAATCAAAACCCAATTTATAAGTATGAAAGGGTGTTTTGAAATTTCGTAAGCTAAACCCTTAGCTTAATTAACTATTAATTGTGAGCCAAATTGCATCAGGCCTTTTTCTTATTAGGTGCATTAAAATTTTAAATTCCTTGTGAGTATTTATGTCATCTCATTAGCTCATGATTATTTGGTTAATTATTTTAAGGTGGTGTATGTAAAGTTTAATTAAGTTACTTAATTCATACCTTAACCTAATACATAAAATAAATTTATTATTTATTTAAAAATTAAACAAAATATCAAACACATGTGGGAATGGATTAGAATAGGAAACTCATCTCACCTTTCTAAATTAAATCAAACTCAAACTAAACAAAATCACTTGAATTCACTTTGATTATTTTAAACTTTCTAATTCCATAAGAATGTCTTTAAGATTTAAGTGAAGTGAACTTGTTTACATGCTTTCATTTCTTTGAATCTTTCCCCAACATGTTAAATTTCTATGTCATGTGATTTCATGCATTCATATTTTTCAAATTCAAATTTTAAAATAAAATTATTTTATGTCAATTTTGCATGTGTTGTAAAGTAGAAATATGAAAGTTTATTATCACTAAATTCAAATTATTTTCAAAACATATACATCAAATATCAAATCTGAAAGTATGCTACTTATATTTCAATTATAAGCTTGCATGTGTACGAATATAAACATATGCTTAGCATAGGTTCCCTTTCTTCCTTATGTTGGTATAGTTTTGAATAGGAATTTGGTGAGATGTATGGTTCATTTGAAAAGAACCTAACATTTACCTAATTCTACATCCTATTCATCTCTATGATACCACTTAACAAGGGTTAACTATATTTGCATACATAAATTGCATAAACAAAATGAATCCATTAATACAACTTTTGCATTCTCCTTTTCTATTTCATATCTTTTATACAAATGTTTGTATTTAAGGAAAGTGGTATATTAGTCTAGACAACCTTGAGATTACAAGGCTTTAAATAGCCCTAAGTAGGTCTTGTACCTTACACTTTTGGTTAACAATGGCGATGTACTCACTTATGACTTTCTTACTTTCATGTATGTATGTGAAAATTTGGATAAGGAAACTCCTTTCTACTTAAAGAAAATCATGCATATTCAACTTCTAGATTTCCTTAAATGGATTACTTAGCATGCATCATAAAGTGTGTTAAATACTCTCATTTGTATGTATAGATATGCTTAGGGTCCATCCATATGTATGTTATATATATGAGGTCAGAAATGAAGTAATGTTTGTTATATGAATTTTGATTAATACCATTTAATCTTAAAATGTCTTTCTTTTTAAATAGGTTTGTTTAAAGTTCATCTAAACTTATAATTAATTAAAAGATTTATTCAAAACATTCACCTAAATAAAACTAAAATGTGAACTTACTTTAGAAATTACTTAGGTTAGGAAAGGAAAGAGGAGTTCTCTTCTCTTTCTCTCTCTTCTTAACTTAATAATTAATTGTAGGATCCATTTAAACTAAATCAAAATATGAAATAAAATCAACCCAAAATAACTGAACAACTTAAATGATATCTCCTTTAAGTTGAATATGTTCTTCACACTTAGAAAATTTGAACCTAGCCATAAAGCATACCACACCTTCAAAGCAGCTTAAGTCACCACTTCTAGCTTTAGGTTAGGCCAGTGTATAGTTTTATATTTTGTTTTGTTTTGTGATATATTTTTAGATTTGATGTTAGGGTGTATGCTCACAGAATGAATGGTGGATGCTCTTAGTCTAACTATTCTTCTTTTGGGGTTATGCTTAAGAATCATAAATAAAATATAAATGCTTTTACTTGTGTGCTTTATACCCTAATCCAATATCATGGACTTAGTCACCCATGTGTGGGGTGATAAGTCCAATATACATGCTAGGGATTTATGTGGTTTATTTTAATTAACCTTTATTTTGCAGGTGTTAGTTAGTTTTCCATTATTTTTCTTTTCATCTAAATTTATGCAATTAGAATTTTGGAATGATTATTATGGGAATTAGGATGAGCATTGGTCATAAGATCCTACCTTATGCACCATGTGAATCCTTCAATCATCCACCTTCAACCATCCAAAAGAAGGAACCAAAGAAAAGAAGAAAGAAGAAGAAGAAATAAAGCTTTAAGACCCCCATAATAATGAATTCCTTGCTTAATTATAATTTAATTCATTTGTAATCCAAGTTGTACATGGGTAGAGCTCAGCTACCCACATTTGATATTTTCAGGTTTGTGTGGTGGTGCCCGACTACAATGGCCTTTTTTTTACGATTAGCTTTATAAATTGGTTGATGATTTGTTTAGCTTTTTGTATTAAGTGGTATGCTTTTTCTAGTTTCTTTCTTACTTTATATATGGCCTGGATGTGGATTAGGTTCTTTAGAAAAATAAATAAATCTTTTACCCAACTTAACAACTCATAACCTCATCTAAAGCTTAGGTTTAAAATCAAGATAAAATAATTAGCAACCCCTTAGCTAGATGAGCATTTCTTTTATAATATCATGCACAAATGCATCTTATTTCACTCTTGATTGGAGGGCTTCCACCTTTTCCAGAGAAACTTGGCTTGACCTTTGAGAGCCATGATGGAAACTCACCTCCTCCCTTCTAGTTGATTTTGGCCAATAACTTTCTTTCTCATGCATTAGTCAAATGAATCCTATTATCCTGAGTCAAAAATAATTCTTCAAAATGAAAATAAAATGAAATTTGAATTGCATTAGATTTAGGTCATTTGAAGCATGTCCATTTACATGATCTAGTCTCTTTAGGGAGTGAGTTTAAGGACTTAGTCTCTTTCTAATAACTGATAGCTATCTTACATAAGCATAATGACTTGTCCATGTATTTAAAATCATAGGAGGAGTTAGTTAGACCCCATATGATTGTAAGTCCAAGGCTCAGTAGTTTGTCCTCTTGTGGAGGCAAACCAATTACCTATTTTTGCCTTAGATTTAGGTTGTGCTTTTGGCACTCACCAAAGCTCCTTATATTTAGGTTCAAAGATTTCTTCTCTCCTTTGTGGGCCATAAGCTTAATTCTTTACCTCTTAGGCATTTCTTTGATCTTGTGTTAAGAAATCATAAGTCCTAAATTTCTAATGAAAAATTCAACTCAAATAAACTAAATTAATTTCAAAATTTAAAGCCCAACGGTAGGATAGTTGATGAGTTTCCTAGCATCATTCATCTCTACTTATCTTCCATTTTGGCTTTAATAACTCCATCTTTTGATCAATCCCATTTGATCTTTCAAAAATAAACCAATCGATTGATATTCCTTCTATTGAAATCTTCAAAGATGATCATTTACCTTAATCAGAGTTTTCTAAGAATCATTTCTGATGTGATGTATAAAATTTTACCCTTGTAGGAAACTTAATGAACCAGTTTAAAATAAACCCTTTACTTTTTCTAAAGTAGGGAAGAATCTATAGTATATCGACTCATCATCCTAAGGAGTCTTTATTGAGGTGATTAGGTCCATTAAAGGATAATGATTTCGGTCTTTTGAGATAGTACACTATTTCCTTGATGACATATTTGATCACCTAAATAAGTATATCTGTGGATCTACATGGCATCCTAAAAAGAAAATTTTTATAAGTCTCCTCTTTATTTTCTCACCACAAATTTGAAAGGTGACTCGGTATAGAAATTTTTCACCATAAAGCCCCATAGATTTTTTTCTTTTGATATAAAAATTTAACTATCTGAGTGTTTTCCCTCCATCCTTCTTCTTCCTCTCTGCATTCTATCTTTCTTCATCTTTCTATAACTCTTGTGTAAGTGGTGTAAGATCACATATAATTCATGATTCTACATTAGGTGCAATGAGTTTGGACCATACCATAAACTAGAGGAGTTTAGCATAAATAAGACAATAATGTACGAAATATCAGTATGAATGGAGTGCACTAAGAAGTTTATAGTGCAACAAATAAATGAATTTAAAGATAAGATGATGACAGTGATAAGGGAAGCACTTGAGCATGTACCAAGTCATCTTTAAATCAATAGTACGATGAGGAGATGTGCTAATGGCGAGAACTAGAAAGATGATGACTTAGTACTCCTATAGTGAATATTCTTCTCCATCTACCCATGGGATGGAAGGAAGAAAGAAAACAAGAGAACGAGAAATGATCTAATTAGGAGAAGACCATAAAAAATGCATTTTCAAGGGAGATCACAGAGGTTGATGCTCTAAGGAAGTTTAAGATTTATCTTTAAAATCTTACTAAGGGAGAACTGATTTGACAGACCACGTGGAATTATTTTGAGTCTATTGCTTATTTGTTCCAAGTCAATGAAGTGCTAAAGTGTAGTATTTTCATCATGACTATAAAAAAATCAACCTTGCATTAGTTCAACAATATACCCATTGATGTGATTACCACATTCGTTGAGTTTAAGCAAATGTTCATTATGTTATTCTCTAGTGCCCAAAATCCATATAGAATTTATTAAGAGATGGGAGATTCATTAAGGAGTTTTATCTTTAGCTTTTATAGAGAAATGCTAGAAGTCCAAGATCACAACTATATCGTCCCTCATGTTGTATTGGCTCAAGGTTGTGAGAAGGTCCATTTTGTTATGACTTAAGTTTGTGATAGCAAAAGACACTGGCCAAGTTGTTAGAGATAGCCAAGAATCACATAGCAATAGAAGAGTACAATTCACTATAAAACACATTAGGAGAGTAGAATAGGGAGCATCTTATAAACAGAAAAATTAAAACTTCTTCCAAGAGGATAGAAGTGTACCTATTGAGAGGGAACCTATAATGAATTTTGGAGATTGTGGAATTCATTAGTTGAGAGACGGATTCATTTTGATAGGAGTAAGAGAAGGATAGAAAAGGGATTGCCACCTCTAATTCATCACTTACCCATTGTGATTTTATTAAGAGTCTAGATGGCAAAGTTGTTAAGGCTAATCAAAACAAAGATTTCTTCAAAGGATCTCTACCATGGAATGCAAGTGATTACATGGACTAAAGAAGTACTATTTATATCACAAAGATTATGGGCATGACATAAAAGGGTGTTGACATTTAAGAATCTTGATGAGGACTTGATTAAAACTAGGAAATTAAAGGGGTTTATCACACTAGAGACATGCATAAGGAGACAAGGGAAGGCACCTATGGAAGAAGCTAGCAATGAACTCATGCCAACACACACAATTCAAATAGTTGGGGTAGTAATAGCTACATCATAAATTACTTTGCTTTATTGAAAAAAATAAGTATATACCATCAGCTACCTCATTATGATGCCATCATATACTCTTATCTTAGCATACAGTTCAATGACATTTTATTTAAAAGTGTTTTAAAAAAAAATTGTTTGGGAAACTCACATGTAATTCCAACCTTAGGACCTTTGTTTGGTTTCCCTCGAGAACACAAGGAGACTTATAGAATAATTTCCTTTTAAATTAGCTTGATGGAGGGAAAGAAGCAAAGACTACTACTATGGATTTTGTGGTAGTAGATGCAACTATTACTTATAATACAATTTGTGGTCAATCTCTACTTAACACTTTCAAGGCAGTCACTTCAACTCATCATGTCACTATGAAGTTTTCTGTAGGAGGGAGAGATCATCACAATGAGAGAAGATTTATTATAGTCGAGAACCTATTACTTAAAAGAAATTAGTAGTGTTCAAGAGGAGATCATGCAGTTAGATGTGAAGAAACAGAGTAACTTCGAGGTTACCAAAGCAACCAAAGAAGTCACCACAAAAGAAGGGGAAGTCATCAGAACATTTAGTATTTGCTCTTTGTTTGCTCTAAGTTAAGAGGTAAGCTCATTTCAACACTTAGAGAATACATGGACATATTCATGGACACTATTATGGAGATGCCGAGGGACATATTCACCGAGACATATTCACCTGTCACAAGTTGAATGAGGTTCCCAAACTTAGCCTACAAAATAGAAAATGGGGTTCATGGAGACTACACTTATTAAAATTTTCCCAAAAGAAATTAATAAGTTATTTGATGCAAATTTTATTAGATAATGAAATATTTAAAATGTCATGCTAATTTCGTTATGGTGCCAAAGTCAAATGGTAAGTGGAGACTGTGTATCAACTTTACAAATTTGAATAAGGCTTGTCCCAAGGATAGTTATCATCTATCACGGATCGATGCTTTAATTGACTCTACTATCAATTATTCAATGATGAGTTTTCTTGATGCTTTTTCTAGTTATCACCAAATAAAGGTGCATCCAATAGATTTTAAGAGGACTGCATTTATTACTAGTGATGGAGTTTTTATAATGTAATGCACTTTGGGATTAAAATTGATACACCACTTCTTAGTGGCTGATGGATGTAATATTTTTAAATCATAAAGAAAAATTATTGAAGTTTATGATGTTGAAGTTTATATTAATGATCTATCACTTAAAAGTAGGTCACCAAAAAGGCATATTAAAGATCTGAAAGAGGCTTTTATTACACTAAGGTGATTCAACATCAATCTTAGTCCACTGAAGTGTCTTTTGAAACTAAATCAAGAAAGTGTTTGGGCAACCTTCTCACTACAAAGTTATCAAAGTTCTAGTGAAGGTTATGTTGATTTTGGAGGTATCATCTCCCAATAATGTCAAGGTCAAATGCTCATAAGTCCCATAATTAGCCTAAACTAATTCATTTCAAAATCTAGAGATAGGTGTTCAACTTTCTTTAAAGTCTTAAGGAGATTGAAATAGTTTTCCTAGGAAAAGTGCAAATAAGCATTTATACAATTGAAGAATCTTTTGGTGTCTCCATATTTACTCCAAGGCACCAAACCTCGAGAGAAACTATTCATGTACCTTGGAGTTAGAAAGGAAGCCTTGAGTTGATTTTTGTTATGAGAGAAAACATGAAGTACTTTTCAATTTATTATGCCAGCAAAATCTATGGAGTGTTAAACTTAAGTACTCCATAGTGGACAAGTTAGTGCTTGCGTAAATTATTTATATAATGTGGCTACAGCCATATTTTCAAGCACATTTAGTGCAAGTTATTACTAATCATTAATTGATCTCAGTGTTATCCAAGCTTAATCATTCATGAAAACATCTAAAGAAGGATGTCTAGTTGAACAAATTCAACATTTCTTATATACCAAGAACTATAATAAAGGCACAAGTCCTACCTAACTTTTAGTAGATTTTTTTTTAAATCCATCGACTTTAGAGGAAATGATGTATCCAAAAAAGAGTTGTGGACTTTATTCATTGATAGTGTATTTAGTGTGCAAGGAGTTAGCATCGGGTTAGTGCTTCGTAGTCTTGCAGGGATCTCGCTGAGCTACTCAATTCAAATCTATTTTGGGATAACTAATAATTAGGTAATATAAAGCTTTAATTGTAGGAATAATATTTTTAAGGAATTTGAGTTCTATATTTATTGGTCAAATTTAATTCTCATTTGGTGGTTAATCAAATAAATGGACATTATGAAGCTAATGAAGAAGTGATGTAGAAATATTTTTACAAAGAGAAGACTAAGATAAAAAAATTTAGTATTTTTGAATTGAACATATCTTGAGTGAAGAAAATCAATTCGCAAAAAAACTGGGGAACCTTGATGGGATACTGGTATAGAAATTAACTTACCAATTATTGAAGAACCAAAATTTTTGGAAATTGAAGTAGAAGCAAACCAAGTTGGGTCAATCATTTTGTAGAACATCTCAAGACTAACATCATAACTTCTGGCATCATAAGCCCAAGAAAGTTTAAACTTAATTCGATGTAGTACTTGCTTATTAATGGTAATTTATTCAAGATATCTATCTCATCCCTTTATTTTGTTGTGTTAAGGAGGATGAAGTTACAATGTATTGAATGATGTTCATTTTAGAGAATGTGGCAACCATTCGGGGGATGGAACATTGGTGAAGAAAATTTTGAAATAAGGCTATTTCTAATCTACACTTCATAGAGATGTGAAGGATTTTTAAAAGTTGTGTGAGCAATGTAAGAAATTTCTTCCAATGTAAGCTCCAACCTATTGTCAACCCGTGGCCTTTTGTTATGTGGGTCATGGATCTCCTCGATCTTTTCCCAGTTTGAATGGTTAGAATTTGTATACTGGTTATGATTGAGTACTTATCTAAGTGGATAGAGGCTAACGTGCTTGTGAAGATCACTATCGAAGTATTCGTAACTTCATCTAAAGTGATATCATCTATAAGTATGAGTTGCATGTGGTTATCATCACTGATAATGTCATTCAATTTGCAAACTGAAAGGTGAAGGATTTCTGCCAGAGTCAAAAAATTCAATGCAAGTTCCCTTCAGCCTATCATCCTAAAAAATGGCCAAGTAGAAGCCATCAACAAACACATTCTTAATCTACTCATAAAGAAAGTCAAAGGTGCAAAGAGAAAGTGGGTTGAAATACTATTCTCCTTATTATGAGCACTTAAGACTACTCTAACCAATACTGTATGGTGGACACCATTATCCTTTCAAATTAAAAGGAAGCAATATTGCTAGTGGAATATAATCAACATACACAAACTGTAGTCATTGTATCTAACATTGAATAACTAAAAGTTGAGGAATGGGGAACAGTAAATGATGAAGGAATGCAAATCGACCTACTAGAAGAGCTTTGAAATTCAATCATTTATGAAGCAAGAGGAAGTAGAAAGGTTGGTAAGTGTTATAATATTAATGTCAGAGAGAAGTAATTTTAGCTTAGTGAAGCTAATTTAACAAGTCACAACATGGCTCTTGGCAAGCTACAACAAACTTGGACAGGACCATACTTCATCAAAGAACAATGTAGAACTAGAGCTTAAAAGTTGATTACTTATGTTGGAAAAGAAGTCTTAAGGACCTAAACTAAAGATGATTTTAAGATTTTTATCCTTAAGTACTAATGATTTCTTGAATTCCACAACACTCGAGATACTCTCCTCGACAAGTTTTCCCCCTTTATTGAATGCATAATTAAAAATTTAATAATAAAACAAAGACTTTGATTAATTTTCAAGGAGTCCTTTTTTTCATAATTCACAAAGGTGAACTAGAAGTAAATATAGTTAGCTTAAAAGTCAATTCAGTACTCCATGTAAGAACAGTGAAAGTCCCAAGGAGTTTTGTATGTGTAGCTCAAAAACCCTTAGCACTAATCCTAAAAGATAGCCAAAAGCCCATACGAGAAGGATGCCCAACACTTGGCCAACTTAGCAAAATCATTCTATTTTATTTCTCTATTTAAAAATTATTCAAGTAAAAGGAAATTTGATGATTACATCAATGCATTTAAAAGAATAGAAAAATAATAATGAATAGAAAAATACTCATTTCATTATAAGCTTTTGAGGATTTTTATCTTAATAATATAGGAAAGCATGTGAATTATTCAAAATTCAAAAAATGAAGCTGAGCAAGTAATTCACAAAATGTCCAAAAGATTAAATTATCTAACAATAGAATTCATAAACTCATCCATATCAATTAAAGAAGTTCATTCAAGATGCATGAGTTTGCTTTCAAGTATCAACAAGAATTCAACAATTCAATGGCAAAAGCTTGCTATAAGGAAACTTTTAAGCACTTTATTCACATATTGGAAAATTGAATTAATGAAATCTCAACAAAACTATTACTAGAAATTTAGTAATTCATAAATGATTTCAGCCATTTGTAGATATGTTTGGGCATTCATCATAAAATTTGTACAAAGGGGTTGGTCAATTCATAATAGAGTTTATTAATTCATAAATGAGCTCACAAAATCTCAAATGGAATTCTATAATGTCATGCAAATTTATTATAAGTAGCATTGTTTCATTAATTCTATACACAGACAATCAAGAACCCATCGACATCTTGAATTAAATGAATTTGAATTTCATATAAAAGAAATTCAAAACCTAGCAATTCTTCAGAGTAATTTCATTTATATGAGTCCAATTGTTTAGTCACTAAAATTCTTTATCATTATTTAACCATACCAAGAGTTTTAGCTGCTTCTAGAATTTTTACTAAAGATCATGATTTATACAAACCATAACAACAATCCTCAACGTTCAAGCATCAAAAAGTCTTTTTCTTTTGTAATAGTGTCCTACTTTGGCATGGGTCCAGTAGAGAAGGCAACACTCTCCCATTTATGTCAAGATCCACAATGAGTAAAAAGAGAGTCTCTTCTACTGGGAGTCTAAATATTAGTCTTTGCTTAGACTGCCATAAGATAGACATATATTATAGTGTATGGCCAAAAATAATGTAAGACTTAACTAAAAGACTCATAATTTCTTATAGCCAATTATGAAAATTAAAATTTTAAACTCAATAAGGGACAAAAAATATTATAAGTAAATAAGTGTTTAAAGTTAAAAACTCATAGCAGTCATACAAATAATTATTATACAAGAAAGAATTAATCTTATTATTAATGGATTTCATTCATTATAAGAAAATTTACAAATCACATTACAACACTTTAGTGGAACTCCATCTTTATTATTTCCCTCATCACTTGAAAATTAGGAGTACTCCATCATATATCTAAATGTCTTGAAATTATCCCAATCTTAAGAGAGCTTGTTCTTACATAAAAAAATTTTATAAATAAAATTTGATGTCTTCCTTATATTTATCTTCAAGAACATTCTGATAAGATGGGTTCTCAATTAGCTCACCCAAAAAAGGCATTTAGAGATCTCATTTTTGATAATTTTTCATTAGATTTCTAAAGCTTGTCTAGTAATGCAAAGTTTTTGCGCTCAAGAGATTCAACCTTCTTGCAAAGAGCTTCTATCATGCCAGAATTCAAGATGGATGCCACTTTAAATCTTCAACATCATATTGGCATAACTATAAATCTTCTCATTGTCTCTTAATAGTTTCCTCATCAACATCAACCTTTTCATGCAACTTTAAAATTTGTGTGTAGTAATACTCAAGAGCCTTCTTCTGCTGACTTATTTTTATGTCATTGGTAAGTTTTCCTTTACTTAGCACTATTATTTTTTCACCATTATATTTCATTATGTTTTTATTTGTAGTGACCTTATCTATATGTTTTTAATGAGATGAAGCACCATAAAAGAGATCTACCAAACCATAGCTTGGATTAACATAAGCTCCTTGTGGTAGTCTCTTTGCATGACATTGTTTACCTCACTTATGGAGTGAGGATTAATCCTTCCCATATTAGACTTAAAGACCATTTAGGTGCTTGGATTTCCCTAGTCATAATATACTTCTAGTGATTAAGGGAACACTAAACCCTAGCCTAGAGACTTAGGAAGGTATACCCCAAGCTTGAGTTATACCATAAGACAAATAGGTTATACCTGTCCTATGGCCTAAACCATGCTTGTCCACTCATCCAAAACCAACCTTAGGCTCACACAACCAACGCCAATTGAATTTTGTTTCCAATCCAAGCTTCAAGCCAAATTAACTTAGCAGCTAACCTAAGTTAATTCCACCATCACTCTATGGATCCAACCCAAAGCCCATTCAATTGAATCCAACCCAATTGATTTTCACAAAGCACTCCAACCATTCAATCTTTATTCCAAACCCTTCTAATACTTACAATCAAGCCAATCCAACCAAATAAATCCAATCAACCCAAGTTGGCCCATTTGACCCAAAAGGTCCAAATGAGCCAAAATCCAATTAAATCCAAATCGATTGCAATCAAGGCCGTCAATCAACAATTAATCCATCATTGAACTCTTCTCAATACCCAATTCAACCCAATTCAACTCAATTAGCTCATTTGGTCCACTTGACCCAAAGTGGCCTAAATGCCCAAATTGATTCAAACTTTCAATCCAACCCAAATTGGATTGAATCAACCCATCCAATCCCCTCTACAATGATTGTTAATCATCCATGATTGTCCAATTGCAATTAATTTAACCTAATTTGATCACTTGACCCAAGTTTACCCAATTAACCCATGGACCAAAATGAACCAAATCTCATTCCAACCTCAATTGATTGGAACCAATGCCTCTAATCATTCATAAATTGATCATTAAACATGATCCAACCTTTCAATCAAACCCAATTTGGTCAAGTCAACCTAATTGACTCACTTAGCCCAATTTGACCTAAATGGTCAAATTGAACTAAATCCTTCTCAAATCCAAATTGATTCAAATCAACACCTACAATCATTCTCAAATGATCAATTGAATCAAAATCAACCCTCCACCCAAGCCAATTTGGCCAATTTGGATCAACTTAGCCCATTTGACCCAAATGAACTCATATGAGCCAAAATCAAATCCACTCAAAATCAAACCAACCCAATGGCACCAATACATTTCAAATCATTATTTGAACACACCCAAACTATTGGGTTAACTAACCAATGGTCAATCTAACTAATTGAATCCCATTTGACCCATATGGGTTAAATTGAGCCAAACCCATTCAAACCAAGTCCAAACCCAATCAAACTTGGCATGACTCATCCTTGGGTAACCATTGGCAGCCAAGTGGACCCAACCCATGGTGAACCTGGGTTGGGTCAAAACCCATGAATCAACCCACCCAAATGGGACAAAATCCTCATTTGGATGGTCTCACCTACTCCCCATGCCATGGAAGCCACCTTTGGCCAGTCGTGGACACTAGGACCAGTGACCTAACCTAACCCAAGGCTATTGGGTTCACCCTTGGGTCATGAGATGAACTCACCTAAGGCACCCATTAGTTCATTTGGTGTTTTAATTCGAATGTCACATGCACACCATCGATCTTAGGGGGTACTTATTGAAGTGATTGGATATGACATTAAGGCATGATATACTACCGCAAAAGATAGAAACATCATCCTACAATGGACCTAATCACTTAATAAGGGCTCATAAGACATATGTGTCTTCGTATATACCAAAGATTATTCTCCTACTTTACATGAAAAAATATAGTAGAGTTTATTTTATATCAGCTTCTTTAGTTCCCTATGGAGGCAAGCCTCCAAAGTTAATTATATCCAAAGAAATGGAAATATTCTAAGAATACTCTCAATTAAAGTAGTCAATCAATTATTTCCAAAGATTTCAACGTTTGACTATCAAAGTATTTGGGTATTTTGGAAAATCAAGTGGGATTTTCAATTAAAAGAACTTATTTTTGGATCCCAAAGAAGGATAAGTAGAAAGCACTCATAATACTAGAAGCCTAGTAAGCACTCCAATCTATCCTATGGTGAGGCTTTATATTTTTATTTAAACTAAAATTTTATTAGAATGCTAGGGCTTATAATCCATCAACACAAGATTATGAAAATACCTAAAAGATGAGGATTTATGCTCGTAGCCTGAGGGAAACAAGTAACCTCGGATCCTAAATCTAGGATGCTTTAGCACAAGATAAAATCATGACATAAATCTAAGTGAAAAGCGGACATATAGGTTTACCTCCACATGAGAGGATAAACTGTCTGACTCTTCTGGATTTACAACCGTTTGGAGTGGCTGCCAGCTGACACCTCCTACATTTTAAATCCATGCAGGTCGGTCTTATGTAATTACAATATGGTTTAAGTTATAATTTAATTTGGAAAGAAACTAGAGTTCTAAACTCACTCTTTAAAGACTAAATCAAGACTAGCATAGTATATGACTTAATCTAAATGCAAAATCTTTTTAAATTTTATATTATTTTGACACAATATTTTGGGCAAAGACTTTAGGATACTTTATACCTAAATGCATGATGAAATTTGGTTGTTGGTCGAATCAAAAGAGAAAAAGGGTGAATCTCCACCATATTGCTCATAGTGCCAAAGTAAAGTGCAAGAATGTGGACATACAACATATGTGATTAAAAATTTATTAAATCTTTAATTATCTTGATTACAACCTAAGCTTTAGAATGAGGTTCAAAGTTATTTTAAATTTTATGAGTTTAATTGTTAAGTAAAATTTATTTTTTTCCTAAGAGCCTACAACATCCAAGCCACACATTCAAACATTAATCATGAAGAAACTATGAAAATCAAGCTATTATAGTTCACAAGCTATACATAACAACAATCATTTTATAGACTACCATGAAAGAAAAAAGGTCGGTGCGGCCGGGTACCGTCGTACATCCAAAAAAAAAAGAGAAAAATTATGTATCCGGGCCCTACCCTTATACAACCTGGATTACAAAATAATAATTACAATTGAAATTAAATTAGATGTTATGAGGATCTTCATTCTTTATTTATTCTTCCTCCTTCTTTCCTTTGATTTGATTTCTTCCAAGGCATCACAGGGCACCCCAGGACTAAGCCTTCTAGCCACTGCTCATTCTAATCTCCATAGCATTAATCCTAATTCCTATTGTAAATTTATATTTTTACAAAAAGTAAATCTAACTACACATATAAAATAGATATTCACTAAACATACATACAGCCCAAGCAGTTATATTTCATAATTTGGACTTATCACTTGCACAAGGATAACCAAGCCCACTTGTCTTAATGTGGATTATGCTTAGGGGCTAAAGCAACATACAAGCAAAACTTGTATATTTTTAGTTTCCCCCTTAAGCACAATCTCTTGCAAAAAATAATATTAGGATAATAATGGCCTAACATTTAATCTACAATCCACATTCCTAACATCCAGTTTAAAATATTACATCATAAAATAAAACACATCATCAGTACATGCACCGTCCTACCCTGAAGCTAGAGTAGTGGCATAATATTCTAATGTGTATGTGCTTAGGCTTCAAATTTATAATTTTTCTAAGTTTGGAATTGTTCAAATTAACATGATGGATGGTTTCATTTTGAATCGTTTAGAGAATTAATGGATTTTTTTTATATTTTTGTTTATTGTTTCATTTGGTAATTACTTAGCCTCTAAATGTTGCAAAGATAAGAGAGAGGCTTAACCTCCTTCATCCTTATCCTATGTATTTCTATAAAGCATGTTTTTATGATTGGATGTCCTTTAGTGAATGATTTATTAAATGTTTCATTAGTCCTAAGTTTAGGTTCATCTTAAAGAATCATATTCAACATGAAAGACATCTTAAGATTAATGTGGTTGAATTACCATCACATAGAACCATGTTTCACTATTCGTTTCATCGCCCATAACATGCATATGGTTTAACACTTAGTATACATATACATGCATTATACTTTAGCATACTTAGATGATTATGAATGCACATGTTTTTAGAAGAAAATGGGACTTTCATTTCTTTAATCAAATACACACAGACATGTACAAAAGATGTAAGCAAGTATGTGTCATTGTTTAAACCAGGGAAGTGAGATAATCAAATGACGTCCTTAGGGCTACTTAAATTCAAGTATTCTCAGGATGTCTAGACTAGATACTTGTTATCTTAAATACATATGGATGTATACATAATTATAAGAATGAAAATCATGAAAAGATTATATTTTTAGTTGAATTATTTATACATGTAAAGTAAAGCTCTATCCAAATTCTAATATGAATATACATATGAATAAAATTAAATAAGTGTGTGCCTTTGTTAACTAGAGAAATGAGATAATCAAATGACCTCTTTAAGGCTACTTAGAGCCTCTTATATTCTTGGGATGTCCAGACTATATACTTATTATCATTCAAACATATATAAATCCATACATGAATGTAGGAAAGAGAGTAAAACTTTGACATGCTTAGGCTATAAACACATGCAAATCCTATTCATATATTCATAGCTAATATCACTACCAAATTTTCATTATCGATTTATATTTTTGAAGATAATTTTAAAATGTATTAGTGATAATAGCCACACATATAATGAGATTAAGCAAACTCATGCAATTTTGCATAAGTAGATTTCATTTAATCTTTTGATTTTGAAAATATAAATACATAATATCACATGACATACAACATTTATGGTGATTGAAAAGGAATAGCCAAGCATCTCCACATAATTCATTCAACTATACTAATTCCTAAGGACAATCACATTAAATAAAATTATTTAAGGAAAATTAAAAGCTTCTTATTAAATTTGATTTTAAATTTTAATTAAAATTAAAGAAAAGAAACACTTGTTGTTTTTGTCCCATCCCATGTTGATTTTATATGTTTAAGGAGAGCTAATTTGATGAATTTTATGAATTAATTAAGTTAGAATCATTAAACAATTCATTTAATTACCATTTCCTATGTTTCTTGAATTTAATTAAACACTTATTCATGAGCCTCAAATGATATGCTGATGGAAAATTAAAATTGTGATGCTCTAAAGGACATAATGTTATAGGCTCATGCTTAAGTGTTAATTAGATTAAAGAATCTAATTAAGTACTTTTATGATTTTCCCACACCTATGGGTTAATCATAATTTTCTTAAGGGTCTTTATGTAATTGAACACATAAAGAGGAACCCATAAATTGAATGTTGATTATCTGATCTAATTATTATTTTGATTTGATTAATTTTTGTCAATAATTTCCTAATTTATTTCTTAATTAAACCATACACTAATTAACTCTCTTTAATGAAACAGATTTAGAAAAGTAATTAGGAAAGAGGCCCTAATCACTTTCCCTCATCATCTCACTATTAATTAGTGAATAATGAAGCTTAATTAATCAGATTTTATTGTTTAGAATTTATATAATCATTAAATTAATTAAGAGAGAAATTAAGGTTTGAATTTCAAATTCCCTTAATCACCTAACCAATAAATCCTAAGAAAATCATGAGAGGCAGAAGTCATCCTATTAAACCAACATGCCAAGTTTGGGATTATTTGCCTAAGTAATTATAGCTTATTTAAGCTAATCAAAAAATTCAAACCCTAATTAACCTCTGTTCACTATTCAAAACTTAATGAAATTATTTTTATTAAATTCTCCTCTATTTAGCCTTTCCAAAATGGGTTTATTTGTATTTTTTTAGATTTTTCTATAATTAGTTATGATTTTTAGAAGTTTCAAAGAATTTAAACACATTTTAATCCCTAATTAATCCCTAATCCTGTTAGTGTTATGTGGGAGTTGATGTGGCAGTGCTTTCCACATGGAATTGCATGATTGGCCACTTAAACCAACTAACGTGGTATGCTGAGTCAGCGGTGGGGGATGAGCTTTCGTTCTTATCATTCGATCTCAGATCGGATGGTGGAGATTAATCCCATAGATCTAATGGGATTAAAATTAAATTTCTAATGGATTAAATCATGACCATCCATTCCAATCACACGGAACGGACGACGGATGATCCTTCATTTTCTGAGCGACGGAAGACGGACACCGTCCGCCCTCCTTCACTCGATATGGGCTCATCAAAGCTCATGAGGTAGATTGACTCCAAAAGCTTCAAGGAAGAGATCTAAGAGGATCCCATGGTTGGAATCGCATGAAATCAAGATTTACTTCATAAAGGCCAAACAAATTAACCTATTTCTATGGTTTGCTGGAATTGACCTCATCGAAGCTCAGGATCTGCAGTCTATCAATCGAGGTAGCTTCATCTTGAAGAGATGAAGCCCTACTAAGAAGCTCGCACCTTGCCTCCTCACCGGTGGCTCTGTGGATTAAACATCGCTAGAATCCTCACCGAAGTTGGTCTAGGAGGGGTCTCTGGTGCTTGAATTGATTAGGAATTGATTTATTTTGAATCGCTGGAGCTTGGTGAAGGTGTGGGTAAAGTTACTTTGGTGAAGGTGTGGGTATACTCTCCTCCCTTCTAAGTCTGATGGCTTGGATGATTTTTTTCATTGGACATCCGGCCGGCATAGGCGATCGGCGATGTCAGAGAGGTGTTGAGCTGGCTCAGCTTGAGTGGGTGAGTGATGGGAGGTGGGCTGCCATGGATGAGGTGGAGTGTTCTTGCTTCCCTAAGTGAGCCAATCAAAGGAGATCGGTTAGGTTACCTCCCTTGATCATGGCAAACCCAACTAGCTTTGGGTTAGGTTAGCCGGTGGTCCAAGGGTCTAATTTGAGCTAAGGGAGACTACCAAATGCAAAAGTGTAGGTAAGACCACCCAAAAGTGGGTTTTGACTCATTTTGAGTGCTTTACCCAATGGATATTGGGTCAATTCAGATTTGGTTTGGGTTGGGTTTGATTTAGGCTGACCCATGGTGACTCAAGGATGGGTCATGCCAAGTTTGATTGGGTTTGGGTTTGGTTGGGTTGGGTTTGGCTCAATTTGACCCATGTAGATTAAATTGGGCTAGGTTGAGTTAAGTTGACCAATTTTTCAAATTGAGTTAAATCATGAGTTGATATAAGTTCAAATGATGATTTGAGATGTTTAGGATCAATTGGTTTGATTTGATTTTGATTGGATTTGAATTTCACCCATATGGGTTTATATGGGTCAAATGGGGTAAGTTGATGTAATTGGTCAAATTGGTCAAATTGGCTTAAGTTAGGTGTTGGTTTAGGTTCAATTGATGATTTGAAGATTATTGTAGGTGTTGATTTCAATCAATTTAGATTTAGGAATGATTTAAACCAATTTGACCCTTTAGGTCAATTTGGGCTAAATGGGTCAATTGAGTTGACTTGGTCAAATTGGGTTCAACTAAGGATTTGAACATGTTCAATAATCAATTCATGATGGATTTTAGTCATTGGTTTCAATCAATTTTATGTGAGATTTTATTTGACCCAATTTGTCATTTTGGGTCAAATTGGGTCAACTGGGTCAAGAGGGCCAATTGGACTTAGTTTGGCTCAATTGATGGTCAAGTCATATTCAATACTCAACTTATGATTGATTAGAAGTAATGGTTTCAATCAATTAAGGTTAGAATGAAGTTTAGCTCAAATTGGTTCATGTAGGCTAATTGGGTCAAGTTATCAAATTAGCTTGGTTTGACCAATTGATTGTAATTGATCAATCAAGGATGATCAATAATCATGGTGTAAGATATTGGATATGTTGGTTCAATACAATTTGGGTTGGATTAGAGTTTGGCTCAAATTAGTCATTTAGGTCACTTTGGGTCAAGTGAACCTAAAGTGTCAATTGAGTTGGTTTTGGGTTGAATTGGGTTGAGTTGAATCTGATGATTGATTTAGGGTTGATTGATGGATTTGATTGTAATTAATTTGAGCTTAATTGGATTTTAGCTCATTTGAAAATTTTGGGTTCAAATGGGCTAACTTGGGTTGATTGAATTGGTTTGATCAATTGGTTTGATTGTAGATTTTGGAAGAGTTTGAAATGAAGATTTGAATGGTTGGAATGCTTTTTATGAAAATCAAATCAATATGGTTTGATTGAAAGAGGTTTGGTTAAGTCCATAGGGTTGGATTATGAGATTAAGATGGGTTTAGGTTTAGATCATTTTTGGCTTGGAGCTTGGATAGGAATGAGATTCAATTAGGTTTTATTGAATTGATTTGATATTTGATTTAATTAAAGGGGATAGGCATAGGTTTGGTTTAGGCCATAGGATAGGTGGGTTTCCTTAGGTCCTAAGGCATAGCCTAAATCTAGGGCATGTTATCTCTTAAGTCTCTAGGCTTAGGTTTAGTGTTCATCTAACCACTAGAAGTGTCCTATGACTAAGGAAGTTCTATTGTCTAGAAGACTCCTAAGTTTAAAATAGGAAAGATGAATCCTCACTCCAAAAGTGAGGTCAATAGTTCACTTGGAGGAGGAGGTACACCCCATGCCATCCCATGCCACTACCTCAGCCTCTCAAGCTCCTCCACCTCAATAGTCCACTGCCATCTCCGATCACCTACCTTGGTCGGACGACTGCCAAGGGCTAAGCCAATCTAAACCCTTAGTTCACTTGGGGATAAGAGAATACTCCTCCCCACCCACTTAAACTTCAGACAGAGCTTCCTAAAGGTATTTCAGTCCCAGAGCTTTTCCTGATCCCCTCATGCTCTCCATCTCTAGCGAGACCAACTCCCATTTGAAATCGAGAGCCCCATCCATCAAACCTCACCTAAACTCCACCAAACTTAAATTAACTTTTCTCATACCTTCCTTTAGCTCTGAAGAGTCAAAATGAATCGATCCATGATCAATTTGATCACCGGAAGGCACTCCAATACCAACTTTGGCGAGCTTGGCTGTGTCGTTTGGTCCACAGAGGCATCAGCGGGGAGGCAGCTCAAGTTCTTCTCAATAGGCCTTCATCTCTTCAAGACGAAGCTACCTCAGTCAACGGACCACCAATCTCTAAGTCGACGAGGTAAAACTCCAAAAAACTATACAAAATCCCCTAAGTGATGGTCTTTTGTAAAGAAAAGTGTGATTTCATATAATTTCCACCTTAGGATCTCCCTAGATCTTCTCCCTAGATGTTTTGGAGTCGATCCTAATGTCTTACGAGCTCCGACGAGCTCGGATCAAGTGGTGGAAAGTGAACGGTGTCCATCTTCTAGCACTCGAAGGATGACGGATCATCAATTGTCCATTCCACATGATTAGGATGGATGGACATGATTTAATCCATTAGATTTTTATTTAATCTAATAAGAACCACATGATTAATATCCACCATCTAATTCGAGATCGAATGGCAGGGATGAAACTATGTCTACCACCACTATTGACTTAACTGCCACGTCATACATTTTAAATAGCCTATCCTGTGGTGTCACATGGAAAGCATTGTCACGTCGCTCGCATGGCACCGACAGTTTAAGGGAATAATTGGGTGATAAAAATATAATTAAATGGCCAGAACTTTGGAAATTTCTAACTAATTATAGAAAAATCCAAAAAATATGAGTAGCCCCATTTTGGAAAAGGTAAACAGATAAAAATTAAATCACCAAGGTTTGATTAATGAATAGTGCTTAATTAGGTTTGAAGTTTAGGCTAATTACCCTAATCAAGGCTTAATTACTTGCCAATTAATCTTAAATTTGATAGGTTTATCCTATGGGATGTTGTCTGCTTCTCATAATTATTTTGGGGTTTATTGGCCATATAATTTGGAGAATTTAAAATTCTAATCTTAATTACCCTTCTTAATCAATTTTATAATCATTAAAATTGCTAAACATTAAAATTTAAATAATTAATAAGGGTAAATTACAATAAATAATGGGAATGATGGATGAAAATGATTAGGGCATCATTCTTAATTGGTTTCCTAAATACATTTTCATGAGGGTAAATTAATTCATTTGTTAATTAAAAGTTAATTAAGTAAATTAATGGGATGATAAATCAAATTGAAATGATATTTATGTTAGATAATTCAAATCAAATCTATGGGTTCTCTTTATGTGTTCAATTACATAAAGACCATTAAAGAAATTCATGGCTAACCCATGGGTGTGGTAAAATCATAAGAGTACTTAGCTTAATTCTTTCCTTAATCTAATTAACTCTTAAATATGAGCCTATTTGCATTAGGTCCTTTAGGAGCATTGCAAATTTTAATTTTTCATAAGCATATCATTGGTGGCTCATGATTAAGTAGTTAATTAAATTAAGGAGACTTAGGAAAGGAAAATTAAATTAATTGCTTAATGATTTGAACTTAATCAATCCATAAAATTTACTTGATAATTTTTCCTTAAACACATTAAGTCACTAATGTGGGATGAGGTAAAATAGAAAATATCATTTCTCCTCTTTGAGTTTTAATAATTCAAATCCAAAAATTAAACTTCATGAATACCTTTGGTTATTCTTAAAGAATTTTATTTGGCTTGAATGTCCTTAGGCATTAATATGATTGAATGTATTATGTGACAATGTTTAATCATTCCTTTTCAATCAATATAAATTTGTATGATATTTGATATCATGTATTAATGTTTTCAAATAAAGGAATCAAAAGAATATGATTATATATGTATAACTTACATGTGTTGAATTAATATTATTCTATATGTGGCTATTATTAATAAATCTCAAATTATTTTCAAAGTTATAAATTAATGATGAAAATTTAAATTGATATTGGCTATGAATATTATATGTGATTTACATTTTCTTATAGCTTTAACATGGTAAAGGATTGTTCTATTTTTATTATTCATGTGTATGTTTACATGTGTTTAAATGTTAGTAAGTATATAGTCTGGACATCCCAGGAACAAGGCTTTAAGTAGCCCCAAGGAGATCTTAGATTACCTCACCTCCCTGGTTTAACAACGGCACGCACTTAATTTTATTCATATGTGTATGTATGCTAGAGTTTGGATAGAGCTTTACTTTACATGAATAAATAAAATTATTAATATACTATCTTGATTTTCATTCTCATGTTTATCTATGCATTTATATGTATCTAAGAAAACAAATATATAGTCTAGACATCCAAAAAATATGAGTCTTTAAGTAGTCCCAAGGAAGTATTAGATTACCTCTTCTGGTTTAACAATGTCACATACTTGCTTAAATCTTTAATACATGTGTATGTATACTTAGCTAAGGAATGAGATCTCTCTTTTCTACCAAAATATATGCATTAGCAATCATTCAAGTGTGCCAAAAATACATTGCATCTATAGGTATGTTAAGTTCAAAATCATATGTATGTTATTGATGATGAAAAGGAATGGTGTAATATTATCCATGTGTTAGTAATTCAATTTTATTAATTTTAAGATGTCTTTCATGTTTGAATAGGATTCTTTTAAGATTGACCCAAATTTAGGATTAATAAAATATTTAATAAATCATTCACTAAAAGAAACCAAATTATAACAATATGCTTTAGAAAGTAACTTAGGATATGGATGAATGGGATTAAACCCTTTTCCTCTCTTTATAATAATTAGATGTTAAGTAAGTATTGAGTGAAACAAAAGAAAATATAAATTAAATTTCACTAATCCTTTTAATAGCTTAAAATGAAATCACCTCTCATGTATAACTTGAATGTTCCAAACCTTAGATGATCATATTCTAAAGCCTAGTAAGACATACCACATTAAATCTTAGCACACACATTAGAATACTAAGTCACCGCTTCTAGCTCTAAGTTAGGATGGTGTATGTTGTAATATTGTATTTTATTTTGTGATGTAATAGTTAGACTGGATGTTAGGCCGCTATTAGCCTAAGGATGTTTCTTGCAGGAGATTATGCTAAAGGGGTCATTGAGATAATAAATAAATAAAAATACTTTTACTTGCAGGTTGCTTATACCCCTTTGCATAATCCACATTAGGACATATGGGCTTGGTTACCTATGTGCAGGGTGCTAAGTCCAAATTTATAGAATATAAACAACATGGTTTGAATGGTTGTTTAGTTAACATATGTTTTACAGGTCTAGTTATATTTCATTTTCAATAAATATGTGATTTTATAATAGGAATTAGGCTTAGTGCTATGGGGTTTAGGATGAGCTAGTGGCTAGAAGGCAAAGACTTAGGAGGCCTACAACCGGAGCAAAACCAAATCAAAAGGAGGAAGGAAAAGTAAATATTGAAGACCCTCATAACATCTATTTTAATAGTAATTGTAATATTCTTTTGTAAATCTAGGTTGTATAAGGGTAGAGCTCGACTACCCAACTTCTTTTATTTTTCAAAGTGTACGGCGGTACCTGGCCGCACAAGCCTTTTATTCTTTTACAAAATCTATGAATGTTTGATTGTTGTGTTTATCTTGCACAATAAAATGGCATGTTATAGTGGAGAATATCTCCTCCCTCTAATTTAGCTAATAACCTTACTTCATCATGCATTTAGGCATAATTGACTTAAACATTTGTCCAAATGAATGTGTAAAAATGATATAAAGAATTGTAAAATTTTGTATTTAGTCTAAGTCATGTCTTCATGCCAGTCATGATCTAGTATCTTAGAGAGTGAGTTTAGAGCTCTAGTCTCCTTTTTAATTAAATAATAACTTAGCTATCTTGCACTTACATAAGACCGGCCTACATGGTTTTGAAGTGTTAAAGGTGTTAACTGGCGGCCACTCCAGGTGGTTGTAAGTCCAGAAGAGTCAGGACGGGTTTGTCCTCTCTTGTGAAGGTAAATCACTATGTCCCATTTTTTAATTATATTTAGGTCGTGCTTTTAGCTTATGCTAAAGCATCCTAGATTAGGATCCAATGTTACTTATTTCTTTTGGGCTACGAGTATAAGTACTCACCTATTAGACATTTCAGAATCTTGTGTTGATGGACTATAAGCCTTAACATTCTAACAAAATTTCAACTCAAACTAAAATAAATTATCTCTTTCAAACATATAAAGCCTCGCCATATTATAGACTAGAGTGCTTACTAGGCTTCCTAATATCATGAGTGTCCATTACTTATCTTCCTTTGGAATCCAAAAATAAGTCTTTCTACTAGAACTCTCCCACTTGATTTCCAAAAATATCTAATCCTTTGATAATCAAACCTTGAAGTCTTCGAAAATATTTATTGGCAATTTTAATCGAGAGTTTTCTTAGGAAATTCTATTTTCTAGGATGTGAATAACTATAAAAGCTTGCTTCTATATAGAACTAAAGAACCCGACATAAAATAAACCCTACTTTACTTTTCACATAAAATAGGGAAGATCTCTGGAATATACGAAGACTCATTTGTCTTAGGAGTTTTTATTAGGTGATTAGGTCCATTGTAAGGTGATATTTTCATCTTTCGAGATGATACATCATACCTTAATGTCATATCTGATCACTCCAATAAGTACCCCCTAAGATCTGCATGGTGTCCACACAACTCCAAATTAAAACACCACATACATCTTTTAACTCTTTTGCATTTACACACGAGTAGATAGCTGGCTCGAGTTTGAATGTGCCAGAATAGGTGGACATGTTAGCTTCATTCCAATCTAAATCTAAGTTTATAATTCTTTTATGTTTAAATGTATTGAAAATTCTTTTGGAAAAAAATAAAGGTCTTTCTTCAATGGCAAGCAACTTCTCCACTATTAGTGCTTCAAAAACTATGGGATCTCAACAGTGACTTTTATTCTTTTAGAAAGAGGTGCAAAATCATCGTTGGATCCAGTGACCTCTTTCCCTTATTGATGGATTTAGCTTCTTTTTGAGTTGCCTACCCTGCTAAGTGAGGTACCACCCTCTTTATTATTGTTAAATTCTCACCTTTCTTCATTTGTAAGAGAATCTCAAAGATATAGATTGAAATAAAGTATACATACATTGCCCTTGCTGAGAAGATCTTCCAAAGGATTTTCCTCATACAATCTTTTTTGGCAAAGTGAATTATAGAAATCAAATAAATAAATGATTATAAAGCAAAGAAGAGTTCATTATTAGGATTGTAGAGGGAGTAGAATATTCTTATTCATTTATATTATATTATAGAGAACCTTTAATAAAGGAGACTTCACTGAAGCCTTTTTTCCTTCAAGCTTTATTCTCTTCTTCTCCTGTGAGACAAGTCAAAGAGTTCACACATTAGATCAAATGAAATGAAATGATGCATGAAGGGAAAGGCGAGTCAAAGATATATACACTTATAATTGCGGGACCAGCTTGTAATATCTCAACTTCTTCGGACTCATTGGTGATGCCCTCACTCTAAAGTAAGGGAGCTCACTTAGCACCAAAGTAAGCTATAAAAAGAGGATGGCATATTAGAACTCAAGAAATTTGATAGAAAAATTGAAATTAAAGCAAAGAGTTCACTTATGAGCTAGAATCAACTTGATGAATTTATCTTCAATCAACTTCTCCACCTTTAATCCCAACTTTTTAGATGGAAAACATATCTTCCATCTAAGTAGTGAGTTGGTGGAGAGCATCCATCTAATCGAGGAATGATTATGGCTTTGTGGGGATCAACCATAGTCCCTGTAGGAGGTGAAACAAAACTTTACAATAAATAAGTGTCTAAATAAATTAAGCAATTATGGATTTTCTCATAGCACATGTAGATGATCAACAACATTATGCTGGTGAAGGAGTTCGACATCACTTAAAGTAGAACTACCCTAAAGATGTCCATAAGTTTGACACTTTAGATGAAAACAAACACCTAATCTAAATCGATCTCTGTAGCAACGTATTTCATTATCATATAATGTATTCAAACTCTCATTTTCGTTGTTAGGTGAAGCTTGATGTTGTTATCAAACACAAATTTTTTTATATGGAGAATAACTTCCAAGGTTATGTTCAATGGTGAGTTTGTTCATTTTATATACTCTTGGAAACACAATCTTTGTAAAGGCTCTGTTGCTATTTTTGAAGGTTGCCATTGATGAAGAAAATAGTTTCTTATTTGTAGATATACTTAGGAGAAAAGAGAGTAAATGGGAATAGAGAGTTAGGGTTTCTGAGAATATTTGAAAGTAAGAAAGAGGAGAAGTGACTAATAATTTTAAAGAACACTACTTATAAGGTGCATTTTGAAATTATGGGTAAAATATTCATTGACTAATCACAATATATTTGATTTTTAGGAAAATATTTTCAAATAAGTACAACCACCAGAAAAAGAAAATAAAAATATTTTGGGAAAAGAATAAGAATATTATATTACTAAAAATAGTTCATCAATTGCTTATACTACAAAGAAAACACTAGTATTGCATCTAAGGCCAAAGAAGTTAAAAAATCCTAAATATAAGGTCATTTAAATCATCATTTTATCTTGTCACTTTAAAGGACACAATGGAGACGAAGGATTCATGTAGCCGACCCCACTTAGTGGGATTAAGGTTGTTGTTGTTGTTGTTGTTGTTGTTGGTTGTTGTTGTCATTGGAGTGCAAACTTGCTCCCCTCCATAAATTGGTTCGAGTGAGTTGCTTCCAAGTGTCTCTGGAACATAATCATGTGAGAAGTCATTTCAATGACTCTCTTCATTGTTTTTTTAAAGAAGGTCTTCATTTTACCAAATTCATTCTTCATTGTGACGAGTTCCCACTTCATCTTGCTAAGTTCACTTTTCAATCCACCAATGAAATTATTCAACTCGGACAACTAATTCCAAACTTCATTTTTTTCATCTTCAACATCTAACTTTAATCTTCTTTATTTCTTCAATGAGATCAATTATTATTCTTTTTAGCTCAATATTTACATTATTCTGGGGAGTTGCAGAAGTCATTAGGGGTTCCTATAGTAGTGACATTGGATTCTCTTACACCTATACCATTAGGGCCACTGGAGGAGTCTGTGAACTTTGTTCTGTAGGCATTAGTTTGCTATCTTTGATGGGAATATCTGTGAGTAGTATGATATCATACTTAGAACTTGTAATGCTTTTATATGAAGAAATAGGTTCATACCTTCGACTGGTGAACATGTGATTTAAGTCCCAGCAACTTCATTAGTTGCAAGTTCAACAAGCCAGTGATCATATCCATCAAGGGCCAACTTTTCACATTCCACTGTAAAACCTTCTTAATATTCTTTGTCACTTCAACATCAGAGGTGACTTGACCGACAGAAACCTCATCACTAATGAGTTCACTCAGATTAAATCACACTACAAAATCAAATAAATAATTTTATACTTTATAAAATTGATTTTGTCAATTTTAATTTAAAGATGTCGGATGCTACCTATACCATCAAAACTTGAATCAATATGTTCAGGAATTTATAAAGAGCCCAACCCCTGAACTCATCTACAGATGCGATAAGGTGAGGAGCCAAATTAAAATCTCTAACAACCAAGATTCCCAAAAGTTTCAAAGTTGAGATGTAGGGACCTCTTGGATTTTAGTAACTTTTAAAGGTTCAATGATAAGAAGCAAAAAATATGTCCCTACTTTGGGATCCTCCCTTTGATCCTTTCTACTCACATCTTCTTACTTTTTTCTTTTCTTTTATGCCTAACAAACAAAGCTACACTAATTTTTTCTATGGAAATGTTAAGCTGATCGAGTGTGGCCTTATCCATTCTTGCAAAGAGCAGCAAAGGAGCAACAAGATAGAAGGATAAGTTTTCTCAAGCATCAATGAGGAATAATTATCAATTATCCCTAACTTATAGATCATAGCGAAGGACAAAGGACTTGAAATGCGAGAGCATGCAAATATAAACATCACAGATAAAACATGATCAATTATTTAAAAATTTACTTATATATAATTCTCATTTTTTTCACAGCCTTTACTATTAAAGAGATTAGAGAATTGGAGAGCTAAATATGTATACCTAAATCACCTTTGGACCAGGTTCACGACAAGGTTCAATATTTCCAGACTGGGTTCAAGAAGGGTAAAGATTTAGGAGAAATATTCTAAGAATATCCGATCTAAAACCAATAGGCTACAACCATCATCCGCGATGGAACAATCCTTGTAACGAACGAGAAAACCACATAACTAACTTCACAAAATAACTTGATACTCTTCCTAACCATCACATTGTATTTATTTCATTTTTATATTCAATCATGCAGCTAAAATTAAAAGAGGACCCTTCAGAAGGTAAAAGACCTTTCGCTAGGGAGGCTCATAGATTTTTTTTTCTATTAATAAAAAATTTAACTATTTGAGCATTTTCCCTCCATCATACTACTTTCTCTCTACATTCTTTTTCTCTTATTCTTCATATAACTCTTGTCTAAGTGGTGTGAGATCACAAATAATTGGAGATTCAATAATTATTATTTTAAAAGTAAATATATCTTTCATGCATAATTGTTATTAATTACATTGATTTAACTATTTACATTTTACGTAACTATTTAACAGATTAAAATGTTGTATATGAGAATTAACCTAGAAAGCAACACAAATAACAAAATCTTTGGCAAGAGCTTAAGCTAATAAATTACGAGTGATTATTGTAATATGCCTAAAGCAGAAACTTCATTATGAGCATATACAAGTAAACTGCCCACATATATTAAAGAAGATCCATTAATTATATTTAATTAGATTGTCAAATATTTCAGATACTTATTCACTGACAGCTGTCTTAATTTCCTTTCTCTGTTGAGCCAAATGGACAAAACTGGGTGCCGCATTTGACCGGCAAAAATAGCAACTTTTTTCAGCTTCCGTAGATATCCTATAAATATTCCTATTTAATCTTATCCTGTTAAGCCATTAGAGAAAAAACAAAACACAACGCATCGCATGATCAAAATGATGTTTTGTTTGAATCTGATTTCAAGAAAATGTAGTTCGTAATTTTGAAGAATAATAAAAAATTCAGTAAAATTGAGCCATGGAGCTAAGAATTTTTAACCTGGATTTAATGATTAAATAAATTATATATGTGTGTGTCTATATATATCATCTTAAAATTTAATCAATCAAGCATGAATCTCGAGTCAAAACATATATTGAAATCTTCTAAAATTAAATTTATTAGTAATCCAAATCCAAATTTTAATAAACTTATTATCAAAGTGAACATCTCGAAGCGACAAACCTATCGATACCAAGAGTGGATCGATCCAAATCTAAATAAGCTCAAATCAAGCATTTGAAATGTGTTAAAATCTTCTGAGTGTTATTAAGAAATTTAATGCATTAATTGAAGGGTCGAATGATCCCCGAATCTAGTATGTTTATAATTGAATTAAGTGGTTCAGCAAAGCAAATTCAATGAGCCGAATATCACTCAAATCTCAAATAAATAAAATACTTAAATTCTAAAAAAATTATTTATAATCTAGAGAATCAACATAGTTTGTCTGATGGAGTGTTATGAGAATTTGATTAAATTTACCAAAATATTCCTCTAAAAAAATCTACAAATATGATCATATTCTCACAATGAGAGGGAAGAGAACTAAGACCTAAGCTTAATAGATTAAAGCTGACCACCACCAACGATTTTCATCGATGACTACCAGTGGCTTAATGTAGCTCAACCATCAACATATGATTAATGTAGTCTTATTATGTATAGGTTATTATTGCTTAATTTATATGTAACTTATAATTTTATAATCTTATCTTCTCCAATTGGAAAAAAATATAATTTTATAACTTCATCTGCATAGTAAATTATTTTAATTGAGTCAGGTTCCGTAGTTTTTTTTTCCTCTTAGGGTTTTCCATATAAAAATTCTAATATTTCATGTGTTTATTTATAAGCATGCTTGATTTTCATGCAAAGGTAAGACATAAAATTTTACTTTACAATTATAATTTTTTTAGGACATAATTGTCTATCATCATTTATGGGATGTCATCCTAAATTGTGGGAGCAACCCTTATTATAACCTCAAAAGGTTATTTAAGTCAACATCTCGGACATGATTATAGTAAGGATTCTCCATTGTGAACTACTTGGTTACTAGTTCTAAATGAAACAAGTAAGGATTGAAGGGAAACTTCAATTACACCACCAAAAGGATAAAGTTTTAGGCATGATTGATGTCAAGATTTTCTCTTCTATCCATAAATTTCATAAGAAAAATATTTAGGATTGGGAACCAAGCTTGAATGAATCCTCAAAATAATATTCATGGTAACCTTTTAGACATAATCATAGTTAAGCAAGTTCTTCCATTTTTCTATATATCTAGGACAAACTTATTGACAACTACGTCTCTCAAGACTTCCTACAAATATAAGAAGATTTATAAGAAAGTCTCAAGTAAATTACAACATTTACAAATAATCTCTAGATGGATTTCTACTCCTTGGCAATATCATGATTGTGATGGCAAGTAATTGCTTAAACTTAAATATAGATACATTTTAACCTTTGATTTGGATATACATGGCATTTGCATCATTCCAATCAAGGTGTAATAGATTTTAGGAGATTCAGTTCGACCTACTCAACATAAGTTACTTTATCGAGCAACACTGTGACCTACAACTTCATATAGGTCAAAAAATTTAAGTGAATTTCTTTTGATCTCTTTCATAAAAATGAATGTTATCGAGTAATGCTCTGATGACAATAATAATAAGTCTTTATCTCACTATATAGGATCAACTACATAAATCCTTCTTCTCCATTATGACATATTAAGTGTCAAATTCTAATTTAATTTGATTTTCTATACTTTACAACCAAGTCTTTTTTTAAGTTTATCTTTACTTTTATTAACATTGGTTGAATATAAAATATCCACTATCTTAACTAGGTCATCAAATGGTCAACATTTAATGTGACCAAACCATCTAATGTGACTCGCTAATCTTATTTTCCATTGAAGCACTCCAACCTTTTTATGTATATATTCATTTTACATTTTGCCTCTTAAGTGTAAAATCACTCATCCACCTAAGCATCCTCGTCTCTACAACACGTAACTCAAATATATGCTTCTCTTTTAATGGCCAACATTCTAAGTTATAAAGCTTAGCAGGTCTCACCACCATCTTATAAAATTTTCTTAAGTCAAAGCAGAACTTTTCTTAGTCATAATAAGCATGATGCATTTCTTGACTTTACCATCCAACATAAATTCTATTAATAGCATCCTCATCTATTTCACTATCACTTTGAACATAGACCAGATATCTAAAACGTTATCTTTTTAATGATTCAATCACCCATTGTCACAACCCCACCACTAAATCTTCTACAACTAAAATTACACTTAATATATTCAGTTTTAGATCTACTCAAATGAAAGCCTTTAGACTCCAAGGTTGAATTCCATAATTCAAATTTTTCTTGAACTCCCTCTTTTCTTATCAAAAGGAAAAAATCATTAGCAAAAAGTATACACCAAGGTACATCCTCTTATAAATGTCTAGGAAGAACATTCATAATTAAAGCAAAATGATATGGGCTTCAAACCAGTCATTAATGTAATCTAATTGAAATAAGAAAATATTTGGTAGATCCTCCTTGTGTTTGAACACAAGTAACAGCTCTAGTATGTATATCCTTAATAATTAAATATAAACAATATTAACTTCTTTCTTCTCACTATCTTGAAATTTTATCATATGCTTTCGCTAAATTACTAAATATCATATGTAGATCATCCTTAATCTCTCAATACTTCTCTGTTAAAGCCCTCAACAAATGCATAGCATCCATAGTAAACCTACTTAGCATAAAATCAAACTAGTTTTGAAACACTTTTGTATTACATCATAAGTGATGCTCACATTCTCTCTCTCATAATTATAAGGTATGGCACATTAACTTAATTCCTTTATAATTTGCACACTCTTGTGCATCACATTTATTATTAAAAATAAGAAAAACAAATTTTTTCTCCACACATTTAATATTTTCTTAATGTTTAAAATAATATTTAAAAAATTAATAAACAATGAAATTTCTTGATCTTCTAAATATTTTCACACTATTAGTGAAATATCATTAAGTGCTATTACTTTTCTACACTTTATTTTCTTTAAAGTCTCTCCAACTTCAGTTTTATTTATATAAAGATAAAAAAAAAATATTTACATATATTTCACATAATTATTATATATTAACATATCTAACACCTAAAGTTAGATATTTACTAATCTAACACATTCCTATGCTTAAAAAAGGTGTATTCCACTTTTTAAAAGTGAGTGATGATGATATTTTTGATTTGATATTGAAGATTGGGTGTTATATATGTAAGAATTAAAGTTTAGGTGTTAGATTTTAAATACATAAGAATTGTGTGGTATGTATGTAAAACCCCAAATAAAAAATTATATTTTTATTTAGGATAATAAGGTCATAAAAGTCAGTTGCATTCTCACAACCATCATTAAAAGATTTGTCAAAATATTTCATCCACCTATGTTAAATATCCACTTTTTAAAAAGTACTTTTTGATCTTCATATTTAATGTACTTCACTTGAATTAAATCTTTACTTTTCCTATCTTGTTGATTTGCTAATTTATATATCCATCTTTCACCCTCTTTACTATTCAATCTATACCCTGACACTTCAAATAAGTCCAAAAATACTTTGTGAATTCTTTTTTGACATTTTTTATATAAGTTAATATTATCAAGTAATATTTAACAAATAACTTCAGATAGGTCAAATATTTTTGATAGATTTCTCTCAATCTTTTCAACACAAGTTTATGTTGTCAATTTGTAGTCTACATTAATAACTTAATAAAGGAAAATTTTCTAAGGAAAGCATATCTCAACTTTTCTTTTAAAGAGTAAGAAGGCTACATAAAATCTTAGCATCAACCATTACTATTATGAAGAAGCTTATATCATATTCATATAAAAAATAAATAAAAGTAGACATGTAGAGATACTTCCCCATAAGGGGGTCTCTTATATAAAAAATGAAGAGTTTATCAGTTGTCAACATTATATTTGGCATCATGATTATAAACATCAATCAAACTTATTTATTGTTATATGAAGAAGTGTATATTTATGGACAATATAAATAAGACTAAGGATGAGACACTTTGTCTCTATAAATCTCAATTCAAATGATTCCAATAGCATTAAAGTTGATGATAATAATTCACACTACCAACACTAGTATTCAATGAGTGTTTTTTCATCTTAAAATAAATTTAATAATCTTATAATTCATTCTTATAAATTTTATATAAAAATGTTTTAACATAATTTTTGTTGAAATGAATCCTTTATATGAAAGCAAAAAATTTTATTTTTATTTTGAAAATTTTATATACATAGCACACAATTCTAAGAATTTATATATCAAATATCTAAAATTTAATATTTATAAATATAACACTTATATTATGAATGATAAAAATACATTTCATTTAAAAAAAAAAACTAATGATGATATTATTTTTATTCCAAAATTAAAAATTTTAATATTATTTATATAAATATTAAATATATAAATATAAAAAAATTAACATATGTGTAAGTGCCCCTTTTTATTTATTATTATTATTATTATTATTTTGACCTTTAAGATTTACTAAAAATCATTCTAGGACTTCCCACCAGGTGGAAATAAAACAAACCGCCTAGAAATCCAGCTCTCCTTGGGAACTTCTCCACCGGATCTCAACATCGCCGGCCGTTCCCTTCTTCCCCTTACCCTTCTATAATCCCCATCTCATGGAAGCCGATGTCTCAATCCTTGTCGCTGTTTTTGTAGTTGCGTCGATCCGGAGTCGCCAGGTATTACTCTTCCTTTCCAAGCCCTCCCCACTTGAAAATATCTTTTAATCTCTGGCTCATGACTCTACTTCAAAATTCGATCTTTATTCGGGAAAGCGCCTTTACAACGGTAACGTTGTATTGTGCTTGCTTTGACTTTGTTGGTTTTGCTTTTCTGTTTCTCAATTGTGTGCCCAGGATTCCAGCAGGAACAGGAAGGGTTGGAAGTGGATTTAGTGCTTCGGATTCTCTTTTTTATCTGCTTTTGATTGGACTTTGCCGTTTTGTTTGTTGAATTGGAGATGGGCTCGCTGAATACAAAGGGAGGAAGGAGCTTTTTGATACTTTTTTGTATTGTACTTAATTTAATGGCTAGGTTCGCTGGAGCAAATATAGTGGTGATTGGGAAGAACGTATCTTTGTCATTTAATGACCTTGAGGCCAATTTTGGTATGGTTTATTGTTATTTTCATTGATTTTGTAGGCTATTTTTTCAATTCATTTATTGTTCCATCTTTTCTTGTTAAAATTGTTCTACAATCACAAAACTTGATGTGTAATCTAATTTCTTATGTGAATATTTTTTTGCCTTTGGTTATATAGAAGTTAGTTCAAATTCTTGCAATATGCAGTTCTTTTCTTTATCCATGTTCAGAATTGGTGAATTACATGGGGATATTGAAATAGTTGCTAGTGGTAAAACCTGATATGATCTAATGATTGCTTTCTTGCAGGCAGAGCTGACCAAATAAAGTGGAGCTGAGTGTTATGACATTTTATTGTCATTCACTTGCAGTAGTCTTCATTTGAAGAGAAAAATACATTCATGTTTATTCTTTTCAACCATTGGTTTAAAAGAAAAAATCAACAAATGCTGAATAAAATAGAATCATTTAGGAAAAAGATGCAATGACCATCAAGTTTAACACGGTTGTGTCAGAAGCTCAAATTACCTGCCCGTTATATTTATTAAAAATACTAGTTAAAAACTTCATAAATGCGACAATCTTTTGAATAGAATTTGCAGAAATGTCACATGCCATTCCAATCTTTGAATTTAGTTGATAGGATTACAATGATAACAACTGTAATGCTGCTTCAATACCATTTTGGGGAACCAATTTGTAGTTGTTTTGGCCTAAGAATTGATGCGTTACTTTGTCTCACTTCAGTTATTGTGCTCTATGTGCTTTTTTCTTCCATTGGTATATGAAGCGCCAAAATGAACTAAGCTAGATCCATCTTGGAACCAGCTCACCCACGCATCTCTTTAACTCTTCTCTCTCCATACGTTACCTTTAAAAGGATTAAAAGTCTGTCATTAGATTTCAGTAATGCAAATAGGTTTTTATTTGATGTTTCTGATTTGCTTTTTTAAATTGTTGATAATGTTGTGCTGTGAATCATTTTGTTGCACTTATGTTCTAAAGTCACTATTTTACTTGGATGGATGAGCATCACAAAAATTGAGTTTCCTATGCTGTGAAGCCATGAGAGGGTACCCTAAGAGAGGGATTTTCATGATGCATGCACTCAACAAATCAAAGGTTTAGTATTGAAAGTTTTGAAAATATACGCAGAAGATACATATCACTATCGCCAAATGAAGCCAATGACTTTCTTTAATTCAAAGGACTTCAAAAACAATATGAGGGCTCTAAAGCTTTATTGCTGGTGTTACTTATTAAAATAAGGACCTCTCATATTATTGTGTTTTGAGATGCATCTCTTCGAAATTTTAGGATGGCTCTCAAGGTGAAACAAAAAGAGGCTAGGCTATTATTTTCTTAGTTTTTTTTATAGGGAGCATTTGAACAAATAATGAGCTAGTGATTATTTCATTGTTTACATCATTTGTGTGGAATGTCGTAGGCCTAACAATTGAGTCAATTACTTAATTTATTCTATATGGAGTTGGGATACCGCCTGTTGTAGTTGAATGTGTGAGTTACTTGTTTCTTTGGTTATTATTTTTTTGGTGACATGATGGGTTCTTGTCATTGTCATGGGAGCACTGCCCAAGTGGTCTCCCTTGGTCCTTTCCTTGAGCTAAACAGGAAAAATGATTAGTTTGGCTGAACTAAAAGATTTTGTTTAATTAAAATTTTTTATGTAATTAGCTGTAGTTGTATTCAACTAATTTTTTAGTTGTAAAATGGATTCTTCTACACTAGATCCCTCATTAGTTTTTTTTTTTTTTAGCCTGAAGTCTTTTGTTGATTTGCTATTTCTAGCTCGCTAGTCCTTAGTGATTAAATATTTATAAAGTTGTCCCTGAAAAGTTGGTATTAGACAACGGCCTTGTTTAAAATTATGCAATAAGAAACTCGCCTTAGCACTTTTTTGAAAAAATCACAATAAGCCTGATGCCTCATTAAAGCTATGTGAGGCTTATGCCTCACATGATATGAGGCTTGCCTCAAGGCGCACCTCGCCTTAGCTTTTGTAAGGCATGTGCCTTTAGATCTAGTTTTAAAAAAAAAATCAAATCTAAGTGTTAATTACCCAAATAACACATATGTAGCCGATCGAAGGATAGATATTACCCAAGCACTTTTTCTCTTGTGCCCTTTCCGCTCTTCACGCATAGTGACCATCGTTACTTGTGATGTTCTTATTTTGATGTTGGATAATTAAAGTGGGAGAGACAAATTTATTATGTTAAATTTATTTTGAATTACTATATCATTAGTTCTTACTTTGATATTTGTATAATACTTTTTATTTTTTGATTTGATGTCAAGATATTAAAATTTTACTTTATACTTCCTACGACATTAGGATATTAATGCGTTACATTTTAATATGTCAATAGTTATTGATCACGTTTTGATGTATACTGTGATATTTGTACAATACTTCTTACTTCAACATTATCATCTCCCCAAGTCCCGGATGTAAAAAAGTGGAGGGTCGACAGCAATGCAAAGATAAAACTTGTTGAAATAATCATGACATGAATCCTTTAAAAGATCATGTTAAGGCATCCCGGAAGCCACATCAGTATGACCAATATAGTGAAAAGTAATCACCGATCGATGCCTGGATATAGTGTTAAATAAGCAAAGGTTCCCACATTATGGATGGATGCGGGCAAATAAGTTAGTTCATGAAATTAGAATTAAGTTAGGAATTTGGAATATAGGTACTCTTACAGGTAAACTAATGAAATTAATAGATATTATGGTTCATAGGAAGATAAATATTTTATGTGTTCATGAAACTAAATGAGTTGGGGAGAAAGCTAAGGGGATTAATAGTTTAAGTTTTAAACTTTGGCAGAAGAAAGTTAGAAATGACATAAAATGATCATGATAAAAGTTTGAAGGATAATATTATAAATATTAATAGTGGAGATAGAATTATAACTTTAAAGATTATTATCGATACTAAGATTATCAATGTTATAAGTGCTTATGCCCCTCAAGTATGTTTGGATATAGCTCAAAGAAAATTTGGAATAAATTAGAATACAAAAGATCTGAAGAAAAAAATATTTATGAAGAGATTTAAATGTATTACGTAAGAGAGTGGTAAAAGATTTTAGTAAGATTCTGGTTATAGATTAGAAATGACGAAGGTAGGACTATAGATTTTTTTAAATTTTTTTTTAGTTAATATTTTATTTAAGAAAAGAGATGAAGATATTATAACTTATAAAAATAGATATAAAAATACGATTGATTATTTTCTCGATAATAAAAATAGATCGCTTAGATCAGAAAGATTGTAAGGTCATTCCAAGTAAAAATTTAAATACTCAACATCGATTATTAGTCTTAGATTTAAGATGAAAGATTGAAAGATGAAAAATAAATCAAATTATTGTCCTAAGATTAGATGGGAGCACTTAAAGAACACTAATAAAAATATTTTTAAGAGCAAGTTACGGGAGCTTAGAATTTGGGATGTTCATAGGGTTTAAGCATGAGAAAGAAGTGAAATTAAGCAAGTTGTTAAAAATGTGTTTCGAGAATCAAAAGGAAAAGCTTCTTTTAATAAAAATAGTTGGTGGTGGAGTCAAAATATGCAGGAAAAGATAAAAAATAAGAAACGTTATTATAAAACTTGATTTAGGTGTAAAAACTCGGAAAATTGAGAAAAATATAAAGTGGCATGTAGAGATTCTAACAAAATAATATATAATGCAAAAAATTTATCTTTTAGTGATTTATATAATAGATTAGATACCAAAGAAGGTGAAATATGTATAAGTTATAACCAAAGAGACAGGAGAAGTAAAGATCTAGCTCAAGTGAGGTGTATTAATGATGAAAATCATAAAGTATTTTTTTTAAAAAAGGATATTGAAAATACGTGGATGAGGTATTTTGATAAACTTCAATGAAGGATCTGAAAGTCCGATTGATTTTAGTAACCTTAATACCTTAAACAAAATAGAGAATTTTATTTTATCATCGATAAATCAAGTTGAGAAGCTAAAGAAAATGAAATGTGAAAAAACAGTAGGACTTGATGATATTCCAATAGAAGTGTAGAAATGTTTAGGAGATCAAGTAATTTCTTAGCTTACAAATCTTTTGAATGTTATTTTAAAGACTAAAAAGATGTCAGATGAGTGAAAAAAGAGTTTTGGTTCCTATATTTAAGAATAAATGTGATGCACAAGAGTGTGCAAATTATAGAGGAATTAAGTTAATGTGTCATACATTAAAATTATGGGAGAGAGTAGCATTGACGTGATGAAAAAATTTCACAATCGCTTTGGTTTCATGCTGTAGATCTGCTATGGATGCTATACATTTGTTAAGAGGTTTGATGGAGAAGTATAGAGAAAGCAAGGAGGATCTATATATGATATTTATTAATTTAGAGAAAGTTTATAATAAAGTTTCAAGAGATGTTATTTGGAGAGTTCTAGAAAAGAAAGGAGTTAATATTGGTTATATTCAAGTCATTAAGGATATGTATACTAGAGCTGATACTTGTGTCCAAACCCAAGGAGGATTAACAAAATATTTTCCTATTTCGTTGGATTACATCAAGGATCAGCTTTAAGCCCTTATCATTTTACTTTAGTTATGGATGTTCTTACTAGGCATTTACTGGAAGATGTACCTTGGTGTATGCTTTTTGCTGATGATATTCTTCTTGATGATAAGACTAGAGAGGGAGTCCAACAGAAACTTGAATTATGGAGGTCAACCTTAGAGTCTAAAGATCTTGTTTAAGTAGATCTAAAACTGAATATGTGGAGTGTAATGTTAGTTGTAGAAGTTATAGTGGTAGTGTTGTAATATTAGGTGAATAAGTCATTAAAAAGAGTGAGTGATTAAGATATTTAGGCTCTATTGTTCAAAATGATGGTGAAATAGATGGAGATGTTATTAGTAGAATTCAAGTTGGATGGTTGAAGCGGAAGAATGCATCTGGCCTGTTGTGTGATAGAAAAGTACCGCTTAAACTTAAGGAAAAATTTTATAAGATGATGGTAAGACCTGCAATGATTTATGGTGCAGAATATTAGCCAATAAAAGAGAAGCATGAGACTAAGTTAAGTGTTGCAGAGATGAGGATGCTCAAGTGGATGAGTGACTTTACTCTTAGAGATAAAATGCGAAATGAGTATGTTCGGGAAAAAGTTGGTAACTCTAGTGGCTGGCGATAAGATTAGAGAGTCGCCTTGGTTTACATAATAATGCCGTCCAATGACCCGGTTAGGAGAGTAGATGCATTAGATTTGCCTTATGTTAAGAAAGGTAGAGATAGACCTAAAAAATTATGGTTAAGATGTATAAAAAATGACCTTAGTATACTTGAATTAAATGAGAATTTGACACATATTAGGACACAATGGAGACGAAAGATCATGTAGCCGACCCCACTTAGTTGGATAAAGGCTTGTTGTTGTTGAGGCTTACATCTTAAAATGCCTTGATACTTGTGCCTCACTTTGCGGATGAAAGACGCTTGAATTCTTGATTACGTAATTTTAAATTTTGGATTGTAGTCGCTGTCGTTGATGAGGGTTGGTGCGGTAACTATATTTCAATGGACAAAAACCAAATATTTCCCTTAGTCTTTTGCAATTATTAAATACCATTGCTCAAGATCAACAATAACAAAGTTGTCAACCTCATTAATATAGGGATATAATACATTGAATGTTTTAATTATATTTTTGTGCCTTGCATGAACAGAAAGTCATTTTATAGCCTGTTACTCACTCTTTTAATTTAGTACTTCTCAGCCATGATTATGATCAAATTGAACTCTCTAATAATATTGACAAGTTGTCTATTGGTTGGTTCTTTAGCATTTCCTAGTCATACATAATTTCACATTCTTCTAGTAAAGAAACTATATCAAATAGGGAAGAAAGAAGGTAAAATTACTTTCTGATAAAGATGAAGTAAAAAACAGGGATGTTTAGCCGTTTACTAGATTTATACAATAATATAATTCAGTTATGGATGGTAGGATCTATTTTACTTCCATTGCTGAGATTTGTTGTGTCATTATTGGTGGATGACAAGAATAGTTGTGAGTGCTTTTGGAGTGCATTTGGAGTGACTAAGTTGTTAGTGTTATCATCTCTTTTTAAGTTGATGGTTTGATTGGGGATCATCAACTTATCATAGCAGAGTGCTTGTTAGAAAGCTTTGGTAAAATATTTGCATTCTAATTATGTGAAAAGGTATGATGCACAATAATCTTATTGGAAAGAGTACATTCATGTATGAAGTGATAGTTAATCTCTATATGTTTTGTGTGAGCATGAAAGAGCATAAATGTTATCACAGTATAAGGGTGTTGGAGTATCTGTAGAGATGTGAATTTCCAGTAAGATGTGACGAAGTCTGTTGATGTCGGTGGTATACATGGCAGCAGATGATATTTTACTTTGATGGTAATCTAGCCATAGTAGATTGTTTTTTAACATACTAAGATGATAGTATTGCAGAGGTCCTATTGGTATGATGAATTTCACATTTTAGTATTTAAAAGTGGAAATTTAGAGGTAGATGGATTTGTTGGTAGACTATGCTTACTATAAAAGATGTCCAAACAAATGATAGTAAGATATTAGATTTAATTCGGTAGTTGGCGATAGAGTTCAAATATTGAAAGAGTTGATAGTAGCCTGTATCAGATAAAATCTTGGATGGAAGAGGATTGGAGGCAGGTTTCACATTCAATCATTCCAGCTTTGTGTAGAATTTTTACATGTATTTGGATTATTGAGAAGAATTCCAGTGATGTGGGATGTGTGATAGAAAATAAGCAGTCCTAAAGTTTTTCATATTAATCTTGTAGTCGACATCTTGAAGAAGCTTTGAAATTGTCTCCTGATTGTTACCGATAAGATGTCATCAATATAGATGAGAATACATAGGCAGTTTGTTAATTAGTGTAGATTAGTTGGGATGCATTGGTAGTATTGAAAAATCTTGTTGTTGCAGGTGAGTTGAGAGATGCATACATTGTCTTGGAGCTTATTTAAGATTGTATTTGCTGTTCTTCAATAAGCAAACAGGTGGGATATTGGGGATCTTTGAAGCCTTGAATTGAGCCATGTGAACTGCCTTATCAAGCTTGCCATGAAGAAAGGTGGTGGATACATCTATTTGTAACTTCTGCCATTCTCTTATTTATATCCTTAGGCTAGCTTGCAATCGCACCATTTGAGCTGAGTTTGATAAATCACTTACTACAGAGAGCATTTTGCTTTGGGGGAGGCGAAACAAGTTTCTAGATGACTTGAGGTTGTAAAACATGAAATCTTGGAGCATAGTTTGTCTCTATTTTGACGGTTTGATAATGATAGTGATGCAGGTTGGCTTGATAGGAGTTTCCAAAACATGATACATATTTAGAATGTGTTAGGGTTCAGTGAACTTATTTTTGATCTTGTTATCATGAGATTTATAGAGGGGTAGAAGTATGAGTTTATTGAGGTGGTGATTGGAGTTGTCGCGATGAGGAGGTGGTTGGAGACGAAACAAGAACAATTTAGCTAAACAGATTTATTTTGGCACATGAGTAGATATTGTTGGAAGGAAAGTTGATGATTAAATGGGTTGGTGGGGGAAGGAAGGTTAGCATTGGAAATGGGAACAAGAGCGGGTGAGAACAAGATGAAGGAATGCTGGCTCATCAATTTTGGCATGATGTGTGACATGGCAATAGATGGTCACTTTTTTTATGATCAGAGTATAATATTTGTGGCTTTTGTAGGAGGTGGCATAGCCCATGAAATACATCAAGGAAATTTGAGGCTATTTGAGGAATGTATTGATAACCAACCGTAACAGTTACAACTAAAGGCTTTGAATGAGAATGTTGCGGTGGTTTCTCGTAAAGAAGTTGATATGAAGAATATAATATAGTTGTTTTATAATATAGTTGTTTTATAATATAGTTGTTTTGGAATGTATGCAATTTATTAGATAAATAATAATGAGAAGAGTGTACCTGAGATGATGAGGAAGTCCTATTTGATGTAATAATGTTTGAATGATATGTTGTTTTTTTTTCCGTGAATGCAATCTTGTTTGTGGGTGCAAGGACAACTGAATTGATGTGAAATACCACATTGAGAGTAAACTATAAGAATGGTGTTTTTATATTTGTTGCCTACATCTGAATGCAAAGTCATGATTGAAATATTGAGTTGTTTCTTAACCATTGTTTTGTATTGAATGAATGCTTATCTCATACTTATGTATTGTTGGAAGCACTCAATAAATCTAGAAAATTAACAACAAACAAAACATAATGTTTGTAGCCTTGAGTAGAAATAGTTGGGGATGGTCCTCATTCATTATAATGGATCACGTTAAGTGATTTGTATGTAATAGTATTTGTTTTAGAGAAAAGAATTCTATGACTTTTTGTTCAGCGAATGAGTGACAAGTAGGTCCCCATTGTTTTGTATTGAATTCTATGACTTTTTGTTAAGTAATTTGAAGAAGAGGCTTTTATCCCTATTCCAAGTAATAGTAAACATAATAGCTTGATTTGATGCTTGAGTGTTGTGATATTCATGACCAGTCTCATTTGTTTGATTGATTCCCTTGTTGCATAGAAGTGAATATAAATCATTGAGGTTGATTGGAATCTAATTTGTGTGAATGGCTATTTTGATGGCTTGATAGTTTTGTAATAGGCTGTTGAAGATATAAACAATGATGTCTTTATTATTAATTTTAGAACTAGTGGTTGCTATGCTATCAATTTTTGGTTTTGATCTCAGATATCTGAAGAGATTGTGAAGTTCATTCTTCAATCAAATGTTTCTCGAGTGATTTATGGACTGTAATCACTTTTTGATTGTCAACCAGCTCTCCGCACTTGAGTCTAGGTTGAGTAAATAGGGTAGAATAGTAGTGGCTATGGTAGAATAAAGAACAACAACAAGGTTTGAACATCCAGTTGTTGTTTTGTTGATTTAAGGAGATTTGATCAATGTCATCGATTGCTTTTCAGAAGGACAATTAGTCAAATCTTTAAGATATCCATCAAAACAATTAGTCTTGAAAATTTTCATGATTTGAGAGCGCTAAGCAGGAAAGATTTTGGTGCTAGGCTGGGTTTGAATGTTACATTTGAGGTTAGATATCCAAAATTTGAGTTAAGGAGCAATGTTGGTTTTACCAATTTTAAGCATGGAAATGTCTTGAGTGCCAGAGGAAGAGAGTTAGGATGATGAAGCTAAGAGATCCATTTAGCTATGAGCCTATGAAGCATGGATGCTAGGAGGAGGGATGAGATGAAGCTAGATAACCTTCGCCAATTTTTAGAGAATAGTGCTGTAAGGCATTTGCTCTTATACCTTAAGAGACTTTTAAATACACAGAAGGAAGAATGTAAAGTTACTTGTGGATAAAGATGAAATGGAAAGCAAAGATATCCACTACTTTTGATAGTCCTATATCTATACAATAATACTAGTAGTTGTTGATAAACATAATGGTTGTTTTGCTCTGATTCACTCATGAATGGTAGGATCTATTTTGCTTCAATGGTTGAGATTTGTCGTGTTATTAGTGGATGTCAGTAGTAGTAGTTGTTGCTTTTAAATGCATTTATAGTGTTTGAGTTGGTCTTGTTATCATCTAGATGGCGTATAAATTGTAATGAGTAGGAAAATTTTGAGAATCATGTGAAGCAACATCAAACAAAAAATTAACAAACAGATATATGAATACATTGCCATTTTTTTCAGCTAAGGAAGCCATTAATAGAATTTCTTGGACTTGTAGCTTGGTTCTATTTTAGTATTGTATATATGATTGTGTTTCAAGGTAATGAATTTTCTTGTTTTAACTTGAGGTCCAAAGGTAACTATTATATAAGCGTCAGTTGGATTTATGTGTTGTTTTTTTTGTATCAAATTATATTTGCTATACATTTATGATACTTTTGGGGAACATCTAAAGAAAACTTGACCTTTCATGGTTTTATAGTATTGAACTATAGATATGAGGATATGACTCAATGGTGACTCATGCTAGTGTGGACTATATGATCAAAGAACTTCTAATAAGTTTTTTGATTATTAGCTCACTTAGCTTACTAGAAAATATTTAAAAATTTCATTGTTTGGCTCTTTTAAGATAAGTTGTGGTTGGATCTCTTATGCTACTTAAAATTGATGAACTCTTTGGAAGTCTAATTTATGGTAAGAGAAATGCTCTAGTATGCCTCATCTGTCAAAGTTAGTGTGGGTAGTTTTATTTTTTTTTCTATTTGTTGACTTCCATGCATGCACTATAAGTCAAGTCGAACTCACAAGACGAAGTCGATCGACTGCAGATACAACAACGTGCAAATCAGAGCTGAAATGCACTGGACATCGCCAAAATTAGTCGAAATGACCTTCGATCAATGAACGTACCACCATCGCGTTCAAAACGTCAAAATCGAATATAATACGAACAATCGGCCGACCATCGGAAGGAAATGCCGACGCGCCAATACGCATCTCAAAGTCAGGAGGCTACGATGATGCCCAAATGACCTTCGTTCACAAAATTGATCGCACTATTAGCGTCGAAACGTCGAAACTTATCAAATGAGACTGTCTGTGCTCAATTCAGACGAGTCTGCGTGAATATCGAGTGATCGGAAACAACAATGCGCAATGTTGAACTGAAATTTATTCGAACGCCGACTAAAACTAAACAAGCGATCACGAAAACGGACGCGTCCAACATCGAATAACGTAAAATCGACATATATATTGTCCATGTAATAATGTAGTTGATAAAATCCGAATTAGGGCTAATTAAATAATTAAATAAAGAAAATCTCATAAATACACCTCTTATTAACCATAATTATATCCACATATCCCCAAATCCTGGCCCTAACACTCCATGATCAAGTCCTCGTCCAGCTCCGCCACGCACGAAGAGAAACTCGCCCCTCTCGCGTGCAATAACCGCTCTCGCAAATGACGCCTCTCTGTATCCTCACGCAGAGCTGGCCAGCGCTTCCCGCCATTCTCAGATGCGAGTAGAAGGCGTTCGTCTCGCTGCGCAAGGCTCTGCTCCGCTCGCTGCGCTTTTTCGACGCGGATCACCGCCCCTCGACGCTGCGAGTTAGCTGATCGCAACATCCGCGCCCACGGCCGCCACATGATTCGCTCAGTCCCCAGACGCGACGCGTTCTGGCCAGAGAGTCTGTCCCTCCAAGCCGCATACAACGTCCCGTCCGCTCTTTCTTACAAGTATAAAATGCTCGATCGTGGATGTCCTCAAACCGAGATGCACGCGTTCGCGACGTGGAACTCATACATGCTCTTACAGAGAAACGGTAACGCCACACCGGCTTGGTAAAACCATGCTCTTGGCGATGGGGATAAGACACCGCGATCAAGTGCGTATTTTAGAGCCCCAACAGATTCTCCGCGGGTGTTTTACATTCACCCATACACGCCTTTCGCATGGTACACAAGCCAAGATACCCTATATAAATTGGCCAAAATGTTGCCAAATTTTCACACCAACAGGAGGCCTATACAGCCTAAATGAAGTCGACCATAAATATAAAATTGATGTTTAATCTGACGTGTGTGTATGTCTTTCTCGACACATGGATGACACATTCGACAGGATGTTATTACACCCATACATGCCTTTCTAAGACGCATGATGTACCTTATACGTGACGACGCCGAACGTTGTAAATTTTGTCTAAAATTTTGTACTCGCAATGAAGACTCGATCAAAATAAGTAAAATTGTTCAAATCTTTTAAGCTTAAATCAATATTGAATTAAATAACTCGCATGGGCCTTGACATTACGTTGAATTTAAACTTAGGATATATCGCTCGGTGATTCTCGATTGATCTCTTGGACCGTTAACAAAATCAAAAAATCCAATAATAATATTATAAAAATTTCAACTTAGTAAAATATTTAAGAAGTTAATTTTATCCTATGACAGTAGATTCGATCCTCTATTATTAAATTAATAGAGTAGACAAGATCTAAAACAATAAACTAAATGATTAAGCAGACTCATATAACTCGATGATTGGTGCATTGAATGAAGATTTTAACCGGAGGGGATATTACCATCAAAATATGTTTGAAATTTTAAATTAAATTAATATAAATTAAATTTCAATATATGAAAATTTTGATGAATTATTAAGCTCAAAATGATTAAATGAAGATCATCAACCTAAAAACTTAAAGCTAAAACTCAATCCACCTTCCACAATTATGTCAAGACAAATTAAAAATTTTAAATTTCACAGGAGCTGTCAAGTCAAGTATTTTTTATATTCACTCAATCAATCTCACGTATGGACGTGTGTTCTCTCGACCGCTAGCATTCAAGAGCCCATACATATAATACGCTACCAAAGCCCTTCTTATCTGCATACCAAATGACAGATTATATTGGCCACGATAGCTCAGATGCTTCCTAATTGCTCTTTGAGATGAACCATATGGTGCACTTGATAGGGCAAAATGTTCTCTGTCAACTAAGGTGGATTTAAACCCGTCTCCTTAGACAAACACTACTCCAGGTTTATAATGTTTTCTTGGACGATGCAACCCACAAGGATCCTTCTACACCGACTACCTCCTCCTCGATTAACGACTAGGATCAATGACACGATGACGAATTATGATCTTGATCGGGCGCATCATCATTCTCCCAACCATCCACTTTAAGTTGAAATGATAAATTTCATAAAATTTTATACATACGCTACTATACACTACGATTTAACATCTAACGACTAGAAAAATTCTCGAGCATTGAGAATTAACTATAAAGCATAAAATTTGGAACCAAATCTAAAGTCCTCGTAAAATGAGGGTGAAATCTCTGGGTAGTGTCTTATCTACTATTCTATCTACCTTCTGAAAGTTTGACTGATATATCTACTCTCTTAATCGAGAGGTCGGCGGCAAATTTTCGGAGCCCATAATATTTACTAATTTTCCATGCGGCTTTCTTTAAAGTGATTTTGAAAATTCAAAATGCTCATTGCTTTTATTTCTTCAGTCATGTGGATTTTAACCCACATAAGAATTAAAAATGTCACTTGAATAGTGTAAATATTTATATTGCGGTTAAGTTGTACAAAGATAGTCATAGCCCCAAAAGGTCGAGAGGGAGTTGTATATGAGCTAGTCTTCTTGCTGGTGGTTAGTACTTAGTTGAAGAAGTAATATACTCTTCCATGATGAAGGGAGGAGAAATTGAGATCGTTTAATTAGGTTTGTGTTGACCATATACGGCCACTTAAATAAATAAATAAAATTAAAACCCCCTAATCGCGATCAAAATCAATTAAATTCGATTCGATTTGAAAATTCGACTTCATAATGTGTCGAAAAGCGTCAAAATTAATTGAATAGAAAATATCGAATCAATTAATGATCAATCAAATAATTAAAATCAAATTTTTAATAAAATTGACATCGTCGAAGTCGATAACGTCGACCTCCGCTCACAAATTGATCGCCGCCGTCAAACGTCGAAACCTATCAAACGATGCCTCCCGCGATCGATTCGGCAAAGTATGTGCGAACGCCGACGATCAGCGACGCCGCACAATTTAAACCTAATTTCACTTTGACCGTCGTCGACGTTGCTTAAACGACCTTCGATCGCAGAATCGATCGCGTCGTTGCGTTCGGCACAACAGAAACATCTAAAATTAACACCCATATTGTTAGGGTTTATTGCATAAATTAATGTCACATAAAATAATATTTAATTATAATTAAAGGGACTAATGGCTGCTTAATCCCTTAAACCCCTCTAATCCTTACCTAACCTCTACCACTCGCCATTGAAATGACCACATCGATTCTTATTGACAACGGTTAATCAAAAGCGATCGACTAAAGTACACTCTATTCTCCTCTCACGTTGACTCATTTCTCTCTCACGATCTCTCTTCACGACATTTCTTTCGTTTTCAAGTTTCGTATGATTCCCTATGATCGGCTCCTCTCGTTTTCATTGACGCTGATCCTCTTATGGATTCTACAAGCTCCTTCTTCGCTGTTTGTGTCCAAAGGAGTTTCACGCTTCTCTGCTCGACTCCCATCAGTAAACCGAAGAGTGCCACCTTCCCTCGACGACTTCCTTGCTTGATCGTCGTCATCCTCTTGAGTATTCTGAGCTCGATTCCCTCTTGTTTGGTTCCGTTGCTATTAAGCAAGAGACCCTAGCTACCTCAACCGAAAGTTGTTCTCCTTCTTCTCCTTTTAGCAAATCAACATCTCCGGTCGCTTTCTCTAACCCTAAGCTTTTCCTTATGCATTTGGGTATTCAAAATTGCTTGGTAAAGCGAGCTTTATTTCATGCTTAAAACCATGCTAAATGATTTGGGGTTTGGGATGTTGTATGGCCTAAACCCTATGTTTGCTTTTGTTATTTGTGAGATCAAGCGTATGGAAATTCTGCTTGAAAGTTATATCGCCTAGATTTCACATCTTATTCTGGAAATGGGTTTGGGATGTTGTATGGCCTAAACCCTATGTTTACCTTGTTATTTGTGAGATTGCAAAGATCTAGTTTCAAAATTTTATTTGAAGGAATTTTGAATTCACTCACTCATGAATATGTAAATCATGCGAGTGTTGTTTTATGTTTTCTTGTATTTTCCCTTGTACATGGATGCCTACCTTTACATGCGCTGAAATTGGTTCTCTCAAAGGAAATTAAGCAAACTATTGTTTGGCGAGAAACATGTTTGGAATTATTTTACATTAAAGGAAATTGAATTAATCGCCTTTGAAATATATTACACATGCTGAAATCATTTTAATAAGGATTATGCTACGCTTATGTGTTATCTCTGGGATTTCATTTCAGATTCTCAGATATGAATAAAATGAAATCTAAAAATGCAAATTTGAAATCAAATTGAAAGGGGTTATGCCATGCTACATGCTATCTCTTAGGATTTCATTTGTTTTTATTTTGCATATAAGAATGAAATATGAAAATACAAATATGAAATTAAATAGAAAGGGATTTGATTATACCACTGCTATTATCTATGGGTTTCATTCTCAGATACTCAGATGTGTGATATCTGCTATCAGGATATGTTTACGCTATCAAAGTTTCCATTGTCTACGACACCACCCATGCACGCCTTTGGTGTGCGGGGCCTTCATAACCCCTCACGTGAGAGGGATAAGGCCAGAATTTTGATAAGACGGAGATAAGGATTCGAGTAAAATTCGTTATACTTTGCAATATTAACAGGAAAATTGTCGCTATATTATGTTAACCCATGCACTTTCTCGTAGCAAATAAATTTCGTCGGTGTCTCACATTAATCACCACGACGCTTTCTGGCGTAGAGCCTCCTCGCTCACGGGGGATGACGCCGGAGGAAAAATTTTAACAAAAAAGTGTAAAAAATTTTCTAAGTGTTTGAAGGAAGGTATATGCATACGATTATTCATGCCATGAATGAATCTTTCTAAGATGCGGAATCAATCATGCAATATTCAAAATCCTTTCTTTCTTACGCTTTAATTTCTGTTGACGGAAAGATTGACGCCAATTCCTCTTTACACGCCTAACATGTGATCAAAGTGACAAATAACATAAGTGGATGTTTATGCTTATGACATATATTTGTTAATGTTGGTTCCAATACTTTCCTTACTTGATATCTATGAGACACGCTTAGAATACATGCCTAAACATGAGTTTATATGTCATCTTTTACTCTATATACCCATTTTACAAATGATCTATACATAATTATAAACATGGCAAAAAAAAAAAAGAGAAAAAAAGAACATATATGAAATGAAACTCTAGATGATATGACATACTAGATGAAATTTACAAGAGTGACATGTATAACGCTCACCTGTGATTCTATCTACTGACATTATGAAATATACACTGATATATGCTCAAGCATAAATACCTTCTCTATTTTACTCATTATTCCCATTATGACATTTACATACAGACATAAACAAGACTGAAGAAACACATACTAATAAATTAAATCTATCATACGACACGACATATATCGAAGATATCAAAAAAAATTGTTGAATTAAAAGAACTCATTTTACGTACATTTAACCCTTTATCAAGATTAAAATAACTTAAACTTGGGTATAAGGGAGAGAAAAATGTAAATATTTTAAGGAAATCCCTCTTATTTATCGCTTCAAATTCTCTTCTTATCATCTATTCTCAAGATCTAATATTACGCGTCTCTCACATAAAGACGCAGCGAAATCATCTGCTTTAACGCCATTTGTCATATATCGCATGCACATGTAATGGACATGTGATGCCCTCACAAGATCTTTATCACTTCCTTTGATAAGTGAAAATAAACTCTTATATATCTTCTTAATAAATTTAACGAAGATTTGTCACTTACTCATGAAGCCAGATGCTGTGAGGATTTTTTAATTAACCCACTGCTTCTTTTAAATATGACATATGACATTCATATCTTTGTTCTCCTTCTCCCATCAAGAGAAAAATGCTATAGATTGATCATGAGCCTTAAAAAAAAAAAGATTTATTTTAGCCCTTTATGTTTGATTTGTCACATGTAGAAAGGGTTCTATCAAATCAAGTGCCTAAATTCATTCTATAGTCATTACTTTATATTGATCATACGAGCTTCAAAATGATTTATTTTACTTTATACGATTACACATAAAGAAAGGGTTCTACAAATCAAGTGCCTAAATTCATTCTAGGCCCATTACTTTATATTTGATCATATGAGCTTCAAAATGATTTATTTCAGCCTCTTTACCCTTGCTGATTTGTGACATAAAAGGGAGATTTTTGGCCAAAATAATATGCATATCATATTTTCAAAGAATGAAGACTTCCGCCGGTTTCTGACCGGCCCGTAACAAAACCCAAAATGCCATATATCAAAACCTAAACTCAAGAACCTACATTTCAACTAGACATTTAATGTCCATAATATTTTAAAAGAATGATATAGACAGATGAAGTGTCAAACAATGAATGCAAATTAGGTATGAAACAAGCAGATGCTACATAATCCGGTGGTTTTCTGACCGTTAATAACAAAACCCAAAATATCGTGATCAAAGACCTAACCAGAATTGAACCCATGTTTAACAGACATTTAATGTCCATACAACATTTTAAAAGAACGTATACTCAGACAGATACAATTGCTCAAACAATATACATGTGCAAAGAAAACAAAAGAACAGATGTTATACTTCCCTGCTATTCTGGACCGTCCGAAGTTAACAAAACTCAAAAAAAATCAAAATTGACATATAAACTCCAACTTAGATATTCCATACAATTCCCAAAAGAACGATATATTCAGATGACGTTGAAGTAATTACTAAGTCAAACATAAAGAACAGATGCTACATATCCCTGCTTTTCTGACCGTCCCAAGTTAACAAAATCTAAAAGATATTATAATATGTTAATTTCAAATTAATAATATCCGGTAGTTTAATCATTATATAATACAAGATAACCAACTAACATAGCTTAAAATTCAAATTCTGTGAAGAAAGTCCCAAACCCGATCCCCATGCTCAAACTAGTGACAAGGCCAAAGGATTATACTTCGAGATAATGAATTCACTAATCCTCTAGAAATCTAGAGTAAGTGCCTATCAATCGATATTAACCCTGTGATCGGTGGGTAATTATAATTAAAATTTCAATGATAAATGATCATATATATTCAAATCTAAAATCAATCATAAAATAATCAAAATTCAAAGAAAATACAAAAATATAAATAAAATGAAATGAATAATTTAAATTAAAACTTAAAAAATAAAAAAATAAAATCAATCCACCCTCCGCAATTGCTTGTCTGACAAATTAAGAAAATTTGCTCACAAAGCCCAAATTAAATATAACTACCTTCACACTCAAATATTCTGTAGACGCGACCCGCTTCCTCTCTCTCATTGCACGCGAGACCACATACTAGCGAATTGAGCCCTCCGACCGGTGGTCCATATGACACCACTAAATTACCACTGTATTTCTAATCTTTCTTTGAAATGCTGAAATGTAGAATGATTTGGAAAAAAGCCCATGTTACGACTTATATTTGTCTCTGACACAAACTCCACCCTGCTCACAAGCGATCTGGATGACGAACCCATATATCATTGACAAGAATCCTTCTACGTCGACTACCTCCTCCGACTAAGCACTGGGGACTACGGACGACGAATCCATGGATCTAGACGGGCCATCGCTCCTCCCAAAAAAGTTTAAATTAAAATAACAAATTTCATAAGTTCTAAACTCCAATCACTAATTATATACTCGTTTTAACATTCTATCGATTTCCTTAATCGAAAGTGTTCTCAAGATGGGAGGGTAACTATAGCCATGTTTATAGGAAACCAAAACTGATATAAAAGTTCTCACCAAATGAGAACAAATCTGGTAGGTCTTATCTACTATTCATCCGCTTCAAATTATCACCGACACTTAAACAACTCTTTCTTTTCTTTTCTTTTTCGAAAGAGGTCGGTGGCGAATTTTCGGATCCCACAGTTTGGAGCAACTATAGATGATTACAAGGAGTTCATTGGACACATGGAGCAAATGCAAGCTGATTAATCATTAACCTTCTATAGAAAGTTTTGGTGATATATTTGTATTACTATTTAAAAAGTGGTATGTGATTTTAGTAATCTATATTCCTAACTTTCAATTTAAAAAATAATCTCAATCATTCATTAGCATCCATGAATATTAAATCTTTACCTTGAATTTTATTTGTTGCATAGAATTGTAATAGTATTTGCTTTTATGAATGTGTTATATATAGCACATGCATGTGTGAAACTTGCAAAGAGTGAATAGAATACCGAGAGTTAATCCAAAATTTTAAGTACGTTAGATAATTTTATCATAACTCTTTTGTTTGGAGTTGTAATATATCTAGAAATTATTCTGTAGCCTAATGGGATAATGCCATTTTTATAGTTTTGTTTAATTTTTTTAAGCCATTTTGTGTCCTAATCTTTATTTTAAATTCTGGTTGAATTCCTTTCTTTTTTCATTTATTTTGTAACCAAAAGAAAATACCATTTATCCTCTAAATACTCTATATGTTTATGTATAGACATATATATATAATGTATGTATGTATGTATGTATTTCAATAGAAAAGTTATAATTTTGTTATCTTTACACGATATTGTCTTGTTGCCAAAATTTAATTCATGTTTCCATTTATAATATCTTTGGTACACTAGAACTATGGTGGATTTGAGAAATTTATCTTCTCAGTGGGAAGGTTCCAAGTGGAGACAAATGAAGTTTCACATAATTTCATTTTTTTTTCCCTGAGCTATACGATGCATTCGTTCGCACCTCCCTTATATTTCACTATCAGGTTCAAGGGGAGAAGCCAATAAATCTTTATTGCTTAAATACACCGCCTTTGAGTGGTCCTTAAAAAAGTCCTGCATTGTTCCTGGATCTCGATCATATCATAAAAGCTTAGGTAGTAAATATTTATCCAATTTATTGATGTCATATTTATAAAGTAGAGACTCGTTTAAAAAGTTTCTCGAGTTTGTTCTTATAATTTTTCTGTTGTTTCTTTTATCTTTGTTTATAGAAATTTTTTCTCCTTTCCATACCTTGAGACAGCAAATACTGGAGTATATCAGGTTCAAAAATTTGAAACTAACCAACTTTATGTTCACTGAAAACAAAATTTAGTGTGAATATTCTAAAAGCAAATATAAAATTTAGTGTAATTTTATTTCAATATATATAATTACAGTAAACATTAATGTTAGATATTATCATATTTTTTTTTATTTTTGAGTCTTAACAACTTGACCTTAGTGCATGTGCAATTAAACTAGCAATTATAAACGTAAGTGATTTAATAAATCGAAAAGAATATTTTTCGTGATGGAAGGGTGAACAGAGAGCTTACGTAAATTAAAAAAAAAAGAGGAAGAAAACAGTGAAGTCCTCTGTGTGTATGGGAGGTAAGGCAAACTTGAAAATTATTGATTTACGATTTATGGAGGGATGTTTGAGCATTGCAATATGAAATAAATTAATCCTTAATTTTGTATCGTTTAAAGGTATACATTGTAGAGTAAATTTTTCCTTATTTTATTAAATATTTTATTGTAGTAATATGAATTACCATGTGTATTGCTCTGGCTTAGCTAGGTATTAGGATAAAAATAATTTTTTGAATTTCAAAACCATCCAAGGTTATTCTAAGCCATCTTTAACCACTGTGAACAGTCATAGCTGAATCTGATGATTGGCATACCGAAATGAATAATTTGAGCTTAACTTATTTTGATAAATAGAAATGAATATTATGTATGACAGAATGGTGAGAAAGTGCTTGCACACCAACACCCAACATAAGCAAGATACTCAATTTCATTTCAATAACTAATTTTGAAGATTTTGTTTTCTTATGCTAAATAACCGGCTAGAATCTGTTGGGAAATTGGCATAATTGGATTAAAGAGAGACTATGTGCTTTTGACTTTCCAAAATCTTCTGAGAGAAATCTCCATGGAAGGATTAATAAGCGCTGACGGGAAATCATCATTTTTGATTATCAAAACTAACCACACCATCTTCTACGGATTTAGTGACAGAGTTTCCCAGTTACTAAATTCAAGCTGATGGTGTCATACTTTTTACTTAGGTGATTGATTCCATCGAATTTTATGTATGGTACTATTTTCTGTGCTATAGTATATTTATTATACATTATATAAGAATACTCAAATGCTAGATTTTTTTAACTAGGATTTTTTTATAATTAGTATTTCTTTATTGTCATCTGCAGCTCCATCTGTTAAAGGAACTGGTGAATGCGGGACCTTATATTTAGCTGAGCCTCTTACTGCCTGTACTGAGTTGAAAAATAAGGCAGCTGAAGGCCCACCTTTGCCGTTTGTGCTAATTATAAGAGGGGGATGCGCATTTGATGATAAAGTTAGAAATGCTCAGAGTGCTGGGTTTAAGGCTGCTATTGTGCATGACAATGAAGATAGTGGCTCCTTGGTTTCAAGTAAATATTCTGAACTTGGCTTTAGCAATATACTACTAAGTTTTCATGAACATATCTCCTGTTTTTCATTTAATATTTTTAGTTCATCTCTTGGATACAATGAAAAATGCAACTGTCATTTCTTGTTGCTGATTCATCTCTTATAATGCTTATGGATTGCAAAGTTTGGCCCACTAATAGAACATTATTTGGGCATGCATATGAGCTGATAAAACTAATTTGGCATGGTTTGGAGGAAGAGGAGTGGAGTAACATTGATTGATGTTGTGCAAACAAATTTGCTAAAAATCTATTTTACACCTCCTACATCATTAGTAGGAGTTAATAGAGAATGAGGACTCATAAGGTGAACCCCTCATAGTCAGGAAAAGGCTGTTGATGATGATAAATAGATGAATTTCCAAGGAGGCAGTATAGGACTTAATTTGTAGGGCAAAGAAGCTATACTTTTTTATGGAATAGTTGGAAGGCTGCTTTGTTGGACTTTTCCAATAATACATTAATCTGAGTAATCGTGCTTGTATTTTTTTTCCCTGAATTATAAAATGTAAATTAAGGTACTAAATAATATTTTCTTTATACATATAATAGCAGCTTCTGTTCATTAAGTTCCCCTTCATCATGGTGTGTTCATTACATCATTGTTTTTATTGAAATTGTTGATATGAAGATTTTTGTTATTTTGAACTCAGAATTTTGTAGAATACGATGTTGAATTAGATTCTTGATCTTACCTTTTTGCATGATAGAGTGAAATGGTTGAATTTCTATTTCCATTATTATGGTCCAGCTAGATTTTGATTTCTTTAATTATATGACATGAATGACACTAACTTTGAAAGAAGAATCTTGGATATTTGAAGTGTGATGCTGGTTAACAATTCTGAGCGCCTTCAAGAGTGTCACCCTTTAAAATTCAAAATAAAAATGGGTTATTTTATTATGCTATCTCATCCGCCAAACCATTTGATTAGTGGGTTAACTAATGGTACAAAGATCTAATTGGTCAACTAATTTAACTGTTAGGGTATTGTTGACCTCATTTTTGGATGAGGTTAATTTGGCATTTGAGAGATCCTAATCTCAAATAGGATTTTCTAAATTCAATGTTTAGGACGCCTCACCTAGTGTCCTAGAAAATCTTTTTGAGTTTGTTCTAACCTATTTGATATAGGTAGAATCAATCCAAATTTTCAATTTGGATTAACTCAAATAAATCAAATTAAAATGAAGAAAAGAAAACTCATTTAATTTGAATTTAAATTGATCACTTGAACTCATTTGAAATCATACCTAACCCACTTTAAGCTAAATGAGTTAAAATGAAATTAAATTTAAAATCAAATTAAATGGCTTAATTAAATCATAATGCAATTGATCATCAAATTACATCATGGTATTAAAAAAAACTAAACAAATTCAAAAGGAAAAAGTTAATCTCAAATCCCTAAGAAAACTCAAATGCAATTAAATCTAATCTCAAATCTATTTTAGATTAATTTGAGCATATCATACTTTAATTCAAACTAAGATGATAATGTCATATTGCATGGAAATAATAAAAGCAAAATAAATAAAAAGAATTAAAAAATGAAAATGGGAAGAAAGAAAAATGCCAATTTTCTTCTTCCACTTTTTCCTATCCTCATCCCATACTACCTTCTAATCAAAGATGGTTGCCTTCAAGTGAAGGCAGACAATCAAGCATAGAAAAGCCAACCAAGAAAAAAAAGAGGAGAGAATATAAAAGTTTCGGCCATGAGGAAACAAGGAAATACACACTCTCTCAAGGCAAGCAAAGTTTTTCCTACACCATCCCACATCAAAACCGAAGCTAAACGAAATCCCCCCCTCCAAGTGTTCTCAATCAGTGGAACCATCAAATCCAAATTTTGAATCCAAAGCTTGGACTACTCCCAATTCCTTTGATGCAACGCTTTCTATTGAAGAATCGAAGCTACGTCAATTGATTCCAGCCTTTTAGATCCCCTAAATCAAGGTACGCTATTATTGAACCCCCCTTTATTAAGGGATTTTTAGCACCTGCAAGCAAACAACAATTTTATGATTTACTTACTACAACGATCCCTTTAACACTCCCTAAAACAATGTTAGATATAGAAGCCCTAACATCCGCCTAACAACAAACAAGCTGACATCCAAAAAGAATACACTACGTGAAGCACAACATAACATATCATGTAGAGATTAAAAGAAAATCACGTAACGATCTAACCTAGATGCGGTGGCTTAAATAATCTAGTGTGTGTAGGGGTTTGTGTGGTAAGTCTTGCTAGGCCTTTAAGTTTTGAAGTTTGAAATTTGAATTAATTTAATTTTTACCATTGGTTGGTTTCAATTCAAATGATTTAATGATTTAATTCTTATTTTTTATGTTCATTTTATTTGGTTAAGGTTGTATTTAAGTTTTCAAGAATGAGAAATAGAATGAATTTCATTTTTAGATGAAACTCACTTTATTCCACATCCTAAATCCTAATGAGGATTCCAAAAGTCTAACTAAAATCCTTAAGTATTTTAATTAATCCTTTTGATTTTATTTATGTTTGGGTTTGATTTATGTTATTTCATTTATTTGAATTGCTTTATTTGATTTAATTTATTTGATTTATTTCATTTTGAATTAAGTTATATGGATTTCATTTGATTTGGCATATATTAATTTAATGAGTTTGATTTAAGTTTGATTTCATTCAATTTAACTTAAGATATTAAATAAGCTTAAATTTTAAGTCATTTAATATGATTTAATATCTTAGGTTTGTTCATTGATTATTCTTAACCTAAAATATTTAGGTTAATTACTTGATCTGATTTGATTAATCTATGTTTTAAGTTTATTATTTAAATTCATTAAAGATAAGTGATTTTATTAAGTTTAACTTAAGTTGTTCAATTATATTTGAATTTCATTAAGCATTAATTTTTTTAAAACTTTGTTATTTGATTAGATTCTTTGACTTGGGAAGTTTTGATGAATTACCCTAGTATTTATGATGTTTATTTCAGTTTAGTTCAATTTAGTTGTTAATCCAATGAATTAATATTTTTTAATTATTATTTCATTCATATTGACCTAGAGATTTGGAAAATCAAGAATTCCAAATTTATAGACCAATTTGGTTTTCGATAATTATGACAAGTGGTATTACATTCCAATTTTATGTTCCTAAAGTTTTTTGCTTAATTAGAGATGTAATTAGAGTGTAATTAAGGTTTTAATTATTTCACTAAAACCTAAATTAAGATTAATTTATTAAGATTATTCAAGAGATTTTATTTTTCACTTATTCTTCACTGAAATACCTTTCCAATGAGGGTTTATTCATAATTTTTAGTTAACGGATTAATTTATAATGATTTAATTAAGTTCAGGTTATTTAATTGAATTATTTTATTCTTTTAATTACCTAATTGAGTTAATTAGTGATCTGTTAAGTTTATATAGGTTTTATTTGGTTTAATTAGGATTCTGATGTTAATTATATTGATTTAAGATTATTAGATTAAAGTTTTCTAATTATTTTATTAAAGGGTAATTAATTTCATTTTTAAAGGTTAATACACATAAAATTTCAATTTCATTTGAATTCAGAGAATTAAATTCTCAAAATTTTATCTAAGATATGTTTTAAGATTAATTTCATTTCCCAAAGTTTCAAATTAATCGGATTATTAATTTAAGATTAATTAAGTTTTAATTTGTTTTCATTAAACCTAAATTAAGGCAAAATAATCCAATATAAATTGGGAATTTTAATGTCTATGGATTCCCCTCATCAAGTTGAATCTATAGAGCTTTTATTTATATTTTTCAAAATTTTCTTTGATTTTATATGAATTTTTGAAGTTTTCTGAATTTATTTAAATTAATTAATCTGTTTTTAACGGTTTTCCGGTGTTTAAGGACGGTCATGCGCTTTAGCTAATCGGCGGGATTGGTTTTGGACGTCCGATGGTCGGTCGGTGATCCAGTTCCAGCGGGATCAAGATCGTGTCGTAGCGTGAGTTGATCCGTAGGGGCGATCTAAACCATCGATCGGGATGGATGGTCAGTCATTCCGATTCTAAAGGGATTTAATCAATTTAACAGCCTAGATCTAGACCATCCGTTTCTTTTTAAAAGAAACCAACGGCCAGGATTTCGTCTCCCTTAAACGTTGCGGGAGCCATGGACTGTCCAACTTGTTTTGTTAATATCTTTTGATATACTTAACCAAATTGGATGATGTAAAGTGATACATGAGCGTTGAAAGATCCTCTTTCAATCCATACGGATCTCACGAGAGAACCGCCTTGTAGGGATCGATCATGGCAAACTTTGAAGAAAGGGGTTCAATAATGGCATACCTTGATTTAGGGGATCTAAAGGTTGGAATCAATTGATGTAGCGATTCTTCAATAGAAAGCGTTAAGGAATTGGGAGAATTCCTTGTGGTTTGATCACTAGCTTTGGATTCAAAATTTGGTTTTGATTCCACTGATTGAGAACACTTGGAGGGAAGGGGGGATTTCGTTTGGCTTCGGGTTTGATGTGGGATGGTGTAAGAAAACTTTGCTTGCCTTGAGGAGTGTGTATTTCCTTGTTTCCTCATGGCCGAAACTCTTATGTTCTCTCCTCTTTTTTTTTTCTTTTTTTTTTCTTGGTTGGCTTTTCTATGCTTGATTGTCTGCCTTCACTTGAAGGCTATCTTTGATTAGAAGGTAGTATGGGATGAGGATAGGAAAAAGTGAAAGAAGGAAATTGACATTTTTCTTTCTTCCCATTTTTTATTTTTTTAATTCTTTTTTATTTATTTTGCTTTTATTATTTCCATGCAATATGACATTATCATCTTAGTTTGAATTAAAGTATGATATGCTCAAATTAATCTCAAAATAGATTTGAGATTAGATTTAATTGCATTTGAGTTTTTTTTGGGATTTGAGATTAACTTTTTCCTTTTAAGTTTGTTTAGTTTTTTTTTTTAATACCATAATGTAATTTGATGATCAATTGCATTATGATTTAATTAAGCCATTTAATTTGATTTTAAATTTAATTTCATTTTAACTCATTTAGCTTAAAGTGGGTTAGGTATGATTTCAAATGAGTTCAAGTGATCAATTTAAATTCAAATGAAATGGGTTTTCTTTTCTTCATTTTAATTTGATTTATTTGAGTTAATCCAAATTGAAAATTTGGATTGATTCTACCTATATCAAATAGGTTAGAACAAACTCAAAAAGATTTTCTAGGAAACTAGGTGAGGTGTCCTAAACATTGAATTTAGAAAATCCTATTTGAGATTAGGATCTCTCAAATGCAAAATTAACCTCATCCAAAAATGAGGTCAACAAATGAACCCTCAATATGTGTAGTGGATTAACTAGAATGCACTGTACATATTGGCGTTGACCAGGTTGGTCAACATACAAGTGACTTTGATTTTGGATTTGAATTTTATTTTGATTTTGATTGTGAAAGATATGTATATGTATACCTATCTTTTCTTGGGAGTGTGATTCATTCTTAGAAACTTACTTTTCATTAAGTTCTAGGATGAAGAAAAATATTATTAGGAATAGGCCCAAAATTGGTCTAGTCCTAATGCAATCATTATGCTCAAGAAAAATGCCTTTTGGGGACTTACTCTTTCTTGAGAATATTGGTGACTCATGTGATTAGCTAATAAGACGGGATCGTTTAAGGGTAATCCATCTAGTTAGGCGAAGAGGAGAGGGGTCTTTAAAGACTTGATCAATTCTCAAAACTATCTTTGGGGAGAAGAGGCTTGATCTACTCACGGCTTTGACCTAAAGCAGGGGTCACATGGACTTAATCCTATTTAGATAGCTCAAAGAAATGAGGCCTTCAATGGCTTGATTTCATTCCTTAGAAGTTTGAATAAGATGCCAACTAGGGACTTATTCCTATATGATTAGACACACCTTCAATACTCATGTGCCCCAAGAATATGATGCTATTTAACCAAAATTCACACTTTGAAAACTTTGCATACAATTCATTTCCTTTCAGAGCTTGCAAAATAATCGAAGGTGGTTTTCATGAAATTTATCTCTAGAATAAATCGAATATCATCATGAATACAATCACAATGAATTTAAAAAAGGTTTAGAGATTATTAGATCTATAAATACATTTGGAGCATTTGTTAAGTCAAAGATCACCACAAACTCATGTACATACTTTTATCTTGAATGCGTCTTTGGTATATTATATCTTCTTTGATTCTCTGATGATAACGATCTTAAATCAATCTTTGAAAATCAGCTCCTTCTAAGCGATCAAAAGATCATCAATTCTTGGCAACGGATATTTATTCTTCAATGTGAGTTTGTTAAGCTCTCTCTGTCGATCGTAGCATCTTTCTTCTTCACAAATAATACAGCTCTCCAAAGAGATGTGCAGTCCGATAAATCCCTTATCTAACAATTCTTGTATGATTCTTCAACTCTTGTAATTTTAACCACCATTCTATATGTACTTTTCTTCTGGTTTTGCATTTTCATCAGAAATCAATCTCTCGACTTGAGGTAAACAGTAAATCATCTAAAACTTACGGATACTCTTTTCTACTTGTATATCTTCTAACTTCTTTCCTCTTTAACTCGATCTTGAGCAGAAAACCTTCATGCCTTTTCTTTTATCTTTGAACTTTTAAGCAAGACATCATCATAGCCAAAACTCCCTTATGCCCCACAAATTTGAATTCTTATTTTCCAGGAATATTGAATTTGATTGTCTTTTTAGAACAATCTATAGTAGCAAAATGTTTAGGTAGCCAATCCATTCCTAAAATCACATTGAATTCATATATTGGCAATACTATTAAATCTGTATTTAAGCTTCTTTCAGATGTTTAGGTTCTATGACATTTTGGCGTTCATTTGAGACTCATTTGGCATTCTTATTGAAAGTTACATACATTTTCATAATTGTAATCCCAAAATCCTCCACATTCTTGATTATAAATGAATGTGATGCTCCGATAAATAAAATTCTAATTGATTTACTTTCAATAAAGATGATACCTATAATTGAATAGACATATAAAACAAATATATATCTAGACAATACAAAATTATGACGATCTTAATTTAATTAAAGACATACCGTGATGACATCGCAGTCTTTTGCTTCTTGCATGAGTCACTTCAGGTGAGTATTGACGGTTCGAGTTTGAGATGGAGCGATCAGATGATTCAATCATTGCCTACCAACAGTTCTCTGAGGAGGTTGAACACTTGCCCTAACATCTCTTAAAGGTTTCTAACTGAAGATAGGGCAAGATTTTGCCATATATCCTGGTTGATGGCACCGATAGCAAGTGTTTGTGCCTGAGAGGCACTCTCCATGTTCTCTTCCACATTTTGGGCGTGTATATTATTCTTCGACATAAGTATCGACTTAGAACTTTCTTTCAGTTTGATTTTTCAGTTTAAACATTCTGCCCAGATTTTGGCCTATCATCATTTTCCTTTCAAGTAAGAGCTGTTATTTACTGTGCATTTAATCTTTAGATGTAAAGTGAGATACATAGCTGCATTGTCAAGTATTTAGAGTGTTATCTGTTTTTGTTATCTTATTTTTAAGAGGATGACATACTGCAACCAGCTGACTCATTTAGCATCTTATACTGATGTTGTCTGTGGATATATATATTTCAGTGGCAGGAACTCCAGCAGGTATACACATTCATGCAGTTTTCATCTCTAAATCATCTGGTGAAGCTCTGAAGACATATGTAGGTCATGCTGATATTGAGCTGTGGATTATTCCAACTTTTGAAAATTCGGCATGGTCGATCATGGCGATCTCTTTCATATCGCTACTAGCCATGTCTGCTGTTCTTGCAACATGCTTCTTTGTACGTAGACATCGAGTAAGGCGAGAACAACCTAGGTCTCTCAATGTAAGAGAGTTCCATGGAATGAGCAGCCAGTTAGTAAAAGCGATGCCAAGTCTCATATTTACATCTGTACTGGAAGATAATTGTACTTCAAGAACATGCGCAATTTGCTTAGAGGACTACATTGTTGGAGAAAAACTCAGAATTCTGCCATGCTGTCACAGTATGTTTAGCTCATTTTGTACTATTATGTGCTCTTTTTTTTGCTTGTAGATAGAGATTACATTTTTTTGCTTTCTTTTTTTCTACTAGTTGAGATGCAATTGAATACTTACCAAGAATGTTACTCATCCTGAACATAATAAGTTGGGTGGATGGCTGATAATATTTTCCTATATGCTTATAATTCATTTATGATCAGAATCGAATATAGATATTTGCAAATAACTATTTACCATGCATGGTATGTCAAGTGTTCCCTCACTAGAAAACAAATTTTTGTTTACAGGCCTCTTTGATTTTTTTATTGCCCTATAAATTATTGAATAGGTTTATTAGAGAGATGGATAGAGTAACATCTATTGAAACTAAGGCAGTTGAAATTAAATTTAGGTGGTTTGAACTTGCACAACAATGGGTAGAGAATACATCTATAGATGGATAAATAAAATTAATGTTGAAGGATTAGGAAGAAAAAAGGTAGAACTAATGTAACATGGATGGAAGTTTAGAAGAATTTGTAATGAATATATTTAACATTTCATGTAACATTGAGCAGAAAGAATTAGAAAATGTCTATCCATAAAGCCGATCTCAATTTGGCTAAGGTTACTAATGGTGTTGATGTTGCTCAACAACTAAAAATAAAAATAAAAATAAGAAGTGAAAAAATGGCTCTAATCTCTATGGCTCAGTTGGTGGATTGCCGAGTACTGAACGTGGAGCTTATCTATTTTTATATCTTGATGGATCTATATAAACTCTTCATTTTTGAATCAAACATGTTTGGGAAGATCTTGTTTTCTTGTTGAAAGAGTTAGATTTCCTGTTTTGATGCTCGTAAGTAAAAAAAACAGAATATTGCTAAGATGAGAAGCTGTAAGCTCTGTAAGGCTGGAACATAAAGGCGCATAATTTATAACGCATGAAAACACATAATTTAGAACGCATGGAAAATAATGACATGTATGGAAAATAGTTAACATTTTAGCTTTTTCTTTGTGATGCATGCTGAAGTGTATTCATAATCATTAAACTCTACAAAATATCTTAAATATACTACTAAGATCCTCAATATTTACTTCAATCCAACTTTTCCTTTGCCTTGTTCATATTTTGAAGGTAATGCCTTGCTCTCTAAGTTCTCTTTATGGTTGTATGTACAGAGTTCCATGCATTCTGTGTTGATGCATGGCTTACTTCTTGGAGAACATTCTGCCCTGTTTGCAAACGCGATGCGAGGACTGCCATGATGAACCCGCCCGCCTGCGAATCAACTCCACTATTTTCTCCTGCAGCTGTACCTTCTGCAATCCTATCATCGTTTCGCTCATCCTTCCACTCATCAGTTGCAGCATCTCCATCTGCAGCCATACCAATTAGCTCCACCCCACCTCTATCACAACTAACCTCCAGAACTCATTCCATCTCCAATTTTTTTCGCCCGCCTATCCCACAAAGATCCTATAACAACTTGACATCCATCCACACAAGCAGGAGCACTGCAGAGCTTAGGAATGCATCATCCTCTTATAGATCTCATGCTTCCAGTCTTGCATCTCCCCACTCACTGGGTTATCCCATCTCTTCCTCTTATATATCCAGGCATGGTTCCCATTATAATCCTAGTCCTAGTTATACCTCCCCAAGCTACCTTGGCAGGTCTTCAAGCCGTCATTCATATCTTCAGCATTGTGAATCTGGAACAAGCCTCTCTGCCATGGAATCCACACATTCTCTTCCAGGATGCTCATGAGCTTATCATTCATGCTTCCAAGTCATCGTTTAGTTTCTTCGACCTTGTCTCGCATGCTTGCAAACCATTGTCTAGCCACTGGCAGGTCTTTGAGGCAGCATTGTGAATCTGGAATGAACCTCTCTTCTATGGAGTGTGCACACTTTCTGCAAGGATGCTCATGAGCTTATCCTGTACTTTCCAGTCCACCATTTTACTTCATTAGAAGGCCTGTCTTGCCCAAGGAAGTGGATGGAGCTCGGTGCCATAATGAGTTGAACTTGCTTTGGGCAGATGAATTGGAGACTGGATTGCTCTTTTGACATTTTTCAGATTTGTGTTCGTTTTCTGTGGTTTGGTGTATATATTGTTGTTGAGGAACAGATATTACGTTGATTTATTTTTAGTTTTGTGCTGATTACTGAGCGATTTTCTGAGTTATTGCTAATCAGATGCGTTCTTTTCCTTTTTTTTTTTTCAATTATTATTTTTTTTACTGAAAAAATAACGCACAAAATATGATTAGCATAAATGATATTGATTCTTGTTTTGGATTGCTTTCCTTGGCATTGCAATATAATTTTATTAAACTTTTTTTGTAAATGCTTGAAATTTATATATGCCTGACAAAATTTTTATGCATTATAATTTTTATCTTGTTTATATAATTATTCCTTTTATATTTCACATAATTATTTTTTTTTGTTATTTACTATTCAAAATGATTGTAATTAGAATTAATCTTAAAATGTTGAAACTACATTTGCCATCAAAAGTTTTATGATAGGATCTAAATCACTACTTGGTCTTAAATCTTTTCCTTAGCTTCTGAGTTATGCTTAATTGAAACAGAGCAACAGTTACTAATAAGAAATGGTTGAGAATTTAGGTTTTTATCAAGAGGTCTGAGATTGAAGGTTTTCTCTGTGTGAGTTTATGATTAAATGTTATTTTACTCTATTGAAATTTAAAATGTGCATTAATTTTAAAATTACATTTGTTGTAACCTGCTGTATTTCAAATGTGAAAATTGAAGACTATTTTGTAATATCATGAAAGATTTTTAAATAACACAAAATGTTACTCCATTAAATTTTTTTTCTTTCTTGTCTATATTCACAGCTTTTTAAATTAGGAAATATTTTATTATTTTTCAAAAAAATATTTTATCAGAGTTTTGAAAAATAGACAGGGCAATTAAATGAAAAAAAAGAAGTTTAAAGTTCAATTAGACTTAAATTGAATGATATAATCAATTTTAAAATTATTTTAATATAATTTAAATGATTGAGAAGTGCGTTAAATTTCGGTGGTTTCTATGAAAAGTTTCTCTTTTTGTTTAGAAATTAAACTAAGGATATAAGAATTTCATCACTTGAGATTATATACAGCATTTTATATAAACAAATAAATAAGTCCAACATACAACGCACAAATATTAAACATAAAGTTAAATCCTGCAAGTAAGAATTTAAGTCTATTAAATTTAAAATAATTTAAATTTATTAAAATTAAAAAAATATTAAATTTATAATAAATATAATTATATTATTAAATTAGAATCAATTTATAATGACATATCAATAAATCATTAATAGTATTCAATTAAATTAATTAAAATTAAGTTAAATTAGATTAAAAATAAATAATAATTATTAAATTAGTTTAAATTAATTCAAATTAATTATTAATCAAATTATGATTATATTTAACAAATTATAATTAGTCTTTAATGATATATCAATAACTCATTAACAATATTAAAATAAAATTAACTTAAATTAATATATTACATAATCAATAATTGATAATTAATTAAATAAATAAATATTAAATTAAGTTAAATTATATTAAGAATATCTTCAATTTAATAATATTTTTATTAATTATTAAATCTATTTTAATTATCATTCATTATAATTAATTTTTAATTTATCAAGTTAATTGAATACTAAATTTTAAATAATTAATTTATTAAAAAATATTAATTTAAATAAATTAATATATTTTTATGAAATATATAATATCTTAATTTTTGCATAGAAAGTAAATGAATAAGTCTCTTAAAAATAGCAAAAAAAAATAATAATAATAATAAATAAATAAAAAATAACGCAACATTCATTCTTCAACTCCTTCGCATGATCCGAACTCTGAGTTTTCTCCCCCGCCGCTCTGTTGCTACCTGAAACTACTGTGGAAGAGAAGCAGGGCCATGATGGTAACCCTCGTCTTTCCTCTTTGCTTCTTCATTCGCGCGCTATAGTTTGTGTAAATCCACCTTCCACCCGAATTTACTAAATCTAAGATTTACAGGACTTATGAGATTTACTAATTTACAGGATTTAGATACTTAAATCCCGAGTAAATTCCTTATCAAACACCCTCTTAGTATGGAAAGTTGTGCAAATCTTATATATATATTGAGAAGTTAGTGTTCACACTTTATATTGAGAAGTAGAGTTCCAAGCATGAGCTTGGGTTATAGCTTGGTGAATATGTTATGATTAATTTAGTTCAAGTTTAATATTATAATAAAAATAAGAGGGATTTACATACATAGCACTCAAAACACCTTTATTTTCATATCTCACACATAATTCTCAGTATGCTGGCTACTATAGGTGGATTAAAGTGTTGAATTGTTCCATGACCTCTATTTGGGTAAGTTGTTTCACTATTTTTAGCTCTCATGTTATTATATTTGAAAGCTAGCTTTCATTTTCCTCTTCCTTTCTTGACTTTATTGCAGTCGAGAAGCAGTCTCATTGTTACAAGCAAAAGAAAAATAAATTCACATTGAAATATAGTACTTTAATGCTTGTTGTTACTGTCGCAAGTCGATTAAAGTGTTGGAACTATTCGACGACCTCTATTTTGATAATTTGTTTCACTATCTTCAGCTTACATACTGTTATATCAAAAAACTAGCTCTCATTGACTATGAAATGCTGAACTATAGTCTTCACATGGTTGCTATTATTACAGTTTTCAGAAATATTGTGATGTAATAGGATTAAACTTTTGGAACTAATTAACATCATGTATTCTAGAAATTAGGACCAACGTGTGTATATTTGCATTGTACCATGCTTTATTGTTATAATTCAACTTTAGAGTTCATCGGTAATAGTAACATTGAAAATAATGCTTCAAAAGAGTTACTTATTGGAGCACGATTTGAAAATGCTTTAAGTTTCAAACAAGCTCTTTGGACTCACTCCATTATACAAAATTTTAGTGTAAAGGTCAAAGCTAGTAATAAATCAAAAGTAATAGTAATTTGTTTGCATTGAGATTGCCCCAGGAGAGCGAGAGCAGCACTGTGTAAAGATGGATAATCATTTGAGATCAGAAAGTTAGAATCAACACATTTGTGCCCAGGTGTGAACAGAATAGGAAACAGACAAGCAACAACTTCTTGGATGGCGCAACAAATTATTGATATTATTAGAAAGAATCCTGGCATATCTCCGAGATAGATTAACAATAACTTAAAAAACATGTATGGCTTATCATTACCATATATGAAGTTATGGAGGTCAAGAGAAGAAGCTCGTGATAATATTTTTGGTTCTATTGATGATAGCTATGGTTGGGGACCTTCATTCCAAGCTGAACTTACAAAAGAAATCCTGGATCACATATTACATACTCTTGTAGTAAGCGTGATGGCTCTTTTAAGAGATTCTATGTGAGCATCAAGGTCTCTATTGATGGATTTCTTAGTGGATGTAGGTATCTTATTGGTCTTGATGTTTGTCATCTTAAGTCTAAGTACTTAGGTGTACTATTATTAATAAATTCTCTAGAAGGTAATAATGGGCTATTCACTTTAGCATTTGCAATAGCAGAAAGCGAGCCCAAGAAAACATGGAAATGGTTCTTAGAAAATTTGGCAAATACCATTGGCTTTGATGTGCAACATTTGACATTTATCTCTGATATGGAGAAAGGGTTGGCTGAAGCAATTAGAATTACTTTTGCTGATATAGAGCACAGAGTGTGTCTTCGTCACTTGTGGAAGAATATAAAGAAAAAATTTTTATGCCACAACAGCCACAAGATTGGGTCATTGGTTTGGTCGGTATCAAATGTATTCACTAGGCTTGAGTATAATGCTAAGATGAAGGAGTTTGTGATGTTAGTCCAAAAGATTATTCTTATTTGGTTAATTTGTCATATAAGTGGTCCAAATGCAATTTTATACTTGAGAAAAAAATCATTGTAACACAAAGAACATGACATAATCATTTAACTCTTAGATATGTGAGGCTAGAAGCAAACCAGCTGCTGACTTGCTCGACATGATAAGATCAAAGCTAATGAAACAACGAGCTGAGAAAAACTTCTTCAACTTGGAAAGGGGTGCTAGTGCCATATGCTAAAGAGTACATCAGGGATATAACAACTAGGGAGGAACAATTTATCATAAGGCAATCAACAACTAGTAAGGGTAAGGCTGAAGGCATCAAAGTAGATATGAAGTTAACATAGAAAATAGAGAATGTGGCTACAAAGGTTGGCAATTAAAGAGAAAAAAAAATCCCAAAATACATGCTTGTCAATTATTGAAAGTTTAGGGCCTTTTTCAGATCAATTTTATTTTGTGTTTTTATTTTTATGTTATTTTTGAAATTTATTTATTTAGCATATTTTAAAAAATTTTATTTTTAAAAATAAATCACCTTGCTTTTAGAAACACTCAAAATTATCTGGGGATTATTTTTAAAATAGGCTTAGTGTTAATCTTAATTAGGCATTTAGGCATGAAAATTTTTTTTTTATAAAAATAGGCATAGTTGTCCGTTTGACGGATGTGGCGTCATGTATCCACGTCGGTCTGGTCATCAAACGGACGATAATTTAAAAAAAACATTTTCGAGAGAGAGAGAGAGAGAGAGAGAGAGAGAGCGGAAGTGGTAGAGCCGTTTTTTTTAATTAATATAAATATTTAAAATATATAATTTAAAATATTTTTTATAAAATATTTAATAACTAAATATTTATGTATTTAGTTATTAATTTTTTTACATATATATATAATTAAATATATAATTTAAACATATTTTTAATTATATATATAAATTTATATTTATTTAATAAATTTTTTATTAATTAATATAATTATTTAAAATATATAATTTTTATTAATTTTTTGTTAATATATAATTTAAAAATATTTAAAATATATAAATAAATAATTTTAATAAATAAATAAAGAAAGAAATAAATTATATAAATATTTTATAAATATAAATAAAGTAATTATATATATATATATATATATATATATATATATATATTTATAAATTTATTTGGTTACTTATATATTTAAATTATATAAATATTTTTAAGTTATATAAATAATTTTAAAATATTAAAAATATATAAATAAATAATTAGTTATTTATAAATATATTTATTTATTTAATTAGTTATTTATTTATTTAAAATAAATAAATAAATAAATAAATTTAAATTATATAAATATTTAGTTATTTATATATTTATAAAATATTTAGTTATTTATATATTTATTTCTTTCTTTATTTATATAATTTATTTATTTCTTTATTTATTTATTAAAAATTATTTATTTATATATTTTAAATATTTTTAAATTATATATTAACAAAAATTAATAAAAATTATATATTTTAAATAATTATATTAATTAATAAAAAATTTACTAAATAAATTTGTAAATTTATATATATATAATTAAAAATATGTTTAAATTATATATTTAATTATATATATATATATATATGTAAAAAATTAATAACTAAATACATAAATATTTAGTTATTAAATATTTTATAAAAAATATTTTTAAATTATATATTTTAAATATTTTAAATATTTATATTAATTAAAAAAAATGGCTCTACCGCTCTCTCGCCTCTCTCTCTCTCTCTCTCTTCCGAAAATGACGGAAATTTTTTTTTTAAATTATGTCAATGTACGTTTGACGGAGGACTGGCGCTTGACGTGGATATACGTCGGCGCCAGTCGGACGATTATGCCTATTTTTATAAAAAAAATTTTTCATGCCTAAATGCCTAATTAAGATTAACACTAAACCTATTTTAAAAATAATCCCAATTATCTGTGGTTGCTTTAAGTATTTTTAAATGACAATCATTAATAAATATATTTTATTTTAAATCAAAATATAAATAAAATTAAAATACGAAAACAAAAAATAAAAAATATAAGTTTCCTCTCACGATATGCGTGTTTCTCTTAAATTAATTTTAGGGATTTATATACATATCACACAATTCTTATGTATTTATATATCTAATATCTAAATTTTAATTTTTACATATATAATACTCAAATCTTTAATATCATATCAAAAATATCATTATCATTCATTTTTACAAAATAAAATATATTTTTTAAAGCATAAAAAATATTAGATAAGTAAATATTTAATTTTAGATATTAGTTATGTAAATACATAAAATTTGTGTGATATATATGCAAATCTTCCATTAAATTTTCATCTCACATATGGCTTCGTTTCACTTGCAGTAATTTAATCCACTAAAAGAAAATATTTGATTTAGTGTAACAGTTACCTACACACTATTGAAGAGCCTTTCAGAAAGTTACCGTTACAGTTCATCATCATCACATTCTTCTTCTTTTTAATACAAAACTAAATGGCAGCAATGCTGTTTATAAAATACTTGTTAAAGCATCTCTCTCTCTCTCTCTCGGTTTGACTGTTAAAACATACATTAATTTAGGAGAAATTCGAGTCTAAATCTTGATTGCACTTCTAAATTGTTGCGCTTGTTGCATACATTCTGCCAACCATGCTTTTATTTTTTTTGAAAGGGTATCCACCCAACACTCCACCCAATATACATATAATCTCGCGCTTAAAACGTCACATTTATCACTCACGCATAACGGATCCCCTTGATGTTCTACGAGGCCTCCGTCCCGGAGAATCGAATCTGGCCCCAGAAGGTTAGCTCAGCATCAACCGAGCTAAGAGACGGTGGGTAAACTATGCCTTCATTGTGAGCAAGCCTTTATTTTATGTTTCATGAAAAATAACTTTATTTTGGGTTATCTTTATTTTACGTCCTTAAAGTTAAGAAAAGGCTCCTTCAAACATTTCTGCAGGAAAGAAAATAATAGATAAAATGTAAGCTAAATAGTTAGGGGCTGTTTAAGCTCACTTTTATTTTTTTATTTTTATTTTAGATTTTTATTTAATTTTGTTAATATTTTATTTTAAAATAAAACATATTTAATAATAATTATTATTTTTAAAAATACTGAAAATATCTTTTAAATATTTTTTAATAATATTATTTATTTATAAAAATAAAAATACATAAAAAATATATCAAATAAATATATTACTAAAAATAATATAAAATAAAAAACATAAAATAATATTGATCTAAAACATAAAAAATCTATCAACAATTTGACTTGCATAGCTTGCATTACCTGATACCTAACTAGCAAACATCGCACGAACACACGAATTTTTCGTATCATTAATTTTCAAGCTTGTTCGAATCATTTCAAAGAATTCAAGCTAAACAATGAACATTAAAATTTTGAACCATTTTGAGCACGAACCAAATAAAAATAGAATAATTTTCAAAAGAACTAAACTCAAATAAAAATTATATTTACTTAAACTCAACTCATTTACAACCCTAATAACACCCAAGCACTTAATTAGAGCCATTTCAAGCAATTCAAGTTAAATATAAACGCTGAAATTTCAAACTATTTTGAACCCGCGAACACTGTAATTTCAAGCCATTTCAAACATGAGCTAAATACAAATAAAATAATTTTTAAATGAGCCTAACACGAATAAAATTTCTATTTGCTCAAAGCCCAACACGTTTACACCCCTAATAGCACCCAAGCACTTAATTAGTCATTTTAAACAATTCGAACTGAATACGAACACTAAAATTTCGAGCCATTGAATATGAGCCAAACACGAACATGATAATTTTCAAACGGAATAAACACAAACAAAAATTCTACTTGCTCAAGCTCGGCTCGTTTACACCCCTAATAGCACCCAAGCACTTAATTAGAAGCTGCAATAACAAAGGGAATAATTAGGTGCCACTAAGCGGGATGAGTTACTAACAAATACAAAATTATGTACTCAATTATTCACACGCAGAAGACAATAATTCTGAACAATCAACAGCAGAAGTTTCAAAGAACTTCTTCCAGTATTTTCAATCATCTAAATGCGAGGCATGATGAACGCACATAAACCATTGCCCATCTATCTTCTCAAATACATTTGTCGCAACTTGCTTACCCCAGCTGCCACCTCTGGTCTTCACCACCTCCATGCAGGTCACATACCCAGTACTTCCTTTCACATGAATCTCAACATCCTTCAAATCAATCCCAATGGGGAACTCGTGATCGGCGCCGCAGACGATCTCCCAGCTATCCATTACTAGCTCGTAGCCAGATATCCTGCCTGCTCCTGGATGAACCACATAAACGTGATCTTCTTTGGCCCAGATCGATCGCATGGCCGCCAGATCTCCGTTCCGGAAAGCATGGTAGAATCTGGCGTTTGCTGAAAGAACTGAAGCCTTGCTGTCTTCATGGAGACTTTGGAGATTGCCTCTGAGTCTTGCTGCATGAGCATAGTCTTCGTTTTTGATCGCTTTGTCGAGTTCCTGCTGCAAGGTCTGCTCGTCGAACATTATTTCTTCGGTGCTGGGATTTCCCTCTGCCTCGCCACTTTTAACATTGGGTGATAGCCATGAATGCGAGCTTGAATTTCTGTGAAGGAGACCTGCACTGGAGCAGGAGTAAATAGCTAAGTATTTTGAGTTTAAGCATGCCAGCGTAATAAATATTAAAATTATTATAACGTAATCATAATGCAAATATATGAAAAAAAACAAAGAGAATAACTTTCTGAAATGTAGAGAATACATCTGAAATATCTTATATAATTTTAAATTTAAACACTTTGCATACAAGTGTGTGCACTAAAAGGAAAAAAAAAGCAAGCACGTTGCTTGCGCCATTGAAGAAAAACTCAAACAGAAGGTGCATAGGATAGGCATCAAGGGATTGTCGGATTGATAAGGAGGGAACAACAAACTGACAAAAGCAGGAAAGATAGGGAATTTGAGGGGATAAGGCTCCATCAATTTTATTCAACAAATTTAGCAATTATATAAATAAAAGTGGCAATACTTTGAACATGAAAAGGAAAAAGGGCGGTTCAACTAAACTAGAATCGAATTACAAAATTTGATGGTCCTACAAACAGTTCATCTTAGTGCTTTCGAATTCTTGGCAATAAAGATTTTGACAGTGAATTGAATCAATCAGGGGACCAATTCATCATTCAACCAGCTGGTTCGATCCAAATTTTTAAACCGAGCAACGAATGATTGCGACATAAGCTTCCGTTGAAGCAGCTCAACACCAAGCATTGTAGGTATAATACCTCTTTCACCACCAAAGAATCGTAAGAACAGCCCACCACAAAAATAAAATGAAAAAAGAATTATGAAAAATCAATGAACTGGTAAATAACAAAACAATGAGCCAAAAAAAAATCTAGAATACGGATTACCTTTGGGAATTTTCAAGTAATCACAATTGATGTGGAATGTTTCATATGCATCTTTGAGTAAGTGGAAGCAAGATTCGCAGTTCTCATTATACAAGAAACCGCCTAAAATGATATTCTCATAAAAGTGATAAACACAACTCTTCCCAACATCATATGTATCGCTGCTAAAGTGATAACCCGTCAAAGTGATATCCTACCTATAAACAATATCTTGCAGATTTTCTGTATTAGGATTTTCCTCCAAGTGTATTAGAATTTTCTACCTGAAGTGTATTAGGATTTTCCTCCAGTGGGCAGCAATGATATATGGATTTCAAAATTGGATTTTTGTTTAAATTCCTGAGCAATTGTCAGTGAGACATAATTATTTCTTGGTTGTTCTTTGCTTGATATAAATTATGTACGTGCAATAGAATTTCTACCCTTTGAATTAGATATCTTTGTCAACTCCCTTTATGGTGTAGGTCTATGTTGTCGAAGATTAGATAATCTGTTGGTTGTAATATTCATTTCTTTGCTATCCGTTCTATGCTTTTTTTTAACGTTTAAATTATATTTAAAAATTTGATGCACCATGTTTAATTATTAAATTGAATGCAATGTTGTGAACAGATTTGGATTCAATAATGATTTTACATACTAAATTGCTCAATTTTAGGTTTGATCAGCATGATTTTAGTAATCATGATACAACATTAATTAATTTTATTAATCATGACATAATCTAACAATTTTATTTTTATCTTAATGCCTTTACTATAAAATTATGAAGAGGCTATTTTGTTGCAAAATAAATGTAAAAATGAATTTTTTAACCAAATAGTAAATTTTTCCTGTAACCAATCACCACAATTTGCATGCTTATCTATTGTTTGTTATTTTATAATTCTAAGATCTTGCTATTGGAAGCTCTGTACCATCAGCTTTTAAATCCACTGATAACATCAACTTATATCATTTCAGATTAGGACCTCTCTCTCTCCTAAGGTCCTTGACATACAAATCTAATGAAGTTTCTCTACCACTATCTGTTGGTGTGAAAAACATTTCCACATGCTAAACAAGTCAACCAACAAACTTGCTACCATGGGCGCTTAACTTGTTCAATCTCATGAGGAAAATTGAGCATAGATTATGACATAAACAAAAGTTTCTCAAAACCAAATTGGATTTATGCCAGATAATTCTACTAAGGATGCTATACATTTTTTGAGAGGTTTGATGGAGAAGTATAGATAGAGTAAGGAGGATCTACATATTTGTTGATTTGGAAAAAGCATATGATGAAGTTCCCAAAGAAGTGCACTGGAGAATTCTAGAATAGAAAAGAAGAGAGTTAATATTACTTATATTCAAGTCACTAAGCATATTCATGTTGGAGTTGTCACTTGTGTTTAAACACAAGAGGATTGAGCAAATATTTCCTTAATTCAGTTGGATTACATCAAGGATTGGCTTTGAGCCTATATCTTTTTGGTTTAGTTATGGATATACTTACTAGACATTTACAAGAGGATGTATCTTGGTGTATGCTTTTTGTTGATGATATTCTTCTTGTTGATAAGACTAGGGAGGGAGCTCAAAAAAAAACTTTAAGTATGGAGGTCTACCATAGAGTCTAAAGAATTTCATTTGAGTAGATCCAAAACCGAATACATGGAGTCTAATTTTGTTGTAGAAGATCTAATGGTGAGTGCAATAGGTGATTAAATCATTAAAATGAGTGAACATTTTCTATATCTAGCTATTGTTCAAAGTCATGGTGATATAGATGGGGATGTTATTAATAGAATTCAGGTTGGATGGTTGAAGTGAAGGAATGCATTACACCTATTATATAATAGGAAAGTACCACTTAGACTCAAGGAAAAATTTTATAAGATGTTGGCGAGGCCTACATTGTTTTATGGTGTAGAATGTTTGCCAATAAAAGTGAAACATAAAATTAAGTGTTGCAGTGATGAGGATGTTTAGGCAGATGAGAGGCCTAACACAGACAAAATGTGAAACAAATATATACATCATAAAATTAGAGTAGCTCCAATAGATAAGATTAGAGAGAGTTGCCTTAGATGGCTTGGTCACATAAAACACTAGTTATCGGCTGACCCAATTAATAGAGCAGATGTATTAGATCCGGTCTATGTTACGAAAGGTAGAGGTAGACCTAAAAAGACTTGGTTATGAAATATAAAAAAATGATCTTTATTTGTTAGGATTAAATGAGAATATGACACTTAATAAGACACATTGGAGAAAAAAATTTCATGTAAAATTGCCAAGTAGTGGGATAAAGGCTTGTTGTCGTTGTTGACCTCATCAAGAAAATATTAACAAAAGCATTTTGTGAACTCAAACATTAAAAGAAGAGAGTTAATATTGCTTATATTCAAGTCATTAAGCATATGCATGTTGGAGCTATCACTTGTGTTCAAACACAAGGAGGATTGACCAAATATTTCCTTAATTCAGTTGGATTACATCAAGGATTGGCTTTGAGCCTATATCTTTTTGGTTTAGTTTGGATATACTTACTAGACATTTACAAGAGGATGTATCATATTGTTTGCTTTTTGTTGACGATATTCTTCTTGTTGATAAGAATAGGGAGGGAGCTCAAAAAAAAAAAACTTGAAGTATGGAGGTCTACCATAGAGTCTAAAGAATTTCATTTGAGTAGATCTAAAGCTGAATACATGGAGTGTAATTTTGTTGTAGAAGATCTAATAGTGGAGTAGTGACAATAGGTGATTAAATCATTAAAATGAGTGACATTTTTTATATCTAGCTATTGTTCAAAGTCATGGTGGTATAGATGGGGATGTTATTAATAGAATTCAAGTTGGATGGTTGACGTGATGGAATGCATTACACCTATTGTATGATAGGAAAGTACTTAGACTCAAGAAAAAATTTTATAAGATGTTGGAGAGGCCTACAATGTTTTATGGTGCAAAATGTTAGCCAATAAAAGTGAAACATAAAATTAAGAGTTGCAACGATGAGGATGTTTAGGCAGATGAGAGGCCTAACACATGAGAATATGAAACTTAATAGGACACATCAGAGAAAAAAAGATTCATGTAAAATTTCCAAGTAGTGGGATAAAGGCTTGTTGTTGTTGTTGTTGTTGTTGATCTCATTAAGAAAATATTAACAAAAGCATTTTGTGAACTCAAACAATAGAAGTTTAAAGGCTAAGTTAAGTCAGCCGTAAATGGTTATAGTTATTGTATTAAATTATTGCAAGCCTTTAACCATGTTTATACCTGTCCATATTCTCATAAGCCCTGCTTGAAACCTCATTATTATTGTATATCCCATTATAAATATTCAGCATACATTTATCTAAATTTCTACTATTTTTCAAGTATAAGTATTAGTCATAATGAGTACCATAAGATTGAACAGTCCCTCCTATAAACTTTGGTATATGCCAAGCTTATTACTTTAGCACATTCACCATGACAGCATCAATAATAAGGACACCCACACCAATTTGTATGAACATTCGATTGATTTTCTCAATAATTTGGTTATCATTTTAGCTCACTCCTGGTGATAACATCAATAATAAGTTAGATAATTTGCATATTTAAACCACTTATCCACCTAATTATCCAATCCCAACCTCAAAGCATACATTTCTATTAATCATTTCCTTAATATTCATCATACATATGAAGACCAGGACCTTCAAGGCCAACAATGCATCTCACCTTTCTCTAAATTGACAAAACTGTAAATGTCATTACAAAATTATGCTCTATTGAATCTTAAACGTTTCCCCCTTCACACAACCACTTTCAGAATCCAATCCATAGACTTTTTTATTTCAGGGTCTCATCCCATGGCTAAACTACGCTTAAACTCCAAGCCGCGTGAAAAAAATGCAAGTAAATCAAGAGAAGGTTGATCCATAGCAAGATTGATGAACAAACCTTTCAACTTTCCAGCAAAAAAAGTAACTAAAAAGTTAGGGCATCATCTAATGCCACAGCACGCCCATGTTTATCGACATCTCAACATCCGAAACATACAAATAACTAGATTGAAAGGAAAAAAGTAATAAAATAAGAAATTTCGAAAGGCATGGCAAGAAAGGGGAAAAAAGAACTCACTTTACGAAGGATTTCGAGGTTGGAGTTGACAGATAACAGGAAAATGTTAGATTTCCCTTGTGAAGAAAGAATAACGGAGGCTTTCGAGTTTGCATAACAAGAGGACACAATCTTAAAGCCATGTGCCTTCTCTAAGCTTCCGAATCGCAGCTAGGGTTTCTAAGGTGACTCAGAAGATGAATTTGTTAAATTCCCATTCCTGTCAGTCTGCAAACACCGTTCAGTGCTTTTAGCCTTCAAACGCCTAATTATAAAGAAGATTTACATAATATCACATAATTTTTATATATTTATTTATCTAATATTTAAAATTAGATATTTATTTATCTAATATTTTTATATATTTAAAAGAATATATTTTACTTTTAAAAAGTAAATGATGATGATATTTTTGATATGATATTAAAGATTAGGATATTATATATATATAAATTGAAATTTATGTGTTAAATATATAAATACATAAGAATTATGTGGTATGTATATAAATCACCCTTTTTTCTATAGTTGACATTCTATTTTCCTATATTTATAAAAATAATATCTAATTTTGATTATTTGAAATAAATAGTCCAAATTTTAAAAGACATACTAATATTATAAAGTTATCTTTTTTAATGATTAATTACATCACATCTAAATATACTGATTTTTTAGTTCAATTTTCATGATTAATAAAAATTTGCAATATCTCAATTTTCATGTTTACTTAAATAGCATTATATTTTTATTATTAAATCAAAAATAGCATCATTATTATATTTTAAAATGAAATGTATAATTTAAACATATAAAAAAAAATACTATTTTTATAAATATCAAAATTTAGGAATTGGATATGTAAATGGATGAGAATTGCATGCCATTTATGTACATTTTCTAAAAATTTTATAAATAAGAGAAACTATAATAATTTGCACATAAATTTTAATTTCATTTTAATGGGGTGATCTTGAGATTTGAAAAGAAGATATAAGGGGGATTTACATACATACCACACAATTCTTATGTATTTATATATCAAGCACCCAAACTTTAATTTTTACATATATAATACCACAATATTCAATATCACATCAAAAATATCATATTCACTTACTTTTAAAAAGTTAAATGCATCTTTTTAAGCATAGGAAAGTATTAGATAGGTAAATATCTAACTTTAGATGTTAGATATATAAATATATAAGAATTGTGTGGTATGTCTTGTAAATCTTCCTATATAGAAATATAAGAATAAAATGGTCAAGGGCATATATAATTTCCTAGAATTTTGAGTTCACTTAGGGGTTGCTTGTTTGAAGGTAAATTAAAGTAAATGCAAAATTTCAGATTTTTTTATGATTGACGAGATGCAAAGTAAAATTTCAAAGTATTGTAATGCATTTGAAATTCATTAGAAGGTTAAATTTTGGTGTATTTGAAATTTTCTTAAATTTTGGTAAATTCCAAATACACTAGCCAATATAGAATAGTACCGATACAATAGCCAAAACCTTCAAAATATTTTACATTACATTTATTTTACCAAGCAAAAAAAATAAACTCATGTATTTGTAGAATTTTCAACCAAACAACCTAAAGTAATTCAAATATATTATATTCATTTTACACTATATATTTGTTTATACTGCATTTCTTATTTAGGCAACCAAACAGCCCATATTCTTTTATTATTTTTTTAATGGATATTTTAATTGAGTGATGAGATTATTATAATTTTCAATTTGTTTAAATAGTTTGACATTCCTTATCTTTTATGTGGTATTATTTGAAGAATTATTTTATAATTTTAATTTCCAATTTATAGAGAAAAAAACCCCTCTATGTGGCCATTAATTTCCAATTGAATCATCAATGATTCACCTTTTGAAATGCCAATGATTAAAATTTATGATGCAAACAAATGATACTTATTTTTTGATAGTTCTCTTGTACCCTTAATTCTTTTTACAATATATTTCAAAACTTAAAAATATGATATGATTTTACTTATTATATATTAGAATATCCATAATAAAAAGAAAGTTTATGCATATAGATAAGTTCATAGCCATACATAGAAGATACTTTTTCATAAAAAATCTGAGAAATGTGAAAAACATCGAATATAACTCATCTAAAATAATTTCATTAGGGCGAATCATACATAATATAAGAGCATCTTCCCCAAACTAAAAGACTTTACTATAATAAAATATACATGAATAATATAAGATGTTTTATGTAGCATTATTAGAAGTAATTTTGAGATGTCGTAGTTATCATCAGATAATTTGTGTTGGACAATATCTGATAGAAGACATCAAGAGTCATAGGATTGAGGGTATTTTTTATTCATTCTCCTAATTAAACTTTTGAGTGAGTAGTTAAAGTCTAGGTGGGCTTTGACCTACAAATTATTAGTATCACTAGATTTATTTCATTACAATGTTTTAAAGGATTCATGTCATGATTATTTCGACAAGTTTTATGTTGGTCGTCATATCGCAACCCCTCGTCATATTGAACTTGGGACCGCAAAGGCGTTAAACTAATCCCACTCAGTGGGACTAAGGCTTGTTGTTGTTGTTATTGTTGTACTAGATTTATTTCATCAAATTATGTTGTCTTGATATTTTATTTAATGAAAATAGAGTGTAAATGACCTTAGAGTTAATTCTAAATATCTTGCACCGAATACAATAGTTCTTCTAATATTTAAACTTTATGCCAAAATTCTTACTTAATTTGGCAAATTTTCTAATACAAATAGAAGAAGGATATTGCAATTCATGTGATAGAGGATAATTGGTTAGGTCATTATTATAACAAAATGAGATATTTAGCAACTTAAAAGTAACAAACATATGTAGTTAACGAATGTCATATGTTAGTTGTTAATAGACATTAGGTCATGAATGCTAATAATTCGATAGTGCTTTTTATTTTTTAAATCTTTTAGAAAAAGAGTATGCTTTGAAAAATTCAAATTTTAATAAATAAATAAATATTTTAAATCTCTCTATCTCCCTTTCCAGCAAGTCCTATAAGCCCATTGTGTGGTCTGACATAGGTCCCTTTTTTTAGTCTCTAAACATCATTTTTTTATCAAAAATAATGCTAAATATTATTCATAATTAAGAGGTATTATTGTGAATGATGATTATTCTTACTTTGAGGCTACAAAATTTTTCTCTGAAAAGGAGATTGAATATTCTAGTTGCATGAATTTGAATCAAGATGTTGAGATATTTTCTCTATTTATATGCTTTGATTTTTATAGAAATGAAATCAAACGAACCCAAACTTGAGAACTAGTAAAAAGTATATGAAGACTGATATAACATTGCACCCTCTTTATGATGGTGTGGAGATAATGATGAAAGGAAGATCCTCCATAAAAGTGGATGTTTTCATTAATATATGGCTTTTTATCTTTTTTATTAATTTTTATGATATTTGTTCTTCTTTAACTTTTCCTTTCATACTAGCCAAATTATTTTTATTGTAGATTCTTTGGCATGTAAGAAATTTCCTACAAAATATTTAATGTGAAACTCTATTCTTTATTTTCAATATTTTTTAGATTTTTATATTAAAATAATGTCATTAGATTTAATAAATTTCTATGATTAAACCAATAGTCAAATAAAACAGTTTGAAGTGTGTTTAGTGGCATGAATGAGTTGAGCTTGAGCTAGTAGGTTGTTTGTTCATCATGTTCAACTCATTAGAATTTGAAGTGAATACTAGCTAATTTTGATTATTGAATATAAATAAATAATGAGTTAAAAATAATCCTACAAATATGCTAATTAATAAATAAATCTTATGTGTGTGTATCTCTCTCTCTCTCTCTCTCTCTCTCTCTTTACACACACACACACACACACACACAAGTTCATTCTTGTTTGGCTCATTTACTTTGCAAATAAATAGAACTCAAGTTTCTTAAAAATCTAAACATGCAAGTTCTAATTGTCATATTTATCCCCCTCTACACACATAAGCACACATTACAACTCTATAATATTTTTAAATGAGATTATTATTTGATGTTTTTTTAATTATGAGTTTATTTCATTGATTATTGGCTTTAAAATTTATTGTGACGTACAAGTTCATAAAAATCGCCCAAAATTTTTAGACGTCCTCTTGATGTGTACAAGTTCATAGAAATCGCCCAAATTTTTTAGATGCCCTCTTGATGTGCAAATTATTCTAAATATTTTAACAATTATATTCAAGTACTTTTTTTAGGAAATTTTAAAGTGACTATTTGTCAACAAAGTAATACCCAAAATTAAAAGAAAATGGTTAAGTATCTCTTAAAAATTATGCCCTTTTTATATATTTTAAAAATGATTAAATATATTTTTATTACATTCTACAATTCAAATCAATCATTTTGATATATGAAAATATATATAAATATTAAACATAAAAGTACTTAATAAAAATAATAAACTTATTAATAGAATATTCTAAGAATATTTTCTCTTAGTCTTCTTCAATACTCTCTTATCTCTTATTTAGTTGGGGTGGAGGTCGGCCAAGAGAAAATATGGAGAGAAAAAAAAGAAGAGAGAGAAGAGAAGAAGAACAAGAAGAAGGAGAAGGGAAGGAGGGAGAAGAGAAGAAGAAGAATAGAAGGGAAGGAGAAAGAGAAGGTGAAGGGGAAAGAGAGACACACAAAGAGAGAGAGAGAGAGAGAGAGAGAGAGAGAGAAAAAAAAGAGAGATGAACAGAGAGAATAGAAATAGATACAAAAATTTATCCTCATCCAAATGAATATTTTTAAATTCCTTTACTCATCCCCAAGCCATTGAGAACATAAGAAATAGAGGGAGGGAAAGGAAGAGAAGAAAGAAATTAGAGAGGAAGCTTGGGTTTGGTGGTCATAGGACTGTTTTGACTAGGCAGGCTAATTGAGAAAATTGATTTGCTCGAGCTAGACTATATTATCCTACTTTTGTTTTTAGGAATTTTCTTCTTGTGGAATTTCTTATTTTAAAATTTTAGAAATTAAGATAGCTCAATATTTCGAAAACTTCATTAATATATTAATATTTTAATTATTTTGCACATATTAACATGATCAAATTTAATTTTAACATAATATTTTTATTTTAAAGGCATATGACCTAATTGAAATTATATAAATTTATCCTAAAATTTGACAAATTTCATCCCAATATACTTACATAGCATAAATGATATATAAATCTATTGAAATTTATATTCTACAATTTATATATGTAAATTGAGCATATTGATTTATTCTATGGGCCTCACTATTTTTTATTTATATATAATTTATGTATGCTAAAATTGATATGATGAGATGAATTGAGCCTTATATGATATGGTAAACATATTATGTCTATGTCTATATATATATATATATATATATATATATATATATATATATATATATATATATATATATATATATATATATATATATATTAAAAAATATGTGTATGTAATGAAGGCTAGCTACTATGATTGAGATTAGTGGAAATAATATGTCATTGTATAGGTGGGCTGTTGAGCTCTACTTTGAATATGAAGTTGTGGTGTAAGCCCAATACATGATGAGAGATACAAGTGAGGTATGACATGTATGAGTGCCAATGAGCTAGGAGTAAGGGTGTCAATTCAGGTCAATACCTCGGATTCAAGTCTGACTGAAATTGATTCGAACCTGACCCATTTATTAAATGGGTCAAAAGTCTCAACTCAAATATGACCCAAACGATCTATTTATACATGCATTCTATATCAAAATCAAATCAAATTTGAGTTTGTGATAAAAAATCGGGTCAGCTTTAGATTCATTGGTCAAAATAGAGTTAAATTCAACTTGACAGATCAAATTCAGGTCAAATTTGGGTTAAATTTCTTGAACATAAACTTGACCTAAAAATTAATCAGGTCAACTTGAACTCAGATTTTTTGAGTCAAGTTCGTAACATGTTATCATGTTGTGTCAATTTTTAACGCCTCTAATTAGGAGTGATGGCTCTGGTATATTATGTTACTTGACATTTTATATATGAGATTATATTTGATTTATTATCACTCATGCAGAAAAATATGATAATATATGATATGATTAACTATTGCACCTAACTTGCACCTAACATTATTTATATTTTTTAGATTATACCTAATCATACATAGTGACATAGAGATTTACTTATTTAGTACATATAAAATGTTCATATTGTAATCATACATATTATTTTATTTTTGTGTATTGGCTACAGTTATAAATTTTATATAACCTATTGAGTTGTTTCCTCACTACTACATTTACATATTTTTAGAGAAGGGTAAAGAAATAGTGGAGTGAAATCATGATCATTGAAAATAAATGTATATTTTATCATAGATATATCCTTTTTAAATCATGGAGTATATATATTTTATTAAAGATTTTGGAAACACTATTATTATTATATAAGAATGTACTTGATGTAAATGGTTTTGATGTATATGTGTAAATACAATGATAACTTATGCTCTTTTGTATTATTATTAATGATTTAATGGCTCTATCTTATGTGTTGAAATGATATATGAAATTCTTTCTAAATAGATCTTGAGAAAACTCTTATTACATACTTGATTTGGTATGACCTATTATAGCATATAGGTTATATTAGGTGCGTTATAACAAAAATGTTGGTATTAGAGTAATGATTTTAAAGGAGTTGATCAAGCATAAGATTGATTATAAGATGAGCAGAAATTGGATATTTTTAAGACTTATATTTTTCTCTTATTCATGCATACATGTTGAGTTATAGCATGTGATTATTAATGTTTGAGAGTGTAGTGATTGAGATCTTATGGATTTCTAAAAACAGGAGATGACTACTACACTTTAGATAACTACAAATATAACATATGGGTTTTCTTTATAATGTAACAAAGAATTTTGTAGCTTTTCCATGTACTTATTACTTATGCATTAACTCTCTATTGATAAAAGACTCTTATTTTGTTTGATTTTAGTTGAACATACTTTTTTGTTTTCATATGTTCATATATTACCATAGCATTATAGTTTGCATCTTTGATTGTCTTATGTTGAACTATTAGAAGTGAGAGTGTACTTTCCCTTGGGATGAGAAAGTTTCTCTTATGTGTTTACTCTATGTACTAAATGACCATTAGACTTTTGATAATTACAAATATTATTTGATTAAGGTTTATATTTTATTTAAGTTGATACCTATGTCAGTTATTTTATCAGGAACTTAGTTGAAAGAAATTATTGATATTAAATGTGCAATTGACTTAAATTTAAAAAATGATGGTTAAATAAACTCTAATGTAGCACTACTATATATACATATGGAACCGCATTGCATTCCCCAAAAATCATCAATAAATAAGAGAGATATTCAAAGATTGCATGCTTTCAAGACCACTCCACTTTTATGATTTATCATGGTCAATTTTTTTATTTGTTGAAGTTTACAATTTATATTATGTTTCCTTTTCTTTTTTTTTTTGTCAATTTATGCTTGTAAGGCTTTCTTAACATACTAGATCAATTATAGGTTTATAATAGATTAAATTAGGTCAAGCATGTGATAATGATTTACCAAAGTTTTATTTAAAAGAATTTCTTATCTTATCTTATTCACATAATATATAGCTACTAAATTATCAATAATATAATAATAGAGTTGATATGACACTAAAAATTTTACTAGTCGAAGCACGAATCTTGATGTCAAAAATAATCTGATCCTAAGTCGAAACTAGTCTAGATAAAGTACTTAAAATATCATTGAAAACTTTGAGATATCAGTTAAATCCTTAAATAGTTTCTAAATATGAAGTGTTTATGATCAAATCGAGCATCTTGATGAGCCGAATCTAACAAACCCAAGATCTTTTGATTCTGACTTTATTTGAGCGTTCAAATATTTAAAATACATGAGATGATCAAGAGAATCATTTTGAGTCATTCGATGGAGTGGTTTAGATTTTGCATGTATTTACAGAAACGCTCACCTTCTAATCTATAAATAACCCATCATTCTTCACATGAGGAGCCCAAGCTAAAGAGAAGAGAGAGCTCTAAAGCTTGAAAATCCTCCAAGCATAATCGCCACCACTGATATTGCCACCACCGCCATCACGCCAACCACCACTGCCGCCGCCGTGCCACCGCACCGGCTGATCCTCGTTCGCCAACCACCGCTCATCCGCCACAACCACCGCTGTGGTCATCCCCGATTCACTGCTCACCGGCGCCGCTACAACCACTGCCACCTTTCACACCACCTTCGATCGTGCCGATCATCAACCATCGCCACCGGGCCATCACCATCGACATCACCGGCCACCGCCATCGACCATCGCTGCCGGTTGCCGCTGCCACCATCGCTTCATCCGCTGGTCATCACCATCGCCATTATCGGCCGCCGCTGTCACCATCATCAACTATCACCAACAACTATTACAACCTAACCACGGCTGCATAGTTGTTGTTGCCTAATTATATGATTCCCATTATCAGCCCTTCTCATACATAATTTTGTAATCTTGTTATCGAGAAAACTTTGTACTCCGAAATAGATACATAGTGGAAGATTTTTACTAGGCTAGGCCCTGTGATTTTTTCCCATATTCAGGGGTTTTTCCATGTAAAAATTATGGAGTTTTCTTGTTCATTCTTCAAACATCTGTATGTATGCTGGATTCCACACTAAAGCTAAGGCGTAAACTTTTATTCTACGGCAACTGATTTTCTAGCACACAATAGTTTGACATCTTCTATAGGAAGAAAACCCCATAATCACAATATCTGTGAACACTTGCATTATGACCAATAGGCACAATACTCTCAATAACGGAGCCTCCCACTCCAACTCCCTTCACTCTCGAAGCCAATCCTTGAACCAAGGATGCCAAGTTTCTGCCTCACTTTCCCCTGATAGGCATGACTTTATCGATGAAGGTGCAATAGGAATCTCTCTTGAAGATCGTGTGCGCCGAATGAAAGAGTCTCAAAATTTGATAATGAATTTTTTTAGAAACACATTACTATAAAACATCTCCCCAAGATCAATCAGCTAGAAAGGTCAAAATGCTAATCTGGTCTTCTCTCCATCAGTCAAGTTCCTCGCTTCCATACCATGATGCAACCTCGACACTAGTTCTACTCATCCATCACTTGCAACAACCGACTAATCCACTAATTATTGCTGGTAGCTTGACATTCTCATCTTATTGACTCCACCTATCATGTTATACGTGCAGAATTATAACACTTAGTGTGAGAAGAATTTTACTTTAAAGGCGAAAATCATCTTCCCTCTCACTGCGGCTATCAAGAGTCTTCACCTTTGACTAAAGCTATTCTTTAGCATCTTATTCTTATAGGGTTCAAGTTTCCGAGCATCGACTCTTATAATGGAGCAACTGACCCATATGAACACATCAACCACTACATGCATATCCAACGAGCTCCTGACACACTGCTTTGTCAGATCTTTCCAGTCACCCTCAAGGGTCAGGCTCGCATTTGGTTCTACTCCCTTCCAAGGGGATTCATCCATACCTTTGACGAACTTGCCAAGATTTTTGTAGAATAGTTCATTGCAAACTAGAGGATCATTAAAGATTCCTCTCATCTCTCAAGCATTCATCAAAATGAGGGTGAATCACTTAAGAAGTACTTCTAGAGGTTCTCCTTAGAAGCTCGCCAAATATTTGGAGTAGACCCTGAACTATTACAAGGAGTTTTCCTTGAAGGGCTCCATCTAGGGCCTTTCTACTCGTCATTAATGCGAGATACGATCCGCTCATATGCCAACTTGGTTCATCGTGTGGAAGCACAAATTTCTGCCGATGAGGCTATTAATGCCCATCATAAATAATTTGAACAATCCATAGGAAAATATAAGAGTGCCCCAGGGAATACAGACCCACAATCTCATCAAAAGAAGCAACAAGGCATTCATGATCTCCCTCTACGACCTTCACATCAATGACATGAATCACGTCCAGAAAAGGAATACACACCACTGAACACATCTCAAGTTAACGTCCTAATGACATTCGAGATGAAGAGACTATCAAGTGGCCACATCCATCAAAACCAAATTCGTGAAATCGGAGCAATATTGTCACTTCCATCAAGTCTGGACATACTAGAGTGTAAAACAACTCAAAGAAGAAATCGAGAGGCTCATTCAATAAGAATATCTACATCGATTTGTGATGAATCAATCGACTCAAACAAACATAACGCTAACTGGGGGGCAACTAGAACAATCATCATAGAAATAATAAAATAGTCGCTAGATAGTTAGAGAAATTGAAACAATCGTAGGAGGACCACTGCTATCAAATTAAGTCTTCATTGCCACCTCTGAAGAATGAGAGTTAAAGAAATCTCGTATTGATCATTCCATGACTTTTAATGACTCAGACTTAGAAGGAGTCCAAGTTCTCTATCAAGATCCGCTTGTCATCAGCACAGGGATCGGTGACCCATGCTATAATGTTAAGAGAATTTTGATTGATAACAGGAGTTCTGTTGATGTCATATTTTACTCCACATTTTGTAGCATGAGCTTGGTTAGGAAAAAGTTTCAACCCGATGCAGGACCTTATATGGGTTTGATAATCACCCTGTCAGAGTAGAGGGGACAATCACCCTTCTTGTTGTCCTCAAAGAATTTTCTCGATAAGTGAGTCATTCAATTCAATTCATGGTGGTCAAGTCAGATTCATCATATAACACTATCTTCGGAAGGCCCCTCCAATCAATTTTTGGTACCATAACTTGATTATCTTGAGATAAATTTCCAACCCATTGGGTTGGAGTGGTCTGTGAAATTAATAACAAATATAATCATGTTACCACGAAAAGCTCAACCACGCCTCTTCTGTGACCTTCAAAAAATTTTAATTTTGAGATGAAGAAGTACCTAGAAGCCGTAGAAGACTTGCTTTTATTTCAGATGAACAACCTCTATAAACAGTGCAAGTTGGATCTCTGTTCTCAGGTGAACAGAGGGAAAAATGCATAGACTTCTTGTGCAAAAATCAAGAAATCTTTGCTTGGAGTCTGACAGATATGTCGTGGGTCAACCCCAATGTGATCATGCACTCTCTCAAGATTAATCCAACATTCAAACCAATCATCCAAAAGAAGCGAGTTTTGCACGATCACCTCCTGCTATTGAACAAGAAGTTAACAAGCTCTTAAGCATAATTTATAATGAGAAGTACATTACCCTACATGGCAAAAATGTCATGATTAAGAAAGTAAATGGAACTTGGAGAATGTGTACTGATTACACTGATCTCAACAAAGCTTGCCCAAAAGATAGTTTTCCTCTCCCTCGAATTGATCAATTGGTCGATGCTACGTCTGGGCATCAAATACTTAGTTTTTTGGATGCTTACTCAGGTTACAAAAAATAAAAATGGACCCAACAGATAAATAAGCCACATTATTTCAAACATATAAAGATTTATATTATTACAAAGTTATGCCGTTCGGGTTAAAAAATTCTGGTGCTACTTATCAATGCCTTATGAATAAGATTTTTAAAGACCTCTTAAGCCGCATAATGGTGATATATGTGGATGACATGTTAGTAAAAAGCTTGGAAGAATCACAACATATTTCTAACTTAGAAATATGCTTTAACCTTCTTCGACGTTATAACATGTGACTTAACCCGACCAAGTATGCTTTTGGGGTTACGTTAGAAAAATTTCTTGGGTTCATGGTCACCAACCGCAGGATTGAATCTAATCTTGAGACAATCAAAGCCCTCAGAGTTATGGCTCCTCCGAAGAATATCAAAGAAGTTCAACGTTTGAATGGATGGATTGCTGCCTTATCCCGCTTCTTAGCCCGTTCTGGGAATAAATACTTATCATTCTTTAAAATACTTAAGGGAGCTAAAAATAATAATTTTCAATGGACTGATGAATGTCAGATTGTTTTTAAGCAACTAAGAGAATATTTAACATCTCCACCCTTACTATCCAAGCCTATCCAAGGAGAGATGTTATACTTATATCTCATAGTCTCTTCCCACGTGATAAGCTTAGTTTTAGTGCGAGAAGAAAATGAGATACAATGACCAATTTACTATGTTAGCAAAATTCTCTCTGATATAGAAAGTCGTTATCCACTGGCAGATAATATGGCTTTGGCTTTAGTTTTCTCAGCTCAAAAATTGCATCCATACTTCCAAGCTCACACATAGGCATTTACACTCATTTACCATTGAAGGTCATTCTACAGAAACAAGAGGCATCTGGGAGGTTAATCAAATGATCCATAGAATTGAGAGAGTTCAATATCCATTTTCTACTCAGGCCAGACATAAAGTCTAAAGTACTCGTAGACTTTATAGTGGAATGCACTACCCTTACTCCAAATGAGCTATCTATTACACTTCTTTCATCTCCTCAATGGACCCTCTATGTTGATGGAGCTTCAGAAAATACTGGTGCCAGAGTAGGAATCTTACTTATTTCCCCCCAATAGGATACCTTAGAGTATGAATTTCGCCTAAATTCCCTATAACTAATAATATGGCTGAATATGAGGCTCTCATCCCGAGAGTTGAAACTTGTCATCAATTATGAAGCTCAAAACTTGATGATCCATACCAACTCTCAACTTATGGCCTCAAAGGTTAAGGAAAACTTTAATACTCATAATCCCCATCTCGCACAATACCTTAGCTTGGTGAAGTCACTTCTTGCCCATATCAAGACACATCAAATTATTCACATACTGCGAGAAAAGAACACTCAAGTTGACACTCTCACTAAGCTCGCTACCTCTGCTACTGGAGATCTATTTATGAGAAGGTACGTTGAGAAAATATATTTTCTTAGTATCCAAGGGTCATGGGTAATACAAGCAATTTATGAGACAAAGGAACCTTCGTGGATGGACCTCATCCTGTCTTTTCCACAAGAAGGAACCCTTCCTGAAGACCCAACTGCTGCAAATCTCAGAAGGCAAGCTACAAACTTTATTATTATAGAAGGTGAACTATACAAACGAGCTTTTTCTAGGTCATACCTTAAATGCCTCTCACCATCAGAGGCCGATCATGGATTAAGAGAGGTTCACTCGGGGATATATGGAGAACACCTAGGAGGAAAGACGCAAGCCCTTAAAATTATAAGATAAGGGTTTTATTGGCCTACGATGAAGCAAGACACCTTGGAGTTCACAAAAAAAATATGCGAGTTATTAGTTGCACTTTAACCTCTCTCATATACTGCATACAGAGCTCCCATCCCTTCAAAGCCCGTGGCCTTTTGCTCAATAGGAAATTGATATCATGAGACCTTTTCTGGTAGCATCAGGGCAACGAAAGTTTATCATTTTAACTGTTGACTACTTCACTAAATGGGTGGAAGCTAAACCACTTGCTAAAATCACAGAGTCAAATGCTAAATGATTTATTTGGAAAAAATATGGTATGTCGATTTGGCCTTCCTGCAAAGGTCATCACCCAAAATGGAACCCAATTACTAGAAAAGTCTTTACGTCTTTTTATAAAGATCTTCACATTCAGCTGCTGCATATGGCTGTGGCCCATCCTCAAATTAATGGATAGACTAAAGCTACCAATAGGACTATACTCAAAGGATTAAAAATGCATCTTGAGAAAGCTGGGGGGCAATGGGTTGAGGAGCTCTCTAATGTTCTTTGGGTTACCGCACTACATCGTGAATTTCGACTGATGAGACACCATATAATTTGTCTTTCGGCACAGAATTATACCAGTAGATATCGAGATTCTAAGTCCAAGAGTTCAATCATTCGATCATGATTGTAATGAAGAAAACTCGATAGAACTTGGACCTACTCCCCGAAACTCGTGACATGACCCTACTTCGGACTGCTTCCTACCACCAAAGGGTAGCTCGTCACTTCAACATAAGAGTGAAACCCCGTCCATCTCGGTGGTTTTGGTCCCGAAATCTGCTACGGCAAAGGCCCTCAACACAATAAACTCTCACCTCTTTGGGATGACCTTTGTGTGGTTATAGCTATGGTCAAGGCAGGACATTTAAGCTCAAGAATTTGGAGGGAAAAATCTTACTTCGAACTTGGAACACTGAGAATCTCTGAAAATATTATCAGTAATTCCTACTACATAATTATTGCAATATTTATTTTATCTCATTTGTCATTTCCTCTTCAAACTCATATCTTTGTTAAAATTATCTTATGATTGTATCACTGACCTTATCATCGTAATGAGTTTATGGCATTTTCGTTCAAGCTTGTTACATATAAACAATCTCCTTCATTTAATCCTCCAACTTGAGAAATGCACAACTCACGCAGGTCTCTGGGGGCATGATCAATCCCAAAGGAGACTTGATCGACCTCTTCCACAGTAAGAAGTCAAGTAACACTTTGCCTAATGCCTGATAGGTCAAAAGTCCTTGGTGGACATTCCGCACCTCTTCCATACGGTAAGAAGTCAAGTAACACTTTGAATACCTAGGATAGTCAAAGGTGGACATTCCACCTCCTCTTCCATGTGTAAGACATTAAATAATATTTGACTAATACCAGGATAGGCCAAAAAAGTCCTTGGTGGACATCCCACGACCTCATCCGTACATGTTAGCATCATCGAATAATATTCGATCAATCACCTCGGATAGGTCAAAATAAAAAACAAGAGCAAATCACCCAAAATTTTTTAATGTTATTGACAACACTAACATGATGATATAAGAAAGAATCAAAATTCTAGATACAAAAATAATAATAAATAAATAATAATACATAGATAAAAGGAAAAGAAATGCATCATCAAGTGATACTACATGATATCAACATCCTCCTCACCACTGGAAGATGCTCCCTTAAACTCACTCTCAACCCCTTCATCTCCTGAATCTGGCGAAGGATTTTAAGACACTTGGCTGGGAGACAAATTCTCAATACTAGCTCCAATTTTGTGATGTACTAAGCGGACGGATGAAGCCTTCTTCCAAATATTGACGCTCCAAGTCCTTCACTTCAACATCAAGAATATGATTATGAGCTTCCTAGACATGGTCCTCGATAGTATCATGATAAGCTAGGGAGTTTTTAAAGTCTTCCATTGCCTTCAAGGAGATTTCATTTGCTTCTACTTCTAACATTATAAGCTCCTTCTCAAAAAGACGATCCTGTAATGCTTTCTTCTCCAGTTTAAAAGCTTTCTTCTCCACTGTAAGTGCCTTGAGTCTTTTCTCTTTCTGGCGAGTTTTTGCCCTCACCTCAATTAGCTCATCACGAGTACGCTCCACCTCCTAACTCTAGAGATAAAGAGAAGTTGACATGTTCTAGCTGGCCTACATCTTATGGATCCTCCATAGTCGCACTTTTGGCCTTAGAATCATCTTTCAGATACTATTTTACAGATATTTTACCTTTACAAATTCAGTATTCCATTCATCTAGAGTGACACCTAAATGAGCCATCAGCTCTAATGCTTGAGCTACCTACAATCAAAAAATCACAAATATTATATGAAGAAAAAAAGGAAAAAAAGAAAAGAAAGATAAGGAGAAGATAACATACTAATTCATCTGCTCGTTTACGTCCAGTGCATACGTGCTTTAACATCTCTTCAGGAATATACAGCTTCGAGAAATGAATCCCTCTATTATGAGTTGAGATAGCTAAACTCTTAGAGGCCAACTAGGGACAAACATCTTCTTCGCAAATATTTGACGTAGTTACTTCGACACATAACTTTTTTTCTTTAAAGAAGAAACATTGCTATCACCGTGATTTCATAACGGGCTTCTTGAAAGAATCCTATGAATATGAAGAGACCTTTCATCACCTTTATGGAAACGCCAATCTTGAACATTCTATCTTCAATTATATACTTGTCAATGTGACGTAACTCATGATGCAAGCTTCTTGCATCAGGAATATTAAGAGTCGTTAAGATTTCATTCTTTTTAATCAGTTATGGATCAGGAAGGTCATTCAATCTTCCCCATCTCTCAGGATGGCCCCACTCATTTTTCACAAAAAAAGAATCCATTAGACCAATTTCTAGATAGATCCCGTGCTGAAAATTCTATCCAATTCTTTATAGCCCGATAAGAAACACGTCCCTAAGCATCAGATGTGAATCTACATATTCGACACAAGTATTTGATGTTTAAAGTAACACCACGCTCTCTAAAGATGACAATCAAACCAACGATGATCACTAAAGCTCAGAATGAAAATTATGACAAAGTTGCACCTCATATTTTAAAGATCTCAATCAATTCAGAAGCCAAAGGGAATCACAGTCTCGAATAAAGAATCATCTCAGAAATAGTAAAGTATCCTACATATGTGAACGTGCTCGATCAGACTTTTTGGCAACAATAGCCACCAACTCATTAAGGAAATGAAATTTCTTGTGGAGCACCATTAAACTATCAGCTATGATAGTGGATGATATATCGTCTGTAGCTGTCACGCTATTGGTTTTTCTTCCGGCTATCATCCTGTGAAAATATATAATAAATAAAAAAGAGAGAAAAAGACAAAAGTTTGAGAATTGTGAAGCAACTCACTCACCCCAATATTTGGGCATATCCTTTCCTAACTTTGTCGCTCACAGATAGCTTTAGATAAAATTTTTCTCCTACGATTTGCTGAAAAATATACGCAGACATATGAGATCAAAAAAGAAAAAAAGCTATTTCTCTTTAATGATACTATGAAATTACCTGCCAAACTTTTTGAGTTTTTCGAGGGATAGTTCCTAATTGACGTTTCCCTGCCATCTTGGCAGTTGTCAACTGTTGAACCATTCATTGGAGTTTCAAGAAATTCAATTTCCTATAAGAAGAAGTAGAAAGTATGATATTTATCGCCTCTAAATCCGGTCTGTCTGGTGAGGACAGTTGACACCTCTCGAGAGAGATAACTTGAGCCTCGTCGTATAAACTACGGGCCTTGATCGCCTCCAAACCCGATTGGTCCAACGAGAACAATTGACGCCTCTTTTGAGGGAAAACTAGAGCCTTGCCTTATGAACTACAGGCCTTGATTGCCTCCAAACCCGGTCAGTCTGACGAGAAAAGTTGGCACCTCTTTCAAGGGAAAATTGAAGTCTTGCCATACGAACTACGGGCCTTGATCACCTCCAAAGCCGGTCAATCTAATGAAGACAGTTGATGCCTATTTCAAGGGAAAATCGGAGCTTCACCATATGAACCACAAGACTTGATCGCCTCTAAACCCAGTTGGTCTGACGAGGACAGTTGATGCCTCTTTTGAGGAAAAAATGGAGCCTCACCGTATGAACTACAGGCTTTGATAGCCTCCAAACCTACTGCCGAGGGATATGGACGCCTCTCAAGGAAAATTGGCCTCCATATGAGCTACGAGTTTTGATCAGTAAAAAATGGAAAAAATAAAAAAAATGAAAAGAAACGGAAAAAAATTGAAAAAAAGAAAATGCTCATTATGCGGTCACATGAGCGCGCAGGGCGCACGCCATGGCTCTAACTAGCTCGAAAGCTTCTGAGGGCCGTAACCTTATGCCTGAAAGCACCCATGCATCCGACTATGCACCCGCTTCCATGATCATAATCTTATGCACCCGTGAAGATCTATCCTCTCAAATTATATGGTTAATAAACCCGTAAATTTCATTGAAGAATTTGTTCTTTTCAATTATTTGGTGTATATTTTTGGATGATAGAGATAATGTCATCCAAAAATAGGGGGTAACTAATATGACACTAAAAATTCCACTAGTCAAAGCATGAATCTTGATGTCAAAAACAATCTGATCTTACGTCTAAACTAGTCCAGATCAAGCACTTAAAATATCATTGAAAACTTTGAGATATCAGTTAAATCCCTAAATAGTTTCTAAATATGGAGCGTTTATGATCAAATTGAGCGTCTTGATGAGTCGGATCTAATAAGCCCGAGATCTCTTGATTCTAACTTTATTTGAGCAATCAAATATTTAAAATACATCAGATGCTCAAGGGAATCATTTTGAGCCATCCGATAGAGTGGTTTGGATTTTGCATATATTTAGAAAAATGTCCTCCCTCTAATCTATAAATAATCCCTCATTCTTCATGTGAGGGGAGTCCAAGCTAAAGAGAAGAGAGAGCTCTAAAAAAATCTCCAAAGCATAATCGTGTTACCACTGAGGCCGACCACCGCCGCCGGCCGCCACCGATCCATCATCACAACCGCCATCACATCATCACCACCGGTCACCGCCCCATCACCATATCGTGGCCATTATCACATCAACCACTATCGCCATCATTCCTACAACCATCGTGGCCGGTCATCGTTGGTCACTATCGTTTGCCGCTGCCGCCACCACCAGACCGCCTATCACCCATCACCATCGCATCGCTATCAACCACCATCGCCGGCCACCACTTCCGTCACCATCGTTTCCACCGCGACATCGACCATCTCCGGGCATCACCATCGCCGTCCACCTTGGCCACATCACCGTTCATCATCAATTGTCACCAACAAATGTTACAACCTAACCACATCTGCATATCTATTGTTGCTTGATTATGAGATTCCCATTGTTAGCCTTTCTCATATATAATTCTGTAATCTAGTTATCGAAAAAACTTTGTACTCCAAAACAGATATATAGTGAAAGATTTTACCTGCTAGCTGATTTTCTATTCAGGTTTTTCGATGCAAAAATTTTAGAGTTTTCTTGTTCATTCTTCAAACATCTGTGTGTGTGCTGGATTCCACAACAAAGCTAAGATGTAAACTTTTATTCTATCACAACTGATTTTCTAGCACGTAACAAGAGTAAAAGTTATCATCTTACTTTTATATTTTTGTGAGCATTTTACATATATATAATATCATCGTGTTGTAATAAAACTACAAATAATATAAAAGGTGCCCTTTATAGTAGAAGTTTTGACCTCATTCCATTTTTTCTTCTACTAAAAACATATAATGTAATTAGGGTGAATAAACATCTTAGTAGGTTATACAAACCAATGATAATATTTTATGCATAAAAGTAAACTAATATATGCTAATAATTGTTATATTAGGAATAGTAAATATCTGTTATTTAAGGCTTCATGCAAGTACTCATGTATGTATATCATTTTAGGAAGCAACCATGACTAAAGAACATTATATTAGTATCATATTTCATATAAAGTATCATGCCATATCATAAACACTCTATCTAATTTACATTATTATGTACAACAAAATAAAAGATATCTGCCATCAGTCATAAACTATGAAAGTATGATGTTTTGGCTAGACACATTATGTCATATAGTATTTTTATTATACCATTTATATCAAGCCGCACACAGTATTATATCCTAACATGCAGAAATAATTAAGTGACATAACACACAAGAGTCATCACCTCTAGCTTATCATCATTCAAAACATATCATGCATTAAATATCTCATCTTATATCAAGTTCACATAATAGTCCAATTTAATTGAAACTATATTATACTAGTCTCTCAAATCATAATATATTGTGCTATCTACTTCAAATAGTTGCCTAGCCATTATAGTCAAATTTATTTGATTCATTTATGTATCACATTTTGTGATCTTCATAAATTGTCCTAAATTAAATAATCATTCTTTACAATTAATGTTAGACACTACAATCATAGTGACTAAAGATTTTTTAATTCAAATTAATGGCTAATTGATTATGTTTAGTGTTTAATAATAATGGTTATGTGCTATAATTAAGCTTATGCAATAATAACTTATATGTATTCTAGAAACCCTAGTGAATATTTTTGGTAACAAATTAAGGCTAAGAAAAACTTAATGCAATAGTTATTCTCTCAATTCTCAAAGCTTTTATTTCGATACCAATAAATCTAACATCTTTGTGAGTATTATTATTCAAAAGAAAAATTTTTATTTATTTTAAGGCTTCACAATCTAAGAATTATTTCTAATGACCAACTTAAGAAATAATGTTATGGTAGAGGGATATTATATCTTTCATCCTTGTTTATTTAATACTATTTTATGGGATATTTGAAAAATCTACTAAAATGACAAAAAGTGTCAAGTCTTTTCTAAAGCATTAATCAAGCCTTAAATCACTAAAATGTGTGTGTATATTTCCACTAAATAAAAATCCACTAAAATCACTGCATTTTTAATAATATTTATAATTTAATCAAAATTATATACATGCGACAACTTGTAATTTAAGTTCTAAAAAGCAAATGTTAAATTATTTGATGATGAAGTAAAATATCTAATTACAATTTTGTTAAATATATTTTAAAAGTCTCATAAGAAATCATGTTCATTATTCCCTTAATTTAGCTTTATTCTCATTAAGTCATACTATCTAATTAGCCTCTTAAGGAAAAAAAAAGCCATAAGGTTATGCAAATGTAACATCTAAGTTTTAGATAATGAGAACTTTTGACATTTATGATTTTATTTTATTGCCCTTTCTAACATAATTTCTACCTCTACAACAAAATAATTTAAGTTTATGCTTATTTTGATTCAATTTAAAGTTATTTTATGCATAGAATAAATAATATAAAATATTTAAATTCATTTTTTTGGGACATAAACTATTTAAATTCTTTTAGGTTCAATCCCATTTAATATATTATCCTAATTATTCGAACTCAGTCGGTGGGCGATGCCATCTCTTAAGCCACTCAAAGAGTTCATGCTGGCATTTAAACTATTTTAACGTTTGAGTGGGAAACAATTTAAGGGTAAGATAGCTATCGCAACCGACTTCTCTTTGAAAGCTCCACATTTCGAATTAATAACATGAATGAAAGCATTAATAATAGATCAATAATAGATCACAACAACATAAATTAAAAAATTGAAATAATTAAACATTTCTAATGAGAGGTTTTTTGATTGCATGTATTTTAGTATAATGTAAATCAAATAAATTATATTGCTAAATTTTGATATTTACTTGGATGGAATAGGAATGCACTGTAAAATATTGATAAATTCAAAATTTACCCTTTAGTTCAAATTTGATGTATTTAAAAATCTCATAATTTGATTGATTTTTTAATACACTGTAGAAGCTGTCATGTGACACTACCGGCCACCGCTCATAGTCATCATTGGTTGTCGATTGCTTGCGCTCGATTCCCTACCACTATCATCCATTATCACTGGCTATCAATGATTATTAACTGGCGACTACTCATTGCCGACCACCTACAACCTACCACTAGGTTTTATCTTGATTTTGTTTTACTTCAAACAAAACAAAAAAAATAATCTCTTACATTTACTTTACATATAATCAAATATTTTAGACGTATTTTAATTACATTATATTTCAATTAGAGCTATAAAAAAAACTTATTGTTTGTGAATAATTCATGTTCAAATAGTTTGTTTAGTAATTAGGCTGAACACGAACGAATAGTTTAAGCTCGAATTATAAAGCAACTGAACACGAATAATAAACTTTTGAATAATTTCAAATACAAGCTAAATTCGAATAGATAAAATTTCATGAATAAACAATCAACTCACTTAAACTTAGCCAATCTATACTCTTAATTTCAATTATATTGAATGTTTTTTATGCTTTATCTTTTTAACAAAGTCACTTCTAAATAAAACTCTAATAAAATATGATGTCCTCCCTCGGACATTATTTTTTTGCTCCCAAATTGTTCAATTGTTCAATTATTAATCTTATTTAAGCTGCCAAATTATTTCAATATCACATCTAAAATATAATCATAATTCACTTTTTAAAAGTGAAATTCACCTTTTAAAATAAAAGAAAGTATTAGATAAGTAAATATCTAATTTTTTGTGTTAAATATGTAAATGCATAAGAATTGTGACAAAGTTTATTTAAGACATAATTGAGAAAAAAACTAAATTAGATAATGACATGATGCATTATTGGGATCATTTTGTGCATTTAGGAAAATAAATTATTAACAATTTTATTATCAATTCGACAGATTATTATAAAAAATTGCACTATTAGATGATATTATGCTTATAATTCTTATTCCAGTCATTATTAAATTTGAGCTCGATTTGAGTTTTTTGGTATGATTTGTTCACGAGCTTGGTTTAAATTGGATTATCAAGCCTGTTAACAAGTAGCTTGTTTAATGAATTAAATGAGCAACTTGTTTAATGAAATAAATGAGCTTTATTCAAGCCTTAATCGAGCTTATTCATGAGCAACTTGTTGAGTAATATATATGAGTTGTATCAATTAAAGCTTATTAAGCCTAAAAAATAAAAAAGTAAATATTACTGTTCACAAACAAGCCTTAATCGAGCTTATTTACTAGCTTTAAATGATATTGTTCATGAACATAAATGAACCGAACTACAAGTTATTTAAGTTTGTTCATTTAGCAATCAGGTATTTACAGAAAGTGTTCACGTTCATTCGATTAGTTAATCAAACATAATCAAATGATCATGAACAAGCTCTAATTGAGCTGAGCCACGAGTAACTTGTTGAATGCTTGGTTTATTTGCAACCCTAGGCCTAATTCAACATTTTAAAATAGTAATTAATAGTTTAAATGTGTTGAAAAAATTTTAAAAATAAGTCTAGTCACCTTTTTAATGGGTGACTTGCTAAACTTCGGTATATGGCGTCGGTGTTTATTTTGGATTGGGGGGGGGGGGTTATTGAAGTAATCAGGTATGATATTGACGTATAATATACTATCTCGAAAGAAGGGGTATCACCCTTCAATGGACCTAATCACTTAATAAGGACTCTTAAGGCATGATGGGTCTTTGAATGTACTAGAGATTTTTTCCCTACTTTACATGGATGAATAAAGAAGGATTTATAATAAACTGGGTTTCCAAATTACATCATAGGGAATGAAATTCTCTAAGAATACTCTCGATTAAAGTAGACAATTATCATCTTCAAAGATTTCAATACTAGGCTATCAAATGATTGGTTATGTTTAGAAATTCAATTGGAAAGTTCAAGGAGAAGACTTTTTTTGGAATCCAAAGGGAGGAAGTAAGAAATACTCATGATACTAGGAAACTTAGTAAACATTCCAATCTATCATAGGATTGGGCTTTATATATTTGAAAGTGAGGAGATTTTATTCATTTAAGTTGAATTTTTATTAGATTGCTAAGGCTTATAATCCATCAACACAAGATTAGAAAAATATCTAAGAGGTGAGGATTTATGCTTATAGCCTGAAGAAAACATCTACCTTGGATTCTAAATCTAGGGAGCTTTAGCATGAGCTAAAGCATGACCTAAATCTAAGAGACCGGTGTACATAAGGGCTTATCTCCATAAGAGAGAGTGAACCGCCCAACTTCTTGATTTATAACCTCCCAGAGTAGTCTCCAGCTAACTCCTCCTATGATTTTAAAACCATGTAGTCTGATCTTATAAATTGCAAGATAGCTGGGGTAGTTATTTAATTAGAAAGAGAATAAAGTTTTAAACCCACTCCCTAAGATACTAGATCATGAGTGGTATAATCATATGACTTAATCTATAAATGCAAAATCTTTTCAAATTTTATTTCATTTTGGTCACATCATTTAGACAAAGGCTTTGGGATTTTTATATGCCTAAATGCATGATGAAAATTGATTATTGACCAAATCAAAAGAGAGAAGGTGAAGCACCGTCGTCAGGGGTTGCTCTCATAGGTCAAGCGGTCATATTGTGTAAGGACGGAGGCTCTTATTTTGCAAAAGTGACTCAAGATGATATGCATGATGTGAGACATACAACCATACAATGAAAGGATTACTAAATCTTTTAATTATCTTATTTATGTCCTAGGCTTTATGATGTGATTATGAATTATTTAAAATTTAGTTATGAGTGATTAGTTGGATAAAAAATTTATTTTTATCCCAAGAGCCTACCGCTTCCAGGACACATTAAAGCATCAATCGTAAGACACTATGAAAAAGCATGCCATTTATAATGTGTAATTTATATAAATCATCAAGAAATTTTATAACTACTACAAAAGAATAAGAGGATGGTGAGGTCGGGTACTATCATATAGCCCAAAAAGAAAAGATGGGTAGTCGAGCTCTACCCTTATACAACCCGAAATATGAAAGAATAATTACAATTACAATTGTATTAAATATTATGGGGGTCTTTATTCTTTACTTTTTCATATTCCTCTTTCTTTCTCTTGATTTGGTTCGCACCTTTTTTGATTTGGATGTGCTTGCTTCAAAGGCATCATAGGGTACCCCAGGTCAAAAACATTTTAGCCACTGCTCATCCTAATCCCCCATAGCCTAATCCTAATTCCTATTACAGAAATTACATTTGCATATGAAAAGTAAATCTAATTGCACTTGCAAAATATAGGTTAGGTAAACATATTTATAATCCCAAGTAGTTATATGTATAGTTTAGACTTAGCGCCCTGCACATGGGTAACCAAGCCCACATGTCCAAACTTGGATTATGCTTAGGGGTTTAAGCAACCTACAAAGTGAGCATTTATATTTATTTTTAAGCATCCCCTTAAGAACAATCCCCTACAGAAGATATGATTAGGCTAACAATTACCTAACATCCAATCTACGAAGCATGCACCCTAATATCTAGTCTAAAACATTACATCATAAAACAAAATATACATCCATCATACACCGTCCTAACATAGAGCTAGAAGTGGTGACTTAATTCTAATGTGTGTGTTAAGGCTTTGTGTGATATATCTTAACTAAGCATTAGAGTTGTGATTTTTCTATGTTTGGAAATTAATCAAGCTAATATGATGGTGGGTTCCATTTGAAGTTGTTTAATTGATTTGTGAATTTTAATTTATATTTTATTTTATTTCATATGATTTATACATAACAACTAAGTGTTATAAACATAAGGAAGAGGATTATCTCTTCCATCCCTACCTTAAGCCATTTCTAAAGCATATTGATTTGATTTAGTTATCTTTAATGAATGACTTATTAAATGATTTTTAATTAATTTTAAGTTTAGGTTAACCTTAAATAGTTTTATTCAATATGAAAGGCATCTTTGGGATAATTTAATTGAATTACTATCACATGATATATATTAAGTCATTCCCTTCCATCACATATAACATGCATATGATCCAATCCTAAGTGTATCTATACATACAACATGTTTTAGCACTTGAATGATGAATGTATGTGTATGTTTGAAGTTTATATTTTCATTTTGATTGGATTATATGAACATATAAATTAAAGCTCTATCTAAATTCTAATACTAAAATACATAAGGATGGAATCATATAAGTATGTGTCATTATTAACCAGGGAAATGAGATAATTAAATGACCTCCTTGGAGCAAGCTAAAGTCTTATATTCTCGAGATATCTAGACTATATACTCATTAACATTCCAAACTTATGTAAATCTATACATGAATAAGAGAAAGAGAGCACTAATTTATATATAACATATGCTAATGACTCAGGTGAATATGATTACATGCACTTTTTTAGTAATAAAAGGGGATCTTCATCTTTAAATTAAGCACACATACACATGTATAAAAGATGTGAGCAAGTATGTGCCATTGTTAACCAAGAAAGTGAGGTAATCAAATGACCTCCTTGGGCTAGCTAAAGCCTCCTATTCCTAAGATGTCCAAACTAAACACTTACTATCTTAAATACATATGAATATACACACAATTATAAAGATGAAAAATCAGCGAAGATTGTATTTTCTTTAATTAAATTATTTTAGGCATATGAATTAAAGCTCTATCTAAATTCTAATATTAAAATACAAGAATGAAACTAAATGAGTACATGCTGTTGTTAAACCAAGTGAGGTAATCAAATGACCTCTTTGGGGCTAGCTAAAGCCTTGTATTCTCGGGATGTCCAGACTATATGCCCATTATTATCCAAACTTATGTAAATCTATATATGAATTATAAGAAATGGAGTTTTATTTAATATTCTTAAGCTATAAACACATGCAAATCCTATGTATATTCATAACTATCAACACTCTAAGTATTATAATTGATTTATAAGCTTTGGTAAATAGTTTTAAATTTATTAGTGATAATAGCCACACACATATTTAAGTTAATCCAACACATGCAAGCTTACATAAAGGAAATTCATTTGATTTATTTACACTTGAAAATATGAATGCAAGAAATCAATGGAATACAACATCAAATATGTTTGGAAAGAAATGACTAAATATAACCACATGATTTCATTCAATTATATTATGCCCTAAGGACAATCATATTAAATAAAGTCATTTAAGGAAAACCAAAGTTCATTATTGATTTTATGATTTAAGATTTTGATCAAGCTTAAGGAGGAGAAGAATTACTTGTTGTTTTCATCCCATTCCCACATTAGTAGTTTGACTTGGTTTACGAAAAGGTAATTAAGTGGATTTTATGAGTTAATTAAGTTGGATCTTTAATTAAATCAATTAATTACCATTATCTACTTCTTTAATTTGATTAACCACTTAATTATGAGCCAAAAATGATATGAACATGTGAGGAAATCAAATTGCAATGCTCCTACAAGGACCTAATGCAAATGACTCATAATTAAAAGTTAATTAAATCAAATAACCTAATTAAGTACTTTTATAGTTTTCCCACACTTATGGGTTAATCATATTTCCTTAAAGGATCTTTATTATTTTAAACACATAAAGAGGAACCCTTAATTTTATTGTTAATTATCAGGTGTTACTATGATTTTAATTTGATTAATTAAGCCACTTTAATTAATTAATTAATCCTTAATTAATGTCATTTTAATTAGTGTCCCTTTAAAGAAAAATGGACTTAGGAAAAGAGGTTAGGAAGGTCCTAACCCCATTCCCCTTGCCCATTCACTGTTCAACAATGATTAGTATACTTAATTAATTAATTTTTTATTGTTTGGGAGGTTAATTAATTAATTAAGCTAATTAAGAGAATGATTAGGGCTTAAATAGTCAATTACCCTAATTAACCAAGCAACAAATCTCAAAAAAAAATTATGGGAGGCAGAAGTCATCCCATTAAGCTAACACACAAAGTTTAAGATTAATTACTTTAGTAATTAATAAGTAATTAAATTAATTAAATTAGTAATTAAATCTTAATTAAGCTTTAGTTATTGTTCAAAATTAATTGTAATTAATTTTAAATAAATTTCCTATGAAATACCTTCAAAATAAGTATTTATTTATATTTTTTTGATTTTTACAATTTGTTATGAATTTTTAAAGTTTTAGCCATTAAATCCATTAATTAAGTCTAATTTAAGCCTATTCTTGTCCCAAGTGGACCACTGACATGGCGTGCTTTCCCCATGGCATCGCATGATTGGTCACTTAACGGCATCGATTCAACTCCTATGTGGCTGGTGGTGGATGCACTTTCTTATCTACCATCTGATCTAAGATCGGATAGCCAGGATCGAACCTGCAGTTCCTTAAGGGATAAAAATGGATAAATCTAACAAATTAATCATGATCATCTATTTTGATCATGCGAAATAGACGGTGCGTGATCTATCATCTCTCAAGCAATGAGAGACGGACACCATCCTTTCATCACTCGATCTAAGCTCACCCGAGCTCATATCGATTCAAAATTGATCCCACACCTTTATGATGATGATCCGAGGGGATCCAGTTGAAAATGCATGACATTTAAATTTTTTTCTAAAAGGACAACCAAATTTTTACAAAATCTCAGTTTTAATGGAGTTACCACACCAGAGCTCAAGACCGGCAGCAAAACCAATTGAGGAAGCTTCGTCTAGTAGAGATGAAGCCCTGCTGATCAATACACATGAGGATTCATTGTTGTTTGCTTGAGGGTCATGAATCGATTTGAATGCCGACGTTAATCAAACTTGAACTTTCGGTGGTCAGAGGGTCTCGAGAGGCGATTAGTTCTTGCTCGACGGAGTGTGGGAAGGTGTGGGTGAAATTAATTTTAGTTTGGTTGAGTATGGTGGAGTTAGAATAAGAATGGGGATGCCTTATTTCAATTTGAGGTTTTCTGGCAATAGAGATCTTAGGAGGCTAAGGGGGAACTCTGGAGATTTTAAAATGCCTTAGGAAGCTCTTTGAGTGCAAATGGTGTTCAATTGAGTTGAAATGAGGGGTATATGCCCTCATCCCTTGGATCAGACGGACGAGATTCAACACTAAAATTCGGCCAGCTAGTCGCCGTCCGGGCCTCGACGTGGTCATGTCTGGGCTTAGGTGGCTCGACTTGGTTGGCCAGAGGGCTTGGGGGTGGCTCAAATCAGTTCATCCATTCTTGGGTCCAATGGATTTCAGCTAGGTGTGGTGAGGTGAGTTAACTCACCTCCCCTTAGTCCATGGCCAACCTAGCCCACTTGGGTCAGGCTAGGTGGGTAGGCCAGTTGCCAAATGTGGTGTGAGGAGTCTGCCAAGTGGAAAGGAGAAGGAGTTGACATTCCCATTGTGCTATAATCCCATGTGGGGAGGTTTAGCCATTGGATATTTCCTTGGATTGGACCTAATTCTGGCTGGATTGATTTTGGGCTGACCCTAAGTGAGTTTAGGATGGGTTGGATCAGGTCCCATTAGGTTTGGACTAGGTTCAAGTGGGTTTGGCTCATTTGACCCTTATAGGTCAAATTGGACTAGGTTGACCAATTGGTCAAATTGGGTCAAACCAAGACTTGGGTTAAGTTAAATAATGATTTGAAGTATTTTGGTTCAATTAGTTTGAGTCAAATTGGCTTAGGTTTGATTTTGGCTCATTTGGATTCATGTAGGTCAAATGGGTCAAGTTGATCAATTTAACCAAATTGGCCAAATTGGCTTGGGTTATGAGTTGATTCATGTTCAATTGGTTAATTGAAGATGATTGTAGGGTTTGGTTTGAATTAATTTGGATTTATTTGGATTTAGGCCAATTTGACCCTTTAGGTCAATTTAGGATAAATGGGCAATTGGGTTCAATTGGCCAAATTGGGTTCAATTATGGCTTTGGTCAAGTTCAACAATTAATTTGGAATGAACTTGAGCCATTGGTTACAATCAATTTATGTTATATCATGATTTGATCCAATTTAGTCTTTTAGGTCAAATTGGGTCAACTTGGGTCGAGGGCCAATTGGGTTAAGTTTGGATCAATTGATGGTCAAGTCATGTTCAAACATTGATCATAAGTTTGTGTGAATCAATGATTTCAATTAATTTGGCTTGGGTTGAGATTTGACTAGTTTGATTCATGTAGGTTAAGAGTATTGACTTGGTCAAATGAATAAGTTGACTTTGTTTGGCCCATTTGATGACAACTGATCAACCTAGGGTGATCAACAACCATCATAGGAGGTTTTGGTAAGCTTCGTTCAATCCAATTTCGGTTGGATTGGAATTTGGCTCAAATAGGTCCTTTAGGTCACTTTGGGGCAAGTGAGCATATTGGGTTTAGTTGAGTCGATTTTGGGTTGGATTGAGTTTAGTTGAGTTTATATATGGATTTAGGATTGATTTATTGCTTTGATTGCAATTGATTTGGGTTCAAATGGATTTTGGTTCATTTGGATATTTCAAGTCAAATGGGTTAGGTTAGGTTTGATTTGATTGAATTGATTTTGGCTTGATGATTATTGATTTCATTTATACTTGGAATGATGGTTGAAGGAATAATTGATTCATGAGAAAATAAATTGATTTTGATTTGAATTGAAGGAGATTTGACTAAGCCCATGGGATTGAATCAAAGGGCTTACATTTGGGTTTGAACTTGGTTTAGATTTTGGTTAATTTGAATTTAATTGTAAATTTGGCATGGGTTGATTGGAGAGTTGAATTGATTTTGAGAAAATCAATTGAATTTGGCTTGATGTGAATTTGACTAAGTCCATAGGTTTGGTTTAGTTTGATTTTTTAGTTTAGTTGATTTAATTGTAGATTTTGGTAAATTGATTGAGGGGTTGAATTGATTCTTGAGAAAATCAATTAATTTGGATGAGTTTGGATTTGATTAAGGCTAAGTCCATAGAATAAAAGTATAGGGCTTAGAAAGGGTTGGTTTGGTTTGATTATGGTTTGGAATTGGTTATACGTTTCAATCATTTGATTTGGATTTGGATTTGGATGAATTGAATTTGAGGTTTGGTTTAGGCCAAAGAGGTAGGCATAGATTAGGTTTAGGTCGAAAGGTAGGTAAATCTCTTTAAGTCTTAAGGCATAGCCTAATCTTATGATTAATCCTTCTAAGTCTCTATGCTTAATTAAGTGTTCACCTAATTACTAGAAGAATCTTATGATTAAAGAAGTCTTAGTATATAGAAGACTCTTAAATATAAGAAGAGGAGATTGAATCCTCACCCCAAAAGTGAGGTCAACAAAAGGACCCTCAATAGGTGTGGTGTAATTGACAAGGCACATCGTACTTATTAGCATTGACTGAGGTGATCAATAATGTCCAAAAGATTGCAAGCACTAATGGAAATGATTTATACATAAACTTGAGAGGTAGATAGAATCATTATCTTAACACAATGCAACTCACCTCATGTCAAGGGCATAGGGAGAAATCCTCTAGGGATAAAAATTTGATTGAATTTATTTGGTACATCTGCTGGGGATGAAGATTTATTTTAATTTATTTTAATTTTTTGATTTGATTTATAGAGGGGAGATCCACTGGGGTTACAAGTTTTAAATTTGATTTGATTTAGTTCATGTTTGATTTGGGGGCATATCCATTAAGGATATAAGCTTGAATCCACTAGGGATCAAGAGATCTATTTTGATGTAACTTGTTTAAATGTGGTACATATCCATTGGGATATGGACTTGAATCTATATGGGATCAAGACCAGGTTTAATTTGTTTTAATTTATTATGGCTCCACTAGAGAGGTTGGTTTTGAATTTGATTTGTTTGATTGGTTTGTTTGTATGATTTGGGCTTCATTGGGGAGAAGGGTGTGATTTAACTCCACTGAGGAGAATCAAGTTGGGTTTAACTTGATTTGATTTAATTTATGGACCCTTTCAGTGTTGATTTGTTTGTATAATTTGGGCTCTACCCTTATATAACTCCAAATATAAGAGAATAATTATAATTATAATGAATGAGTGTTATGTGTGTGTGTGTGTGGGTCTTCATTCTTCATGCTTCAAGTCTTCATCTTCATATCTCCATTTGATTTGACTTACTTCTCTTCAAAGGCATCACATGGACTCTAAGGATAAATCCTTCTAGCCAATGCTCATCCTTATCCACCATAACACTAATCCTAATTTTTAATGCAAAATCACATTAAAAATAGGAAAAATAAATCTAACTACACCTGCAAAATAAGTGTTAGCTAAACACGCATACAAGCAATTATATTTATAATTTGGACTTAGCACCCTGGACATGGGTAACCAAGCTCACCTATCCTAACTTGGATTATACTGGGTTTAAACAACCTGTAAAAGATGGTATTTATATTTATTTTAAGCACCCCTTAAGCATAATCCCCTATAGAAAATATGATTAGGCTAATATCATCTAACATCCAGTCTACGAAACATGCACTCTAACATCCAGTCTAAAATAATATATCACAAAATAAGACATATATCACACCATGCACCGCTCTAACATAAAGCTAGAAGTAGTGACTTAGTTCTAATGTGAGTGTTAAGGCTTGTGTGATATGTCTTAACTAAGCATTAGTATTATGATTTTCTAAGTGTAGAAGACTTTCATTTAATATAAAGGGTTGATTTCACTTGAAGTTATTTAATTGATTTGAGAATTTTAATTTATGTCTTCTTTTATTTCATATGATTACACTTAGTAACTAAGTGTTATAAAGAGAGGGAAGAGGATTATCCTCTTCGTCCCTACCTTAAGTCACTTTGTAATTAATTTGGTTTAGTTCTCTTTAGTGAATGACTTATTAAATGATTTAATTAATCCTAAGTTTAGGTTCACTTTAAATAATTCTATTTAACATGAAAGATATCTTAGGATTAATTCAATTGAATTATTAACACATGACACATGTTAAATTATTCCTTTTCATCACAAATATCATGCATATGATTTAATCTTAAGCATACATGCACATGCAATACATTTTTAGCACACATATATGATGAATGCATGTGTATATATAATTTATATTCTTTTTTATGTGATTGAGTTATTTAATCATATTATTGAATTATTTAAATTAGTTTAAAGCTCTATCAAATTCTTATAAAAAAATACATAGGGATGAAATTAAATAGTGCAGTCATTGTTAACTAGGAAGTGAGGTAATCAAAGAACTTAAAGCCTCATATTCTCGGGATGTCTAAACTATACCCTTTTGCATTCATACTTATGTAAATTTGTATATGTGAATATGAGAAAATAAGCTCCAAGTTACTTGATTAATTAATCTGATGACTAAGAAATTATGAATACATGTATTTTTAAATAGAAAAGAGGATTATCATTTTTTAACTAAATATACACATGCATGTATAAAAGATATAAACAACTACGTGCCTTTGTTAATCAAAAAAGTGAGGTAATCAAATAACCTCCTTGGGGCTACTTAAAGCCTCGTATTCTGAGATGTCCATACTATATACCCATTTTTCTTGAATGCATACACATGTATATATAATTAAGAAGATGAAAATCATGCAGAGATTGTATTTTCTTTTGATGGAATTATTTAGGTATATGATTTAAAGCTCTATCTAAATTCTTATGTTAAAGATACATAAGAATGAAATCAAATGAGTATGTGTCATTGTTAACCAGGAAAGTGAGGTAATCAAATGACCTCCTTGGGGTTACTTAAAGCCTCATATTCTCGAGATGTCCAAGTTATATATCCATTATATTCATACTCTTGTAAATCAACATGTGAATGAAGGAAACAAACTTTAATTCATACACTTAAGATATAATCACATAAATCTCCTATGTATTTATAGCTAGCATCACAACATATGTCATTGTTCATTTATAAGCTTTTGAAAAATACATTTGGATTTAATAGTGATAATAGTCACACATATATTAAATTAAATCAACACATACAAGCTTAACATAAAGAAAAATCATTTGATTTAATTAATTTTGAAAATAGATGGATGTATGAATCAAATGACATGCAATATTTAACATGATTGGAAAGGAATAATTAAACATAAACATATGATTTTATTCAATCAAATTAATTCTTAAGGACAATCATATCAAATAACACTACTTAAAATAAACCAAAGTTCTTTATGTGCCATTTTAATTTCATGTTTAATTTGACATAAGGAATGTAAGAAGGAGTTTGCTAATCCTAACCCATCTCCATATTTATAAGTTAATTTGGTTTAATGGAATATGATTAAGTTGATTTTATGGATTAATTAAGGTATAATATATATTAAATTCATTAATTAACCCTTACCTATGTCACCTTAATATAATTATCCAAATAATTATGAGTCAACATGATATGCAAATGAATTGAAAAGTAAATTAGTAATGGTCCTAGGAAATGAAACGGCTTAATGTAATTAGCTCACAATTATTGGTTAATTGGATTAAAAACTTGATTAATTACTTTAATGATTTTCCCACACTATGGGTAAATCATAATTTCATTAACTTCCTTTAGGTTATTAACCATCTAAAGACCTACCCATGATTTAATTCAGAAAGATCAGATGTGATTGAGATTTTTAATTTAACTAATTATGAAAAAGGGAAAAGAACTCAGGGAAAGAGATTAGGAAAGAGGTCCCAATCAAATTTCACAAGTCCCCTCACTATTAGACAATGATTAATGAGCCTAATTAATTGATTAGTTACTATTTATATTATTAATTAATCTTTAATTAAATTAAGAGAGTGATTAGGGCCTAATTGATTAATTTCCCTAATTAATTAAATAATAGATCTCAAGAAAGTTAGGGAATAGAAGTCATCCCCTTAAATAATCTCAGAAAGTTTGAGGTTAATTAGTTAATTAAGGAGTAATTAAAATATTTAATTTTTTAAATAAACCTTAATTAAACTCTAATTAAGGATATTTTTTAACAAATTTTTCTCTAAAATACCTTTAAAATAAGTATTTATTGGATTTTCTATGATTTTATGAAGTTTTAGCCTTTAATTCCAAATAATTAGCCTTAATTAATCCTAATCTTGTCAGTGACACATGGCGCATTGATGCAGCACACCTTCCACATGGCGCTGCGAGAATGGATATCACATCAATGCTGAGTCAGCTGGCGGGACACTCTTTGTCGTGCGCTGTTTGATCTTATCGTTCGATCTAAGATCAAACGGCCACGATTAATCCCATGATTAATAAATGATTAAAATAGCATGATCGGAATGGACGGTGCATGATCTATCTCCCACATGCAATGAGAGATGGAAGTCATCGCCATTGCCTACATGATTCGAGCTCACCTGAGCTCGGATCCACTCCAAATGGATCCCACACCTTCACGATAATTATTAGAGGCGATCAAATGGTCAAGATCTCACAACATTCAACTTCTCTTTGAAAGCTCCAAAATTTTTTGAAGAGAGCTTAGTTTTAATGGCATTACCTCACGAGAGCTAAGACCGGTGGCTCGCACGCTTGAGGAAGCTTCATTTGGTTGAGACGAAGCCCTGAACTATAATTAAGTTGATTCCAAGTAGTTTGCTTAGAAGACAAAAATTCATCCTTTGGAGGCTCATTGATCGAAGTGGCACCTCCGGTGGGCTTAGAGCTTGAGGGAAGATTCATTTAGCTTGATGAGATGTGGGGATGGTATGTGGAAGAGGAATTTGGTTTTGATTGAGAAATGAGAGAGTTTGGTTCAGAGGAGGCTTGCCCTATTTCAAATATACTTGGGAAGGAGAAATCCGGTGAGGGGAAGCCTTGGGAATGCTTGGGAACAAAGTAGGGAGTTTGGAAATGCCTTTGGAAGCTCAAGAGAATAGAATGTGTGAGTTTACCATGAATTGAGGGGGTATATCCCTCAATTTGTTGTGATGGATGGACGAGATCCTCTCCCATTTTTTGGCCATCCAGCCACCGCTAGAGTGCCAGAGTTATCTCCATCACCCACCATTTGGCACGAGTTAAGTGGAAAAAGGCTTGGGAGATGGCTTAAGGTAGAAGTGGGGTGGTTTCTATCCAATGAGTTCTTTTGGCTTGTGAGGGGGGTGATGGCAAGGCTAGCCCTCTTAGGGTGGGCTAGGTGGCTAGTCAGATTCCAAAATTGGGAGTTTGATGGCTTCCAAGGATGATAGGAGAGTGGACTTTGCTATTTTGGGGAGAATCCTATGTGAGGTGGCATATCCAATGGAGATAACATTGGGTTTGGGCTAGTTTTGGGCTGATCTCAAGTGGGTTCTAGTTAGGTCAGCTCCCAAGGAGCCATGACTTAGTTTCAAGGGATTTGGCATAATTTAGGTCATATGGGTTACTTTGGGTTATGTTGGATTAGGTTGACCAATTGATCAAATTGGATCAAACCAAGGCTTGTGTTAGGTTTAAATGATGATTTGAAGTGTTTTGGTTCAAGTGGTTTCAATCACTTTGGCCTAGGTTTGATTTTGGCTCATTTAGAATTAAATGGGTGAAATGGGTCAAGTTGATCAATTTGACCAAATTGTCCAAATTGGCTAGGGTTAAGTGTTTGATCAAGTTCAATTGGTTAATTGAAGATGATTGTAAGCTTTGATTTAAATTGATTTGGATTTAATTTGGATTTAGGCCAATTTGAGCCCTTAGGTCAATTTGGGCTAAGTTGATCAATTGGTTCAATTATGGCTTTGGTCAAGTTCAATAATTAATTTGGAATGAACTTAAGCCATTGGTTGCAAATAATTTGTGGTTGGATCATGATTTGACCTATTTTGGCCTTTTAGGTCAATTTGGGTCAACACGGGTCAAATGACCAATTGGGTTTGGTTTGACTCAATTGATTGTCAAGTCATGTTCATTATTAATTGTGGGTTGGTGTGAATCAATGGTTTCAAATCATTTTGCATAGGATAAGTTTTGGCTAAGTTGACTTGGTTTGACGATTTAGGCAATTGATCATCCTAAGGTGATCAATAGTCATGGTATGAGATTTTAATGGCTTAGTTCAATCCAATTTGGGTTGGATTAGAACTTGAAATGGGATCTTTAGGTCACTTTGGGTCAAGTGAACCTAAATAGATCAATTAGCTTGATTTTGGTTTGATTAAGATTTAGTTGAATTTATATATGAGTTTAGGATTGAAATATAAATCTAACTACATTTAATTTGGGTTTCAATGGGTTTTGGTTCATTTGGAATTTTCAAGTCAAAAGAGCTAAGTTGGGTTTGACATGGGTTGATTTTGGTTTGGCCTGATAATTGTAGATTTTATTTATATTTGGATAGTTGATTGAAGTAATGATTGATTCAAGATAAAATCCATTGATTTTGGCTTGATTTAGATGGATTTTGGTTAAGTCCAAAGAATTTGCTTAAAGGCCTCAGATGGGGTTTTGATTGATTTTGGATTTAGTCTTGGCCATTTGAATGTATGTTTCATTTATATTTGGGAGGATAATTGAATATATAATTGATTTATGAGAAAATCAATTGAGTTTGAAGTGATTTGAAGGAAAATTTGGCTAAGCTTATGAAGGTAGGTCTAAAGGGCATAGAAGAGAATTTGATTTAGTTTGATTTAATTTTTGTCATTGGAATGTGGATTTCATTTATATTTGTGAAGGTGATTGAATATATAATTGATTCATGAGAAAATCAATCAATTTTGGGTTGATTTTGGTTAATATTTGGCTAAGCTCATGGGATTGATCCATATTACTTAGGAAGGGTATTGACTTGGCTTGATTTAATTTGATTTAGTTTTGATCATTTGAATGTAGAGTTGATTTATATTTAAGAATATAATTGATGGAATAATTGATTTATAAGAAAATCAATTGAGTTTGACTTCATTTGAATAGGGTTTTGGCTAAGCTTATGAAAGTGGATCACATGGCTTAGGAGGGATTTTGGAGCTTAGATTTGATCTTGAGTTTTAATCATTTAGAGCTATTTTGGATTTGAATTTGATAAATGATTGAGGGACTGAACTGATCTTGGAGAAAATCAATTGAATTTGAATTGAATTGGATTTGGCTAGGGTCAAGTCCATGGAATTCAATCATAAAGCTTAAGAGGGATTTTGAGCTTGGATTTGATCTTGAGATTGATTATAGATTTTGGAAATATGATTTTAAATTTGAATTGAATTTGAGATTTGATTTGGGAAGGTGAATATGAATTGGGTTTAGGCTATAGGATGGGCAAGTATCCCTAAGTCCATAAGGCATAACCTACCCCTATGACTAACCCTTCAAGTCTTTAGGCTTAGGTTAAGTGTTCACCTAATCGTTAGAAGAGTCTTAAGACTAAGAAACTCTTAGTATCTATAAGAGTCCTATGTCTATGAGGAGATTGAGAAATAACTCAAAAGTGAGGTCAACACCCGAGATAAAAGATATGTGTTTGTTTTATGTGTTTTGTGTGTAGTTTGTGTTTGTATTGTGTTGATGAATGATAGGATATCATTTGGGTTCCTCACGCCTACTCTAAACACATCGTGGTAGATTCATAGAAAGAAATGCTTTTAATTTTAATAGATTGAATTTGAAATGAATTTTCATTGATAATTATTTTCAAACATAATTTTATGGATAATACTTATTTAGGTAGAGCCTATTGATTGGAAGCATCGAGCGCTCTCCTTTATGATTGGTATGTTGATATAATCCTCCTTGGTAGCCTTTCTCTATAGTAAAAGGGCATTCACAAGTGGGTTCAAACTTGCATCCCATCTTACGATGGGCAATAATTGATCTCCTTAGAACTAAAATAAGCTCTCCTACTTTAAAAGCTCTAGGACAAACCAACTTGTTGTGAGCTTGAATCATTTTGGCTTTCTATAACTCGAGGTTTCATCATGCCCATAAGCATATCTCCTCCAAAACTTTGAGCTCCTCGAACCACAACTTGGTGTTACACTATTGTGATCTTGCTACTCACAACTATCCTTAGTGATGGGAGTTGGACTTATAATGATAGAATGGCTTCGGTACCATACACAAAGAGAAAAGGGTAGACTAAGTTGGAGTTTTGTAGGTAGTGTGGTAGGCCCACAAAGCTTCAACTAACTACTCATGCTACTGTTGTTTGTTATCGTCGAGTATCTTCTTGAGTATTTGGATGAGAGTTTTATTGAAGGCTTCTGCTAAGTCATTTGCTCTTGGATAGTAGATGGTAGAGTATCTTCAATCTATGTTGTGTCTTCGGGCAAAGTTGTTAATTTTGATGCTCTTGAATGGAGTACCATTTTCAGATATAATTCAGACTGAATCTATATACGATATAGATCCTAAAAAACTAGAGCACATGCTGAGCTGTGACCTCTCTGAGTGGAATCATCTCCGCCCATTTGGAAAAGTAGTTGGTGATAGCTAGGATGAACTGATGATCCTTAGAAGAAGGAGGGTCGATCGGACCCACTATGTCAGTACCCCAACACTCGAATGGCCACGAGGTGAATGTTGGGTGATTGATGTAAGACCACCCCATGTACTTGATATTAGTGGCATCATGCAATCCATGATCATCGATGACCAGTAGTATCCAAGTCTCTTGATTTTGGCTTTCATCTTGAGGTTGGATTGGTGAGCTCCACATAATCTTGAGTGCACCTTAGTCACGATCTTATGGGCTTCGTGCTTGTCTAAATAATGTAACCACATATGATTAAAGGACTGCCGATATAAGACACCATCCATGAGGGCATAGAAAGTGTCTTCTGCTTCATTTGATGAGCCTGTGACTTCTTTTGAGGTAGTTTTTTTTTATTTAGGTAGTCTATGAATGGTTGCCTCCAATCTAGCTCCTCGTCCTTCTTGGCAATGACAACCCCCTTCAAGAGAGTACTTTTCGATGAGTTCAATATTAATAAGAGGTAGGGCTTGCCTATTTTAGACCTCTATTAATATGTAATCATCTTCTAGACATGCCAATCTTTGGAAAGCTTGGCTAAAGCATCTACTATGGCATTTTATCTTGAAGGATCTTATAGATGGTAAGGATTTGGGCCAACAACTTCATTGTATACTTATGGTAGTGATGGATCCTAGGCTTTATAACCTTGTAAGACCCAACAATTTGGATGACCACTAATTAGAATCTCTAAAGATGTTGATGTTCTGGATGCTTAGCAAAATGGTTAACTTTAGAATGGAAATGGAGCCTCATAGTCATCTTTGTTGTTGGTACAAGGATAAGATAGATGATATAAGAATCTCATTATATCATGATTCAAAGTTAGGAGAACTATTCATACCCATGCCTTTCCTGGAAGAGTAGATTGTGTTTCTTCTCCTCTTTGAGAGGAAGCCGCACCATCAAAATATATCTCCCAGCGGTGAATGCTAGTATCCCCTAAGTTCTTGATTTGTTCATCAGGGAGGTCATGACTAAGTGGAGAATCAACAAGAAGTGGGTGCGCTACTAAGAAGTCCGCAAGTGTTTATCCTTTTGCATGGAGGGGTACGAAAGTGATATCAAACTATGATAAAATCAAGGACCAACATGCCAATTATGGATAGCGTCAGCCATGTCATGAGATATTACAACAAATTGATTCTAGAGATCAAATTCATTTTATGAGAAAGCATGCAATGTCGTAGCCTTCTGAGATGCAAAGATTAAAGCCAGGCAATGCTTCTCAATAAGTGAATAATTTGCCTTAGTAGAGCTTAGATGACGAGGTAATAGAGCATGTTTTTCTTCTCTTCTTCATTGGCTTGGGCCAACAAGGTGCCAAGGGAGTCATCTAATGTAGTAGTGTAGAGTATCAAGGGCTTGCTCGGGATAGGGGTTTCTAGAATTGGCGGCATCATTAGTAGTGCATAATGTCTTTGAAGGATTGCTGGCACTTATCATCCCACTTGAACTTGACATCCTTTTTAAGAAGTATTGATAATAGCTGGCATCTCCTTGATAGGTTGGATATAAAGTGTCTTAGATATGCCAACTTTCCTTGAAATGATTTGAGTTGAGTTAAACTTTTAGGGGGTGACATTTCTAATATCGCTTTGATCTTCTCCAGATCAATTTTTATTCCACGATGTCGGACAACAAACCTAATGAATTTCTTTGAACTTACTATGAATGTACACTTCAAGGGGTTCATTTTGAGGTTAAATCTTTTATTCAACTAGAAAGATAAATTCATCGAAGATAGTGAACCATTAGTATATTCAACATTTTAAGCCATAATATGTTTTTTTTTGATCGAAGTTCTAAAAGTAGTGTTTCTTTTATCTTCGGGGCCATCTTTATTTGCTTATATTTAGATGATCCATCCATGAAAGAAGACTGCATGAGATGAGACAATGTCCATCATCATCTTTGGTATCAGTAGTGGAAATTTGTCCTTTGGACATGCCTTATTTTGATCCCTAAAATTGATGCATATACAAATTTGGCCATTCTTCTTATTAACTGGGATGACACTTGCCAACTAGGTGAGGTATTTTTCCCCATGGATGAAACTAGCATCGATCAATTTCTTGACTTCAAAATGACATGTTGTTCAATGTCTAATCACATACTCGATAGGGTTAGCACTAGGCTCTATTTCTAGTTTATGGACCAACAATCCAAGCATCTCTTCAAAACTCCATGCAAAGCAGTCCTTAAACTCAATGAGTAGCCTAACTAAGTCATTGGTTCCAGTTTCATTCAATAAGGAACTAATGTATGTATGACGTGGATTGTCTTCTGTCCCTAGGTTGATATCTTTGAGCTCATCGATGGTTAACTTTATTTCTTCCTCAAATTCTGGCAGTGCATCTTTGACTTGAAAATCATCCAGATCCTTTGAAGTTTCTGAACATGCCTTCTCATATGAGTTAATGTAATTTGAAAAGAACCTATCAGATTCTAAATGATTGGTGATGACTAAGTAGTAATCATCATCATCGTGATTGGCCTATCATGCAAAGTCTAGTCCTGGTCTTGATTGAGAGTTCTTACATTGGTTGTTCCATATCCTTTCTAAGTAGTCTGACTTATGTTTAGACCAAGTATGTGGATTAACCCTTTCTTTGCTAAATTTTGAACACAAGGCGAGTACCATTCAAAAGGTAATTCTACTAAATCTTTATATGAATCATCCTCAAGTTCTACATCAACTTCTTAACTTGAGGATGATGCTCCTAGAAAGAACCTCTGAGTCTTCATAGCTGTGGATAACTTAAGGGCTTCCTTAACTACCAAACTCTAGGAAGAAAGTGGGGTTAGAGCTAAGGTTTCCAACTGATGCGACTATTCCAAATAGAGACTTGGATACACTTATGCTTTTTAGAGGCCGGTGTTCATCGCTATCTGGCTCAAGTGTCACCTCCAAAGAAATCTACTATTGAGAAGAGCTAGCCAGTGTGCTAACCATATAAGTCTCATCCTTTGAATTAGATTCTAAGTCTATATGGATATCAGATGTACTCCTAGTAATTGGGACATATGTCTTATTGAGTGGCCAATAAGGAGGTCTCCCACCCCTAGGACTGCCTCTAGACTGGCCTCTTCCTTATCCTCATGGAGGTCAGGTCATCCTACCCACTTGTTTGAATGGAGTAACAAACTGTGGTGAAATCTAATCTCAGGCTCTACATCCTCCCTTGAGTTTATTTCTCACTTCCTTTTATTTTCTTTTTCTTTTTCTTTTCCTTTATCTTTATCTTTTTCTTTTCTTTATTTTTGTCCCACATGGGGATTTTGACTAAGTTCGTGAGAATAGAATTTTTGATTTTGGGAGAAGTAGCAGGCTGCATTCTTATATATCCCAACCTCATGAACTGTAAATGGTTTGAGATCTTCTTTGACATGGTATTCGATCGCACCTCTCACAAACTTCATGCACTAATGTTGAGATGATGTAACTGTGTTGTTCTCATGTATCCATGGTCTCTAAAGCAAAGTATTGAAAGATGTATTCAAGTATATAATGTGAAACTTGGCTTTAGTTTTCCAATCATCTATCTCCAGTGGTAACACTATGGAGCCTAAGACCCTCTCGCCTTATTCATTGAATCCTTTCAACATCATCATCTCCTTTTGGAGTTTATAAATGTTGATCCTCAAGTAGGAAAGGGTTGTAGACTCATAATGTTGACTGATGCATCCGGGTCAATCAAAACTCTAGATAGCCTAAATATGCCAACATCCATTGTAATGTAAAGAGGACGGTTGTGCTCGTCATCCCTATAAGTATGTCTTCATCATTAAATGTAACGCCTAAGATGTCCTTTGAGTAGTGTGCCTCCTCTTTAGTAGCGTTCAGCTGAGCTAAGCATATCTCTGGATCAAGTAAGGCCTTGATTAGAGATTCCCTCATCTCTTTGATAATACAAGGGCATCGTATATGATTAACTTAGCTGAAAACTTTCTAAGCTATGACATTATAATCAACTCTAGGTTGGTCCTCCACAAACATATCCATAGGTGGAGCATCTTGTGGAGGGGTTATCTGCTCATTGGCACTAATGACTTGTTTACCCTTATCCTGAGGTGCTACCCTAGGATGTAGAACTTTGCCATATGTGGGTTGACTTTAGTGACTTCTTGAAATGATTAGTTCATGAAAAGTTCTACCTACAAATCGGGCATACCTACAGCTTCTCTTATGGAATCCTTGAAGTCAGATGACTCCAAGTCAATCTTAAGAGGTAAACCCGATTGATTCAGAGAAGGAAAGTCTGACTCTAAATCAGAAAGGAATGGATTGGAAGTACTTGAGCTATTATTATTATTTTGACTTAGAGCTTTCTATAAGAATGAATCAGGAGCATTAGAAGAAGACAAAATGTATGTAAAATTGACTTTCTTCATTGATTTCTTTAATTTGGGTGGAGGTACATGATAAAATTAAGTAAAGTAAGCGAAAATAAGGATTTGGTGCCCTTATTCATAGATACAATGCTCCTGCCAGTAGAAGTGGAGCTAGCAGAGGAAGTAGTAGCTAATGGTGGAGGGAGTGTTGGACTCAGACGGTGGTTGCGCTACTGGACTATCCCGGGCAAGTGTGGCTAGTTGCTGCTGCTGCTGGGCTGTCACCTTCCCTAAGTTATCCTTTGTAACTAGAAAACCTTCCTTGGTATTAGAGGTTTGAGCTGCTTCAAGCACCTACAAGAAAAGTTTCTTGATCTTAGAAATATTCTTTTTAGAGGGACGAGATAAGAAGATATCTCAACCTTCTCTAGTCTTAAGAGGATCAAAAGTACCCCAAGGATTACTCTAATAGAATTGGATGGTTGTTCTAATAAGTATTCCTTGGGGATGACTATGGCTCCCTACTTATAGCTATGCTTAAGCTAGTCCTTAAAAGTGATACAATCCTCTAATACATGACTTAACATGTGGTGGTAGGGGTAATAATTAGGATCATCACTTTGACCCACTTCCTCTAGCCTCTTAGGCTCTAGAAGATGAAATCAGGTTTCTTCAAGAGATTCTTGAAGATTTTCCTGACTACCTCCCTCTTGAATGAATATGGTTTATTCAATCTATCGATAAGAGTAGGTGAAAAATAGCTACTTGGCAGTGTATATGAATACCTCTGCTAGGTAGGCTGCGATGGTAGTGGCCGTTATGGTGGCTGTGGTGGCCGATATGATAGCTGAGGTTGTGGAAGAGGACATGGCAAAGGAGGATGCTGGGCTCATGGTCTCTCATTCTGAACTCTGACTAGCTGCTTCTCTCTGTCCATTGACAAAACTATCCCTGGCTACTTTTTTTGAACCTTCTGCGGCTTGGGCCTAGAGGATTGGTCCGAGAAGGGAAATTATTTGGCTTCCTCTTGTAGACTAATCACCTTGTTGATTAATTTCTTAAATGTTTTGATGGTAAAACCCTTAAGCATGAAGGTAATTAGGCCATGTATATTCTTGAGCAGAATCTTAATGGCATGCTGTTTAGACATGGTTCATATTTTATGCTCAAGTTGTACCACCTGAGAATGTAATCAACAAGGGGCTAATTTGATTTCTATTTTTCTACAATGAGGTCATCTATAGTCACTCTTTGTTGAGCTCCTATGAATCTCTTGATGAAGTGATGTTTCAACTCAATGATGGTCTTCACTGAACCGTTAAGTAATTTGACGTACCAATCAAATGCAACCCCTGCTAAGCTGCTAACAAAAGTCCAAGAGTCGTCACTACCATTGTTGCTCCGAGCTTAAGTGTGCAATGTGTTTTTGTGGGTTCCCATTGCCATCAAAGATCTTAAAGGATGGTGGTACAAAACCCTTGGGGTATTGAACTATATCTAATTCCTTTGGGTATGGTCTACCCTTTGGAATGGATGAGCTCCCCCTAGCTTGCACAATGCCTCCTTCACATGAAATTCCACCATGTGCTTGATATCCTTCTCATGCATGAAGATTCTATCCATGACCTTCCTATGCAAACTACTAGCATGATCATCCATGAGTGCACCTAGGATGATCTAAGGTATGCACCAACTCTGGCCGATCGGCTACCATAGGGGAAGGTTGTGAGACTAGGGTTGGGTTCTGCAATGCTAAGACCACTACCATCAACTCCTCTACCCTCTTCTCCATCATGTCTATCTAGTCATCCTTCTGTTTGAGCTGGTGGAGGAGGTGCTGAGTTGAGTGAGAGGTGTCACCTTTCTCAACCATAGTACCTTCCTGGCTATCTTGTTCCTTCTCTAGGGATCATAGGGTGTCGACCATGGACTTTGACTATGTCATCCAACATGTCATCCTCATCAGGGTCAAAGCTAACTCTACTCTCATCTCAATTTGAATGATCACTACTAACAATATGACTGACTGTAGTGCGGTAGTCCTCTATGATGTCATTTAAGGAATGGTCATCTACTACCCGACTCTCTGGAGCGTAGCTTATGGCACCGGATTATGCTCTCTATAGTGTATGCCATGCTCTACACTGGCATGGTGCACTCCCTATCTAGCTCCACTAACATGGGAACTATGTTGGTGTCCCTTATCCTCTCTTTCTCCAGCTGTTGTGAATGTGGAGTGACCATGATGCTTTTGGGTCACCACTCCCTCCTAACCATGGCCGAGGTAAGAGGTTGAGAAGGAGAGCTTGACTCACCTCAACAGGTGGAATAGATAGCGAGATCATTGATCATAACTGGATCACCAAAGGAGAGGGTCTCTCTCCGGACTAGGGCTTATGCAGCTTGGCGGGAACTATGGATGCTAGAACTTGGGTGCAATGGTTGGTGATGGGTGGAGCGATGCGATGGTAAGGACACCGACTGCCTCTCTACTGGAGATCTCCTTCTACGTCAGATGGTGCTAGTGAGAACTATGCTATCTGAATGAATGGCGTCAATCAAAAAAATCTATCAAAGCGGAGGCCATTGACTGCCTCGCATACTTCCTCCACTCTCACTTGCTTGCTTGGGCAGGGACTCTAGACTTAGTGGCTCTCTTTCTATGTATCGACCCCTAATTCTCCTAGGGATCAGACTTCTCAAGCCATGTAGTAAGCCAAACTCCGAGCATCATGGACTCTACTGACTTTGTGAAGAATGGACCATAACCGACATAGGGTTTCTTCTTGTCCCCACCCGATGTCTCAAACTCTGCAGGTGGTGGGGGTAATGCAAAATCATGTTGTAATCCTCTCTCTTCAGAGGGGTGGAACCTCGCCACTGGGAGAGAGGTCTCACGAGGGAACCCTCCTCAGTGACATGAGAGGCATCATTGATCTGCCTCACACTCATAATGCCGCTTAATCTTGTGGTTCTTATTCTGGTGCTATGTTTTAGTGAGCGGGGCAGAGTGGGAGCTAGTACCAACCTCGATGGTGGAAGAGACTATCTTAGAAGCTAAGATGGCTTTACCCTTTAGAGTAGGGGGAACAATGGAGGTGGTGCTGGCCTTTGCTGGAACTATAACAGGGCAAGATACTAAAGACACTAACACTAAAGCTAGCACTGACACTGACGGGAGTGTAGGAACCATAGTGGCCTTCCTCTTCAATGAGGAAAACTCAGGATCAGATTACACATCAAAATGTAGATGTGGCTTCTTGCCTGCATCCTCCTCCTTGGTGATAGTGGTAAGGGTTGTCCCCTCACATGTGACTCTGACTGCCTCAAAGCCATGTCCAAACTGGATCACATGTGTGGTGGTGATGAGTATGGTCTAATCCAAAGCCAAAACCATACCAGAGTGAAATGAGAAGATCACCTTGGTGGAAGACATGGCCAAAGATTGATTGTAGGAAGGAGAAAATAATAGGGCTGATATTAGTGCATTTGTTGAAATAGAATCAAACCCTTTCCTTGAACTGTTGATTTAAATTGTTGACTTTTGATTTGATTTTTGGAATTTGAACCCACACTTAACAAATTTAGGTATGCTAAGTGGGGATCATTATATTGGAGAGATTTAGGAATTTGAGGAGAGACTTTGCTAGAAGATTTTTGATTTGGATTTGGAACCCTCATTCAACAAATTTAGGTATGTTGTGTTGGGTTCAAATGTTTTGGAGAGACCATTAGAGATGTATTTGTTGTATATTTTTGTTTGAAATTTGATTTTGGAAACTCTTACTTAGCAAATTTAGGTATGCTAAGTGGAGTTTAATTATATGTTTGAATATTTTTTGAAAGCTTTCTATCTTAATGGTTTGATTGTTATTTTTTTTTGATATTTTGAAGTGTTAGATTTGATTTGAAAAGAAGAACTCTTTCTTAACAAATTTAAGTATATTAAATGGAGTTCAAAATGTGTGTTTGATATTTATTAATGATTTTTTTTTGACTTATATTTAGTCATCTCTTTTGTTTAGTTAATTTATTATTACCTATTATAGGACCCAATAGGAGTCTTAGAAGCTACATAGAGTGAGGTCCTAAAATCTAAAGGATGCTGGCTACCTATGGTTAAAAATGAAATGAGCAAAGGGCCAATGGAAAGAAAGATAGTCTCAAGTTGATATAAAATTTAAGTCCACTATTGATGCTTGGAGATGATAATTGTCTACTAGAGATGGACAGAGGAACTATCTCAATGGAGTGGCCAAAAAAATTTGTGGTGTTTATTTTTTGGATGCAAGGGACATCATGCATTATGGGGTACTTATTGAAGTGATCAAGTATAATATTGAGGTATAATGTACTATCTTGAAAGATAGGGGCATCACCCTTCAATGGACCTAATCAACTAACAAGGACTCCTAAGGCATGATAGGTCTTCAAATATACCATAGATTTTTCTCCTGCTTTACATGGATGAATAAAGCCAGTTTATATTAAACTGGGTTCTCAAGTTTCCTATGGAGGCAAGCCTCCATAGTTAATTATATCATAGAGAATGAAATTCCCTAGGACTACTCTCTTTTAAAGTAAACAATTATCATCTCTAAAGATTTCAAAGTTAGACTATCAAAGGATTGGTTATGTTTGAAAAATCAATTGGAAAGTTCAAGGATAAGACTTATTTTGGAATCCAAAGGGAGGAAGTAGGAAATGCTTATGATACTAGGAGACCTAGTAAGCATTCCAATCTATCCTAGGATTGGGCTTTATATATTTGAATGTGAGAAGATTTTATTCATTTGAGTTAAATTTTATTAGATTGCTGAGGCTTAAAATCAATCAACATAAGATTAAGGAAATGCATAAGAGGTGAGGATTTATGCTTGTAGCCCGAAAGAAATAACTACCTCAGATATTAAATCTAGGGAGCTTTAGCACGAGTTGAAGCACGACCAAAATCTAAGTGACAGGTGGACATAAGGGTTTATTTCCACAAGAAAGAGTAAACCGTCTGACTTCTAGACTTATAACCACTTGGACTTATAACTCCTTCTACAATTTTAAAACCATATAGGCTAGTCTTATGAATTATAGATAACTAGGGTAGTTATTTAATTAGAAAGAGACTAAATCCACTCTCTAAGAGACTAGAGCATGAGTGGTATGAGCATATGACTTAATCTATAAATGAAAAATCTTTTCAATTTTATTTCATTTTAGACACATCATTTACACAAAGGCTTTGAAATTTTATATGCTTAAATGCATGATTAAAATTGATTGTTGTCCAAATCAAAAGAGAGGGTGAAGCTCCATCATCAGGGGTTGCTCTCATAGGTCAAATGGTCCCTATTGTGTAAGGATGGAGGCACTCATTTTATAAAAGTGACTCAAGATGATATACATGATGTGACATACAACCATATAGCTAAGGGGTTGCTAAATATTTTAATTATCTTATTTATGTCCTAGGCTTTATGATGAGATTATGAGTTGTTTAAAATTTAATTATGAGTGATTATTTGGTTAGAAAATTTATTTTTATCCTAAAAGTCTACCGCATCCAGGCAACATATTAAAGTATCAAACATAAGAAATTATGAAAAATTATGTCATTTATAATGTGCAATTTAAACAAATCATCAATCAATTTTATAACTACCGTAAAATAATAAGAGCTGGTGTGGTTAGGTACCATCGTACAACTCGAAAAGAAAATATGGGTAGCTGAGCTCTACCCTTATACAACCCAAAAATATGAAAGAATAATTAAAATTATAATTGCATTAAATACTATGAGGGTCTTCATTCTTCACTCTTCCATCTTCCTCCTTCTTTCTCTTGATTTGGTTCACTCCTTATTTGATTTGGATGTGCTTGCTTCAAAGGCATCACAGGGCACCCTAGGACAAAGCCTTCTGGCTACTGCTCATCCTAATCCCCATAAAACTAATCCTAAATCTTATTACAAAAATTACATTTGCATATGAAAATTAAATCTAATTACACCTGTAAAATAGAGGTTAACTAAACATACACACAGTCCCAATCAGTTATATGTATATTAGACTTAACACCCTGCACATACCCACCAAGCCCACCTAAACTAACTTGGATTATGCTTAGGGTTTAAGTACCTGTGAAGAACATTTATACTTATTTTTAAGCATCCTCTTAAGCACAATCTCCTATAGAAGATATGATTAGGCTAAGAGTGACCTGACATTCAGCCTACAAAATATACACCCTAACATCCAGTCTAAAATATTACATCATAAAACAAAATATACATCTCATCATCATCCTAACATAGAGCTAGAAGTGGTGACTTAATTCTAATGTGTGTGTTGAGGTTTTGTGTGGTAGGTATTAATAAAGCATTAGAGTTGTGATTTTTCTAAGTTTGGAAATTGTTCAAGTTAACATGATGGTGGGTTTCATTTAAGTTGTTTAATTGATTTGTGAATTTTAATTTGCATTTTGTTTTGTTTCATATGATTTATACTTAACAACTAAATGTTATAAAGAGAAGGAAGAGGATTACCTTCCATCCCTACTTTAAGCTATTTCTAAAGCACATTTATTTGATTTAATTCTCTTTAATGAATGGATTATTAAATGATTTTTAATTAATTCTAAGTTTAGGTTAACCTTAAATGGTCCTATTCAATATGAAAAGCATCTTGATTAATTTAATTGAATTACTATCACATAATATATATTAAGTCATTCCCTTCCATCACATGTAACATGCATATGATCCAATCCTAAGTGCTTCTATACATACAACATGTTTTAGCTCACTTGGAATGATGAATGTATGTGTATGTTTGAAGTTTATATTTTCATTTTAATTGGATTATATGAACATATAAATTAAATCTCTATCCAAATTCTAATACTAAAATACATAAGGATAAATTCACATAAGTACGTGCCATTATTAACTAGAAAATGAGGTAATTAGATAACCTCCTTGGGACTAACTAAAGCCTCGTATTTCAGGGATATGTAGACTATATACTCATCAACATTCCAAACATATGTAAATATATACATGAATAAAGGAATGATAGCACTAATTTATATGACATATGCTAATGAGTTAGGTGAATATGAATGCATGCATTTTTTTAGTAACAATAGGGGATCTTCATCTTTGAATTAAGCACACACACACACACATGTATAAAAGATGTGAGTAAGTATGTGCCATTGTTAACCAGGGAAGTGAGGTAGTCAAATGACCTCCTTAGGGCTAGATGAAGCCTCATATTCCTAGATGTCCAGACTAAACACTTGCTATCTTAAATACATATGAATGTACACAATTATAAAGATGAAAAACCATGCAAAGATTGTATTCTCTTTAATTAAATCATTCATGCATATGAATTAAAGCTCTATCTAAATTCTAATATCAAAATACATAAGAATGAAACCAAATGAGTACGTGTCATTGTTAAATCTGGGAAGTGAGGTAATCAAACGACCTCCTTAGTGAATTATAAGAAAGAGAGCTTTATTTAAAATGCTTAAGATATAAAGACATGCAAATCCTATATAAATTCATAACTATCAACACTCTATGTATTATAATTGATTTATAAGCTTTGAAAAATAGTTTTGAATTTATTAGTGATAATAGCCACACATATATTTAAGTTAATCCAACACATTCAAGCATACATAAAGGAAATTCATTTGATTTATTTACAGTTGAAAATATGAATGCATGAAATCAATGGCATACAACATCTAATGTGTTTGGAAAGAAATGACTAAACATAACCACATGATTTCATTCAATTACATTAAGCCCTAAGGACAATCATATTAAATAAATCCATTTTAAGGAAAACCAAAGTTCATTATTGATTTATGATTTAAGATTTTGATCAAGCTTAAAGCGGAGAAGAATTACTTTCTATTTTCATCCCATTCCCACATTAGATGTTTGACTTGGTTTAAGAAAAGGTAATTAAATGGATTTTATGAGTTAATTAAGTTGGATATTTAATTAAATCAATTAATTACCCTTACCTATGCTTCTTTAATTTGATTAACCACTTAATTATGAGCCACAAATGATATGAACATGTGAGAAAATAAAATTACAATGTTCCAAGAAGGACCTAATGCAAATGACTCATAATTAAAAGCTAATTAAATTAAAAAACCTAATTAAGTACTTTTATGGTTTTTCCATACTTATGGGTTCATCATAATTTCCTTAAAGGATCTTTATGTTCTTAAGCACATAAAGAGGAACCCTTCATTTCATTATTAATTATCAAGTGTTACTATGATTTTAATTTGATTAATTAATCCACTTTAATTAACTGATTAATCCTTATTTAATGTCATTTTAAATAGTGTTCCTTTAAAGAGATATGGACTTAGGAAAAGAGGTTAGGAAGGAGGCCATAACCCCATTCCCCTTGCCCATTCGTTGTTCAACAATGATTAGTGTACTTAATTAATTAATTTTTATGTTTGTGAGGTTAATTAATCAATTAAACTAATTAAGAGAGTGATTCGGGCTAAAATAGCCAATTACCCCAATTAACTAAGCAATAAATACCAAGAAAATTAAGAGAGATAGAAGTCATCACATTAATCTAACACATAAAGTTTAGGATTAATACTTAAATAAATAAGGAGTAATAAAGCTAATTAGGTTTGTAATTAAATCTTAATTAAGCCTTAGTTACTGTTCAAAATTAATTTTAATTAATTTTAAATAAATCTCCTCTGAAATACCTTAAAATCAAGTGTTTATTTGTATTTTTTAATTTTTCTATAATTTGTTGTGAATTTTTGAAGTTTCAGCCATTAAATCCATTAATTTAGTCTAATCCCATCGGCACCACATGGACCGTTAATGTGAAATACTTTCCACGTGCATGATTAGTCACTTCGACGTCACTCTACATGGTGACACTTTCTTATCCATTATCCGATCTAAGATCGGATGACTAGAATCGACCCTGCAGTGTCTTAACGGATAAAAATGGATAAATCTAACTGATTAATCATGACCATACATTATGATCATGCAAAATGGATGGTTCGTGATCTATCATCTCCGAGTGACGAGAGATGGACACCGACCACCTTTCATCACTCGATCCGAGCTCACCCAAGCTCAGATTGATTTTAAATTGATCCCACATTAATGATGATGATCCAAGGGGATCCAAAAGTCAAAAATGCATGACATTCAAATTTTCTTGGAAAAGGCCAAACAAATTTTCACTAAATCTCAGTTTTAATGGAGTTACCTCATCGGAGCTCAAGACCGGTGGCAAAACTGATTGAGGAAGCTTCATCTAGTAGAGAGAAAGCCTTGCTGGTCAACACACATGAGGATTCCTTACCATTTGCTTGGAGGGCCATGAACAAATGATTTGGAGGTCGATGTGATCAAACTCAAACTTTCAGTGGTCGAAGGGCTAGGGAGGCGATTCATTCTTGCTCGACGGAGTGTGGGTGAAATTAATTCAATTTTGGTTTAGTATTGATGGAGTTGGAATGAGAATGGGGCTACCCTATTTCTATTAGAGATTTTCTAGCAATAGGGAAGCTTGGGAGGCTTACGGGGAGCTCTAAAGATTTCAAAAATGCCCAGGAAGCTCTTTAGGTGCGAGCAGTGTTCAATAGAGTTGAAATGATGGTGGGTAGTATATCTCCTCACTTGGATTGGACTGATGGGATTCAATCATGAAATTTGCTAGCCACCTCATGGAGTGTCCGATGGGTGGTTCGATTGGGTTGGCTGGTAGTTCCTCCATTCTTGGGTCCAATGGGTTTCGACTAGGTGTGGGGAGATGAGTTAACTCACCTCCCCTTCATCTATGGCTGACTTAGCCTACTTGGGTCAGGCTAGGTGGGTAGGTCAAGTGCCAAATTGGGTGTGAAGAGGCTGTCAAGTGGAAAGGAGGTGGAGTTGACCATCCCATTTGGGTATGATCTCATGTGGGGAGGTTTAGCTATTGGATATTGCCTTGGATTGGACCTGGTTTGGGTTGATTTTGGGCTGACCCTAGGTTAGTTTAGGATGGGTTGGATCTGGTCTCATTGGGTTTGGGCTGTGTTCAAGTGGGTTTGGCTCAATTTGACCCTTATAGGTCAAATTTGGCTAGGTTGGGTTAGCTTGACCAATTGGTCAAATTGGGTCAAACTAAGACTTGGGTCAAGTTCAAATGATGATATGAAGTGTTTTAGTTTAATTGATTTGAGTTAATTTATCTTAGGTTTGATTTTGGCTCATTTGGATTTATGTAGGTCTAATGGGTCAAGTTGACCAATTTGACCAAATTGACCAATTTGGCTTTGGTTATGGGTTGATTCATGTTCAATTGGTCAATTGAAGATGATTGTAGGCATTGGTTTGAATTAATTTGGATTAGATTTAGATTAAGGCCAATTTGACCCTTTAGGTCAATTTGGGCTAAATAGGTCGATTGTGTTCAATTTGCCAAATTGGGTTCAATTATGGATTTGGTAAAGTTCAACAATCAATTTGGAATGAACTTGAGCCATTGGTTGCAATCAATTTGAGTTATATCATGATTTGACCCAATTTAGTTTTTTAGGTCAAATTGGGTCAAAGGGCCAATTAGATTAGGTTTGGCTCAACTGTTGGTCAAGTCATGTTCAATCATTGATCATAGGTTGGTTTGAATCAATGGTTTTAATTAATTTGGCTTGGGTTGAGATTTGGCTAGTTTGATTGATGTAGGTTAAGAGTGTTGACTTGGTTAAATGACCAAGTTGACTTGGTTTGGCCCAATTGTTAACAACTGATCAACCTAGGGTGATCAACAACCATCATAGAAGGTTTTGGTAAGCTTCGTTCAATCCAATTTCGATTGAATTGGAATTTGGCTCAAATAGGTCCTTTAAATCACTTTGGGGCAAGTGAGCCTATTGGGTTTAGTTGAGTCGATTTTGGGTTGGATTGAGTTTAGTTGAGTTTATATATGGATTTTGGATTGATTTATAGCTTTGATTGCAATTGATTTGGGTTCAAATGGATTTTGGTTCATTTGAATATTTCAAGTCAAATGGGTTAGGTTAGGTTTGATTTGATTGAATTGATTTTGGCTTGATGATTGTAGATTTCATTTATACTTGGGATGATGATTGAAGGAATAATTGATTCATGAGAAAATAAATTGATTTTGGTTTGAATTGAAGGAGATTTGGCTAAGCCCATGGGATTGAATCAAAGGGCTTAGGAATGGGTTTGAACTTGGTTTAGATTTTTGTTTATTTGAATTTAATTGTAAATTTGGCATGGGTTGATTGGAGAGTTGAATTGATTTTGAGAAAATCAATTGAATTTGGCTTAATGTGAATTTGGCTAAGTCCATTGGTTTGGTTTAGTTTGATTTTTTAGTTTAGTTAATTTAATTGTAGATTTTGGTAAATTGATTGAGGGGTTGAATTGATTCTTAAGAAAATCAATTGAATTTAGATGAGTTTGGATTTGATTAAGGCTAAGTCCATAGAATAAAATTATAGGGCTTTGAAAGGGTTGGTTTAGTTTGATTATGGTTTGGAATTGGTTATTTGTTTCAATCATTTGATTTGGATTTGGATTTGGATTTGGGTTTGGATTTGGATGAATTGAATTTGAGGTTGGTTTAGGCCAAAGAGGTAGGCATAGATTGGGTTTAGGCCATTGGGTAGGTAAATCTCCCTAAGTCCTAGGACATAGCCTAATTCTATGATTAACCCTTCTAAGTCTCTAGGCTTAGGTTAAGTGTTCACCTAATTACTAAAAACATCTTATGACTATGGAAGTATTAGTATCCAGAAGACTCATAAATCTAAGAAGAGCAAATTGAATCCTCTCTCCAAAAGTGAGGTCAAAATGGTGCAAGCCACCTGTTTAATGGACAACTTGCTTACGGCTAAAATTGCCCGCCCGGTCTCATATCGAGAGATCTTTCTTCCCCACCTCTCATGAATTGACATCCCAACCCACAAGCTAGCATCAATGTTCATGCGAGTTGACATCCCTAACCCCACCAGTAGAATCCATGAGCGATATCCCTTCCCCATGGTCATCTTGACATCTCGGTTCTCATCAGTGAGTGGACATCCCCGAGACCGCCCTTATATCCATGAGCTGAAACACCGGCCCAAAAGAAGGCCATCCATTCTCTAGACCCACCTTCTCTTTCTCGAGCTTCCCATTCTCCGTCTGACTATATAAGGTATATTTGGAAGTGGATTTTTCAACTCCTTTGTAAAGTTATATGTAAAGTATAGAAAATTTTGAACAGTTAATCTTAAATCTTGAGATTTAAGCGGGGTAAGATTATTTTAGGATAATTATTCTATTTATATATGACTTTAAAACATAAGTGATGTTTAGTTAATTGCATATAGTTTAGTTTTCATATATGTTTAGGGTTCTTATGATTACCTAAGTGATGTTTATTGCAAAAGTGTTGTAAATATGGAGAAATTGCATATAAATACGCTTTAGTGAGCTCCAAATACTTATTGTTAGCGGTATTTAGATTTTAGATTCAACTTTACATACAACGCTTTGTGCTTAAGCATGTACATTTTGTCATCCAATATTATAGGTTGGTTAATAATCATACTTTATAATGATTCAAGAGTTTGTCTCCTTAATCCTATTCTATGATGGGCAACTATGCATTGATGATCATTTTACTCCAAATTATATTGGTCGAAGAAATGATCCTATGAAAGTTTTACAATACATGAACTTGGATGATTTAAAATAAAAATTTTTGATGCCACTACACTATGATACAAAAACTTTATAGTTAATCTAACATGTCGTTTCCTTATCGGCTTGAGATTCTTAGTATCAATAGTTTTTGATGATGAAGTCTACGATGTCATATTAAATGAAGCTTATTGTCAAACATTGATGCTTTATATAGAAGTTAAACGTTACTATAGTGCTTCATCTATAGTTGACACTATTGTCATGCAGTGTAATATTTCTTCATATTATGAGCATGACTTCAATTTTCCATCAGTAGCTGTAATATAGTAGAGCTATGAGGAATTGCAATCACGGTTAGTCATTCTTTCACATAAAATTTTCTCATTAATAACATTATTATTATTATTTTTAAATTATTAATTACATTAAATGTTAATTTACATAACCATAAAGACTGTTGGTATACATTCACATGAGTAATCCACTGTATCATCTTGTGCGTCTGATGATGAATATGAAATAATGAATAATGAATTAAGTATTGCATTTGAAGATAGTAATGGTGCAGATGATCTTCCAATTGGACCTAGTTTAAGTAATAATATTGCAGGTCATGATCTTATTAAAAATTATTTATTGAGAAGTTCTGGACATGAAGAAGACATGATTTGTACTAATAAATACATCTATATCTGTGAAACAATGAGAGATAGGATGCATATGTTATTTTTGATGGCCTATCTAATAACACTATTTTCTTAGATGATATTAAAATTTTTGATGAACTTTCTAATGGCAAGTGTTTTTTTAAATAAAATGGAGTTTTAGTTTGTAGGCATTGGTTGATTAATACATAATAATGTTCAGTTCCTAACAAATATTTCAAATCAGAAGAACTTCAAAATTGTATGCACACAACATAATAATCCTACTAAATCATATCAATGGCGCATAAATTGTAGCTTGAGCAAGTGATTAGGAGGTGCTTGGAGAATATCAACCTTAGGTGTTGCACACACAAGTATTAACACTATCATAAGTCATGGACATCGTCGGTGCACATCTAAATTCATTAGTTATTTCATATTACATGTGTTGAGAAATCATATAGATTTAAAATCAAGAGAGATTTTTGGGTGAATGTAAGCAAAATTTAGCATTAGGGTTTCTTATATGAAGGCAAGGGATGCGAGGCATAAAAGTATTAAAGTAATTTTAGTAATTAGGAGGACTCTTATCACTTCCTAAGTTTATTCATGGAAGCAATTTGTTCTATACTATCATGATCTATTTATAGGATACAGTTAAAAACCACACATCAATTTCAGAGAGTATTTTGGGCTTTTAGGCCATCAATTTTAGGATGAGAATTCTATTATATAGTTTTAAGAAAGTACCACGGTACTTTGCTCATAGTATTGAATTGATGCTAATAATGGATTGTTCCCACTAGCTTCATTGTTGTAGAGTTAGAAGCTAATGAATCATGACTATGGTTCATACTCAACATTCATAAAACGCTTCCAGTTGTTTCTTCAAGGGCTGATTTGTGTATCATTTTAGACAAATATCCAGGCCTAATATGTGTGCAGAGATATATTTCCTTGGACTGCTCATCATCATTGCTTAAGGAATTTAAGAGAAAATTTTAAAAAAAACTTTTAGAAGAATGGGTATTATAGATGTTGAATTTCTATATCAAAAGATGCACATTTTTGGTAGTTCAGATGGCATCATTATCTTCAATCGATACATAAGTGACATAAAAAATGTGAAGGTCGAGGCATACCAATGGATAATAACTTGTGATGTTTGTAAATAGTTATTGGTGCATGATAGTGGTATGTGATACGGTTCTATGATGACAAACATCTCAAAGTGTTTAATGTGGTTTTAAAATGTGCAAGAGGTTTACCAATTCAAGCCCTAATCACTACAATTTATTACAATATTGTTCCTTTGTTTTTCAAGAGATCTAAAAGTGTGACTAAGAACAATCAAATAAAATCACTTTTGTTCGAGAACATAAAATGTGTTAAATGGTTTGAACATGATACTTTGTAGAACCAATCAATATAAATGCTACTGAAGCGCAAGTGTTCGACATGAGTTATCGATCTTTCAAAGTTGATTTTACTGTTAAACGATTATGTAAATTGTAGTTGTAATAGAATACTTATGTATCATATGTCACGTGCTCATTCAATTGCTACTTTATGTCATCAAAGATTAAATCACTTAGCATACATGTTAAAATATTACACATTACAACTTTGTAAGCAAACATATTTTGCAAGCTTTCATGTCTTACCAGATCATAGTGATTAGCTGATTTTTATGAAAATAGAGGAATATATGAGTTGCCACCACCTAATTTCAAAATACAGTAAGTAAGACCATGCATAAGCATATATAAAAATACTATGTATGAGAGTAAAGGCCAAAGTAGTTGTATGCAGCTTATGTAAATCAGTTGGTTAGTATTTGTCATCATGCCCACACAACCCTAGTAGCTAATGGTAAATATTTATAGTTTTAACAACTAACAATGGTATTAGTAGGCTCATCATATGTGTTACCATCTAGTTTTATCATGCATATTTTTCTCTTTCCTTCAGCAATTAAATTAATTTATTTCTGAGATTATAATTTTTTGTGCTAATTTATTGTAGGTGCAGCTAAGGGAGCTACCAGGCCAACTAGATGTCGACAGAGGAGGCATCTGGGAGATCGATGTTGCACCAAATTCAATACCCTCAAAGGTTTATCCCAACATTGATTCCTTCTATGGTTGTGTTGACCTCACTTTTGGAGAGAGGATTCAATCTCCCCATCTTAGATCTAGGAGTCTTTAGGAACTAGATTCTCCTTAGTCACAAGACACTTCTAGTGACTAAGTGAACACTTAACCCAAGCTTATAAGACTTAGAGGGGTCCATTTAGGCTTAGGCTATGCCTTAAGACTAGAGATACCTACCCTGCCCTATGGCCTATCCCATGACTTGCACTTACCTTAAGTCATGATCAACTTCAAATCAATGCAAAACCAAACTTCAAACTTAATAAAACCAATACTAATTGAATCTCAATTCATATTCAAATTCCAAACCAAATGATTGAAACCCAAGACCTAAATCCACCTAAGCCCATGATTCTATTCTATGGACTTAGCCAAAATCTCATTCAATCAAACCATGCTTAATTGATCTTCTCAAACTATTCAATCATAATTCCAAACTATACCCAAAACTACAATCAAAATGAATCCAACCAAGATGAACTCAACTAACTCAAGCTAGCCCATTTGAACCCAAAATGTCCAAGTGAGCCAAAATCCAATTAAACCCAAATGAATTACAACCAAAGCCACCAATCAATCCTAAATCAATCATCAAATTCAACTATGTTGACCTCATTTTTGGATGAGGCTAATATTATTCATAATCTTAGTAATTAGGAGCTTTAATCTTAGATTAAGAGATTCTTAATTATACTCTTAACATATTACACTTAGTGACTACGTAAACAAATAAAAAATAAATAATAAATTAAATTAAATATAAATCTAATATATATTTTAAACCAAAATCAGAAGTGAAAATCAAAACTAAACTTAAAATTAAATTAAACTCAAGTTGATTAAATCGATCAATATAAAATAATTTTGAATACTTCATTAAATATAATTAAGGCTTAAATAAATTTCAAGATTATTAATCAAACCATTTAACTTACTTTGGCCTAAATGAGTCAAACTAAGTTTAAATCAAAGTAAATTCAAAATAAATAAATTTAAAGACTTTGACTGATCAAATCAAACTTAATTAAAACATGATGTTGACTCGTAAATCAATAGGAATTGATGGGATCAATCCAAATTGGCTTGAGTTAAATTGGGTTAACTCAAGTTTTAACCTAAAGTAAACTCAAATGAACTCATGCCAACCCAAAGGCTCTTTAAATCTTGATTAAATCTAATGGAATTTTAGTTTAAATAAGAATGGGGAGGACCCAAAGCCATGAAAATAAATATAAAAGAGAGAGAGAGAGAGAGAGAGAGAGAGAGAGAGAGAAAATAAAAAATATTTCCAAAAACCATAAAATCCCCTCATGCACCTCCCCATTCCTCACTTAGCTAGCCCTGAAGTGGTCTACAATAAATATACCACTGAATTTTGACAAAATTCGGCCAACAACCACACCTCCAGTCACCATTAATGGTGATTTTCGACCACCATTAAAAAGAGAAGAAAAGAAGCTTCAAATCTGTTGGTTTTGGCATTGGTTATCCTCCAAAAGCTCCACTAAACAAAATCAATCCATTCCCCACTTCTTTTCCCTAAAAACACTTTAATTAACATTAGAGAGATAAAAAAATAAAACTCTTTGGATATCAAAATAACTAATATTATATTGGATTTAGTTTAATTAGGATTTAAGAAATAATTAAAACCAACATTCATTAAATTTATCAAAGCTAAAACTCAATAAATATCAAACCAAACTCATGGGTAAATTAATATTCAAGCTCCATTAACTAAACTCTAGGTTGAATCAAACAAGATTAAACTTAATCAAATAAAGTTAAACTAAATACCAATCCAATTATGAATTAAATGTTAATCATTTAATATAATAAGCTATGAATTATATTGGCTCTATCTTAATTAAATTAAATATTCAATAACGAACTTAAACTAAAAACTAATTAAATGAAGTAAACATCTAATTATAATTAAGCCAACCTAAAAGGCCATCTAAATAAAATGAAATAATCAATAATGAAACTTAAACATTATAAATCAAATTAAGCATGAAACTTAGTTAAACCACCCAAATAATTTCATAATTAAACTTTTATCAAATTTATCTTGCTTTAAATTTATTTTCATCAAATGAAATACTTAGTTAATGCTTATTTCTAATGAATTTAGTCAATTATGAAATCAAACTATAATTATTCAATCAAGTCAAAGGCCTAATTAATCATTAGTTCAATGCTAATTAAATCAGTTATTCAAATAATTTAAACAAAACCAATTCATCAACTTCTAAACTACGACTAATCCCTAATCCATTTAATAATGAAACTTCAAATTAATCTAATCAATCACTTAACTAAATAAATATTGAAGTTAAATTAACCTTATAAAAATAATAATAATAATAATAATAATAATAATAATTTTTTAGTCAATCAAATTTAAGTGAAATACTTAATTAAATCTATGATAAATATTTATTAAATCAAATTAATCACATGTGGATAATTAAGTCATTAACTTTTAATTAATTAAATAAATATTTAATTAATCTAATAATTTAAAACTGAATTACCCTTAATTAAATCTAATTAATTAAACATCTAATTAATATGAACTTAATTTAAATAAATTAACCCATCATTTTAATAAACCAAATTGATTTAAATAAATCATTGTGGTGTTTTATTTTTCAGTTTGGATATTGAAAATGTAATTGGGACACTACGTAGATCAGATGTACTCATTAGGGTGATCGGTTACATTGAGGAATGATGTACTATCTCGAGAGACAAAAATAAATATCCTACAATGGACCTAATCACATAATAAGGACTCCTAAGTACAATGGGTCTTCGAATGTATCAGAGATCTTATCCATACTTTACATAAAAAAGTAAAGCAGGGTTTATTTAAACCAGGTTCGTTAAGTTTCCTATGGAGGAAAGTCCCCATAGTTAATTACATCTTAAGGAATGAGATTCCTTAATAATACCCTCGATCAAGGTAAATGCTCGTTGTCTCCAAATATTTCAAAGATAGGACTATCAATAAATTGGTTATTTTTTGAAAAATCAAGTGAGATTGATCTAAAGGAGGGAGTTATTATCGAAATCAAACAGAGATGAGTAGGGGATGCTCATAATACTAGAAAATATAGTGAGTATCTCGAACTATCCTATGGTTGGGTTTTATATTTTTGAAATTTGAGAAGAATTATATGTTTGAGTTGAATTTTTATTAAAAATCTAGGGCTTACAATTCCATAACATAAGATTGTGGAAACGCCTAAGAAATAAGGATTTATGCTTGTTGCCTCTTAAGGGAAAAGGTAATCTTGAATCCTAAATCTAGGGTGCTTTGGCGAGGGCCAAAGCACGACTTAAATCTAAGGTAAAAATGGGTATATAGTTTACCTCCACAAGAGAGGATAAACTATCCGACTGTTAGACTTACAACCACCTGGGGGTGGCTGCCAACTAACTCTTCCTACGATTTTAAATACATGTAGAAAAGTCTTATGCTTTGTAAGACCGCTAAGCTGTTGTTTGTTTAGAAAGGAGACAAAGTCCTTAAATACACTCCCTAAGAGACTAGATCATGAAGGGGCATGAATAATGACTTAAATCTAATGCAAATTTTGTTAAGTTTTATTTTGATTTTTGGACATTTTTATTTGACACAAGCTATGAAATTTCATATGCCTAATGCATGAGAAATTGGTTATGGGCCAAAATCAGAAAGAAGGAGATTTGTTTCTACCATGGCTCTCAAAAGTCAAGTCAGTTTCTCTGGCAAAGGTAGAAACCCTCCATTAGCAAGAGTGAGATAATTTTATTTATGCATGATGTGAGACATACAACATCCAACTAAGGGGTTGCTAAATCTTTTTTTTTATCTGGATTTATGTCCTAGGCTTTAGGTGAGGTTATGAGTTATTTTATTTAATTTTTAGTTGATTAATTGGATAGAAAATTTACTTTTTTCTAAGAGTCTAATCACATCCAGGCCATTCAACAACCATCAAGCAATTAAGAAACTAGGAAAATCATGTCATCCTAATTGCGCAATTATAAACATAACATCAATTAATTTATAAAATTTAGTGCAATAGGAATAAGAGGTTGATGTGGTTGGGTACACAACCCAAATGTGGGTGGCCGAGCTCTACCCTTATACAACTCGGATTACAAATGAATAATTATAATTAAAAAAATTCATGTTATGGGGGTCTTTATTCTTCATTCTTCATTTCTCCATTTCTTCATTTCTTCATTTCCTTATTCTTCCTTTTAATTTGACTTGGGGTGTAGTTTGCTCCAAGGTTTCACATAGTATATAAGACATGGTCTTATAACCAATGTTGACCTTAATTCCCCCATAACATTCATTCTAAATCTCAATTGTAAAATTTACATCAAAATGGGAAAGATAAACCTAACTAAACCTACAAAATAGAGATTAGCTAAACATAGCACACAACCCAAGTAGTTATATGAATAATTTGGACTTAGCACCCCACACTTGGGTAACCAAGTCCAATTTTCCTAATTTGGGTTATGCTTAGAGATATAAGCAACCTATATAATAAAAGAATTTATATTTTTATTATAATTCCCCTTAAGCACAACCCCCTACAAAAAGCATGATTAGGCTAAAATTAGCTTAACATCCAGAATACGCACATGCACCCTAATATCTAGTCTAAAATAATATATCACAAAACAAAATCAAGCATCAAATCATGTACCGCCCTAACATAGAGCTTGAAATAGTGACTTAGCCTAATGTGCCATTTAAGGCTTGTGTGGCATGTCTTAGCTAGGTTTTAAGGTTGGAATTTTCTATGTATGAAAGATTTAATTTTGAGTGTGGTTTAATTTTAAGTGATTTAGTTGATTTGCCAATTTTAGTTGATGATTTGATTTGGTTTGAAAGAACCTATACTTAGTTACTAAATATTGTGAAGAGAAGAAAAGAGAAGAGATGTTCTCTTTCATCCCAACCTTAAGTAATTTCTAAGGTAGCTTCATTAATGATTTTCTTTAGTGAATATTTTATTATGTATTTTAATTAACCCTAAGTTCAGATTTGCTCTAAATAGCCCTATTCAATATGAAAGACATCTTAGGATTAGTTAGGGTGGATTACTACCATAACACACACCCATTTATTTCTTTCCACCATATATACCATGCATATGAATAATCCTAAGCATACCTATACATGCAATGCAAATTTTAGTACACTATGATGATGAGTGCTAAGAGATGTGATTTGAAAATTTGGATATTCCATGAATTCATGTCTTTATTATGTAGAAAAGAGGGATTTTCATCCATTAAAAATTTGCACATCAATATGTATAAAAGACATAAGTGAGTACAACACCATTATTTTCTACACTAGGGGAATAAGGTACAAGACATGCTTAGGGCTACTTAAAGTTTCGCATCCCATGGATGTCCAGACTAATATCCATTTTTCTTAAATACATGTAAATGTACAAAAATAAATAAATGGATGAAGAATCATGCAAAATATTTTTGTTTGATTTGGTTGTATAATTTACATGTGTAAATATGAAGATCCTTCTTAAGTCATAACATAGAAATGCATAGGAATAGATTTAATCAAGTGTTGTGTTCTTTTCAAATGAACTATACACTTTACAAATCCTATTCAAATCCATGTTAAGAGAAGAGAAGAAAATAACATAAAACACATCTTATGCTATAATCACATGCAAGCTTATAAGTACTTATAAGTAGCATCACTTCATTCATAATCTTTGATTTATAGGTTTTGAAAATAATTTTTGGTTTAATAGTGATAATAACCACTCATATTCTTAACTTTAGCAAAACATGCAATTTGACATAAAGGAAATATTTTATTTAATTGATTTTTCAAAAGAAATGAATGCATGATTTCATATGGACAAACAATATTTAGCATGCTTGGAAAGAAATAAAGGATGTAAGCACATGACTTCATTCACCTAATTACTTAAGAAGACAATCATATGAAATAGGATTATTTAAATTGAATCAAAATTCTTTAAGGAGATTTTTATTTTTGAATTTGATTTGACTTAAAAAATGTGAAAAGAGTTTGCTTGTCCTAACCCATTTCCCCCATGTGTGAATTATTTTATTTTAATTTTAAAACAATTAGGTTGATTTTATATTTTTTTTTAGTTAAGGTATGAATTAAATCCATGAATTACCCCTTACACACTTTAACATAATAAACATAATTATGAGCCAACATATGATATGCAACCACATGAATTTAAATCAATAATGCACCTAAGAAATAAAGGGGCCTAATGTAATTGCTCACAATTATTGATTAATTAAGCTAAAGGGTTTAATTAAGTACTTTCATAACCATCCTACACATGTAGTTTGATTATAATTTCTTTGAAATCCTCTTAGGTTATTGAACACCTAAGAATCTACCCAAGAATTAAATGATTAAGTTCTAGAGTGATTTAGTTTTGAGTTTGATTAATTGAACTAATTAATGAAGTGATTAAGTCATTAATCAATTTGCAAATTAATTAAGTGTTTATCCAAATGAAATAAACTTAGGGGAAAATATTGGAAAAGAAATCCTAATCTCATTCCTAAGTCCATTCACTATTTCATGATGATTAACAAGCTTAATTAGTGAATTTCTCACCCTTTAATAGGTTAATTAATCATTTAATTAATTAAGAAAGTGATTAGGGATAAAATAAGTAATTCCCTAATTAATCAAGCAATAAATTCTAAGAAAATCATGGGAGGTGAGGTCATCCACTAATTAATCACAGAAAGTTTGGGTTAATTGCTAGAGAGAGTACTAACTTAATTACATTTTCAATAAAACCCAAATTGAGTTAAAATAACTATACCAAATTAATCAATTTTAATTTATTATTATTCTTCTGAATTATCTTTAAAATGAGTGTTTATTTGTATTTTTTGGATTTTTCTATAATTAGTTATGAATTTTAGAAATTTTAGCATTAAAATCGATTAAGTAAGCCTAATTAACCCCCTAATCCCGCCGTGGGCCGACGGCATGTCGACGCCATGATGGGATATGTTATTTAAGTTGTTACATTCGCTCGAGTCGAGACGACGCTTTCTACGCCACCGATGTAAGATCATCGATTAATCTTGTGATTTAGGCTTAAATCAAAGGGGATCTAGCATGATCTAATCATAGTCGTCCATTCTAATCACGTGGAATGGATGGTGTGTGATCCTTCTCCTTCGCGAGTGATGAGAGATGAACACTGTCCGTCTCTCTTCGCTCAATTCGAGCTCACCTGAGCTCAAATTGGGATCAAAATGATCTCACACCTTCGGAAGAAGGGGGGATGCACATCCAATGTTCAAGATCTCAAGGGATGACATTATCCTTCAAAAAGGACCAAGCAATTTTTCCTATGGCTACTATTTTGAGTAATTACCTCACTGGAAGCTATCACCGGCGCTTCCAATGTTGGAGGAAGCTTCGTCTAGTAGAGATAAGCCCTTTCTTAATTTGACGTGGATGGTTTGGTTGACCAAGCTCCTCTTCAATGGAGATCGGGCTTGATCAAAGTAGTGCTTCCCGTGGCTTGGAGACTTAGTAAATGACTTGGTTGAGCTCAATGAAGTCCACTGATGGTGTGTGCAAGGTTAATTTTATTTTGATGGAGAATTGGATGAGTTGGAATTTCAATTGACCTCCCCTATTTTAGCTTTGATCAAAACTGAGAAGGAGAATTGGGGGAGCTCGGGAATGGCTTGAAAAGCTTGGAGAAGCTTTAACTCTACCTCCTTAACTCTGTGGAAATGAGTGCTTGTGATTTGAGTGGAAATGAGAGGGAGTATATCTCCCCCTCCTTGGATTAGATTGTGAAGAGTAGTTTTTCATTTTTGATCAAAGGCATGGATTGGGTTCCTGGTTTGGTCTGCCAAACATTCCATGTGAGTCATTTTAGGTAGTGGAGGGAAGCAGCGTGGATGTCCATGTGCTAGGTGAGTGCATTTGGTGATCCAAGTGTTCAATTTCTATTGGAGGGGTCAGTTTGTCCTTGACTTTGGTCATGGCAGACCCAAGCTCATTTGTTGATGTTCACCACCTTCCTTGGTGCCCATGTGGACCACTAAGAGGATGCCAAGTCTCCTTGAGAAAGAAATGACCAAATTCTAAGTGAATTTGGTCATAGGATACCCTTTGACCTAAGAGAAAAATGGTCATTTGGCTATAATTTTGAATTGGGCAGATTTAAAATGATTCAGAAATTGTTTGGACCAAATTTCAAGTGATTTGGAGTTCATTTGGTTTGAATTGGTTCAATTTGACCCATTTAAGTCAAGTTGGGTCAAATTGGGTTAGGTTGACCAATTGGTCAAATTGGGTCAAACCATGGGTTAGGTCAAGTTCAAATGATCATTTGGAGCCTAGGGGTATCATTGGCTTAGTTCAATTTGGTTTAGATTTGGTTTTGGTTCATTTAGGTTCATTTAGGTCAAATGGGTCAAGTTGATCATTTTGACCCATTTAACCCAATTGGGTTAGTTCATGGGTTGGTTTAGACTTGGTTGATCATTTGAAATGTATTGCAAGCTTTGGTTTCAATCAATTTTGGTTTGGTTTGATTTCAAGTTGATTTGACCTATTAGGTCAAGTTTGGTTCATGGTCAATTGGGCTAGGTTGGGTCTAATTGGTCAATTAAAGCATTGGTCAAGTTCAATAAGTGATTTGAAATGAACTTGAGCCATTGGTTGCTCTCAATTTGGCTTAGATCAATATTTGACCCATTTTAGATTTTTAGGTCAATTTGGGTCAACTTAGGTCAAGTGGTTAATTAGGCTTGGTTTGGCTCAATTAATGGGTTGGCCAAGTTCAATCATTGATTATGGATTACTTTAGATCAATGGTTTTAATCAATTTGACCTATAGTGAATTTTGGCTAATTTGGGTTTCATTTGGGTTAAATGTTGACTTGATAAAAGGCTAAGTTTGACTTAGTTTGACCCAATTTGAGTGATTGATCATACTAGAATGATTGTTGCTCACAATGTGAGGCTTAGATGGGATTAGTTCAATCCAATTTGGGTTGGATTAAAATTTGGCTCAAAAAGGTCCTTTAGGTCACTTTGGGTCAAGTGAACCTAAGTGGGTCAATTGGCTTGATCAAGGCTGATTCAAATTTGGTTGAACTCACATATGGACTTATGATTGAAGTTAAAATCCAATTGCAAGTGTTTTGGAGTCAAATGAGTTTTGGTTCATTTGACAATTTCAAGTCAAAAGGGTGAACATGGGTTTGACTTGGGTTAGTTTGATTTTGGTTTGATGATTAAAGTTTATGCTTATATTTGGGCATATGATTGAAGAAGTGATTGTTTGAAGAGAAAATCCAAGGTTTTGGATTGATTTGAGAATGATTTTTCTAAATCAAAGATATTAGCTTAAAGGATATAAGTTGATTTAAGGTGGATTTGGACTTGAGTTCTGAATTTAGTTTTGGTTATTTGAATTTATATTTCATTTATATTTATGAATATAAATGAGAATAAAATGGGTTATTAGAAAATCTTATGAGTTTGGAGTGATTTGGATATGGTTTGAGCTAAGTACATAAGATGAAATCAAAAGGGCTTAGGAAAGATTTTGGATTTGGAATTGATCATGGGTTTCAATCATTTGGAATTGATTCATGATTTGGGTTTTGGAATTGATTTATGATTTGAGAAAATCAATTGAGTTGGCATTGATTTGAGATTTTATATGGATATTAGAATTGATTTATGATTTGAGAAAATGAATTGATTTGGAATTGGTTTAAGATTTGATTTGGATTAGTTTGAAGGAGGGAAGCAGGATTGGGTTCAAGCTATAGGGTAGGCAAGTCTTCCTAATACCCCTAAGGCATAACATATTCCTATGGCTGACTCTTCTAAGTCTCTAGGGTTAGGTTAAGTGTTCACCTAATCACTAGAAGTGTCTTAAGACTAAGGAACTCTTAGTGCCTAGAGGAGTCCTATGTCTAAGATGGAGAAGTTGAAAGCTCACTCTAAAAGTGAGGTCAACAAAGGGCACTGACAAGGCACACGCATGGTGTTGACCAGGTGATCAATCAACAATGTTTGAATGATCACAAGCACTAATAGAAATGATGTACTCCTAAACCTGAGGTGTAGAAGGAATCAAAATCTTAATGCAATGTGACTCTGCTTATGTCAAAGACACAAGAGAGAGAAGGGAGAATCCACTAGGGATTGAGTATGTGAGCCTTCCACTAGGGGAAACGGCTCAAGTCATTCACTGGGGGATGAGAGGTTGTAAAATCCACTGGGGGAATATAATTTGGAATCCACCAGGGATAAAAGATGTGAACCTTCCATTAGGGGAACATGTTCAGGTTAGATTGAATTGACTCCACTAGGGAGATTGGAAAGGTTTGCATCTCACCGAGAAGCTGATTGATTTGATTTGACTCCACAAGGGAGGAGGGTTAATTTTGTTTTAGATTTAAAATTTTGAATTTTAAGATGGACCCTGGTTTGATGGACCAGAGTAGGGCCATGTCATTTAGCCTACTTTAGATTTACCAATCCAAAGGGGTAGTCTACTAACCACATGGTAAGGTTATCCAACCGGAGGGGTTGCCTTTCGATGTGCAGCGATTGTACTAGGAAGAAAGCGTAGTAGACTTACATCCTGCAAAGTAGGGATCAGTCACTGGGGTGATCAACTGACGAGGCAATGGATCAAACCCAACCTTTGGTTGACTACTGAGTGAATGCCTCTATTTGACTTAAATCAACTCAAAGATTGTCAAAATTAATTTCATTTTAATTATGTTTGATGGATCCCATTGGTTTGCGATGGATTGCACTGAGTAGGGACCATGTAGGCCTTGGCCTACTTCAGATTTACCAATCCAAAGGGACTAGTTTCCCTGCAGAGGGGAGAACTATCCAACCGAAGGGGTGCCTTTCAGTTTGCAATAGTTAATTTAGGGAAGAAATCATGGAGACTCACATCTTCCACTACAAAAGACCACTGGGGTGGCACATTAGCGAGATAACATGTCAAGTCAACCTAGATTTCCGTTATTTTATGGCAAATCATATAATGCATAGTAAACTTACATCTTCCAAAGTGAAGTGAGTGCTGGGAAAACCTGTTTATGAAAAAATAGATTGAACCTGACCTAAAGGCGACTATAGAGAGAGTGCCGACTTGGGGACTGATCTCTACTCAAGTGTAGCCAGAAAATTCCTATATGAAATTCTGCTGACACTGCCCTAAAGATAGGATACTTGCTTAAGAAATGCACCGCAGGGGTCTTGAATTCCTAATTCACAAGTGAATAAATTTATTTATTTGCTTATCATGGAACCTATTAGTTTGTGAGGGATCATACTGAGAAGGAGCTTATATTAGCCTAGACCTATCTCAGATTTACTAGTCCAAGGGAGAATCTATGCATCCACTGAACAAATTCTCCAACCAGTGGGTCTACTAGGAAAGGGACTATCAATCCAAGAGTAACTGGTAGTGTCTAAATGGAGTGTGAAGGAATGCCCATGGGGAGGGTCCACTAAGGCTTTATCTAAAACCCTGAAGAAGATAATGTCTATAGGTATTCAGTGGACAACTCAAGAAGAAAGTGAGGGGATTCACATCTGCCAAGAGTGGTGTATCCATCGGGTGAGCCGTCGGTAAATAAAAACCAACCTAAGGTGCCCATCGGTTTAAATAATCACCTAGAAGAAAGCATCGTGGACTCACATCTTCCTCTGGAATGATTACCGTGATAGTCTCTGCTATCCGACCTATACTCCGAGTGAATGCCACTAGGGGACTTATATTGACTCAAAAGTAGTCGAGAGAAAAGGAGCCATTGAGAGACTTATCTTAAACCTCAAATGTACTCGACCTAGTTAGTGCATGATAGCTAATTCAAGAAGAAAGCTTTTATGCTTACATCCTATTAAATAAAGTTGAGATGAGGTAGCTTACTGGCTGCGCAGTGAGGTCTACCAAACTAACAAGGTGCTCGTTGGTTTGCAATGATCAAATTAGGAAGAAAGTAGGGGACTCACATCCTCCAGACAAATGACCACTGGGGTGACATACTAGCAAGGTAGCATGTCACCGAAGCGCTAATGAGTGAGTGCTGTGGGGACGCTCCCACATCAAAATGAGATAAAAGATATGTGTTTGTGTTTGTGTTTGAATAGGGCAGGATGCCACTTGGGTTCTCTTACACCTACCCTAAAATGCACTTAAAAGTTGATGAAATGGTGCCATGAAAGGCAGTTGTGATCCCACCAAGAAAGGACGCTTGGGTTCCTTACACCTAACTTAGTTGTGCTAATCAAAATAGGATGCCTCTTGGGTTCTCTTACACCTACTCTAATAGCACTAGAGAATCATATTTGATTTGTGTTCGTGTTGTGAAAGAAGGATATGATACCTCTTAGGTTCAATTACACCTACCCTAAACATGTCATGGCGGATTTGTAAACAAGCAAACAATGCTTCGAATGAAGAGAATATTTTGATGAATTGGAATAGAATTTTGATGATAATTATTTTCAAACATGATTTTATGGGTGAAATTTCTTCAAATAAAGCCCATTGATTGGAAGCATCGGGTGTTCCCCTGTACAATCAATTAGTTGATAAGATCCTCCTTGGTAGGCCTTCTCTATGACAAAAGGGCCTTCCCAAGTGGGTTCAAACTCACCTCCATCTTCGAGCAACAATTGGTCTCCTTAGACTAACACATTCTCCTACTTGAAAGACCTAGGCGACCATTATTGTGAGCTTGAATCATTTTGGCTTTGTACAACTTGGCAGTAGTCTCCTCCAAACCTTGAGCTCTTCTAACCGTAACTTTGCATTCTGCTATGTAATGATCTTATTACCCAATGCTATCCTTAGTGATGGGAGTTGAACTTCTAAAGGAAGAGCAGCTTCGGACCCATACACTAAAGAAAATGAGGTAGACTGAGTTGGAGTTTGGTATGTGGTGCGGTAGGCCCACAAGGCTTCAACTACTGCTCCATTATCATTTGTTATCATCAAGAGTCTTCAAGGATGTTTGTTTTATGAATGATGGAGTTTTGTTGAATGCTTCTGCTAAACCATTAGCTCTAGGATAGTAGATGGTGGAGTATCTCCAATCTATACCGTGTCTTCTAGCAAAGCTATTGATCTTCGTGCTTTTGAATGCAGTACCATTATCGAATATAATTTGTTGAGGCACCCTGAACCTATATATGATATGGTTCCTAAAAAATTGAAGCACATGAGTGGACCTCTTTGAGTGGGATGGCTTCCGCCCACTTGGAAAAGTAGTTAGTGGCAGCTAAGATGAATTGATGCCCCTTGGAAGAAGGAGGATCGATCGAACCTACAATGTTGGTACCCCAACACTCAAATGGCCATGAAGTATATGTAGGGTGTAAAATTTTGTGTGGTTGGTGGAGAACCACACCGTGCACCTAACACTGATGGCATCTCCTAGCTACGTCCATGCAATCTATGACCATAGAAGGCCTAGTATCCAGTCTTTGATCCTCAACTTCATCTTCATGATGATTCCACATAAACCTGAATGTACCTCAGTGATAATGCCATGGACTTTGTGTTTATCTAAACAACATAACCACATCAAAGGACCATCGTAGGTGCCATCAATAAGAGCTTAGGAAAGAGCTCTTTCAGATGGGCTTGAGATTTCTCTTGAGGTAGTTCAAGTAATCTATGAATTCTAATCTAGCTCCTTGTCATTTTGGCAACAAAACCTCCCTTCAAGAGAAAGTCTCTTGATGAGTTCATACATCAAGGGATAAGACTTGTCTATTTTGGACCCTTATTGAAATGGACTCATCTTCGGACATGCCAACTCTTGGCAAGTTTTTCCAAGACATCCGCTGTTCTCCGAGGAACCTTGTAGATGGTGACTTCAAGAATTTGGGCCAACAGCCTTCATGGTATACTCATGTAATGATGAAGCAGGTTTGAGACATGGTAGGACCAATTGGTTGATCACTAAGAGAATCCCAAAGATGTTGACACTCAACATTGATAGTAATGCTAACTCCTGCATCGAATCAAAGCCTCATACTCGCCTTCATTGTTGGCAGGGGTTGGAAAGATAGTATGAGAATCTCATCACATCGTGATTTGGAGTTAAGAACTATTCCTACCCCGCTTTCTGAGAATAGATCATGGTGCTTCACCTTTAAGAAAAGAAGCAAAGCACCATCAAAATACATCTCCCATCGCGGTTGCCGCCTCCCTAAGTTCATGATTTGTTCATCGGGAGATCACTAAGCGAGAATTAGGAAGTGGGTGCTAAGAAATGCTATCACCTTTTACCGCATGGAGGGGTACAAATGTGATATCAAATGAGAGTATCATGGACCAATGAGCCATCCAAACATTGGTCGTCATGAGGTACAAAGGATTGGTTTAGAGATCAAGTTCACCTTATAAGAAAGCATGTAGTCATAGCTTGAGATGCAAAGATCAAAGCTAGGCAATATTTCTCAATAGGTGGATAGTTTGCTTCAGGATCGACGACGAGGTAGTAGAGAGCTTTTTCCTTCCTCATCATTGGTTTCCAACAGAGAGCCAGAGAGTCATCCAATGCAAAGAAGTAAAGGATCGCCTGGATAGGGTCTAGAACCGCGCTTCACCAAGTATTCTTTTGATGTCTTCAATGCATGTCGGCACTTGTCATCCCACTTGAACTTGGCATCCTTTTGACAAGTGCGAGAATGGTTTGCATCTCCGATAAGTTTGAGATAAAGCATCTTAGATATGCCATCATCCCTTGAAAGGATCTGAGGAGTTAAACTCTTAGGAGGTGGCATTTCTAAGATAGCTTTAATATTTTTAGGATCTATTTCTATTCCCCAGTGTCAAACAACAAACCCAAGGAATTTTCTTGAAGCAACTCTGAATGCACACTTCAGGGGATTCATTTTGAGGTTATATTATCTTAACCGTTCAAAACTACTCTCAAGTCAAAGAGGTGGTCTTCCTTTTGACTAACTAGATCATCAATGTAACACTCAACCCGATGATGGATGAGTTCATTGAAGATCTGAGTCATGGCTGGTATGTAGCACCATTTTAAGGATGAAAGGCATGACCCTATAAAAAGATTCGACCGGTTTGAAAAGCAATATTTCTTTCATCTTCGAGAGAGACATCTTGATTTGGTTATATAGATGACCCATCCATGAAAGAGAAGACTGCATGAGATGAGGCAATGTCCACCATTAATTCTGGTATAGGAAGAGAAACTCATCCTTAGGACATGCCTTATTTAAGTCCCTAAAATTGACGCAAATATGAATTTGGCCATTCTTCTTCTTAATTGGGATGACACTAGCTAACCAGGTAGGATATTTTTCTTCCCTGATGAAACCAACATCGATCAATTTCTTGACTTCAGAAATGACCTGTTGTTCAATTTCTAATCGCATGCATCTAGGAGCTTGCTTAATAGGGATTAGGTCTATTGCTAGCTTGTGGATTGCTACATCGAGATAATTTGCATTTCTTCATAACTCCATGTGAAGAAAGTCTTTAAACTCAGCCTAATAACTAAGTCATTGGTTTCTTCTTCATTCAACAATGAACCGATGTATGTCGAGGATTTTCTTCTATCCCGAGGTTGATTTCTTTAGCTTGTTATTGAATGAATCTCCTCTTCAAATCGCTCTTTGACTTGGAGATCATCTCGATCATCTAAGTTTCTAAACACACATTCTCATAAGAGTTGGGGATGTGTGAGAAGAACTATCGATTCCAAATGGTTGGTAACAACTAGGCAATCTTCATCGACCACATTATATCAATCCTAGTCTGCTCTTGATTGTGCTTCCCTGTATTGTTCCATAATTTTCAAATATTTGACTGTGCTTGGACCAAGTGTGAGGAACTAAACCTTTCTGATAAGATTTTGAACACAAGGTGAGTAAAAGTCAAAAGGTAATTCCATTAATTCTTTAAAAGTATCTTCCTCAAGTCCTACATCAGCTCTGGACTTGAGGATGATGAACCCAAAAGAACCTCTTCTACTCATGTCACTGAAGACTTAGGGACTTCCTTAACTACAAACCTTCAACTTTTGAGATGTAAGTGAGGTAAGAGCTAAGGTTCCCAACTGAATAGTTTCACATAAACTAGATTCAATACTTTGCTTTGCTTGGAGGCTCTTCATCTCTGCTGATCAAAAGTCACCTCCAATGGAACCCAGAGGGGTTCATATACTAATCACATTAGACTCATCCTCGAAGCTGGATTCCAAGTCTATGTGAATAGTAGGGTACTCCTATGAACTGAACATGACCTCTATTGGTCAAGGCCAACTAGGGGTCTCCACCTCTGCTACCTCTGCTTTCTACCTGCCTCTACGGTGGAGGTTGAGCCATCCTACCCACATGTCCATATGATGGAATGAACTGGGTGGAATGTGATATGGATCTACTTCTTCAATTCCTTCTTGTTACTTGACTTTATTTCTTTTTTCATTTTCTTTTATCTTTTCTTTTGCTTCATTTTCTTTTGCTTTTGCATTTTGCATTTGAATTTTGTCCAAGTTCATGAGAAAGGGTGTTTTGAGGAAGATAATGCATCCTCATAAATCTCAACCTCTAACTGAAAATGGCTTTTCATCTCATTGACACGGTACTCAATTCATCTTTTTGAACTTGATGCATTGATGAAGGGAGGATGGAATGATCTTATCTGATGTATCCAAGGCCTACCAAGCAAAGCAAGTGAATGAAGTATTCAAATCAATGATGTAGAACTTGGCTTCAGCCACCGATCTCCAATGGTAACACTATGGAACCTAAAGCCCGCCACCTTGATCATTGAATCCTCTCAACATCATCCTATCTCCTCAGAGAGTAGAGATGTTGATCTTCAAATAGGCAAAGGGTCTTTAGACTCATAATGTTCACTGATGCACCTAAATCCATGAGAACCCTGGTGAGTCTGAACCTATCCATGTCGATTGTAATGTATAGGGGACGGTTGTGCTCCAAGTCCCCCAGTAGAAGGTCTTCATCTGTGAAGGTGATCCCTTGGGCTTCTTTTGCATAGTGTGCTTCCTCACCTATAGGGTCGCCAGCTAAGCATATTTTAGATCAAGGAGGGCCTTGTTTAGTGATTCCCTTATCTCTTTGGATAAGACAAGGGCATCATATATGCTTAGCTTAGATGGAAAATTTCTTAGATGATAAAGGATGTTGTAATCCACCTTTGGCTGGTCTTCACAAGCATATCTAAAGGTGGAGCATCCAATTGGAAGGGCTTCTCGATCTTCAGTACTAATGACTTGTTTCCCTCTATCTAGAGGTGCTGCCCTAGGAGGTAGAACCTTGCCACTATGGAGGTTGACTTGCAATCTCGAGGTAAAGTGGTGGCAAGTTCTACCGCACTTCAGCTCACCTACCTTCTCCTATGGGACTCTCGATGATTCCAAGTCTATCTCAAGAGGTGAACTAGTATTCGTGAGTTGGAAAGATCCAACTAATCAAAAGAGGAAGATCAAAATTATTATAGTTAATTAGACTTGAAGAGTTATCATTAGAATAGAAGAAGATAACTCATCGAGACACATATGTAATTCAAATTAGCTTTATTCTTCAATTTCTGGAAATTTTTGGAGGTAAAGTAGAAGTCAAGTAGAGAGTGGAGTAAGGGATTTGATGCCCTTATCCACGATACAAGAGTTCTACTAGTAGAAGAAATAAAGAACTAGCTAAAATGAAGAAGTCAGTGTGGAAGTAAAAAGGTCGGATGGACACGAATGGCTATGCTAAGGGGCTATCCCGGCCACACATGCTACACCGCCGAGCTCATCCTAGAGTTGGCACAAACTTGCAAACCTTCCTTGGTGTTGAGGTTTGATGACTCGCACCTACAAGGAAAGCTTCTTCATCTTGAATTATTTTCTTAGAGGTTTTAGACAAAGAAATGTCCCAACCTTCTTTGGTTTTGGTAGATCACGTATCCCCAAGGATTACCCTAATGGAACTGGAAGGTTGTTCCACAAGGTATTCCTTTGGGATAACTACAACACATCTTGAAACATGTTCAAGCCACCTTGAATGTAAAGCAATCCTCCAAAATGGCCTAGATATACGGTAAGGCAAAAGTTTGATCATGACTTTGCCTACTTCCTCCTAGTCTCCTAGGCTCGTAGTAGTAAAATCGTTTCTTTAAGAGATTCTTAAAGATTTTCTTGATTACCCTCTTAAAAGAATAAGGTTTTTTTAACTTATCTAACTTATCTAATAGAGTAGTGGACCATAGCATACGGCAGGATATGCATGCTGCCGGTGGTATGGTTGAGAGATGCTGGCGTGGAGAGGTGGAGGCCTATGGCTACCCTGGTGGTGGCAAAGGAGGTGGAGGTCGCGTGGTCTCTTGACGATTCTAGTCTTTTCCCTTGTCAACCTACTATTGCCAAGTTTCTTCTCATAAACCTTTTGGGATTTCGCTAGCAACCGATCTGAAAAGGCAACTATTTGGCCTCTCCTTGTAGACTAGCATCTGTTGATTAGCTTCTCAAATGTCTTATGGTGAAGCCCTTAAGCATGAAGGAGCCATGGATATTCTTCAAGAGAATCTCAATGGTGCAAACAATGGTTCACACTTCATACCGTTATATCGAGAATATAATCAACAAGTGACTCACGGTTGTTGGCTACAATGAGATCACCTACAAGAACCCTTTGTCGAGCTCCAACAAATCTCTTGATGAAGAGTTGCTCTAACTCAAGAAATCTCCTATGAACCAAAAGTTCAAAGATACCAATCAAAAGTGATACCCACTAGCTACCGACAAAGAGTCTAAAGAGTAAAGCGCCGCCACCTATGTTGTAAACAATTGGCCCTAAGTGAATATGTGCCTTGATTCTCACTACCATCAAGCTTTGAAGGAAGGAGGCACAAACCCTTGGGATATTGGATGGCATCAATTCTTAGGTAGGGTCTACCCTTGGAACCAATGATCCTCCTGCTTGAGCCAAAGCTTCCTTCAGCTTCAACCATGGATTTTATATCTTTTCATGTATGGAGGTACTTTCCACTACCTTCCTATACGCTAGTGCTACCTTGCTCAGGTAGAGTCTTAACCGATCTAAGACATGCACTAGTTCAGATGGAATTAATCGTAATAGGATGAACTAAGGCTCTTCTAAGCAAATACACTACCAATAAGTCCAACTGTGCCATCCTATCAATCTTGTCTTTCTCTTAACTAAAGGTGATGGGTTGATTCTATGGTGTCCTTGATCAACCTCATCACCTTCCATGGCCTGTTGTTCCCTAAGAAGAGAACCTCTAGTATCAACCATGCATATGCCAAATTCCCCATCAAGTCATCTTCATTGGGATCGAAGTCGACTTTTCTTCATCGGACCATGCATACCCTAAGATCTCCTTTTCTCCATAAAATAGTGTGCAACTATCTCATCTAAGGATGATCTAACTCGAGTATAAGGTGTGATCATCATGAACTGAGAGGCACCGGACCTCATCTAGAACTAGAGAGTCAATCATGTGTGGATTGTACTCACTAGAAGAATCATAATCACCGATGCTAGTAATAGGGTAACAATCCTGGATGATCCTCTACCACGCCACTAAATGTCATCTGAATATCCATGATACTATCACCATCTCCGCATATGAATGGTGAGTTGGTGAAGGAACAACCACGATGCTTCGGGGTCGCCACTCCTTCCGCACCACCAGGGCGTAAAAGGAGAGCTCTCCTACCATAATGGGTGGTGTAGGAGGAGTAGATCCCTTGGCCATAGCCGGATCACCAACGGGTACATTTCTCCTGATGGCCTTCATGGCCTTATGAATGGTGATGCGAAACCACCAAATGGCGGATGGGTAAAGCGGTGAGACACCATCGACTCTCTATGTGAGCCTCCCATGGTGGTCCGGAGAAGAATACTATCAAGATGGTCACGGGTAGCATCAAGCCAGAAATCAACCAAAGTAAGCGCTATTGATGACCGAACCTCGCTGCTTAATGTATGATGTATGGGCCTCCGCTGCCCTCTAGATCTCCTACATATGGGGATAAATATCATAAATCAACTGAGTACCGACTCGAGCCCCAGATGCTCACTACTGTAGATAGCAAGGCCAACGCAACCTCCTACTCGAAACTACTTCCTGTAGATGCACCACTGAAGGAGGTGATGAATAGATCCTCTTAACATTCTCTCTATCTGATCCTGAGAGAGGATAAAAGTAGTTTTCTGTAACTAATGGTGATGTGATCATAGGAGACTCATCCATGGCTGACCTAGCTAGTGCCTCAAGCTCTCTGGCTATCCTAGTATGGAATCATTTGACCATACGGTTCTTATTCCTATGTTGGGTGTGAGTAGGATGAGAGGAGTGTGAGCTAGACCCATACTCAAATGTAGAGGCAAGCCAAACTGGGGAGCCTTACCCTTGAGGGTGATGATAGGTGCTAGCACACCGGCAACATGTGCAACTCGAGGATGAACTACCGAGGAACTATCGTATAACAATCAAGTCGTGGTACTTCCACTTCTTTCCTCTCAGTGAGGAGATCTCTCAATGTAAGTCTACCCGATGACCGGCTTCTCGCCGACCACCTCTTCTCCGATTATGAGGGGAATGCCCTCACAAGTGATCTTGGCCCCCTAAAATCCATAGCCAAAATGGATCAAATGGGTATGATCCCAATGAGGGAAGTCAACCTAATCTAAGGCTAGATCCATGTCGTGAGGGAAGGTAAAGACAAATTTCTGGAACCCACCACCCATAAATTGAAATTGAAACTAAAATCAGACTTGCACTAAAAAGAATCTACAATGAGAAATGAACTTGCATCGTTTTCTCTCCATAGATTTTGAATTTTGAATTTGAAAATTTGAACCCACATCCAACAACTTGAAGTGTTAAGTGGGTTCAAATGAATTTGGAAAGATTGATTGAAAGAGGAATTTGAGTGAATCCAAACTTCAACAAATTTAGGTATGTTGAAATATGGATTCAAAATTTTGATAAGATGCTTCCATAGGTTCATTTTTTTTTTTGAATTTTGATTTGAGGACCCTTTCCTTAACAAATTTGGGTATGTTAAAGTAAGGGTCAAATGATTTTGTTTGTTTGATTGTTTTGGAATTTTACTTATTTAGTAAATTTAGGTATGCTAAGTAAAGTGATTGTTTCTTTTAAAAATTTTGTTATTTTTGATTTTGGAAAATTTAAATTCTTACTAGCAAATTTAGGTATGCTTAGTGAAGAATCCAAGTGTATTTTGTTTAATTTTGAAAATAGGATTCTTAGCAAATTTAGGTATGCTAAAATCTAAGTGTTTCATTTGTTTGGAAAATTTTGATTTTTAAAAGGTAGGATCCTTAGCAAATTTGGTATAAGGGATCCTAAGTGTGTTTTGTTTTGATGATTGAAAGTATTTTAGCAAATTTGGTAAAGATGAAGTCCCACTAGTTTTATGAAATGGAAATTTCACTTAGCAAATTTGAGTATGCTAAATAAAAATTTTAAAATGGTGTTTAAAATTTGATTTCATTTTTATTTTGAAATGGAAACTTCTCCTTAGCAAATTTGGTATGCTAAGGAAGAAGTTCCAAAGGTGTTTGAGAAATTTTGTTTTGAGTTTAAAACTTTAGCAAATTTGAGTATGCTAGTGAAGTTCCAAAATGTTTTGAAAATTTTGATTTTGATTTGGAAACTTTACTTAACAAATTGGGTATGCTAAATGAAGTTCCAAATATTGTTTGAAAATTTTGATTTTTGGATTTGGAGACTTCACTTAACAAATTTTAGTATGTTAAGTGAAGTTCCAAATGTGTGAAATTTTGAAATTTTTTTTGGATTTGGAGACTTTATTTAAAATTTGGGTAATGAAGTTCCAAAATGTGTTTTGAAAATTTTTTGATTTTGATTTGGAAACTTCACTTAACAAATTTGTATGTTAAATGAAGTTCCAAATATGTTTGAAAATTTTAAATATGATTGTTGATTTTGATTTTGATTTTAAACTTCACTTAACAAATTTGATTATGCTAAATGAAGTTCCAAAATATGTTTTGAAAATTTTGATTTTGATTTGGAAACTTTACTTAACAAATTTGTATGTTAAATAAAGTTCCAAATATGTGTTTGAAAATTTTGAAATTTTTGGATTTGGAGACTTCACTTAACAAATTTGGGTATGTTAAATGAAGTTCCAAAATGTGTTTAAAAAATGTTTGAAAATTTTTGGATTTTTTTTGGAGACTTCACTTAACAAATTTGGGTATGTTAAGTGAAGTTCCAAAATGTGCTTTGAAAATTTTGAAATATGATTGTTGATTTTGATTTTGATTTGAAACTTCAACAAATTTGATTATGAAGTGGAGTTTCAAGTGTGAATTTTAATTTTGATTTGAGACTTTACTAACAAATTTGGGTATGAAGTGAAGTTCCAAATGTGTTTGAATTTTGAATGATTGTTGATTTTAATTTTTGAAAAGAGGACCTCCATTCAACAAATTTAAGTATGTAGAATGGAGATCAAATTTTATTTTTGAAATATGAATTTTATTTTGTGTGTGATTGTTGCTTTTTGAAAGAGAGGAATTCAACTTAAACATATGTGGGATATGTTTAAGTGGATTTCTAAATGATATTTTATTTTTAGTTGGGAATGAAATCTTCATTTAATAAATTAATGAAGATGTTCATGTGCTTTTGAAAATTTGATTTTGTTTACAAATGAATTTTCTATTCAATAAGTGTGAGTGTATTGAATAGAAGAATTCATGGTGTGATTTTTGAAAACTTTATGATTATGATTGTGTTTTTTTGGAAAGGATGATTGTTCATTTTATTTTGAAAATGACATCTTCATCAAAGTGAATTGAAAGAAGATGTACATTTGTGCTTTTGGAAAATTTATTAGTTTTATTTTTGAAAATCCTACATGTAACAATGGGAATTGTTAAATGAGGGTCAAAATTTTGTGAAAAATATTTTATTAAGTGTATTTTTGGAAAAGGTGCTTTTGAAAAGCAAAGTTCTTTATGGAAGATTTATTTATTTTTAGGATGAACCTTTCCTTATCATGAAAATGATAAGGAGGAAGTCTTTAAGATGTTTATTTTTTAGATCTTTTATTTTACCCATTGAGAACCCAACGGGGTTTTAAGACCAACAAGGAATGCGTCCTAAAACCTAAAGATGTTGGCTAACTCAACTCAAGAATGAAATGAGCTAAGTGCCAATGGAAAGAAGGATAGTCTTGGATTCATACCAAAGTACAAACCACTATCGATACTCAAAGACAATGATCATTTACCAAAGATGGAGAGAGGAACCATCCTGGAGTCGCCAAAAAAAAAATCTGTGGTTAAAAATCTCTATGGGAGTCACCTTTCAAATCGGGGAGAAAAGAAAGAAGAGACATATAAAATTCATCTTGTAAGATGCCATGGATCCAGATGTACTTATTCAGTGATCATATACGCCATCAAGGTATAGTGTACTATCTCAAAGAGAAGTCACTACCCTTTAATGGAACCAATCACCTCAATAATAAGGACTCCTAAGGATGATGGGTCGATAGCAGAGATTCTTCCCTACTTTACATGAAAAGTAAAGCAAAGTTTATTTTAAATCGGGTTTGTTAAGTTCCCTACAGGGGCAAGCCCCATAGTTAATTACATCTAAGGGATGATCCTTAGAAAACTCGATTAAGGTAAATGATCATCTTTGAAGATTTCAATAGGAAGGACTATCAATCAATTGGTTTGTATTTTGAAGATCAAATGGGATTAATCAAAAGAGGGAGTTATTATCAAGCCAAAATGGGAAATAAGTAGAGATGCTCATGATGCTAGAAACCTAGCAAGCATCTCAAACTATCCTAAAAGTTGGGCTTTACATTTTAGAAATTGATTTTTATTTTGAGTTGCATTTTCATTAGAATTTAGGACTTAAGATTTCTTAACACAAGATTAAGAAATACCTAAGAGGTGAGGAATTATGCTTATGGCCCACAAAGGGAGAGAAGCAACCTCAAAACCTAAATCTAGGAGCTTCTGAGGTAAGCACAACCTAAATCTAAGGTGAAAATGGGTAATTGGTTTGCCTCCACAAGAGAGGACAAACCACCGATAGCTTGGACTTACAACCTGGGTGCCAACTAACTCCTCCTACAATTTTAAATACATGTAGGCAAGTCTTTATGCTTATGCAAGATAACTAGACTATTTTTATTTAGAAAGAGACTAAGTCCTTAAACTCGCTCCCTAAAGAGACTAGATCATGTAAAGGGACATGCTTCAAAATGACCTAAATCTAATGCATTAAATTTTATTTTATTTTATTTTGGACAATTATTTTGACTAGCTAATAGGATTTTATGACTAATGCATGAGAAATCAGATTATTGGCCAAAATCAGAGAAGAGGAGGTGAGTTTCCACCATGGCTCAAAGGTCAAGCCAGTTCTGGAAAGGTGGAAGCCTCCAATCAAGAGTGAAATAAGATGCATTTGTGCATGATATTATAAAGAAATGCTCATCCAGCTAAGGGTTGCTAATTCTTTTATCTTGATTTTAAACCTAAGCTTTATGTGAGGTTATGAGTTGTTTAATTTTATTTCAATTTTTTAAGTTGGGTAAAAGATTTATTTTTTCCTAAAGAGCCTAATCCACATCCAAGCCATACATAAAGCAAGGAAGAAACTAGGAAAATCATGCCACTTAATGCAAAAGCTAAACAAATCATCAATCAATTTATAAAGCTAATCACAAAGAATAAATGGTCGTTGTGGTCGCACCACCGCACAAACCCAAAATATCAAATTGGGTAGTCGAGCTCTACCCTTATACAACCTGGATTACAAATGAATATGAATTACAATTAAGCAAAATGCATTCATTATTATGGGGGTTTTCAAGCTTTATTCTTCTTTCTTCTTTCTTCTTTCTTCTTTCTTTTCTTTCTTCTTCTTCTTTTCGTTCCTCCTTTGGATGGTTGGGTGGTAGATGATCCAAGGCCTCACATGGTGCATAAGATGGGATCTTATGACCAATGTTCATCCTAATCCCCATAACAAATCATTCCAAAATCCTAAATATACAAACTTTTACATGAAAAAGGAAAAGCATAAATCTAACTAACACATGGAAAACAAAAGGTTAGTCAAATTACACCACACAAATCCCAAGCATGTATATTCAACTTATCACCCCACACATGAGTGACTAAATCTACCTGGCCTATGGATTATGCAAATGGGTATAAGCACCTATAAGCAAGAAACATCTATATTTTTATTTATGATAGCGCCCCTTAAGCACAATCCCCTACAGAAAAGAATGGTTAGACTAAACATGTTCTACCATTCATTCTACAAGCATACACCCTAACATTAATCTAAAACATTCATCACAAAGTAAAACATAACATCAAACTATGCACCAACCTAACCTAAAGCTAGAAGTGGTGACTTTAAGTGTGCTTTAAAGTTTTGTGTGTATGCTTAGCTTAGACTTTAGGTTCAAATTTTCTAAATGTGTATGTTCAACTTAGAGAGGGTTTCATTTAAGTTGTTTAAGTGTTTTTTTTATTTTCATGTTTTAAATTTGAGGAAACCTATTTAATCACTAAGTTATGAAGAGAGGGAAAGAGAAGAGAACTTCTCTTTCCTTCCCTAATCCTTAAGTAATCTCTAAGTAAGTTCACATTTTAATTTCATTTAGGTGAATGTTTTGATTACATCTTTAATCAATCCTAAGTTTAGATAAACCCTAAACAAAACCTATTCAAAAGAAAGGCATTTTAAGATTAAATAAAATGAATCAAAATTCACACAACACACATTACTTCAATTCTTTCCCAACATATATAAAATGCATATGGATGGACCCTAAGCATATCTATACATGAAAATGAGAGTAATTAACACACTTTATGATGCATGCTAAGTAATACAATTAAAAAAATTTAAAAGTTTAAACATGTATGATTTTCTTAAGTAGAAAAGGTTTTCCTTATCCAAAGTTTCACATACATGCATGAAAGTAAGAAAGGCATAAGTGAGTACAAAGCCATTGTTAACCGTGAGATATGTAAGGTACAAGACCTACTTATTACTTAAAGCCTCAACCTCGGGTTGTCACTAATATACCAGTTTCCTTAAGTACAAACATGCATATAAAATAAATGAAATGAAAAAAGAATATGCAAAAGTTATTTAATAGATTTGATTTTATTTATGCAATTTATTCATGCAAGCATAGGAAATCCTCTTAGATGATGGTATAGGGATGAATAAGGTATGGAATTAAGTGTTGGGTTCTTTTCAAATGAACCATCTATTCAAATATGCTAACATAAGAAAGGAACGAAAGGCTACATTAAACATGACTTTATAATCTATCACATGCAAGCTTATGATTAAGATATAAGAATAGCATACTTTTAGATTTGATGTTTCATTTATAAGTTTTTAAAATACTTTGGATTTAGTAGTGATAATAGCCACACATTTGACATAAAGTAAACAATTTAATTTTAAAACCTTGAAACATGAAATTATGAATTCATGAATCACATGACATATAATTTAACATGTTGGGAAAGATATAAAGCAATGCAATCATGTAAACAAACTCACTTTAGTTAAATCTTAAAGACATTCTTAAAAAATAAGATAATTTAGAATAAATGAAAGTGAATTTCAAAATGATTTTGTTTAGTTTGAAGTTTGAAGGGTGAGATGAGTTTAGTTCCTAACCCATTCTCATGTGTTTTGTATTTTGTTTAATTTTTAGATAATTAAATCCATTTTAAGCATTGATTAGATTAAGGTATGCATTAAATGGCTTAATTAACCCTTACCCAAACATCTAAAAAATTAACTAAGTAATTATGAGCCAATGAGATGACATAAAACCCACAAGATATTTAGTAATGAATAATGGCCTAATGCAATTTGGCTCACAATTAAAAGTTAATTAAGCTAAGTTTTAGCTTAAGTACTTTTAAAACACCTTTTCATACTTATGAAAGGGATTTTAATTTTCTTAATTGAACTTAGGCTATTAAACACCTTAGCAACTACCAAGGTAGATTAATTAAGTTCTAAAAATTTTTAGTATTTTTGAAAATTCTTTAATGGGATAATTAAATTAACCCTTAATAAGAGGATTAAAAGAAAAGGGGTTTAGGGAATAAATAGCCCCAAAATTATTCCATAAAACCCTACTCAGATCTGACCTTAATCAAATTTAATGGGTAAATCCATTGATTATACCTTTAATTACCCTTAAGAAGATAATTAAGGAATGAGTTAGCAATTTTATTAATTAAAGTCTCAATAAATCTCAAGAAAATTAGGGGAGTCAGAGGTCATCCCCTAAAGTGAACCCTAGAAATTTGAGATCAATTGGTGATTTAATTAGAGAATAATTAACTAATTAACATTTCCAAAGAAACCTAAATTCAGAGAAGACGGGAATTCAAAATATTCTAGATGGAATTATCTATCCATAGCATTTTTCTTTATTTTTTTGATTTTGCTTGAAGGAGTTATGTTTTTTTTTTGAAATTAATTGAATTTATTAAGAATTAATAATAATCCCTAACTAATCCTAGCTAACATCATCTCATGGCATGATGTGTCGCGATCAGGTGCTTTACACGCTGTGGAGCTTTAACTTTAAATCGTATGATGCTTTTATCCTTAGTCATCGATCAAAGATTCGATGAAGATTAACTGCTTAAAATAGAAAAGGGATTTCTAAAACATGCCTAATAATCTCAACCGCCCATCTAAAATGCGCAGATGGATGGTTGAGATGGCTGAGTTCTTCCCTGAGGATGAATGTGAACCATTCATGATCCAAGGGGAGATCCGAGCTCAATCTTGCATAGATTCATTCAAGACTCAACCAACACCATCTGAAGGACCAGAGCGGCCAATCCAACAGTAGATTTTACATGCAATGTAAATTCCTTTGACAAAGGACCAACACCTATCAATCTAAGTGGTCAAAATTTCACTAACCTCACGGAGGTGATCATTGGCACTCAAGATCGATGAGGTAGCTTCGCCTAGTGGAGATGAAGCCCTGTTGAAGTTCCTAAGTCTTAAGGTTGAGTAGATGAATAGGTGGACCAACTCCTCTTGATCTCCATTGCGGCTTTGATTGAATTGAGTTCTTCTTTGCTATGGGAACTCAATTGGAAGCTTGGGCAGACTCAATTGGTCCTTGAATGATGAGTGTAGAAGGAATTAGGTTAAGATCAAGTTTAGAGGAAGTTGAGAATTCAATGGACCTCCCTGTTTTGCACTGTGCAAAATCGAAGAATGGAAGATTCAAATCCTCTTTTGAGGCCTTGGGAAAGCTCTCTGATGTTTGCTAAGGCTTCCTGTTCCAATCGAGTATGAGTCTATTCAAATTTCAGTGGATTAGGGGGAGTATATCTCCCCCTATGGTAATCGAATGACCAATAATGAGCTTGTCATTTTGATCCAATTGACCATATGGGATGAGTTGTTTGGGTTGTTTGAAGTGTGCACATGGTCGGTTTGGCCAGAGGAGTGGAATGCTAACTCCCATGTGCATCAAATTGAGCTTGAGGGGGAGTTTGAAAATTGAATTTCATATGGTGGGTCCATGGGCCAAATGGGTTGACCCAAACCATTGGGTTGGATGCACCACTCATCACTAAGTCCCCTTGAGCTTTTAGAAGAACCTCAAGTGATTGTGATGAGTGTATGACTAAAATACCCATGGGCTAGGCCAAAATTTGTTCTATGGCCTAGGGGTAAAATTGTCATTTTGCTAATTTTTTTCATTTTGGGTATGTTTGGTGTGTTGAGAAAATAGGTTTGGCTAAGTTTCAATGGATTTGAAATCTATTTGATAGGGTTTGACTCATGTTGACCCATTTAAGTCAAAATGGGTCAACTTAGGACAAGTTGATCAATTGGTCAAATTGGGTCAAAATAAGGGTTGGGACAAGTTTATATGACCATTTGAAATGTTTTGGTGCCTCTGGTTTGGTTCAATTTGGATTAGATTTGGTTTTGGCTCATATGATTCATTTAGGTCAAATGGGTCAAGTTAACCATTTGACCCATTTGACCTATTTGGTCAAGGGTAGGTTTAGGTTTGGTTAGTCATATTGAGTGGATTGGTATCTTTTTTTCAATCAATTTGGGTTAGTTCATTTGGCTCAACATGACCCCTTTAGGTCATGGTCAATTAATAATTGGGTCTAGTTGGCCAATTGAGGCTTTCAAGTTCCAAAAGTGATTTTGGATGGACTTGACCCATTGGTTTCAATCAATTTGGCTTAGATCAAGTTTTGACACATTTTGGCCCTTTAGGTCAAAATGGGTCAACTCAAGTGGGCCAATTGGGCTAGGTTAGACTCAAATGTTGGCTTGGTCAAGTTCAAACATAGGTCATGAGTGAACTTGGATCAATGGTTTCAATCAATTTATCCTATGGTGGAATTTGACTATGTTAGGTTTCACTTTAGGTCAAGTGTTGACTTGGTCAACCCTTAGGTTTGACTTGGTTCGACCCAATTTGATTGATCATCATGATGATTGTGATCATGAGAGGAAAATGAGTTTGGTTCAATCCTTAGGATCAAAAGTTGCTCATAAGGGTACTTTAGGTTACTTTGGATCAAGTGAGCCTAGGGTCAAATGGATTGGTCAAAGCTTGATTTGAAGTTGATTGATCTTGTATATGGACTTATGATTGAAATATAAATCCATTTACAAGTGGTTTGAAGTCAAATGGATCAATTTGAAAATTTCATATTCAAAGGAAGAAGATGAAGGGTCTTGGGTTTGATTTTTTAATTTGGGTTTTGATTGAAAGATTGAGATTTGGATTTATATATGACCTGTAAGGATTGATTGAACCATGAGAGAAAATCAAGGATTTGGAATTTAGAATTGATTTGGCTAAGTTCAAGCTTGAAAGCATAGATTTGATTTGATTTGAATTTGATTTGGGATTGATTTTGATTGTTTGATTTATATTTCATATATAATGTGAATATAAATGAGAATATAAATTGATCATGAGAAAATTTCAAGAATTTGAAAGAGTTTAATCATGATTTGGGTTAAATCCATTAAAGGGAATTTAAAGGATTTAAGAGAATTTTTTATTTAAAATTTAATTTTTGAATTGGATTTGATTGATTTATATTTATATTTCATTTAAATATGAGAACATAAATAAGAATATAAATTTATTTTGAGAAAATCCCATGAGTTTGAAATGGTTTGATCAAAGTTTAAGCTAAATCCATTAAAGAGAAATTAAGGGATTTAAGAGAATTTTAAGCATTTTAAATTTGGAATTTAATTTTGAGGTTTGATTTGATTGAGTTATATTTATATTTTATTTATATATGTAAATATAAATGAGGATATAAATAAATTTTATAAAATCCCAAAGATTTGAATTGATTTGATCAAGGTTTAGAGTTGATTTTGGTTAAGTCCTTTCATGGAAAATTAAAGGGACTTAAGGAAATTTCATGAATTGATTTGGAATTTTGGATTTGATTTGATGGGTTTGAATTTATATTTTATTTATATATGAGAATATAAATGAGAATGTAAATGGATCATGAGAAAATCTCAAAGATTTGAATAGGTTTAGATCATGATTTTGGCTAAGTTCTTAGGAAAGGGTTAAGGACTTAGGAAATTTGAACTTAGGAATTTTTGGTGGATTTTGATCATGAGTTTCAATCATAACTTTCAATTATGGATTTCAATCATGGAATTGATTTGAGTTTGGAGAAAATCAAATATAATTGATTTGGAGTTTGACTTGAAAGAAGGAAAATGAGGAATGGTTTAAGCTAAAGGGTAGGAGATTTTCTTAACACCCTTAAGGCATAACATATTCTTATGGCTAACTCTTCTAAGTCTTCTAGGGCTAGGAGAGTGTCCACCTAATCACTAGATGTGTCTTAATACTAAGGAACTCTTAAAGTGTAAGAGGAATCCTAAGCCTAAGATGGAGGTATTGAGAGCTCATTCTAAAAATGAGGTCAACAATCATGGACTTCGCTTTACTTGTTGAAGGCTCCGATTGACCCGCCCACGACATATTATCCTAGAGCACCTAGAGAGCATATGTAAGTTAATATTATCAGCTACAAACTTTGTTTAGTTATTATGTATAATAGTTGAGCTTAACATTTACTCTTTTGGGTAACATAGTCGCAACATTTCTTGGCAATTAAGGAGATCTTCTAACCTTTCTTTGGATGTGCTGGGGACTGATTTATAGATGGTCATAAATAGGTATGAGAAGTTATATACTGATATGAGATTACACATCTATATTAGCGACCCTCACTTCCGACCAATGGTAGCAGAGCATATGTCTCAAGAGGAGGCTTCAGCTCCAAGGACATATGTATCAGACATGGTAGGGCCATCTACCTATGCTGATACAAAACATTCAACTTATCAACAACTCTCAATCTTAACCCTATATGTAAGTTACCCCTTCACCATATTTCATTTCTCCACCACTTTGGATGCCACTAGGAGAATCACAGTATTATCCTAGTTAGACTATTGGAGCAGCTTCATATATATAGTAAGCCACACCTCTATCATATCCAGAGCCAACATAGGGCCTAGATATTGAAGGGTAGGTTGAGGGACCACATGGATTGGGAGTCCAACATCATTTGTGTGATCGTATATTATGTACACCTGATCACTACACTCCTGATATTAGTGTGATTTTGCATAAACACCATCGTCAACGATAGTTCTTGGATGTAGGCATACTCTACTTTTTCTATATGTTAAGCCGTCTCTTTGTATTTTACTGTATTTGCAACCTTTACTTGGCTTACAAGAGAAATCTAATATCTAATGCTTCGATCTATCATGTTATTTGTCTGTAACCCTGCTTAATTGAAGTTTGGATACATACTAAGAATATTCCTTCAGTCTTTAAACTCTTATGATATATTATTATTGAATTTTATTTATCATATATGCAAATCAATCTATATAAACATAAATTTATGATTTCCTGAGCCTAAAACATTTTTCTTATAGTGTTATCTATCTAATTATTTTTATTCAGGTTTATAATTTCTCAAGTATTTTTTGGGTTTATAGTGTTGTAGTTTAAATATATATATATATAAATTGAAGGTAGGTAAGTCGCCCATTTAACCGGTGACTTGCTCCATGTAGGCATTGAACTGGCTAGCAAGTTGTGTGTTAAACAGGTGACAATACTTATTTTAAAAACTTTTTTTAAACATATCTAAACTATTAATTACTATTTAAATGATATTTATTTTAAAAAAATTGCCACCTAATTCTTACGATTGAACCTCAATTATTAGATGAAGTCGGGCATATTAGACTTTATAAAAAAAATACCCCTTATATTCTTATGAATAGAATTGCTTTGAATGTCATATTGCATCTAACTTAAAAAAATATATTACAAGAAAATATTTTTAAGATATTATTTTGAACATATAATAATATTACATCTAAGTTATATATATATATATATATATATATATATATATATATATATATATATATATATATATATATTAAATTTTACATAAAAATATTAACAATGCGGATTTTTACTAAGGGATCCAAAATTTTGTCAAATGGGTTGAAATTATCAGAAATATATATATATATATATATTGCTTTTACATACCAATGCTCCCCATGAATATAAAATAGACTAATTTGATAATTGAAATCTATTAAAAAAATATATAATAATTTCATAAAATTATGTAAAAATATTCTAATATAACTTTTATTATTTAAAATTATTAATTAAATGTATATATATACTTTATATTATATTAATTTTAAAGTAATTTTAAAACTTTTAAAATAAATTTTAATATAATTTATATTATAATATTCAGACATTATTTGCAGTTCGAAAATTTTAATTTGAAACCATTTACAATCAAATTGTAAATTATTATTCTTTCTCATATATTTTAATTGCTCTGTATCGCATAATGACACCTTAACATACTTTAAATAAGTTATGTAGTTGGAGTGTCATTTAAGGAAAAAAAAAAAAAAAAGGTGAGGGGTCTAACTAACTATAAATATTATTAGAGGGTGGTGATATTCAAGTTAAATGAGTGATGGATATTCTTTGGTATCAGTAAGGTCTATGATTGAAAAGCATACATTTTTAATAAATCAATTCATATAAAGAATTATATAATTTAGCTTTTATGAAGAAGAAATTTATTCTTCTATTTTTTTTAATGATATTGAATGATAAATTATAATATATTTGATTTAAATTTATGATTTTAAAAAATAATTACTTTTTTTTTTAAATTATTAGACCACAAATTCATTCACTAATTTTTTATTTTTGATAATTAATTTTTAAAATTAAAATTATAAATAGAAACTATTTATAAATTATAGAATTTTTTAACCCAACCTTTTTTTAATGGCATTTATGGTTGATGAATCATTATTTTTTGCACATTTGATTTTTTTTTTAATTTAAAAACTTGCATAATATTGCACCATTAATATTAACAATTTATAAAATATAGTAGAAAAGTGTTATTCAAATGCAATTTCAAGATCTATTTCATTCTTTCAAATTTTGATACTTTTCTAATCAAATAATATTGCACCATTATTATGTTATGATTTATATCAATCCCATCTTCATCAATGGCGATATTCCAATAATTTAAGATCTATTTTAATTGCCAATCTTTTTCATTTTATTGGCTTCCCTATTTGATTCCATGGCCTACCAACCTGCCTTCCCTCTCCTTCTTTCTAAGCACACGAAAACAATGAGAATCCAAAGTAAGCTAAAAAAAGAGCTAATTAATATAAAGATACTAGATGATATATTAAATATTAATGTAAATGAAAATATAATATATTTTTATTTGCTTGAATTTATCTTGTGCGATTATTATAAATGCTTATTGAAAAAATTTAAGAAGATTTACATATATAATATAATTTTTTATGCATTTATATATCTAATGCCTAAATCTATATATATATATATATATATATATATATATATATATATATATATATATATATATATATATATATATATATATATATATATATATGTAATTCTTTCTATGCATGAAAAAATATATTTTACATAGAAAAAGTTAATGATAATGAGATTTTTGATGTGAAATTAAAGATTTAAGTTCTATTTATATAAATATTAAAATTTAGATGTTAAACATCTAAATACATAAGAATTATGTGGTTTATATGTAAATCCCTCTAAACTTTATTTCTTAAATTAAATAACTTTTAAATAAATGCTCTTAGCTAAAAATGCAATCAATCGGATCATTCTTGTTACTACTTAATTAAATTTGCTAAATTTGAATTAAAATGTAATCAGCAGAAAAATAGTAGTGGCAATTTTAGGTATATCATATAAATTTTACGCATTTATAAATTGTCACTCAATTAGTTCTGTTTTAATAAAACAATTACAGCTTTGTAAGCCCAATACATTCAAAATCACTTTTTTTTCCTATTTTAAGTACAATTTGAATAAATTAATCATAGCATTATAAAATTTATAAATTCATCAGGTTTTTTTTTTTGAGTTTATATAAATAGCAACGATTTTAATGATATCAGTATAATTTTCCAAAAAGTAATTAAGATAAACACTAACAAAATAGAAATAGATTTATAAGTCAATTTTGAAAAACAATCATCTGATATATTTAATAAAATATTTTTAAATTGGATGAGGATAACCTCATCAAAATTTGATTAGAATAGATTTTAAAATCTTTATATTTACATTAAGATGAATTTAATATAAGATTTAATTAATTATTTATATTTTGTACTTATCTCAAAATAAATCCAAAAGTTTAAAACCCTTTTAATCAAAATTTGGTCAAAGTCACCGTTAACGACAAAATAGATTTTGATGGGGTTTTTTTTTTTTTTTGATGACTGGGTGTCCCCACCCATTTTTTTTACGTGTTCTTAATGAATAATCTAATATTTCAGCCCACTTATTTCCCTGAGTATCCCGCTCGATGAGGAATCGAACGGGTGGAGAGTTCCTCGCCGCCAACCGAGCTAGCTGGTGGTGAGTTGTCAGCCATTTATTGTATCAAGGTTTCACAAAAAAATTCATTGGGCATAGTTTATATTAAATTAGACAACACCTTGTATTAGTGTAGTCTGGGGAAACCAGAGTTTTGACGTCTTCCTGTCTACCATTTGAAATTTATTTTGTTTTTGCCGTTTTATATATCGAAATGCTGCTTTTTCAGCTAGCTTAACTAAACGAACGAATGCTTTCAATGAACAATTTTTTTTTGATGAATCTTTGCATAACAAAAGTTTTTACTGCATTTATAAGAGCATATATATAATAATAATAATAATAATAAAATAATAAAATAAATAATAATAATAATAATAATATAATAATAATAATAATAATAATAAATAATAATAATAATATAATATAATATAATATAAATTTTTTATTTCGAGCTAAATCCATCAAACAAATGATTGTTCATGTACCGTTATATATCGAACGAAATGTTTGTGTTTAAGAACGAAACAACAGAAGAACACAAAACATGAATTAAAGCTTTTTGACATAGTTAGTCATTTATATCAATTACAAAAAACACATTATATAGAAATATTTCCTATAGAAGAACAAATAATAATACAATTGAAAAATGTAAAAATTTACAACATAAGAAATTAAATTATTTGATTTTCATGTAAACCGAATTATAGTTTGGTTCAATTTTGTTCTATGTTGTATTTTATTTGGACGGTTCATTGAACATTATTTGGTCCAGTTTATTGGGTTTAACAAATATGTTAATCAAACTTACCAAATGTACACCACAAATCTATGGATTGCCAAGACGAGCTGAGCCAAGCCAAGCACTTGCTTATTTGCATTCAAGCTTGTTTACCATTATCGAACTTGAGTTCACCTCGAGCTCGATTCGAGCTTTTCGAATGTTGTTAAAGCTTGAGCTCGTTTTAAAAAAATCTTGCTTGAGCTTGGCTCGAGTTTGTTCATGAGCTCGGTTCAAATTAGAATTATCAAGCCTGCTAACGAGCAACTCTTTTAATGAAATAAATAAACTTTAATCAAGATTATTCACGAATAACTTGTTGAGAAATATACACGAGATATATCAATCAAAGCTTATTAAACCTAAAATTTTTAAAAATTAAATAATATTGTTCACGAATAAGCCTAAATCGAGTCGTAATCATGCTCCTTAACAAGCTTGTTCAAGAATTTTAAATGATATTGCTCATGAACATAAATGAACTGAATGACAAGCTATTCAAACTTGTTCATTTAGCAATCGAGTAATTACAAAAGTATTCAAGCTTAGTCAATTAGTTAATCCAATGATCATGAGCGAGATCTAATCAAGCCGAGTCAAAAGCAGCTTGTCAAATGCCCGATTCATTTGTAGCCCTAGCAGTTACAAATTATACCCCACCATATAATAAGCTATGTCAACTCGTCCCCACAATAAAAGGTTTCTCCTTAACATCACCGAGTAATGAAATCCTTCATTCAAGAATAACATCAATTCCTTATGAATTTCAAAAAAATTTCAATAGCTAAATTATAGGAAGGAGGTCAACAATTCTTTGTTGTAATAAATAATTATTAATGATTTAAATCAAAAAAAATAAAAGTATTCTACATATTTTCTTCTCTCTTGCTGCTAGGTGAGGTAGCCAAATAGTGATTGTTGCGTGCTAGAAAAATCAGTTGTGGTAGAGTAAAAGTTTACGCCTTAGCTTCTTTGGGGAGTCCAAAGACACACAGAGTAAAAAGAATAATAAAACTCCAGAGGAAAAACCACGGCCTAGTCCGTAAAAGCTTCCACTATGTATCGTTTGAGAGTACAAGATCTTCCGACACCGGGATTACGAATATGAGAAATGACAAGTGGAGATAATGTTGACGACGATAACGGCGATGATAGGTTAACAGTGATGATGTTAATTTATGATACGGCGATGACCGACGATAGCGATGATGACACCGGCAACAATGGTCAACGGAATGGTCCGCCGGTGGTGGTTGACTGCTGAGAGACATCAGGTTTGGAGGATCTTTCTCTCTCTCTCTCTCTTCCCTTCTCCTTCACTTGGCCTCCCTCATATGAGGAATGAGGGCTATTTATAGATGGAGGATGACGTCTCAGAATACATGCAAAACCCGTACCCACTTCATGGACGCTCAAAATGATCCCCTTGATCATATGATGTATTTTGTGCATTTGAATGCTCAAATGAAGTCGAATTGTAAAGATCTTTGGCTTGTTGGAACCGCTCGAGACGCTTTGACTATAAACACATTATATTTGAGAGCTATTTAGGGATTTAACCGATATCCCAAAGTTTTCAAGGATATTTTAAGAGCTTGATCTCACCGTTTCAACTTACCTTGCTTTTAACATCAAGATTCGTATTTCACTAATAGTATTTTAAGTGTCATATCAGTTTCCCCATTTTTTTGATGACATTATCTCAATCATTCAAAATATATGTCAACTTGAAAATAGCAAATTCTTCAATGAAATTTCCATTAACCGCACATTTTGAGAAAGATCTTTATAGAGCACAATATTATGACTAAGCGATGCAAACGCGCAGGTAGCGTGAGATTTTGAGGTTATGGACCATCCGGCGAACGGAGCTCATGCGCCATGGGATGCCAGCACAACATAGCGCGGCATATACGCTAGCATAGCGCCAGCGGTGGCCGCTGGAAACCGGACGCGGGTCGACGCAGCGCGCTGGCCGCGCCTGTCGCATGGCATGTCGAACCGATCGTGACGCGCGAGTCAGCGGCTGGAGAATCGCAGTCTGACGCCAAACGCGGGTCGCGACGGGTCTGTCATGCCGCCGCGAGATATGCGGGAAGGCCGGCCGTGTCAGCGGCGGCACTGGACCGGCATATTCACGGGCGGCCGCCTGGGCGGCTGAACGCGGGCTGGCGCCCATGGTCCCTTTGACGGTTTTGACGGTTTCTGCGATTTTGATTTTACCCTGCCTCTATAGGTCTATAAAATCCCTCTAAAAGGCACTCTTTTCTTCTTGAAAGAAAGTCGTCATACGTAGTTCATACCGATTCCCTCGGGTGTTAACTAACCTCGTGACCAACCGGATCAAGGATCAAGACCCGTAGTTCATACTCAGCTTTTCAAAGAGGTGTTAACCTCGCCGACCGGATCAGCGATCAAGACCAGCTCATACGGTGCTCCATTTTTCCCTCGAAAGAGGTGTTAACTAACCTCCGACCGACGGATCGAGGCGATCAAGACCTGTAGTTCATACCAAGGGCTCCACCTTTGAAAGAGGTGTAACCTGTCGACAATCGACGAGGATCAAGACCGTAGTTCATACCGGCGGCTCCGCTTTTCCTCGAAAGAGGTGTTAATCGACCTCGCCGAATCGGACCGGTTGAGGTCAAGGAGATAAACCGGAGAATGGGTTGACGAATGCTCGACGATGGGCAACGTGACCAACGATGGCGAGATAACCGACGATGGTGGTGATTGACGGAGCGATATGACCTGCGGACAGCGCGGTGACCGCCAGGGTTGGTACCGACGGGGTTGCCGGAGTAATCGGCGATGGTAGGCGCAACCGCTGAGTCGGCGGATAACCCCAAATCGGCGCGATCGGACGAGGACACGGACCGGGTACGCTGGTTGGCGCGACGGGTGGACCGCACAGTTGCGCAGCGACGGCATCGGGTACCTGTAGTCGCCGGGATGACCGGCCTGACGCGGATCGGTCGACGCGACCAATGACGATTTTGACCTATCAAGGTTGTTTGTCAAATGTTACATGACGTTAACCGTGGAAGAGGTTGAATTGAATCGAGAATTTTGATCCATCCGAGGTTGTTTGTCGAGTGTTACCGGCGACGCCAACTATGGAAGAGATTGAATCGAGATTTTGACCTATCAGGTTGTTTGTCGGTGTTACCCGGCGACGCTAATCTATATGGAAGAGGTCGCGGGAAGTCCACCAAGGACCTTTTGACCTATCCTAGGTTGTTTGTCGAGTTACCCATGATGTTAACTGTATGGAAGAGGTCAATTGAATCGAGGATTTTTGACCCAACCGATTGTTTGTCGAGTGTGACTCAAATGACGTTAACTCATGGAAGAGGTCCGATCAAGTCCCCTTGGGATTGATCATGCCTGGTTTAGATACAACGTGAGTTGTATATTTCTCAAGTGGGAGGATTAAATGAAGAAGAAACAAGCTTATAAGGAAAATCCATAAACTCATTACTTTGATAATGTCAGTGATACAATATTGTCATAAGATAACTTAACAAAAGGGACGATACATTTTAGAGAGAGTTAACAAAGGACAAGAGGTGGAGAGGAAAGGACAAAGGATAAATTAAATATTACAATATTTATACACCAATGATTACATATAACACTTTTGAGACCCTCCATGTTCCAAGTTTTAAGGAATGTTTTTCGATCGTTGGTCATACTTGGTCATCCGATAACGAAGTGGGGAGCATCTTTTATAGGCAAAACCCTCGAGGTACTTCTTTATTTTGAAGATTAAAATTCTGAAGGTCACCGGCGGGGTTGAGCTTGTTTGAGGTAACATGATTGTGTTATTTGTTGATTTTCACAGACACTCCAACCCCAATGGGAGTTTAAAAATTTTATCTTAAGATGAGGGTGACAAAGACCAAGATTGATTGGGGTCTTCCAAATATAGCGTTGTATGCGAATTTGACTTGACCACTATGAATTGAAAGTGAGTGACTTGTTGAGAAATTCTTCGAGAACAACGAAGGGTGATTGTCCCTCCACTGCAGGCGATTATCAAACCCATATAACGGTCCCAAAGTTGAAGTTTTTCCTTAACCAAACCCATGCTAAGAAAGGTGGAGTAAAATAAAACATCAACCCCATTTATCAATCAAAATTCTCTTAACAACATAACATGGGTCACCAATCCCCGACCGATGACAAGGATCTTGATGTGGAACTGGACTCCTTCCAAGTCCGAGCATAAAAGTGATGGATGATTAATACAAGATTTTTTAACTCGCTCTTCAAAGGCGATGAAGATTTGATTATAGTAGGCCCACTCAATCGCTTCAATTTCTCCAACTATTTGGTGACTATTATGTTGTTTCTGATGATCGGTTGCCCCGGAGCTATGTTTATTTGAGTTGGTTGGTTTTGCACAAATTGACGTAGATATCCTCACGAATGAGCCTCTCAATTTTCTCTTTGAGTTGTTTGCATGTAGTATGTCCATGACTTCATGGAAGTGACAATATGCTGATTCTGAATTTGGTTTTAGTGGATGCCACCACTTGATATTTTCTTCATCTCGAATAGCCATTAGAGGTTAACACGAGATGTGTGTTAGGGGTGTTCAAGCCGCTGATGGGGCGTGGAGGGAAATCATGACCGCCTTGTTGCTTCTTCGATGGGATTGTTGATCGTGTTTCTAGAACTCTTATGTTTTCCCGGATTGTTCAAATTATTTTCGATTGGCATTAATAGCCATTAAAGAATCGTGCTACACCTATGAACTAAGTCAAGATTGAGCGACCAGATCTCGTGACAGTAGAGGCCCAGACGAGCCCCCAAGGAAAACTCTTAGTAATTCGCGTGGTCTACCCTGTGTATTTGGCGAAGCTCGAGGAGAATCTGGAAGTATTCTTTAAGTGATTCACCCTCATTTTGAATGCCTGAGAGATGGGAGGAATCTTTAATGATCCTCTGAATGAACTGCTCTACAAAAAATCTTGGCGAGTTCACAAAGGTATGGATGGATTCCTTGGAAGGAGTAGACTGCAAGCTTGTCCCTTGAGGGTAATCGGAAAGACCGACAAAGCAAAGGTGTCGAGCTCGGATATGCATGATAGTAGAATGGTCGATGTGTTCATGGGTCGCCGCCTTTATAGAATCAATGTTGAAACCCACGGAATAGGATGTTGAAGAATAGCTTCGCCTAAAGGTGAGGATTCCTCATAGGGGGAAGATAATGCCTTGAAGGTGAAATTGCCTTGCATTAAGCTCGTAATTGCACATAACATGACGAGTGGAGTCAACGACGAGAACGCGTACTACCCACAATAATAATTGGTGGATTAGCGTGAGACGTGATGGATGAGAACTAGCGTCAAGGAGATCAAGATCCGGGGAGGAACTTCATCGTCAGGGAGATTAGCATTTTGATCTCCCGCGGCTAACGATCGATCTTGGGGGAGATGTGTTTGCCGTGGTAGTGGATGTTGTGTTCCTCGTAAAAGTCGGATCATCTCATTTTGAGACTCTTCCATTCACCCATCTTCTAAAGAGATTCCGCCTTCACCGACATGATCACATCGTGAGGAAGTGAGGTTGGCCCCTTGGTTCAAGGATTGGTTTCAGAGTGACGGAGTTGGAGAGGGAGGCTCCATTGTTACGAGTACTGCGCCTATTGGCCATGACGTGGGTTTTCACAAAAATTGTGATTGAGTGGTTCCTTTCCCACAGACGGCTCCAAATTGTTGCGTTAGAAAACGGCCAGAGAGTAAAAGTTTACTTAGCTTTGGGAGTCCAAAGACACATACGTGTATTTAAAGAAAGAATAAAACTCAAAATTTTATGGAAAACCTCAAAAGAGGGAAAACCAGGCCCGCCCAAGAAAAGCTTCCACTATATCCTTTGAGTACAAGATCTTCCGATACCGGATTACGTAATTGTATGAGAAATGGACAATAGTTGACAGACAATGCCGATGTTGACGACGATGTTGACAACGTTTGACGAAAGTGATGATGTTGACGCCGATGACCTACGATAGTGGTCGGTGATGACCGGCAATAATGGTCGACGACGGCGGTGGTTGATGATCCCGGTATTGACGATCGTCTGCAGTGCTTGGAGGATCTTTAGAGCTCTCTCCTCTCTCTTGCTTGGTCTTCCCTTCTCCTTCACTCTCCTCCTCAATGAGAATGCTATTTATGGAGGAGTGACATCTGTAAATATAAAACCCACACCACTTCATCGCTCAAAATGATCCCCTTGATCATATGATGTATTTTGTGCATTTGAATGCTTAAATGAAGTTGGAATTGTAAGATCTTTGGCTTGTTGGAACCGGCTCGAGATGCTCGATTTGACTATAAACACTTTATATTTGAGAGCTATTTAGGATTTAACTGATATCCCAAAGTTTCCAAGGATATATTTAAGAGCTTGATACCGCCAACTTCGATTAGCTTTTTAACATCAAGATTCGTTACTTAATAGTATTTTAAGTGTCATATGATAGATTTTTCTTATATTATTGGCATAATTTTTATATAATGTACATTTATCAATCTCTCCACTATAACACATCTTTATCTATGAAAATTCTAGCCATTATCTATAAATAACATCGAAGCAAATCATTGAAGAGTGCCCTTGGCCAAATTAGGTTTTTTTATGAATCAATTTTGATTTTTACTCTATCCTCCCAACGTTAAATCATTTGAACAAAGTACCACAACTCTATATCACCTACATACATCTCAAAATATTTTAAGGCCTTAATCCTTACCATTTGCTCCACTTCAATTTTTATAATCCAATAGGATGCTCTCATTTATACTATGTGTTTGCTTCCCTATTTGCCATACTCCTCTACAATGTCCTTTTTGATTATGAAGGTATTTTAGTCATTAACTACAATAAGCCCATTTCAAAATAAAGTCAACATCATTAGAGTAAATCATATTTTAGGTGATATCGAAGAATAGTCTTAATTAATCAATCACAATTATATTTTTCATTCAATAAATAAAGATTGAAAGGCAATCAAAGAAAAAAATTATAATTGCTTTGAAGGAAATTTAACTAATTTAAAGACCTTAGTGGACTAGAATCCTAAGGTTGCTAGGTTGGTTCCATAGTTTGTAGGTGGTCCTCACCACTAAATGTCATTAGCAATGAAGTTTAAAAATCAACACTTAATGCTAGAAGATATAAAAGAAATAATAATAATAATTATATATAAGAAATTTCAAGGAAAAGATTAAAACTAAATGTAAATGAGTGCTTTATAAGTTTTAAGTAAATGCAAAACATACATATTATAATTTTTCTTCATTTAAATTATACTATCAATAGTGTTCAAAGTCTCATCATATGTATCATCTTCAATATTCTCATTAACAAATTCATCAACATCTTTTTAATCATCCTTAATGACATGTAAGTTAGTAATTAGTTAAGTAATAATAATATTCAAGTTGTAGAATTCTAACATTTCTTTTTCATTTTGTTTAACCCCTAGTATCTATTTATCGCTAATTTTATTTCTTATCATTATCTTAATAACTATTGAACAATCTGCTTATTTTATTCTTCAAGATACTTCATGTAATATATCATTCGATTATTATGCTAAATTAAAAGAATCAAATTTTACATATTTTATACTTTTTTTATTTCATTAATATCATAAAACTAATGCAATCTTATGCCTCTACTAAATATGGGATAAAACCAATTAAAGCATAAAAAAAACTAATTAGATATTTTCTAATTCTCTTAATCTTACAAACAAATTTGTGACATTGGATTCCTTATAATTCACATAGTATTCGCCACTTTATAAATAAATAAATAAAAGATGAAGCGAATTTTTTTTCGTGTTAACATGATAGAAATGATGGAAGTCTTTTCATTAATTTTGTCGTCCCACTTACATAAGGGTTAAGAGCATTTTAAGATAATTTATATTTTGTAATTATTTTGTTTCTATTTTTTTTAGATTTTATTAAGAAGTATATATATATATATATATATATTTGTTCCTTGACAGCCTAACATACGTCATATTTGTTTTGTTTAAGCTTTGGCGATATTTTATGTATTTAAAATCTAAAAGTAAAGGAGAATTTACACACATCTATAAATTCAATACATAAATTTTAATATTTATATATATAACACAAATTTATTCATCAAAATGTGTATTTTACTTTTAAAAAGATAATGATTATAATATTTTTAATATGATATTAGATATTTATATTATATTATATATATATATATATATATATATATATATATATATATATATATATATATATATATATATATATATATAACATAAATTTGATATAATTTTGATACTAAGATTAACGTGCTGTTTGGAATAAATTTTATTTTGTGTTTTTATTTTTATATTATGTTTTAACAATATATTTATTAATGTGTTCTTTTAAGTATTTTTATGTTATATTTCAAAAATAAATAATAAAAATACTCAAAATAACTTTTAAATATTTTGAGTATTTTTAAAAATAAACATTACAATTAAATATATTTTACTTTGAAATGAAATATAAACAAAAAAAAAGTGATCATAGATGGCCCCTAAGTGCTGGAAAATTAAATATAAAAATATATGTTAGATATTTCAATATATAAAAGTTTTCTGTCGGAAATTTTATTTTTCTAAAAGTTAGTTAACATTTATTTTCAATATTTCTAGAAACAGACCATATTATTTTTTAAAAATAAAAAATAAACTTAGATATAGTTTTAAAATTTTTTAATCATTTAAGAAATTAATATAAAATAAATATTGAAACAACTAGGACCTAAGTTAAAAAAATTAAAATAATCATGATAGAGCCAGATCCGTTTCTATCATTTGTTCCAATTTGGGGTCATCTAAGTGGATGTTTCAAGTTGATAAGTCTTCAAAGTAAATGATAATTTTAATCTAATATGATCCAAGTATTCTTATTTTATTTTCGAGATTGTTTGATCGTTTAAAAAAAATATTATGTAAAATGAATATAAAACTCTACAAATATAGATATTTATTTTTTATTTTTTTGATAAAGTAAATATAATATAATGTATTTGGCGCTGAGGCACAAATGAATAATGATGAAATGGGCGATAATGATAATGACAAGAATAATGATAGTAATATGAAAGTAACGGCAGTAAGTAGCGGTTGTTATCGGCTTAATTGCGATACGACTCGACTCAGTTACTAATAAATATATATTTATAATTTACCTAGATAAAGAATTTCACATATACCAAAAAATATCATTTCAAAGTATTTTAAATACACTTAAAATACTTTAGATTTTTACTTTGCAACACTCTAAATATCCGAAAGATTCAAATTCTTGCACATACTTTATACTCAAAATTCTGCCAATCAAATAACTCCTTAAAATATTATGAATCTCACTTTGGGTTTGTTTGTTCTTTTCATGTCACAATCAATAGCATCTTTGAGAAAAATCAACCATTAATTAGTCTGGTTCAGACTTAATTGCTCCTTAAAATATTGTGAATCTCACTTTGGGTTTGTTTGTTCTTATAATGTCACAATCAATAGCATCTTTGAGAAAAATCAACCATTAATTAGTCTGGTTCAGACTTAATTGCATATAGTTAGTATTTGAGTCTGATGGCAATTTGATTGCATTGGAATTTAGGGCGGTCCTCAGTATTATGCTTGGACATTCAATATCAAAAATAAAATAAAATAAGCCTTAAGTGAATTAAAATTCGAATCATGGGTATAAGAGCGATGCAGCTTACTAAAACTTTGGAAAGGCTCCAGCTGAGTCTTAAGTGGAGATACCTTAACGTATACCAGTACATCAAAATTCGCATTTTTTATCAAACTAAACATCTAACCGTCCAATCGCATGATCAGGCTACTAATTAAACCAGCAATAAGCTCCACCAGAACTGTTCATTACCTGTGGCATATTCACCTCTGTCAATAAAGCCCCGCTCGCTCACTCCCTTGCTCTTCTCGTGTAGAAACCGATACCACACATGAAGAAAACGTCGAGCCCCCTCCCCTTCGCCGCCGGCAAATCGCCGGAGATCGATCCTACAGTGGCCCATCCTCTTTCCCGGAGAACTCGGTCCTTCCCCTTCTCCCCTCACCGCCCTGCGCCATCCTCCGCCGTTCCCTTCTCCTGGGAGCAGGAACCCGGTATCCCCAAAAACCCTATAAAACCTAATTTCAACTCGAATCCCGATCGCATCCCTCTCCCTCCACCGATCCGATTTGATTCCATGAAAACTCTGTCGAAGGCAGACCCGTTTGCCGCTGCCCTCGCCGAGTGTGCTAAGGAGACGCCACCAGCAGATCCTGAGCTGGAGGAGTTTTTTCGGCGGCGATCAGTGGCAGCGGTTGCGGCCGCCGAGTCAAGGAGGCGGAGGACGGCAGCTTGGTTTGCCGGTGGCGGGTTGGGTTTATCGGGGTTGTATGTGTCTTGCAAGGCTGCGGCGGCCGCATGCTCGGTTGCAGATTCTACGGTCCGGGTGCCGCGGACTGGGTCGGTAAACCGCCGTTAAGGTGAGAGGTAAGCAGTGAGGACTGAATTGTTGAGATAAATGTGTATGTCGTAAGCATGTCTATGCAAATATATTTTTCTACTCAACTTTTAGTAACAATTAGCAATAATTCTTAAAGATACTCATTATCTTAGTTTCATGATAAAGTAACAATTTCTTGACAAAATATGACTAAAACTGATAAAATAGGGAGATTTACATACATATCACATGATATATCAATAGTGTAAAGTGAGAATAGTAGTCTTATCTACCGTTCACTCCTGCTGTTGTTATCGGCCACTGCCGGCAGCCAACTATCACTGCCATCCCTGATCGGCCACCCACTATTGCTGGCAACAATCCCAATTGTCAGCCGCCATGACCGTCTCTTTTAACTCTAACAAAAAATATTTTATATTATATTTATTCTATCAAAAAATAAATAAATAAATAAATATATATATATTTATAAATTTTTTAATCAAATAATCAAAATAATTCAAATATATTCTATTCACTTTATACTGCACTATTTTTTCAAATAACTAAATAATCTTTAAATTAAATTAAAAAATATAATTTTTTCATTCTAAATTTTCAAAATATAATCAAAATATAATTTTTCAAATGATAACAGTGATGTGATTCAGATGCACAGCTATCACTACCCCCAATAAGGCCTAAGCTGATAATCAGGTTAATTATTTGACTTTTTTTCAACAGTACTAGAACAAAATTATCAAAACAGCAATAATTAAAATTTTTAATAGTTTTCGATATATTTCAGTAGGAATTACTTTTTTTTTGAATAAATCTTTATTGAGATCGATTTTATATTGAATGTTATGAACAGATTTTGATTGAAACTTCGAATTGACTGTAAATAGTATATTTTCTTAATTTTTCCTCTATAGTTTTGTTTTAGTTGTAAGTGGCAGCACTGAGCTGTGATGATTGATTGTGAATCTAAAGAGAAATGTTAGGGGCATGTTTGAGATTAATTTTATTTTATATTTTTATTTTTTATATTATTTTAAAATATATTTATTTGATGTATGTCAAAATATATTTTTTTTAAAATATATTATTTTTAAAAATATTTAAAATAAATTCTATGTATTTTAAGTTTTTTTTTTAAAATAATTATCAAAATTGATTATTTATTGTCCCCTGTTATTTATTATCATCACCTGGTATCATAGGCTATTATTGTACTGCAGTCATCAATGATAATCGTCATCATTATAGTAAAATAATTAAAATAAGAACAAAATATTTTTAAGATATAAAATATATTTTATTAAAATTAAAATATAAAAAAATAAATAAAATGAAAATAAAAAACAGGGAAAAAGTAAGAGTGATCCTAATCTGCTTTCTTAGAAATTTATGAATTATCAATTTCAGATTAATTTCTTGTGGTGCCATACTTAACAAAGCGATTGCATTTTATTTATTTGAATTCTTAATTTAATTTATTTTATATTAATTATGTGATAATTTTGAGAAATATAAGTTTTTTCACACTAGAATAAGAAAGTATATATAATATACTTTCAATAATATGGACTTAATTTATTTATAATAATACAATAACTTTAATATAAATTTGTTATTACATCAATTATAATTTTATTTGTGTCATTAAAAAGTAATTATTATATGCGGAGTTCGACGTCCTGATTTCAATAATTTTGCACCTAACAATTTCAAGAAAAAATAAATGTTAGTCCTGATGACCCACCCCACACCCGGATGGTAAAAAAATGAGCATTAAAAAAATGCAGGATATGTTAATAAATAAATATTTCGATCATTCCAATAGCTCGTCACCTTCGAGTCCATTCAAGCTTCAGCTCTCAGTGATTAGAAAAGCTCTACGCTTTCTCCTTTGCTAACGCATTATTTATTTTTCCGCAAGCCTTCATTGATGCTGCTATGATAGGATACAGTTTCTGCCTTTGATTTAAAGATTTGAAGTCTTCATGTGTTGTATTATATGCTTTAGTGTTAAATTAGTAGAAAAGCTCTACGCTTTCTCCTTTGCTAACGCATTATTTATTTTTCCGCAAGCCTTCATTGATGCTGCTATGATAGGATACAGTTTCTGCCTTTGATTTAAAGATTTGAAGTCTTCATGTGTTGTATTATATGCTTTAGTGTTAAATTAGGGTTTAGGGTTTAAACTTAAAACAGTCTCGTAGATGATGTTGACGCTTTATATTACATAATCCCTTTTTCTAAACTATGTACACAGCCATTGAGTTTCTTTGAAGAGTGAAGAGACAGCTTTGACTTAATATATAAGCCTAGATTTTTGTATACGATAAATCTTAGTTGTGTACATTGTTGCTGCAATTGTGTACACAACTGTAGCGATTATGTACAAAGTTATTATGTACTTACAAGTACACAGACACTATAGATCTGTACATATTTGCTATACACATAGCATAGAGATTGTGGTGTTTTAATTTAGAGTAGGACAACATAAATCTGGAGAGACTTATCAGTTGATTTTATGACATGGTATGATTCAACCGAAAATAAAACATCACCTTATAATGGATCTAATCACCAAATAAGGACTCCTAAAGCAGATGTGTCTTCGTATATATCAGAGATATTTCCTATATTATATGAAGAAGTAAAGCGAGTTTATTTTATGCCGAGTTCTTTAGTTCCCTATAGAAGCAAACCTCCATAGTTAATCACATCTTAGGGAATAAGAATTTTTTGAGAACACTCTCGATTAAAGCAGTCGATAATATCTCTAAAAACTTCAATGTTAGACTATCAAAGGATTAAATATTTATTGAAATCAAATGGGGAGGTTTAAATAGGAAAATATATTTACAGATTCCAAAGGAGGATAATTAAGGAGCACTCATGATACTAAGAAGCCTGGTGAATACTCTAATTTATCTATGGCGAGGCATTACATATTTGAAAGAGAGACTTTACTTTTTGGTTAGGGCTTATCGTCCATCAACACAAGATTATGAAAATGCTTATGATGTGAGGACTTATGCTCGTAGCCAGAAAGAAATAAGTAGCCTCGGAACCTAAATCTAAAATGCTTTAGCACATGCTAAAAGCAAGTCCTAAGTCTAATCGAAAAAATGGGATATAATGGTTTACCACCACATGACAAGATAAATCCACCCGACTCTTCTAAACTTACAGTCGCCTGGAGTGGCCGCCAGCTAAGACCTCTTGGAATGGCCGCCAACTAACACCTCCTATGCTTTAAAATCATGTAGGCTGTTAGTTAATTAAGTAGAGTTAAACTCACTTCCTAAGAAGGGACTAGATCGAATCAGAAGACATGACTTAGACTAATGCAAAAAATTAAAATCTTTTGCACCATTTTGACACATTCATTTTGACTAAGGCTTGTGACAATTATGCCTATATGCATGAAGAAATAAGGTTGTTAGCTAAATCAGCGAGAGGAGATGTTCTCCACTACAAGAAATCGCCCTCAAGGTCAAGCGTATCCCTTATCGTGTTAGAATGGAAACCCTCCATATTTAAGAGTGAATCAATATGATATGCATGATATGATAGCATACAACATTCAGCTAGGGAGTTGCAAAATTTTTTATTTATTTTGATTATAGGCCTAGGCTTTCGGATGAGGCTGTGAGTTATATTAAAATTTTAGTTATGAGTTATTAGTAGAGACAAAATTTTATTTTTATTCTAAAGAGCCTACTACATCCAGGCCATACATTAAATCATCACACTTTAAGAAAAATATAAAAGACATAATATTTCTATTGCACAAATTAAACACAACAATCAAACTTTTAAATTTCATAAAAAAATAAAAGGCCGATGCGATCGAGTACACCGTACACCCTAGAGAAGAAAAAAATTGGGTAGCCGAGCTCTACCCTTATACAACCTGGATTACAAAAGAATATTACAATTACAATGAATGGGGGGCTTTTCACTCTTTGTCTTCTTTTCTCTTCCTTTAGATTGATTTTCTCCAGGCTTCATAGGGTCTCCCAAGTCTTTTCCTTCTAGCCACTACTAAGCCTAAATCCCATAACACTAATCCTAATTCATATTACAAAAATTACATGTTTATGGAAAATAAAATCTAACCACACCTCCAAAATAGATGTAAGCTAAACAAGCATACAAGCCAAGCAATTATATTTTACATATTTGGACATAACTCCCTACATATGGGTAACCAAGCCCACTTGTCATAATTAGATTATTCAAGAACAATCATAATTATTTATTATTACAATAGCCCCTTTAGCATAATCTCATGTAAATAATATCATTAGGCTATTGATGACCAAATACCAAGTATATGCATTAATAATCTTAATATCCATGTGGGCTCTGAAAATTCGCCACCGACCTCTTGATAATATGAAGGATGAGAGTATGATTTAAATGTCGATGCAATTTTCAAAAAGTAGGTGGAATAGTAGATAAGACACTACCCAGAGATTTCACCCTCATTTGAAGGACTTTAGATATGGTTCCAGGTTTCTTATAGGCGCAAGCCCTTATTATTAATTACCCATCTCAATGCAGAGAGAGAACTTTTGATTAAGGCTAATCGTTAGGTCACTTAATGCATAGCATATAGTAGCAACATATGGAGTTTTAGAATTTAAGATTATGAAATTCATCATTTTTAGCTTAAAGTAAATGGTTGGAGGAATGATGATGTGCCCAATCTTGATCCCATAGTTCGTCATCCCGGGCTGTCGTGGTCCCTACTTTACTTAGTCAAGGAGGTAGTCAACCCAACCTGACCGAAGGATTCTTATCAGTAACACATGAGTTACGTCATCCAAGAAATTCTTGTAGACCTGGGGTGGTGTTTGTCTAAGGAGACAATTTTAAGTCTACCTTAGCTGACAGAGGGCTGTTTGCCCTATCAAGTCTACCTTATGATTCACAACTCAAAGGGCAGAGCTAATGGGGAGCATACATGCTACGATCATGATCATAATATAATGGAGCTGACCGCCAAACCACATCATAAGACCCATCATAATCTCATCTAGAGCCAAAGTCAGCCAGTCGAGAGAACACATGCCACGTCTTTATTGACATGACACTTATTGAGAGTGAACATATTAGAACACTTGATTTGATATTTATTCCTTTGTGAGCTAGAGTTTTCTTAATTTTTTCCCTCCGAAAAATAATTATGGAAGGTGGATAGACTGAATTTTGCTTTAAGCTTTTAATGATTGAGTTTCATTTAAGCAGTTTTAGATTATTACTAATTTAAGTTAATTTGATTTAAAATTAGAATCACATTTTGATGGAAGTATCCCCTCTGGTTGAAGTCACCATTCAACACGGGTAGTTAATTGATTGAATCGAATATATTTGAGAACTTTAGATCTTGCAACTGTTTAGCTCTAATAAGATCATCTACTTATCACGTAATTATTTCGATATTTTACTAAGTTGAAATTCTTATAATAGATTTTTTTAGGTTTTGTTAACTCGCACTACCCCAAGACTAAAGCGAAGGAACCCACGCGATATCCTAGACACTTGAATTTAAGGATTCAACATAGTGTCAGGGCCCGCAGGTAATTTAAGAATGCATTAATTAACGCCTTCTGTTCTCTTGTACGATGTGTTGTGAATCCGGTGGCATAGAATGTGTTGTAAATTGTTCTAACATCTTAATAGATTATTAAATTAATATTTAATTGATTCCAAGTTTATTAGTCTTTGAATATTCAATAGATTTTGCTTATGATAATTCTCAAATTCATCGCCAACTATACTCTATTTCTTCTTGATCTAATTCGAGTATTTGATAAAGCGATGAACACACTTCAAATATTTTCCAAGGATTCATAGCTTATGCTTATCAACAATCATACAATCTCATGGAAAGTCTTTAATGAATTCTTTAATTTTCTTTAATTTATTTGAATATGTTTGAAGAGTGTATCTTAATTCCAAGAGGCTCTCTATGCTTTGATTTGATGTTCAATCAAGATTCCTACTTCTCTCAATATTCTAATTTTCAATTATTCAATTAGCTTTATGATCACTTGCTTGTGAATTTAATACTTAGTATTCAATAAAAAGGCTCTATTCACATAAGCAAGAATTAACTTCAATATCCCTAACTCCATATTAGGTTTCATATTTAAGAACAATGAGACTACAAGTTTAGTTATAATTCCCTTATGAATTTAACATTTAACTCCCCCTATCTTAGTTAAAACTTATTTAGTTCTTCCTCCCTTCTTTATTTGAGAAAACAGAATATGGACTCACTTAATTTCTTTTTTGTGAGAGTGGGTCCTTCATTACTCCCTCCAATTTCAATAAATAAGGCCAAGAGGGGGTCTTACATTTCATTCCATTTATTTGAGGAGTTGGAGTGTTTGAAAGAGAAAGGTTAATTTTTTATTGGGCTTTAAACTCCGCTTAGATAAATATTGTAAGTGATTTTCACCTCTTCTTTGATTTAGTGTTTTACTTTTGTACTCATTATATGTTCTTTTCCCTCCCCTATTTTTCTTCTTGTTTGACACTTTTAATTTGAATTTAGCTTTAGGTTTCTTTACTTAGCTCTTAGTTCTTTTTATTCTCACTTTTTTTTCTAAGTCAAAATATTTAATAAAATTTGACAGATTTCGCTAGAGCAAAAATCTAATAGATATTAGCTTTTACTGATCTAATGATAACAGCTTGTGCTTATGACAATAACCAATTTTTATCTCGTCGTGCCTTAATGAGCGTGATGAGGTTTTCAAACCTGCAAAGAAATAATCATATACATATACACATTCACATATTTATCACACATGTACAGACTCATTTTTTGCACACTTGTAATGATCGGTAAGGAGACAGAGATGGAGATGCCGGAAACCAAGAGAAAAACCCACCTAATGATGGTGTTCCTCTGACTGTGACAAAAGGAAATGTTGGAAAGGGAGATAGAAAGGGAGATGCTAAAGCTGAGAGAAGAACCCTCTAATGATGGTGTTCCTCTCATAAAATGGAATTGGAAAGGGAAATAGAAAGGGAGATGCCATAAATCGAGAGAAGAACTCACCCAATGACGGTGTTCCTCTCCAATTGTGGCAAAGGAAAAATGGAAATTTTGGATTGGGAGAAAATGAGAGAAATGGGGAGGGATTTTGGTTTGAAGAAATGAGAGAATTTTCAAATTGAGGAAATGAGGGAAAAAGGAAGAAAGAAATGAGGAAAATCAGAAATTTTGGAAGAAATGAGGAATTTGAAAGGAGATTTGGTCTGTGAGAGGAGAAGAAGGAAGGAAGAAGGAGAAGAAGGAGAAGGAAGAATAATGGAAGAAGGAGGAAACCTACCTTGCTTGTGGTTGGAGAGAAGAGAAAAATGAGAGAGAGAGAGGTCTTGCCTTTTTGGTTTGAACCAGGGAAGTGGGAGGAGGAGTTGTCATTCAGTTTGAATAAGGATAATAGTTGGAGCATTCATGCATTGAATGGGAGAGATAGGTGTGAAGGAGATCGAGCGGGAGTAGTTGAGGGAAGATCCAAGCGTCTTGTGTCAGAATGATTGAAGGAGGGTGAACCATTTTGTGCATGAAGGGGAGTCAAAGGCGTTCGCGCATGGTCGAGTGAAGGAGGGAGCTGAGCCATGCTTGAAGGGAGATCCGAGTGTGAAGAAGAGAAGGGCTCGTGCGTGGATTAGGGCCGATCGAGTATGGAGAAGGAGATTACGAGTCGAACCAATTTTGGGTATTTAAGATTTTAAATAATATATTTTATTGCTTAATCAATTTTAATATGAATTTTGTGTCAACCTAATATAGGGTTGATATATATATTGATTCAAGATTATTTCAATGTTCTGAACACAATGACACAGTCTGTTTCGCAATCAAAGGCTGTTTGGTTTAAGTCGACATCAAATTGAGTCAATTTTAGCTCAAAATGCGCGTTATCATTTCCGACCACTCAATTTTTGCACAGACTTGTCTGAATTGAGTGTGAACAATCTTATTTAATAAATTTTGACATTTTGAAGCTAACAACATAATAAATTTTGTGAATGAGATCATTTGGTTTGTGTTACCTCGATATGTGATGTGTGACTTAATCAGTTGATCATCAAGTTATGAAATATTTATATTCTGACCAATTTCGATGTTCTAAATATAATGGCAAAGTCTGTTGTAGATTAAAGGTCATTTCGATTGATTTTGGTGACGTCCAGTGTATTTCAACCTCAATTTACGTGCTGTGACTTCCAATCATTTGACATTTATATAGACTTATCCGAATTGTGCGTGAACAATCTCATTTAATAGTTTTTAATGTTTCAAAGCTAATGATATAACAAATTTCATGAACGGAGGTTGTTTGGATATCGTCGTGGCTTCCCGACTCTGATATGTGTATTAGCACATTAATAGCTTGATCGCTTGATCGGTTGATCTTTAGATTATGCAATATTTATATTTTGACCAATTTTGATATTCTAAACTTGATGGTGAAGTCCGTTCATTGTTCGAAGGTCATTTGGATTGATTTTGGTGATATTTGGCACATCTCAGCTCTGATTTGTGCCCTAAAGTATCTGAAGTAGATCGAATTCACCTTATAGGCTCGATTCAACTTGTGTAGCATATGTGAAGGTCAACAATCCAGTCAAAAATATTACATCACAAAATAAAATATAACATCACAATATACACCGGCCTAACCTGAAGTGTAGAATTGGTAACTTAGTATTCTAATGTGTGCTAAGGTTGTGGTATGTTGTGAGTAATTATCTAAAGTGTAGTTTAAATTAGAAGTATAATTATTTTAATTTGTATTTTGTTTCATAATAACATCTTAGAGGTTTCACTATTCTTAAGAAGTTTTCATGTTATTATGATTTATTTCTTTTTAATTTGTATTTTTATTTTGTTTCACTTGATGCCTACATTAACATCTTATTATAAAGAGATAAAGGTTTGGCCTTTTCATCATCCATTCACATCTTTATTTTTACAAGTTTTTGATTTTTTTTTATTTTATTTATATATATATATATATATATATATATATATATATATATATATATATATATATATGTTTGCCTATATATATATATATATATATATATCTATATATATATATATATATATATATATATATATATATATTTTGCATACTGATGATTCTTCATTCCTTTTCAAAAAAAACTTCATCTCTTTATTTAAGTATATGTAACTAAAGAGCCAAACAAGTATGTGACATTGTCAAACTAGGAAAGTGAGATAATATAAGATCTCCTTAGGCTACTTAAAGCCTCGTATTCTCAGGATGTCAGACCATATACTTGCTAACTTAAATATATGTAAACATATACACAAATATAGGAATGAAAATTATGCAAAGATTGTATAATAATAAATCATTTATTCATGTAAAGCAAAGTTCTATTACAAATTCTTGCACATGCCTACACAAAAATGAAATTAAATAAATACGTGTCATTATTAAACTAGGGAAGTGAGGTAATCTAAGATCTCCTTGGGGCTACTTGAATCCTCGTATTCCCGAGATGCTAGACTATATACTTGCTAAGTCCCAACATATATAAGCATACTCATGAATCATGAAAATAGAAAAATCGTTTAACATGTTTTAAGTTATATGTAAATGTAAATTTTATTGAACATTTATAGCCAATATTAACTTATGTTTTCATTATTAGCTTATAACTTTGAAAATAATTTTAGATTTTCTAGTGATAATAGCCACACCATATCATAATATTTATCCAACACATACAATTTAACTATAACCATATTATTTTGATTCTTTTATGAAAACATGAATGTATGAAATAAATGGCATGCAAATTTATAAAGATTGAAGAGGAATAATTAAACATTGCCACATAATACATTCAATTACATTAATTCTAAGGACAATCAAATAAATTTCTTTGAGATTAACCAAAGTTTTTATGAAATTTAATTTTTGGTGTTTGAATTGTTAAAACTTAAGGTGGAGGAAAGACATTTAGTGTTTGCCCCATCCAACATTAGTAACTTAATGTATTTAAGGAGAGTGATAAAGTGAATTTTATGAATTGATTAAGTTGAAGTCATTAAGCAATCAATTTAATTACCATTCCCTATACTTCTTTAATTTAATTAACTACTTAACCATGAGCCTCCAATGATATGCTTATGAGAAATTAAAATTTGCAATGCGCCTAAAGGGACCTAATGCAATTAGGCTCATGCTTAATAGTTAAATAGATTAAGAAATGAATCTAAGTTAAGTACTCTTATGATTTTTCCACACCAATGGGTCAACCATAAATTCCTTAATGATCTTTATGTTATTAAACACATAAAGAGGAACCCATGAATCATATTTGAATTATCTGAACTAATCATCATTTCAATTTGATTTCATTTTATCATTAAATTTTCTAATTAATCCTTAATTATCACATATATTAATTAACCCTCCTAAGGAAATGTATTAAGGAAAACTATTCGGAAAGAGATATTAATTATTTTCCCTCACTATTCCCACTATTTATAGTGATTAATCATTATTAATTATATAATTTTTACTATTTAGCAATTTTAATAAATATTAAATTAATTAAAGAGGGTAATTAGGATTAAAATTTCAAATTCTTTAAATTACATGACCGATAGTTCAAGAAAATTATGGGAGGCAGAGGACATCCCATAGAATCAACTCACCAAATTTGGGATCAATTGACCAAGTAATTAAGCCTTAATTAAAATAATTAACCTAAGCTCCAAACCTTAATTAAGCACTATTTACTCAAGAGAACTTATAACATTTTATTTTTATTAAATGTTTTCTATTTAAATTTTCTAAAATGGGTTTATTTGAATTTTTTAGATTTTTTACAATTAATTATAATTTTTTGAAGTTATGGCCATTTAATTATATTTTTAAGGCCTAATTAACCACTTAAGCCATCAGCGCCACTTGGATGCTGACGCGGCAGTGCTTTTCACATGGCATAGCGGCATTGGCTATTTAAAATGTTCGATGCGATAACTAACTCACATCGGACGCGGTTTTGTCCCATTCATTTGATCTGATTGGACGACCAAGATTAATCTGGTGGTTTGAAAGGATAAAATAAGAAAGTTTAGCACAATTTATCATGACTGTCCATTCTAATCATGGGGAACGAACAATCAATGATTCGTCGTCCCTCAAGCACTGGAAGACGGATGCCATCTACTTTCTGTCGCTCGATCCAAGCTCACCAAATCTCATTCGATGGCAAAATTGACTCCAAAACACGGAGAAGATCTAAGGTGATCATACGATGGAAATCGCATGAAATCAAATTTCACTTCACAAAAGACCAACACCTAAGGGGAAAATCTGCGGTTGCTGAAATTTTACCTCGTCTAGAGACCGGAGGTCCATCGATATAAGTAACTTCATCTTGAAGAGACGGTGCTCTGTTCAGAAAATCATGAGTTACCTTTTCGTCGTTCGCTCTGTGGACCAAATGCTGCCATGTAACTCATCGAAATTGGTCTAGGGATGCCTTCCGGTGATCAAATCGCAAGAGCAATGATTCATTTTGACTAGATTGAGGTGAAGGTGTGGGAAGAGTTAATTTTGGTTTGGTGGATTTTTGAGAGGTTTGGATGGATGGGGCTCTCAGTTTGGCTAGGGGGTTTGTCTCACGATGGAATGCATAAGGAGCTTGGGGAAAGGTCTCGGATTGTGTGAAATGCTTTGAGGAAGGTTTCTATGAAGTTTGAATGGATGTGGAGGAGAGTATACTCCCCTATACTCTCCTCCCCATCCAAACTAAGGGTTAAGATTGGTTCGATTTGATTGTCTAACTGGGTGGCTGAGGTGTGGAGCTAAAAGTGGAGGTGCTTGAGTGGCCAAGTGAGTGACATGGGCTGGCATGAAGTGTACAAGCTCCCTTAGGTGGACCAATAGAGTGCCATGGATGAACTCACCCTTCATGGCCAAAGGTTGAACCCAACCTTGGGTTAGGTTGGGTCAGTGGTCTACTTGTCCAAGAAAAGCCAAAGGTGGTTGCCATCGAGTAAGGGGGTGGAGAACCCATCCAAATGGAGATTTTGTCCATTTGGAGACCTTGACTCAATGGGCTTGACCCAAATCAAGTTTATCATGGGTTGGGCCTACTTGGAGAGGCCCATGGTGACCCAAGGATGAGTCATGCCAAGTTTGGTTAGGTTTGGACTTAGTTTGGCTCAATTTGACCCATATGGGTTAATTTGGGTTCAATTATATTAAGTTGACTAATTGATTAGATTAGGTCAAACCAAGAGTTTGGGTGAGTTAAATTGGTCATTTGAAATGCATTGGTACAATTGGTTTGGTTTAATTTGAAGTGAATTTAATTTTGGTTCACTTGGGTTCATTTAGGCCAAATGGGCTAAGTTGACTAATTTGGTCAAATTGGCCAAATTGGTTTGAATGGAGGGTTGGTTTAAGTTTTATTGACCATTTGAGAATGATTTTAGGTGTTGATTTGAACTAATTTGGATTATGGAATGATTTGATTTAATTTGACCATTTATGTCAAATCAGGTTTAAGGGGTCAATTGGATTGGCTTGACCAAATTGGGTTTAATTAATGATTGTAGGATGTTCAACAATCAATTTATGATTGATTAGAGGCATTGGTTGCAATCATTTGGAGTTGGAATGAGATTTATCCCAATTTGACCCTTTAGGTTAAATTGGGTCAACTTGGGTTAAGTGATCAAATTAGTTTGATTTGATCCAATTGATTATAATTGGGTAATCAAATATGATCAACAATTATTATGGAGGGAATTGGATGAGTTAATTCAATCCAATTTAGGCTGAATTAACATTTGAATCAAATTAATCATTTATATCACATTGGGTCAAGTGAACCAATTGGGTCGATTAAGTTAAATTGGGTTGAATTGGTGTCAATTAGGTGTTGAGAGGGGTTCAATGATGGATTTAGAGTTGATTAGTCATTTTGATTATAATTCATTTGAGTTTGATTGGGTTTTGGCTCATTTGGACTTTTTGGGTAAAATGGGCTAACTTAGATTGATTGAATTCATTTGATTTGATTGATTTGATTATAAGTGTTGAAAAGGTTTGAAATGATATGTTGAATGGTTGGAGTGATTGATAAAATAAAATTAGATTTAGTTTGTTTGAATGAGTTTTGGATTGGGTTCATAGAATCATGGTGGAGTTAACTTAGGTTAGGCTCTAAGTCAATTTGGCTTAGATATTGGATTAGAAAATAAATTCAATTGAGGTTGATTATGTTTCATTTGTTGGAGTTTAGGTTTGGATGAATGAATATGCATGGATCTTGGTTTAGGCCATGAGATAGGTAGAATCTATTTGTCCAAAGGTGTATCCTGGGCTTAGGGTATGCCTCCTAAGTCTCTAAGCTTGGGTTTAGTATCCCTTTAGTCACTATAAGTGTCTTATAACTAGGAAAATTCAAGTTCCTAGAAGATTCTTAAGTTTAAGATGAGAAAGGTTAATCCTCACTCCAAAATTGAGGTCAACAAAAGGACCCCCAATAGATGTGGTTTGTGGGGCAGTGCTATGAGGGACCACTATAATAAAAAATATATGTAAATATTATTTGTTTGTGGTATGCTTAAGTCCCTAAGCATATCTCAATAGGATAGGTGGGCTTGGCAAGCAACTAATGATAAGCTCATATATTTGAAATATAAATTATTGGTGTGTTGTGTGTATTTTCCAACACTTATTTTGCAGGGATTAGAAATTTATTTTAAAATTTTAAAATATAATTTAAATCTAAAATTAGGTTATGATCTACGGGGTCTAGGAATAGTATGAGTTGACTACCAATTTTTGGTCCCTAGTGAAGCCCGTGGAGGTCCTTTAAGAAGGTGACAATCCTAAAAGAAGAACCACATAGATCAAACTTTTAGTTTTAGGCCGGGTTGTAAAAGAGCAGAGCTTCGTTGACCATTTTCTTTTTCTTCCGGGGTGTACAATGATACCAGGCCGCATTAGCCTATTCTATTAATTAATTTAGTTTGATTTATTTTGGGTGCATAATAGAAACTACCTACTTTTTTTAGTTTCTTTTTGTGATGTGTTTCTATGATGAAATGCCTGGAATGTTCAACTCTTAGGAAAAATTAAATTTTCTATCTCACTACATTAAAAAAACTCAAATATAAAATAAAAAAAAAAGTAACTTGAAATAATTAACTTTTACATAATATGATAACATATTATTCATTCTTTTTAATTTAGGCATTTGACATATTGTACATAAAGAGCATCTAATCTATGAGGATAATCACTCTTTTGGGGAAGTGTGTCTTCTCTTTTTTATTTAGCCCACTACTATTTCTAACTACATATCATTGTAGGTATGAATTGCATACCCAAAGCCTTAAAATGAATTATGAGTCAAAATATAAAAAGATGAAATTTATTGCATTAATTAGGTGCATGCAAACATTATCTTAAGGTTAAAGAGCCAGTTAGGCTCTTAGCTTCCTTCTTAAATGCAATAGTCTAGCTATCTTATATACATAAGACCAGACTTATGATTTTCAAAATTGCTTAAGTGGTGTTAACTAGTTGCCTTTCCAAGTGGGCGATAAGTCCAGAAGAATCAAGGATAAGTTCATTTTTTCAAGTAAGAAAAAGAACCAATAATTCTCAAAAATTAAACTAGGTTGAGCTTTTAACTTATGTTAGAAGCACTTGTAGAATTAGGTTTTGAAGTATCTTTTTGGGGATAAGGCATTTCTACAGTCTTGTGTTGTTAGAATCTAAATTCTAAATTCCTAATAAAATGCTAATTCAAAACTTTAATAAATTCAATCTCAAAATCATAAAGCTTAATGATAAGTTAGTTGAAATGTCTACTAGGTATCCCACTATCTATAGGCATTTCCAACTTAATCTGATTGGTCTCCAAAAGAACTCATTCCCCTTTGAAAGTGTTCCCTATTGAATTTTTAAATTACTATTCTTTTAAGATATGCTTTGAAATCCATCGAAACAAAAATCTATTTCTCTAATCGAGAGTATTCTTAGAAAGAGATCATTCATTCCTTAATGCTATAGGGGGCTTACCCTTATAGGGAACTATGAATACTACAATAAAATAAACCCTGTTCTACCTTTTCATATAATTCAGAAGAAAATTACTAGCATATTAAAGACCCATCAGCCTTAGGAGTCATTATTAAGTAATTAAATGCATTATATAATATGTTTATATTTCAAGATAATATATTTATCCTTTAATGATGTATTTAATTACTCAAATAAGTACCCCCAAGATCTGCATTCTAAATAAAATTTCTACAGGAGCCTCAGGTTTGGAAAGGGGTTGGTCTCCACAGTGATGGGGTGCATGGGAAGCTCTAGAGAACCTAAGGGATTGGCTCTCATGCTGCGAGTAGTGTGTGTGTTGAGTTTGAATAGGGAAGGAGGTGTATACCCTCTTCCCTATGTGAACCGATCAAAAAGGATGGTTCAGCAATAGGGGTGGTTGTAAACAGTAAGAGATTTATGAAGTAGAGGTCCCCTAGTGGCTATAGAGATTTGATGGCCTTCCATGAAGTGGACAGCTCATGGGGATTGAACCAATGATCGACCAAGGTGAGAGGGACCTCACTTTAGTCAATGGATGAGCCCAACAACTTTGGGTTAGGTCTAGTCAGTATGGGGGAGCTCAAGGCATGTTTAAGTGGTCATCCAAGACAAAGGGAGAGGTTGGATATTATTATTTTGGGTTTTTTGGTCTTATTTGGAAGTTCTCTTGGTTTGGGTTAAACTAGGTTCACGTTGGGATGAGTCCACTTGGGCAAGTTAATAGAGACATAAGGATGAGTCATGTATAGTTTAATATATTAAAAAAGTATATTTATTTTATCATTTTATACATAAAATTAGAATTTGCAATATATTGAATTAGTATAAGTTCTAATATTTTAGGACTATATTATTTGCAGCAGTGCTCAATAGGTAGAAATGCATGAAATTTAAAAGTATATTTTAGAACTATTTTTTAGTTTTTAAATGAATTAAAAAATCTTAAGGTAGTGTGGATCACTCTTATTTTAAAACATCTTTATTAAGATATTACTAATAAATTTTTTTTGTTATTAATATTATTATTTTAAAACCATAATAAAACAACATCATAATAAAAAGAGGATGAATTTAAAATTTATATTTTTCTTTTTTATGAGATAAGGTAAAATAATTAGAAATAGAAAATAACTTTTATTAGTTAGAAAATTTAATGAGATTGGATCATGTAATAGAAAGCTGATATGTCTTTCTCTTAATTCTTAATGAGAATAATGATTAAAATATTATCATTTTTTGATAAAGAAGGTAGAGACGAACAATAATCGACAAGCTGTATTTCTTGCTAGTCTATAAAAGGCATAAAGGTGAGCAAACCAAATAGCCCATGTCTTCTTCTTCCACCCCATTATCAATTCTTTCTGAGGTAGATGAAGGTGATGCTAGATACAATAAAGATGATATCAGTCAGTGAAGTTGGCATTAGGGTCAGCGAAGTTGGTGTCAGTTGAGACCTATGAAGGCTATATCAATTAGATTGATGAAGGTGGTGTTGGGGATGCATAGAGATAGAGAGGGAATAAGGCTACATGTTGCAATTTCATTGGTGTCACATGAAGAGATAAGTGATTAGATCTAGAATTGAATTGAAAAATTAAATATATATTAGGTTGGGCTAAGCCCCTAATGTATCTATTATAACTCCACCCATGAAATTAAATGAAACTCTCAATAAAATAGCAATGGGTGACTAGGTAAGTCTTCAATGATATTTTCCTTCTTCACCTCCATGATGAAGCTTCCACCCCAACCCATTCCCCATTCACCCCTGCTCTAACTATATAAATCTTGCCCACTCTAACTCTAGTAATGACCCATCTTCACTTTCACTCTTGATGGATCCATGCTCTCATCATTATAGCCAATAATGACTCTCTCTCTCTCTCTCTCTCTCTCTCTCTCTCTCTCTATATATATATATATATATATAGTTGCTAGTGAAAAACAATGATGCTAGTTATGTGAGAAATATAAGTTGACAAGATTATCATTGATAAGATGATGATGATATTTTTTATGATCATAAAAGTAATTATGAAGTTTAGGTGTTGAATACATAAATATAATAGTTTAGAGACTTATTTATATAAATTTTTATTCAAATACTGTGTAAATTAGTATTACAAAAAAGTTATTTACTTAGCATTGCGAATATCCTCGACAACGAAGGACCGTACCTGTGATTTTGCAACTATTTTAAAATTTTCGATGATTTAATTTTAACAGGAATTTAATACTTCTACCAATCTCTAGCAGAACCCACCTCTTTTTAAAATGGGGCTAGATGCACTTGAAAAATTCAAAATTTTTCTTTTTTTAATCGTAGAAGCATTACTCAAAAACATGTTTTATTTATTTTAAATTTTTTTTATCCATGCATCTTTTAAGCATATGCTAAAAAATTTATGATAATATTTATAAATTTTAACTTCTTAATTTTATTAAAGTTTAATACATATAGATAAAGGAAGAGTTTGATATAATATATTAAAAATTTTATAAGAAAAGTACAAAAAAATTATAAAATCAATTTTAATTAAAATAATTCACTATATAAGTGAAATTCTAAGAATCTGTTCTTGAAGAAGACATGATTATAAAATTCAGAACATTAACTTAATATGCTATGATTGTACTACAAATTTATGAAGAAATAGTGCTCGGTGATGATGACCACAAAGATATGATGATTAGGCTATGACAATAACATGATAATAGTTTATAGGTAGGGGTATCAATTCAAGTTTGTAGGTCGGGTTCGGGTATATTGATCTCACTTTTGGAATGAGCTCTCAGCATCCTCATCATAGATTTAGGACTCTTATAGACACTAAGAGTTCCTTAGTCTTAAGGTACTTCTAGTGATTAGATGAACACCTAACCTAATCCTAGAGACTTAGAAGAGTTAGCCATAGGAATAGGTTGTGCAGGATTTAAGAGGACTTAGCCCAAACCCAATCCTAACTTCCTTCTTTCAAACCCAAACCTCAAATTCAAATTTAAACCCCAAAATCAAATCCAACTATCCAATGATTGAAATCCATCACTAGAGGACTTCCCTACCCTATAGCCCAAACCCAATCCCAACTTCCTTCTTTCAAACCCAAACTTCAAATTCAAATTTAAACCCCAAAATCAAATCCAACTATCCAATGATTGAAATCCATCACTAAATTCAAACTCTAAATCTCTTCCTAAGCCCTTTGATTTTATCTTATGGACTTAGCCTTAACAAAAATCCAAATCAATCCCAATCTAATTGACTTTCTCAATTATCAAATTCAGTCTCAAATCAAATTCCAAATCATAAATCAATTCCAAACTCCAAATGATTGAAACCCATGATTAAGTCCAAATTCCAAAATCTCTTCCTAAGCCATATGAACCACCTTCATATGCTTAGTCACAACTTCTTCAAACTAACTCAAACTTAATCGATTTCTTTATGAATCATTCATTCATTTATTTATATTCACAAATATAAATGAAATTTAGGTTCAAACTCTTCAAACCAAATTAAAAATAAATCAAACCAATTCAAAATCTAAGTTAGCCTCTTTTGACCTATATACCTTTATTTGGTCAAATTTCCTTCCAAATCACTCCAAACTTAGGTATTTTCTCACAACCTATTTATATCTTCATTTATATTCACAAATATAACTGAAATATAAATTCTAGTAGTCCAAACCAAATCCAAATCAAATCAAATTCCTAATTTTAGCCCTTTTAGCCAAACTTTTGAACTTGGCTAAATGACATCTAAATCAACTCAAAAACCCATGGATTTCTTCATGATTCAATCATTCCTTCAATCAATGATCCAAATATAAACATAAACCACCATTATCAAACCAAATCCAAGTCAACTCAAATCAAGCCCAAGTTAACCCCTTTGGCTTGAAATTATCATATGAACCAAAACCCACTTGGCTCCAAACCAATTGCAATTGGATTTATATTTCAATCTTAGGCTCATATGTGAGTTCAACTAAACTTGAATCAAACCTTGATCAAGCCAATTGACCCATTTAGGCTCATTTGACCCAAAGTAACCTAAAGGACCATTTTGAGCCAAGTTCTAATCCAACCCAAATTGGATTGAACTAAGCCCATTTAAGCCTCAATCATGATCAATAATCATCATGGGGTGATCAACATCTAATTGGATCAAACCAAGTCAAACCTAGCCTTTGACCAAGTCAACATTTAACCCAAACTAGCCAAAATACATCATATGCCAAATTGATTAAAACCATTGACTCAAACCCATTCATAATCAATGATTGAACATGACCAAACCATCAATTGAGCACCAAGCCTAATTGGCCATTTGACCTAATTTGACCCAAATTGGCATAAATGGCTAAAATAGGTCAAATCATAATTTGATCCAAATTGATTGCAACCAATGACTCAAGTTCATTCCAAATCATGACTAAAGCCATAAATCGGTCAACTTGACCCAACCTAGCCCAAACAAACTTAAAAGTCAAATTGACCAAAATTCAAATTAATCCAAATTAAACCAAACCAAAGCCTACAATCATTTTTAATTGAGCAATTAAAATTGACTCAACACTTAACCCAACCCAATTTGGTCAACTTGACCAATTTGACACTTTTGAATCCAAATGAGTCAAATCCAAACCTAGGCCAAACCAACTCAAACCAATTAAACCAAAACATCCCAAATCATTATATGAACCTAACTCAAGCCTTGTTTTGACCCAATTTTGACCAATTGGTCAAACCCAACCCAACTTAGCTCAAATTGAACCCATTTGACCAAATCTAAGCCAAACCACTCAAATCCAATTTATGAAACCTTGTGAGCTTATCTAACTCAACTTAAGCTCACCCTAAGTCAACCCAAGACCTTTGAAAAGCTAAATGGGTCCCACCCAAGGGGATTAGTGATCATACCATGGGATTTAAGCTTCAAAATCAATGGATTCAAGCCAAGTCAACTCTCCCATCCTCATGGAAGCCCCTTAACACTCAATAGAATCTTCTCCTAGCCCACCTAGCCAACCTAACCCACCCTAGGTCAGCCAAGGACCTTTGTGAGGTGAGTTGACTCACCTCAACCCTAAACTAGCACCCATTAGATCCAAGCCCTTGCAACCCTTGCACAATGGATCATGGAAGTCTCTCATCACTCCTCCCATCCCTAGCATGCAACCTGAGCTGATGGAGATAAGTCCGATGGTCGGACGATGGTAAGCCATTGCAAATCATGCGCACACTACCATCCATCCTTCATGAGCAATTGAGGGGTATACTCCCCCCCCCTAAATTCAAGCGAAAATCACAGCCAATTACATCGAGAGACTTCCTAAGAAATTTTGAAGCCCCTCAGAGTGATCCCTAAAATCCTCAAGCCCTCCTCGATTGGCATTACCCATTCCTGAGCTAAGCTAAAATATGACTTCCCAATTCCGAGAAATACTCCCTCATTTCATAGTCAAATCTCAATTCCTCTTAGCCACACCATCACCATACCTAGCCGAGCAGAAATGAATCAATTCCTAAGCTTCCAAGCCGCTTGAGGAGTGAGTTCGATCAAGACCAAACACCAAAGGAGGGGAGCTTGGTCCACAGAGCATTCCACACCAAATCAATCCAAGAATTCTTCAATAGGGCCTTGCCTCAACTAGGCGAAGCTACCTCTGATGACCCATCACTAAACATTAACTCCGGTGTGGTAATTTTGCAAACCGAGCCTTGTATGCAAAAGTGGGTTGGTTTTTTGTGAAGTAAATTCAAATCCAATATGAATTTGATCATTGGATGTGTATCCTCCCTCCTTTCAAAGGTAGATCATTTTGATCCTAAGTTGAGCTCAGGTGAGCATAGATCGAAAGGGGAAAGACGGACGGTGCTCGTCTTTCACTGCTCACGAAGAAGGAAGATCATACGCCAGCCATTCCACATGATTGGAATGGACAACAGTGATTAGATCATGGCAAATCTATATTTTTCCCCTAACCTGGATCAAATCATGGCCATCCGATCTTAGATTGGATGATCCGCGAAGAAAGTGCGTCCGCCGCCAGCTGAGTTAGCACATGGATGTGACTACTTAAATAGCCAATCTCATCGCGCCATGTGGAAAGCGTGCCGTGTTAGCCGCCATGTGGCCCAATAGGATTAAGGCTTTAATTAGGGCTAATTAATTAATTTTTAATCCTAAAACATCCTAAAATTATAACTAATTGTAGAAAAATCTAAAAAAATATAAATATAAACTTAGGTTCATTTTGAACATATTCATAGTAGAATCTAGGAAAATTATTATTAATTAATTTTGAATAGTGATTTTGATTTAATTAAAGTTTAATCAAAAATCTAATTAGCTTAATTACACCTTAATTAAACACTTAATTAATCTCAAATTTTTTGTGAATGTTTAGGGGGATGACCTCTGCCTCTCCTATTTTTCTAGTATTTTATTGATTACTTAATTAGGTAAATCACTTGATTAAGCCCTAATCATACTCTTAATCAATTAATCATAATTAATGAATGAATAATAACTTGATTAATCTTTTAAACCTAATTATCTCTATTGAACAGTAAGATAACTTAAGGGATGTGATTAGGGATACTTTTCCTAATTCATTTCCTAAGTTTTCTTTAATTTTAAAAATCAAATAATTAATGGTTGATGGAATGATTAATTGATTAATTAAGTGCTTAATCTTCAAAGATAAGGAAATCAGAATTTAAATGAATTTTAAAATGATTTATGGACTAAGATTGGGGCCTTACCCTTGATCCTTTCCCCTAAGTTAGATTCATCATTCAAATTAAAACATAACCAAAGTGTTTAATCAATTAATTAAAGGATTAATGAAATTAAAATTTAAAAAAAATCAATTCATCCACACCTAAGCAACCCTTAATTTACATTGGGCTCTTTGGGTATTCAATAACCCAAAGTGAGAGATGATGAAATTATGGCTCCCATGTGTGAAAAATCCTAAAATTAATTAACTGAGATCCCTTAAGCTTAATTAACTATTAATCATAACCCAATTGCATTAGGCCCCTTTCATTTCTTAGGAGCATTGCAAATTAACTTTTCATATGGTTGCATATCATATTGGCTTATTGTTAATTAGTTAATTAACTTAATGTGATATAGGTAAGTGTTAATTAATTCACTTAATTCATACCTTAACCTAATTAAAACTTAAAATCAACTTAAATATTCTTCATTAAAAAAAAATTAATTCTCACATGGGGAATTGGATTAGATTAACAAACCTCTTTCATATTTTCTGAACCAAATAAAACTTAAAGCTAAAAATATCTTTTAAAGAATTGGTTTATTTTAAATAGCCTTATTTAGTGTGATTGTTCTTAAGAATTAATTACGATTAATAAAATTATGTGCTTATATTCCTTTATTTCTTTCCAATCATGCTAAATATTACTTGTCATATGAGATCATGCATTCATTTCTTTTAAAATTAATTAAATGAAATGGTTTCTTATATGGAAAATTGCATGTGTTGACTTAAATTAAAAATATGTGTGGCTATTATCACTATTAAATCAAAAGCTATTTTCAAAAGCCCATAAATCAATTATAATATATGAAGTAATGTTAATTACAAATATCTATAAGTTTGCATGTGATGGTAATACAAGATGTGCAATATGAAGTTCTCTTTCCTTATCTTAACATGGATTCACATAGGATTTGTAAGTGTATAGTTCATTTGAAAAGAACACAACATTTGCCAAAATCTACTCCTATGCATCTCCATGTTAAGACTTAGAAGAATTTCATATCACATAAGTAAATCATACAGTTAAATTAAATATTACTTCCTGCATGATTCCTTATTCATGTGGTTCTTTTTGTACATTCATATGTATATGAGAAAAGTGGTATATTAGTCTGAAATCTCAGGGCTACGAGGCTTTAAGTAGCCATAAGTAAGTCTTGTACCTTACACCCCTGACTCTTATACATATGTATGTATGATGTGGCCAATGAATAAGAATCATAAGTCAAACAAAATAATAATAATAATACAACTTTTGCATGGGTTTTCTTACCCTTATACTTGCTTATACATCTACATGTATCTAAGAAAAGTGATATATTGACATCCCAAGACCGAGGTTTTAAGTAGCCCTAAGTAGATCTACTTACGGTGCGTAAAATAATGGCACACTCACTTAAAACTTTTATACATGAATGTGTATCTAGCTAATGGATGAAAAATCCCTCTTTTCTATGTAATAAGGCATGCATTCATAATTCAATAAAAAATGAAAATTTTAAATTACAAATATACTTCTTTGCATTCATCATTCAAGTATGCTAAAAATATAAATTGCATGTATAGGTATGCTTAAGATTTACTCATATGCATGATATACATGATGGAAATAAATGAATGAATGTGGGTTATGTGATAGTAATCCATTCTAATTAATCTTAAGATGCCTTTCTTATTGAATAAGGTCATTTAGAGTGAATCTAAATTAATCAAAACATGTAATAAGCCATTCACTAAAGAAATTAATTAACTAACTGCTTTAGAAATGACTTAGATAAAAAAGAGAGATTCCCTCTCTTTCTACTCTTTATAATACTTAATTGCTAAGTGTATACTAAATGAAACAAAAGAAAACACTAAGTAAAATCTTCAAATCAATTAAATCACTTAAAGAGAAATAAACCCTTTATATTAAATCCCTCATACTTAGCAAATTATATCTCTAAAGCCTAGTTAGGACATACCACACAAGCCTTAACATATACACATTAGATTAAGTCACAATTTCTAGCTTTATGTTAGGACAGTGCATGATTTGATGTTTATTTTATTTTGTGATGTATTATTTTAGATTGGATGTTAGGGTGCATGTGCATAGTCTAGATGTTAGGTTGTTATTAGCTTAATCATATTTCTATAGGGTCGTACTTAAGGGGTTGCTATAACAAAAATATAAATATTTTTGTGTGCATGTTGTTTATATCCCTAAGCATAGCCCAATTTAGGACACGTGGGCTTGGTTACTCATGTGTGAGGTGCTAAGTCCAAATTATTCATATAACTGCTTATGTTGTATGGTGTGTTTAGCTAACATTTGTTTTGTAGGTGTAGCTAGATTTACTTTCCTTCTTTTTAATGTAATTTTGCATTAGGATTAGGATAAGTATTATGGGGGATTAGGATGAGCATTGGTTATAAGACCAAGTCTTGTATACCATGTGATGCCTTTGGAACAAGAATCAACTTCTCAATCAAGCCAAAAGGAAGAAAGAAATGGAGTAAATCAAAATGAAGAAATAAAAGATGAAGGGTGAAGAATGGAGGATGAAGAATGAAGACCCCCATAAAACTTATCATTTTATAATTATAATTATTCTTTCATTATGATGAGATGTATAAGGGTAGAGGTCGACTACCCACATTTCTTTTCAGTTGTATGGCGGTACTCGACCGCATCAACCTCTTATTCTTTTGTGATAGCTTTATAGAATTATTTGATATTTTGTTTAGCTTGTGCATTAAAAATATCATGTCTTTTCATAGTTTCTTTATGATTGGTGATTGCTGTGTGGCATGGATTCATTTAGACTCTTAGGATAAAAAATAAATTTTTTACCCATTAATAACTCATAACTAAACTTTTAAAATAACTCATAACCTCATATAAAAGCCTAGGCATTAAACCAAGATAATAAAATATTTAGCAACCCTTTAGCTGGATGATTGTTTGTTTAATATCATGCATAATCATCTTATTTCACTCTTGATAAGAGAGGGCTTCCATCTTTGATAGATAGAATGGGTTTAACTTTTAAGAGCCTATGATTGAAGAACACCTCTTTCTCTTTTGATTTGGCTCATAATAAACTTCTCATGCATTTAAGCATACAAAATCCTATAGCCTGTGTTAAAATAAGGAGTCCTAAATTAAATAAAATTTGATAAAAAATTACATTATATTAAGTCATTCTCCATATCCCTAATGCTTAAGTCTCTTAGGGAGTGGGTTTAAGGACTTAGTTTCTCTTCTAAATATATAAAAGCCTTACCATCTTGCAAAATATATAACTTGACCACATGGATTTAAAGTGTAGGAAGAGTTAGTTAGCTGCCACTCCAGGCGGTAATAAGTCCAGCAGTCGGGTGGATTACTCTCTCTCTTGTGGAGGTAAACTATATACCTCTTTAGCCTTAGATTTAGGTCGCTTTGGCCCTTGCTAAAGCTCCCTAAATTTAGAATCTCAGATTGTTGTTTCCCTTTGCGGGCTACAAGCATAAATTCTCACATCTTAGGTATTTCCATAATCTTGTATTATGGAATTATATGTCCTAGATTTCTAATAAAATTTTAACTCTAATAAATAAATCTCCTCAATTTTAAATACATAAAGCCCAACCATAGGATAGATTGGAGTGCACACTAGGTTTCCTAGTATCATGAGCACTCTCTACTCATCTCAATTCATTTTAATAATAACTCTCCCCTTTTGATCTATCCCACTTGATTTTCTAAAATATAACCAATTTGTCAATAGTCCTATCTTTGAATTCTTTGGAGACAATAATCGCCTAATTTAATCGAGAGTATTATTAAGGGATTCACTTTCCTTAAGATGTAATTAACTATGGAGGCTTGATAGAACTTAACAACTCGATTTAAATAAACTTGCTTTACTTTTTCATGTAAAGTAGGGAAAAATCTCTGGTATATTTGAAGACCCATCATGCCTTAGGGGTCCTTATTAGGTGATTAAGTCCATTATAGGGTAGTGACTTCTATCTCTTGAGATAGTACACTATTCTTTAATGTTGTACCCAATCACCTCAATAAGTACATCCTTAGATCTGCATGATGTCCCCTCACATATACACACACAACACAACCAAAAATAAACACCATAGATTTTTATGGCGACTCTGCTAGGGATGGTTCCTCTCTCCATCTCAAATAGACGATTGTTGTCTCCAAGCATTGATAGTGGACTTGCATTTTATGTGAGTCTGAGACTATCTTTTCTTCCATTGGAACTTAGCTTATTTCATTCTTAAGCAAAGTTAGCCAACATCATTTAGGTTTTAGGACCTCACTCCGTGTAGGTTTTGAAACCCTAGTTCCCCAATAGGTGAGAACATAATTTATCAATGAAGGGGGAGATAATAAAAATTTAGAACCTCCTCACCACTTGGTGAGGAAAGTTCAAAAAAATTTAAAGAAAATAATTTCTTTACAAAATGACACTTTCAAAAGTACTTTTCAAAATAGCCATCTTCATTCTACATACTCAAATTTGTTGAATGAAGATTCTATTTTCAAATCATAACATGAAATTGAAGCTCCACTCAACATTTTTCACATATGCTAGAGTTGAAGTTTCTCTCTTTTCAAAATTAAGAAATCACATACATGGCATCAAAGCATATTGTTGAAATCTATTTAACATAATTAAGATTTGTTAAATAAGTTTCCCCTATATTTTAGAATCTTATTTGACATGTCGTGTTTGTCAAAAGAAAAAGGGCATATCAAATACATTTGATTCCCACTTAACATATCAAAATTGTTAAGTGAGAATCACATCATCAAATACATAAGATGCCCACTCAATGTATCAAAATTGTTAAGTGAGAATCACATTATCAAATACATTTGATTCCCACTTAACATATTAAAGTTGTTAAGTGAGAATCACATTTTTATGTAAATTTGGTTCCCACTTACATATCAAGGGTTATTAAGTGAGGATCTCATTTTCAAAAACATTTGGTTCCCACTTAACATATCAACATTGTTAGGTGAGAATAACATTTTCATGTACATTTGATTCCCATTTAACACATCAAAATTGTTAAGTGAAATCTTATTTTCATGTCATATTTGATTTCTCTTAACATATCAAGGTTGTTAAGTGAGGATCTCATTTTCATGTCACATTTTACCTCCACTTAACATACCAAATTTGTTAAGTGGGAGTTCCATTCTCAAAACATGTATCAATCACATTTGACTTTCACTTAACATATCAAACTTGCTAAGTGAGAGTCTTACCTTCATAAAATCATAACTAGTTCCTACTTAACATACAAAATTTGTTAAGTAAGAATCTCCTTTTTCAAACCATATCACATTTGACCTCCACTTAACATACCAAATTTGTTAAGTGGGAGTCTCATTTTCAAAACATATATCGATCACATTTGACTTTCACTTAACACATCAAATTTGTTAAGTGAGGGTCATTTGATACACATTTGAGTCCTACTTAACATGCAAAGTTTGTTAAGTAAGGATCTCCTTTTAAATCACATCACATTTGGGCTTTCACTTAACATACCAAATTTGTTAAGTGAGAGTCCCATTCTTAAAACATATATCAATCACATTTGACTTTCACTTAACATATCAAACTTGCTAAGTGAGTGTATTACCTTCATAAAATCATATTTGGTTCCTACTTAACATACTAAATTTGTTAAGTAAGAATCTCCTTTTTCAAACCATATCACATTTGACCTCCACTTAACATACCAAATTTGTTAAGTGGGAGTCCCATTTTCAAAACATATATTAATCACATTTGACTTTTGCTTAACACATCAAATTTATTAAGTGAGGGTCTCATTTTATACACATTTGATTCCTACTTAACATGCCAAATCTGTTAAGTAAGGATCTCCTTTTTCAAATCACATCACATTTGGGCTCTCACTTAACATACCAAATTTGATAAGTGAGAGTCGCATTTTCAAAGAAAACAAAACATCTAGCAATCTTATTTGACTTTCATTTAACATACCAAATTTGTTAAGTGAAAATCTCATTTTCAAACATAAATCAAACACATGTGGCTTCTACTTAACATATCAAATCTATTAAGTAAAAAGCCCCCCATTTTCAAATCAACACTTCACTCATCTCAATAAAAAGGTATTTTAAAAAAAATTCTCAAATACACAATCACAATCTCTTCTTAGCATACTCAAATTTGCTGAGTAAAGGTTCTTTCAAATCATTAATATTTTCAAACAAGATACATAAAATACAAATATCTCTAAGAAAATCTCTCCTCAAATTTTTGAACCCCACCCAACCTACCTAAATGGGTTGAGTATGGTTCTAAAATCAAAAGAATCAAATGGAAAAGACTCTCCTCCAAACACAAAAATCTCTCCAATGAACCCCACTTAACATATTTCATTGGAGTATGGGTTCAAAACTCTAAATCTATGTCACTTTCTTAGGGTCAAATATTAAAGTAGAAATCTGACTCAGATTATATTTCAACACATGAGGAGATATAGCTCAGATCTGTCAGTGCATCCTTTAAAGTCTGTGCATATGGATTCCCAAAATTTTATCTTCACCTTTCCATTCGAGATGGATTTGGCCTTGGATTGGGCTAGCCTCCCTCAGACTGACTCCACCCATTTAGTTTTCTTTAGCCGAGGATTTGAGGGGAGCATTGTGAGTGACCCTTGCTTGTTAGGGGATGAGGTGTTGGGCGAAGCCTCATTGCATTGACTACCGACATAAGTATCCTTCCTTGAAGAGGAAGGAGGTCAAGGTTTTGCTAGTTAGCCATTCCCACTCAGTTAGTTTCTCCCACAGCTACCCAGGTGCATGTTAGCACCTCCTCATTGGTCCCTCTAAGAAGAAGGCTATCTTGATTTCGGAGATAGTCTCCCCACCTTCGAGGTAGGATCTAGCTCTCACACCACCTTACACATCACATAGTGCTGCATACAGCAACATAACAGGAGCCACGAGCATGCCATTCGAGTGATAGACACTGCTTCCCATATTGTAGAGGATGGTTCTCTTTGCAAGGTATCACCATTTCTGACTAGTAACAAGTTCCATCCCCTCTTGGCATCAGACAAAGAGGAAGACTCCCAGAGGATAGTTGCATTGCCTCCACCTCCCACATACCATGAGGTTTTGGCTAGGGACAGGAGGAAGTCCTATGGCAGTCTATGGATGGTATTATGCGATAGGCACAGATGCCAAATTCATTTGACTTGAGGTCGATCATCCCCAGGAGTGTTACCAGGCATATTCACAGTGATAGAGCATTAGAGCCCCGAGTAGCAGCTCAATCAAAAAACAACAGAGGTTTGCCAAGCAGTCTGTGACCTCCGCTCTAGTTGATTTCTGGTCATGAGCCACTAGGGATTCGATAGCATAGTGTTCATACCACCAAACATGGGGAAAATCTGAGTAGAGGTTTATCTCCACCACCATCCACTCCTCCCTCACTAGTTCAGTCCATCCACCATTCCTACAAAGGCACGTAAGACAGTATTTGGGGAGAAAAAAGCCCCCTTGGTTATCCGGTTATGACCAAAGGATCCCACTTCATCTACTCCATCGGTGAGGTGAGAGTTCCCTACTTGACCTCCCTTCTTGGTGAAGAAAGAGTGGCGACCTCGTCATCATGGTCACACCACCGCCACCACCACCACCATCAAACTAGTGACAATGATAGTAGCAGAGGGGGATGTAGATAGTCTTGTAGTTCCCATGGCGTGGATCCCCCAGAGATGGAACTTCTCCGATAGTAGGTAGTTATGACCATGTATCTTTTAGTAAGCACAATCCTCCTAGAGATATCACTCCAGTGGCAAGCAGTGTTAGATGTATTTTGATCAGTGACCATAGTCCCTCCACCGATCAGCCCCGAGTGTTTATGTTGACATGTTTAGATTGTTCCTTGGATGAGATCGTAGTCGCTTACTTTGCCTAGAGAGGAAACTCTTAGGCAGTGATCGTACAGATTCTGAGGATGTGCGGGTAACATTTGATCTCGTTGAGGATGACCTTCTTGAGGATTCACGAAGTCCCTATAGTCGACACTAAGAGTTCCCTTCATAGATATCAGCATAGTCAGGAAGGTATTATAGTTGAAGAGGATGATGATGTCCATTCAACTCAACACCTCCTCCACCAGCTTAGGCAGTAGCATGATCATATTGATATAATGAGGAAGAAGATTGAAGAGTTGATGGCAGCAGTGTTAGCATTGTAGAATTCAACCCCAGTGTCACAACCTTCTCCAATAGTAGCTGATAGAGTAGAGTTGGTACACACTTTAGATCATCCTAGATGCATTGCTGCCAAGAAGAGTGGTAGCTTGTATAGGAAGGTGGTGGATAGCACCTCCATGCATGAACAAGATATTAAACACATGGTGGAATAACAGGTGAGGGATGTGTTGGCGCAAGCCCAAAGTGGCTCATCTGTTCCAAAGGTAGACCCTACATAGAGGAATTTGATGGTGTTCAATACCTTAAGGGCTTTGTGCTTCCGTCCATCAAATTTTTTGATGGCAGTGGAACCTCAACACATAACATTTTGAGTATGTTTTCAGTTGATGGCGATGTACTCTTATTCTTCCTTTTCATGAGCAGCTTGATAAACATCACATTTGATTGGTATGTTGAACTACCCAATGGTTTAGTAAAGATATATGCTGAGTTGGAGCAGCTCTTTATTAAGAGATTTATTAGAGCTCAGTAAAGGGTAACTATGGGTGATCTCATTGTAGCTCAACAACACCCTAGTGAGTCCCTTGTTGATTACATTCTTAGATGAAATAATTTAAGTATGAAATGCGAACCACAGTTGCCTGAACAACATGCCATTGAAATTCTACTCAAGAATATTCATGGCCCGGTAACCTTTATGCTTAAAGGGTTTACCATTAAGACATATGAGAAATTAATCAACAAGCCAACTAGTTTACAAGGGGAGGTTAAATAGTTACCTTTCCAAGATCAAGCCCATACCATAGAAGGCATTTGAGAGAAAGCCAAGGGTAGTTATGGAAATTGATAAGGAAACAACCAGTTAGGGTGCAGTCAGATAGGCCTCAAGTTCAGCAATCTCCTCTACCACCTCCTCTACCACCACATCGACCATCATACCGGCCACCTCAGTTTCCACAGTGGCCACCACTGTTGCCACCTCATCTACAACATCAGTAGTAGTATTCCTATCTACCACCAGGTAGCTATCACTTACCAACTCTTGTTGATAAATTGAATAATATTTATTAAAGAGGGATATAGTCAAAAAGATTTTAAGAACCTCTTAAAGAAGCATGATTTTTAGTTACCAGAGCTTAGAAGGCTGAAGGATGTGGGAAAGAGTCATGAACCAAACTATTGCCCCTACCAATGAATGCTTGGTCATATTTTGGAAGATTGGTTTGCCTTTAAGGACTGGCTTGAGCATAGCTACAAGTCGGGTGTCATTGTCATCCTTAAGAAATATTTACTAGAATAACCCTCTAGTTTTATTTGGGTAATCCTTGGGGATACACACAATATTCTCAAGACAGAGGAAGGTTGAGATATCTCCTTATCTTGAAACTCCAAGAAAATTATTTTTAAGATCAGAAAGTTACCCTTGCAGGTGCCTGAAGCAGCTCATACCTCCAACTCTAAAGAAGGTTTACAAGTTACTAAGGACAACTTGAGGGAGGTAGAAGCCTAGCAGCAGTAGCGATAGCCTCCACTTTCCTGGGATAGCATAGTAGCGCAATCACCGACTGATTGTAACACTCCATCCACAATTACAGATACAGTTCCTCCAGTTGGCTCTTCTTCTAGCAGACATATTGTATCAGTGGAGGAGGGTGCTAAATCCCTCACTCCGCTTACTTTACTTAATTTCTACTATGTACCTTCATCCAAATCTAAGAAATCAATGAAGAAGAAGACTGATTATGCTTACATCCTCTCTACTTTTGATGATCTTGATGATTTTATTCCTATAGAAGGCTCTCCAAGTACTAATAATTATAATAATTCTGATCCACTCCTTTTTGATTTAGAAATGGATTACCCATTCCTAAATCACCCAAGTTCACCCATTGAGATAAATTTTGGAGTCATCTAACTCTAATGATCCTATAGGATAAGCTGTAGGTGAACCTGATGAGCAGGTAGAACTTTCCATTAAACCATCTCATGAAGTCAGTCAACCTTAGTAGCAAAATACCTCCTCTAGGGTAGCACCTCATGATAAGGGTAAATAAGTCATTGGTTTTAGCAATCAAGAAGCCCCTCCACAAGATGCTCCACCTATGGATATGCTTATGGAGGACTGTTGACCTCACTTTTGGAGTGAGCTCTCCACTTGTTCATCATATCTAAAACTCTTATAGACACTAAGAGTTCCTTAGTCTTAAGAAACTTCTAGTGACTAGGTGAACACTTAACCTAATCCTTAAGACATAGAAGACTTAGCCATAGGAATAGGTTGTGCCTTAGGGATTTAGGAGGACTTGCCTACCCTATAGCCCAAACCCGATCCTTCTTTCTTTCAAACCAAATCTCAAATTCAATCTCAAATTAAATTCCAAATCATGAATCAAATCTAATTATCCAATGATTGAAACCTCGAACTCAAATTCAAACTTCAAATCAAATCCAACTATCCAATGATTGAAATCCATCACCAAATTCAAACTCCAAATCCCTTCCTAAGCCCTTTGATTTTCTATGTTATGGACTTAGCCTTAGCCGAATACAAATCAACCCCAATTCAATTGATTTTCTCAATTATTTAATCCAATTTCAAATAAAATCCCAAATCATAAATAAATTACAAATTCCAAATGATTGAAGTCCATGATTAACTCCAAATTCTAAAAATCTCTTCCTAAGCCCACCTTCATGTGCTTAACCAAAACTCCTTCAAATTAACTCAAACTTGGTTGATTTCTTTATAAATTAATTATTCCTTCATTTATACTAATAAATATAAATGAAATCCACCCTCCAATGGCCAAAAGTAAATAAAACCAAATCAAAACCAAGTTAGCCCTTTTTGACCTACATCCCTTAATTTGGTCAAATTTGCTTTCAAATCACTCCAAACTCAAGTGATTTTCTTATAACCCATTTATATCTTCATTTATATTAAATATAAATGAAATATAAATTTAAATGGTCCAAACCAAACTCAAATCAAATCAAATTCCCAATTTTATCCTTTTACCCAAACATTTGAACTTGGCTAAATGATACCCAAATCAACTTAAAACTTATGGATTTCTTCATGATTCAGTCAGTCCTACAATCATTGATCCAAATATAAACATAAACCATAATTATCAGACCAAATCCAAGTCAACCCAATTCAAACCCAAGTTAACCCTTTTGACTTGAAATTATCATATGAACTAAAACTCATTTGGCTCCAAACTAATTGCAATTGGATTTATAATTCAATCCTAAGCTCATATGTGAACTCAACTAAACTTGAATCAAGCCTTGATCAAACCAATTGACTTATTTATGCTCACTTGACCTAAAGTGGCCTAAAGAATATTTTTGAGCCAAGTTCTAACCCAACTAAATTTGGATTTAATCAAGCCTATCTAAACCTTCAATGATGATCAATAATCTTCATAGGGTGACCAACCACCTTGAATTTGGTCAAATCAAGTCAAACCTAGCATTTAACCAAGTCAACATCTAGCCCAAATGAAACACAAACTAGTCAAAATCTATCATAAGCTAAATTGATTGAAACCATTGACCCAAACTCATTCATGATCAATGTTTGAACATGACCAAACCATCAATTGAGCCAAACCAAGCCAAATTGGCCACTTGACCTAAGTTGACCCAAATTGGCCTAAAAAGCTAAAATGAGTCAAATCATGATTTAATCCAAATTAATTGCAACTAAAGGCTCAAGTTCATTCCAAATCACTTGTTGAACTTGACTAAAGCCATGATTGAGCCTAGGTTGACCAATTAGTCAACTTGACCAACCTAGCCCAAATTGACCTAAAGGGTTAAATTGATCAAATCCAAATTAATCCCAAATCAAACCAAACCAAAGTTTACAATCATTTTCAATTGACTAATTGAACTTGGCTCAGCACTTAATCCAACTCAACTTGGACAATTGGGTCAAATTGGTCAACTTGACTCATTTAAAGCCAAACAAGTCAAAACTAAATATGAGCCAAACCATATCAAATTAGTCACACCAAAACATTCCAAATCATGATTTAAACCTTTGGTTTGACCCAATTTTGTCAATTGATCAACCCAACCAATACATGAACCTACTTGAACCCATTTTACCAAATATGCTCATGTCACCCAAAACTAAATTATGGAACCCTATTGGCCAGCCAAACACACCCCAAACCAGCCTTAGACCACTCCCAAGTTAGCCCAAAAGACAAACAAGCTAACCTCAAGTTGACTACCCAATGGATAAAGCCTCCACCTTGGATTCCTACTCTAAGTAGTAAAATCCACTTTGCACTCCCCATAACAGCCATCAAGACACCAAATGAGGTATTCCTAGAGTTCACTAGCCCACTCTAAGTACTATAGAACTTACCTTGGACCAGAGGGAACTCACCAAGCTGAGCTCACTCTCCCCCATCCATGGCCAAGATCGATGGGTGCAAGGAGAACCAAATCCCCTCCCACTAGCCCATATCAAGCCTTCCCTTGCACCCACATGGTGTGCCACCTGTGATGATGGTGACACCTCCAAAAAATGACCAGAAGGTTTCATTCATCACGTCATCCACGGCTCAATTATACACTCTCAATTCAACCAATTTTGGAATTGATTCGATCCCATTTGACTCAAGAGAGGATTTCAAAACTCACTAGATCTTCCCCCTCTTCTCCGCTTTCTCCCATGTAACTGAAATTGGACAACTCCATTTTGGTCCATTTTCTCCTCCAATTGCTTGTGCATACACCATCTCCTCCTCACAATTCATCGATCTTTTTGAGCTTCACGAAGGTTTGATCAAAGTTGAGGCGTGCGCGTGCATGGATTGGTCGATCGCATAGCCTAGGTCAAATTGAGCTCAAATAGGGCTTTCTCTGGACAAAGCTACCTCCATTGATCGACAATTTGGCAAAATTTTCAAAACCATAGCTTTAAGATCTATGCTTTGGTCTTTTGTGAAGGAAATCCCCATGTCGAAGGATTTTAGCTGTTGGATGTGATTGTATGCTCTTTTAGATGGTGTAGGATCCATTTGATCCCAAGCTTCAAAAGATCCTGAGAGGAAGATGGGCCGGTGCTCATCTTTCATCAAATGGGATAGATCGAGCCATTCATCTCGCGATTAAGATGAATGACATCAATTTTAGGTAGATCCTTTGATTTCTCCTTTAACGCTAAATGGCCATCCGATCTCGATTAGACGTCCAGAAAGCGCGTCCATGGTAAGCACGAATACTTACTTAAAAATCCCATCGTGTTACGCGTGGGGGCCAGGATTAGGGGCTTAATTAATAATTAATTGGTTTTAATCTTGAAATTTCCTAAAATCATAACTAATTGTAGAAAAAAATAAAAAATACAAACTTAGGCTTGTTTTGAAGATATTTCAGAGGGGAATCTAGAAAAATATAATTAATTTATTTTGAATAGTGACTTTGGCTTAATTATGGTTTTATCAAAAATATAATTAGCTTAATTAAGCACTCAATTAATCTCAAAATTTTTGTGGATCTTTAGGGGATGACATCTGCCTCCCTTATTTTTTGGGATTTTATTGATTTCTTAATTAAAAAAGTTATTTGAGTAAGCCCTAATCACTCTTTTAATCCAATTAACTGTAATTAATGAATGAATGCAATTCATTAAAAGATCACCTCAGCATGCGATCACTTAGGGAATGTGAATGGGAAAACTCTTCTTAATTCATTTCCTAAGTCTTCTTTATCTTTAAACCACAACCAAATTAATCAATGGCCAATGAAATGATTAATTGATTAATTAAGTGATTAATCTTCAAAAAATGAGAAATCAAAATTTAATTAAATGCTTAAATGATTTAGGAATTAGGATTAGGGCCTTGCCCTTGATCCTTTCCCCTAAGTTAATTTTATCATTCAAATTAAAATATAACCAAAATGCTTAATCAATGAATTAAAAAATTAATGAAATTAAAATCAAAAATTAATTCATCCACACCTAAACCACTCTTAATTGATCTTGGGTAGCTCCTTGGGTGTTCAATAACCCAAGGTGAGAGATAATAAAATTATGGTTTGCTCACTTGTATGAGAAAATCATAAAAATAATTAAGTGAGATCCCTTAAGCTTAACTAACTATTAATCATAAGCCAATTGCATTAGGCCCCTTTCATTTTTTTAAGAGCATTGCAAATTTACTTTTCATGTGGTTGCATATCATATTGGCTTATTATAGATTAGTTAATTAACTTAAGGTGATATAGGTAAGGGATAATTAATTCAGTTAATTCATACCTTAACCTAATCAAAATATAAATTCAACTTAAATATCCTTCATTAAACCAAACTAATTCACACATGGAAAATGGGTTAGGATTACCACACCTCTCACATATTTCTTAAGTAAAATAAAATTCAAAGATAAAAATGTCTTTAAAAATTTTTGGCTTATTTTAAATAGCTTTATTTAATTTGATTGTCCTTAGGAATTAATTGGTGTGAATGAAATCATGTGTTTACATTCCTTTACTTCTTTCCAATCATGCTAAATATTATTTTTCATATGAAATCATGCATTCATTTCTTTTGAAAATTAATTAAATAAAATGTTTTCCTTTATGTCAAAATTGTATGTGTTGACTTAAATTAAGAATATGAGTGGCTATTATCACTATTAAACAAAAAATTATTTTCAAGACCTAGAAATCAATTATTATAAATGAAGTAATGCTAATTTCAAATATTTATAAGCTTGCATGTGATGATAGTATAATATGTGTAATGTGAAGTTCTCTTTCCCTACTTTAATATGGATTCAGGATTTGAGTGTATAGTTCATTTGAAAAGAACATAACCCTTGCTTAAATCTATTCCTATGCTTTCCATGTTAAGTCTTAGAAAATATTTTATTATTAATCATAAATCAAACATAAATCCTTGCATGATTCCCTATCCATTTGGCTCTTTTTGTACATCCATATGTATTTGAGAAAAATGGTATATTAGTCTGGACATCCCGAGGTTATGAGGCTTTAAGTAGCATTAAGTAGGTCTTGTACATTACGCCCTTGGTGTAGAAAATAATGGTGTCGTATTCACTAAAACTCTTATACATATGCATGTGTGATGTGGGTAATGAATAAAGAATCATAAATCAAATAAATAAAACATAACTTTTACAAGGAGTTTTCTTATCCTTATAGTTATTCATACATTGACAAGTATCTAAGAAATGTGGTATATTAATTTGGACATCCTAGAGCTGCGAGGCTTTAAGTAGCCCAAAGTAGGTCTTGCAGCTTATGCCCTTGGTATAGAAAATAATGGTGCCGTACTCACTTAAAACTTTTATATATGTAAATGTGTAGCTAGCTAATGGATAAAAAATCCCTCTTTTCTACATAATAAAGACATGCTTTCATAATTCAACCAATAAATGAAATATTTAAATTTTCAAATACACTTCTTTGCATTCATCATCAAAGTGTGCTAAGATCTACATTAGATGTATAGGTACGCTTAGGATTATTCATATGCATGATAAACATGATGAAAAGAAATGAATGTGTGTGTTATGTGATAGTAATCCATCTAATTAATCTTAAGATGCCTTTATTATTAAATAAAGCTATTTAAAGTGAACCTATACTTAGGGTTAATTAAAACACATAATAAATCATTCACCAAAGAAAATTCATTAATGAACTTATCTTAGAAATGACTTAAGGTAAGGATAAAAGAGAGATTCTCTCTCTTTCTTCTCTTTATAACACTTAGTTACTAAGTGTAGGCTATATGAAACAAAAAAAATATATTAAGTACAACCTTTAAATCAACTAAACCACTTAAAGAGAAATCAACCCTTTATAAATTAAACCCCTCACCTTTAGCAAATCATAAACCTAAAGCCTAGTTAAGACATGCCACCCAAGCCTTAACACATGCACATTAGACTAAGTCACCATTTCTAGCTTTATGTTTAGGCCATGCATGGTTTGATGAATATTTTAGTTTTGTGATGTATTATTTTAGTCTAGATATTAAGGTGCATGTGCATAGTCTAAATGTTAGGTATTAGCTAACCATGCTTTAGGGGTTGTGCTTAAGACTAAAATATAAATATTTTTTGTTGTGCAGGTTTCTTATACCCCTAAGATTAACCCAAATTAGGATAGGTGGGCTTGGTTACCCATGTGTGGGGTATTATGTCCAAATTATTCCTATAACTACTTATGGTGTATGGTGTGTTTAGCTAACATTTGTTTTTGCCGGTGTAGCTAATTTACTTTCCTTCTCTTTTAATGTAATTTTACATTAGGATTAGGATAAGTGTTATGAGGATTAAGGTTAACATTGGTTATAAGACCATGTCTTATATACCATGTGATGCCTTGGAGCAAACTACATCCCAATCAAACAAAAGAAAGAAAGGAATGGAGCAAATCAAAACCAAAAGAAAGAAAGAAATGGAGCAAATCAAGATGAAGGAATGAAGGACGAGGAGTGAAAGATGGAGAATGAAGAGTGAAGACCCCCATAACACTTATCACTTCTTAATTGTAATTTATTCTTTCATTATACCAGGATGCATAAGGGTAGACCTCGGCTACCCACATTTCTTTTCGGGTTGTATGGCGGTACCTGACCGCATGGGCCTCTTATTCTTTTATGATGGCTTTATAAAATTGTGTGACATTTTGTTTAGCTTATGCATCAGAAGTAACATGCCTTTTCATAATTTGTTTATGATTGGTGATTATTGTGTGGCTTGGATCCGCTTAGGCTCCTATGATAAAAATAAATTTTCTATCCCACTAACAACTCATAACTAAAATTTTAAAATAATTCATAACTTCATACAAAAGCTTATGAATTAAATCAAGATAATAAAATATTTAGCAACCCTTTATCTGGATGATTGTATGTATAACATCATGCATGTCATATTCTTCCACTCTTGTCAAGAGAGGGTATCCATCTGTGCTAGAGAATAAAGGCATGACCTGTAAGAGCCTTTGATGGAAAAACACATCTTTCTCTTCTGATTTGGCCCATAACCAATTTTTCATGCATTTAGGCATACGAAAACCTATAGCCTATGTCAAAACAAAAGTGCAAAAATCAAAGAAAAACTTGTTAAAATTTGCATCATTGTCATTTCATGCCCTCAGTCTCAGGGAGTGAGTTTAAGGACTTTATTTTCTCTTCTAAATAAATAACAGCCTAACCATCTTGCAAAGTATAAGACTTATCTACATGGATTTAAAGTATAGGAGGAGTTAGTTGGCTGCCACTCTAGCAGTAATAAGCCCAACAGTCAAGTGATTTACTCTTTCTTATGGAGGTAAACCTTATACCCACTTTTGTGTTAGATTTAAGTCATGTTTTGGCCCTCGCCAAAGCTCCCTAGATTTAGGATCTGGGGTAGTTGTTTTCTTTTGTAGGCTACAAGCATAAATTCTCACCTCTTAGGCATTTCCACAATCTTGTATTGTGAAATTATAAGTTCTAAATTTCTAATAAAATTTTCACAAAACAAATAAATCTCCTCAATTTCAAATACATAAAGCCCAACCATAGGGTAGATTGGAGTGCTCACTATGCTTCCTAGTATCATGAGTACTCCTTACTCATCTCCTTTGATTTTGATAAGAACTCCCCCTTTTGATCTCTCCCACTTGATTTTCAAAAAAATATAACCAATCTTTTGATAGTGCTATCTTTGAATTTCTTGGAGACAACAATTGCCTACTTTAATCAAGAGTATTCTTAAGGGATTCACTTTCCTTGAGATGTAATTAACTATGGAGGCTTGCCTCCATAAGAAACTTAATATGGTTTAAATAAATTCTACTTTACTTTTCCATATAAAGTAGGGGAAAAATCTTTGGTATATTCGAAGACCCATCATGCCTTAGGAGTCCTTATTAGGTGATTAGGTCCATTATAAGGTAGTGACTTCTATCTCTCAAGATGGTACATTACTCCTTAATGTTGTACCCTATCACCCTAATAAGTACATCTATAGATCTATGTGGTGTCCTCTCACATATACACAAAAAAGCACAAAAATAAAACCAAAAATAAACACCACAGATTTTTTTGGCGACTTCGCTGGGGATGGTTCCTTTCTCCAGCTCTAGTAAATGATTGTTATCTCCAAGCATCAATAGTGGACTTACATTTCAGGTGAGTTCAAGGCTATCTTTCTCTCTGTTGGTACTTAGCTTATTTCATTCTTAAGCTAAGTTAGCCAACATCCTTTAGGTTTTAGGACTTCACTCTGTTTAAGTCTTGAAACTCCTATTGGGTTCCCCAATAGGAGAAAATATAATTTATCTACAAAGGAGAGATAATAAAATTTAGAACCTCCTCACCACTAGCTTGGTGAGGCAAGGTTCATCATAAAATTTAAAAAAATAATTCCTTCCACGAAAATGACACTTTCCAAAAGCACCTTTCACAAAATCACAAAATCAAAACTCCTTCATTTAACAATCTTTATGATTGTTACACTGAGGTTCTTTTCAAAAGAAAACTCTTGACAAATAATCATGCAATAATTGTAATTCGTACTTAACATATCCAAATTTGTTAAGTGAAAATCTTTATTTGAATCAAACATAAAATTTAACCTTCACTTAACAATTTCAATTTGTTAAGTGGGGATCTCATTTTCAAAACATAAAATTTAACTTTCACTTAACAATTTCAATTTGTTAAGTGGATGTCATTTTCAAAACATAAATTTAACCTTCACTTAACAATTTCAATTTGTTAAGTGGGGGTCTCATTTTCAAAACATAAATTTAACCTTCACTTAACACTTTCAATTTGTTAAGTGGAGGTCTCATTTTCAAAAAAAAAAAAAAAAACATAAGATTTGACTTTCACTTAACAATTTCAATTTGTTAAGAGGAAGTTTCATTTTCAAAAACATAAATTTAACCTTCACTTAACAATTTCAATTTGTTAAGTGGGGGTCTCATTTTCAAAATATAAATTTTGACATTTCACTTAATAATTTCAATTTGTTAAGTGGAGGTCTCATTCTCAAAAACATAAATTTAACCTTCACTTAACAATTTAAATTTGTTAAATGGGGGTCTCATTTCCAAAATATAAAATTTGACTTTCACTTAACATATTCAATTCGTTAAGTGAGGGTTCCATTTTCAAAAAGCATACATTTAGGCTTTCACTTAGCATATCTAATTTGCTAAGTAAGAGTCTCACTTTCAAAGCATGTATTTGGTTTTACTTAAACATATCAAACTTTGTTAAGTAAGAATCATGCAATCATGGCACATTGGATCCCCACTTAACATACCAAATTTGTTAAGTGAGAATCTCATTCTCAAGTCATATCATACTTTGATTTCCACTTAACACACCAAATTGTTAAGTGGTAATCCACTTTCAAAAATATTTCAAACACATTTAGGCTTTCACTTAACATAACAAATTTGTTGAGTGACAGTCTCATTTCAACATACATTTGATCCCTATTTTAACATACCAAATTTGTTAAATAAGGATCCAATTTTTTCATATCAACCACACTTGAACTTTCACTTAAAATACCAAATTTTTTAAGTGAGAGTCTCATTTTCAAAGAAGAAAAATAAACTTATCTCGAACATATTTGGGGTTTTCACTTAACATACCAAATTTGTTAAGTGGGACTTCCCTCTTCAAAGAAAGACAAATCTATCTCACAATCACATTTGGCTTTCACTAACATACCAAATTTGTTAAGTGAAAGTCTCATCTTCAAGCACAAATCAAACACATGTGGCCTCTACTTAACATACCAAATTTGTTAAGTAAGAAGCCCCATTTTTCAAATCAAAATATCACACAATCAAATCTTCACAAGCAAAAAATATTTCAAATACACAGTTACAACCTCTTCTTAGCATACCCAAATTTTTGATAAGTAAAGGTCTTTCAAACTATCCATATTTTCAAATAAGAAACATAAAAAAGTAAACAATCTCCAAAAAGAAAAGAAATCTCTCTCCAAAATTAACCCCACCCAACCTACCTTAATTGGTTGAGTATGGGTTCTAAAATAAAAAAAATCAAATGACAAAAGACTATCCTCCAAAACATCCAAATCTCTTCAATGAACCCCACTTAACATATTTAAATTATTGAGTGTGGGTTCAAAACTCAAACTTACTTGCATTGGGATAAATATCGGAATCTAATACAAGTTATATTACAAATGCGATAAAGCTAGAAAGGTCGGTGTAGTCTTCGTAATTTTCACACATGGCCTCTCAGAAGTTTGTTTTCACCTTTCCATTTCGGATGGATTTGGCCCTGGATCAGGCCAGCCTCCCTCAGACTGACTCCACTCATCTAGTGGTTTTTGCAGAGGATTTGAGGGAGCCCGCATCACTTGCAAGGGGGCAACCCTCACTACTGTTAGTCGGGATGAGGTGGCTGGGAAGAAGCCAGTCATCTAGATTGACCTGCCTTCTAACATTGAGTATCCTTCCTTGAAGAGGAAGGTAGTTGAGGTTCTGCTAGTCAGTCTAGTTCTTACTCAGTTAGTTGTTCACATAGCCGCTCGGGTGCGTGCTAGAAACTCCTCGATGGTCCCGTCTAAGGAGAAGGCTATCCTGGCATTAGAGATAGTCTCCCCTACCTTCGAGGTAGGATCTAGCTCTCACTTAATGAGTGCCACAACACATGATGTAGCAAGAGCCATAAGATCAAGCGGTACCACGACCATGCCACCCGAGAGATGGATGTCACATCCCACATTACGATGGAAGGTTCCCCCTGTGAGGTCTCCCCTTGCTAGCTCTAGTTCACCACTCTCTCATCGGATGGAGGAGGACCATCAAGGATAGCATTGCCTCCACCTTCTACACACCCCATGAGGCTCAGGGATGAGGAAGTCCTATGCCGATCTATGTATGGTATTACGGTAGGTAGGTAGATGAGCGTTGAGTTTGGTACATTATTTGACTTGAGGTCTATCATCCCTAGGAGTGTTACTAGGCGCATTTGCAATGATAGAGCATCAGAGGCCCGGGTAGCAGTTCAATCAAAGAGCAAGGAGTGACGGAGGTTTGCCAGACAATCGGTGGCCTCTGCTCTAGTCGATTTTCCAATCATGAGCCACAGGACCGATAGAGTGAGTCTTGACGGTACCACCATTCATAAGGGAAAAGCCGAGTGAGGTAATGTTGTTATCTCCACAATCCACTCCTTGCCCACCATCACTAGTTTAGGTCCCACTATTCAAGGGCATAAGATATCTACAGGATTGAGGTGAGGCAAGTTCCCTACTCGACCTCTACTTGATCTTGGTGAAGAAGGAGTGGTAACCCTAGCGTGGTGCTTCACCACCACCACCATCAGAGCCAGTGACAATGATAGTTGTAGAAGAAGGGGATCTACGGTCCCATGTGGATCTTCTAGGATACTACTCCACCCATGAGCATTCACGAGCATGTCTCTTCCAGCAATCATGATCCTCGAGCTAGTACTCTAGTGATAGGTAGTGTTAGGTGTATCTATGTCAGTAAACATAACCCCTCCATGTGCGACATATTCATACTAGCATGGTTAGATAATTCCCTAGATGATATTCTGGCACAATACTTTGTAGAAAAGAGAGAGCTTCTAGGGAGTGGCTGATCAGATTATGAGGAGGGAAAGGTCAGCTTTGATCCAGATGAGGACAATCTCCTTGAGGATTCAACCGAAGTCCATATGGTCGAGACTAGGGGGTCCCTCCATAGAGACCAGCTTAGTCAAGAAGGTATTGTAGTCGAAGAAGATGATGTTGTCCATTCAACTCAACACCTCCTTCAGTATCTTAAATAGAATGATGATCATATTGATCAAATGGGGAAGAAGATCGAAGAGTTGATAGAAGTTGTGTCAGCATTACGAACTTCTCTCACAACCTTCTCTGTATTGGTTGAAGTGGAGTTGGCACACTTTAGATCATAAGATGCTTGTAGAGACAATGGTAGCTTGCATAGGAAGATGGAGGATAGCACTTCCATGCATGAAAGAGACATCAAACACATGGTGGAAAAATAGGTGAGGGATGCATTTGCCCAAGCCCAAGGAGGCTCATATGTTCCAAAGGGTAGACCCTACCCTGAGAAATTTGATGGTGTCCAATACCCTAAGGGCTTTGTGCATCCATCCTTCAAGATTTTTGATGGCATTGAAAACCCGACATCATATATCACATTTTAGAGCTGGATGTTACAATACCGGTGGCGGCAATGTACTCTTATTTTGCCTCTTGATCAGTAGATTGATAAGCATCACATTCAATTAGTACACTGAACTACCTAATGGTTCAGTGAAGACATTTGTTGAGTTGGAGCAGCTCTTTATTAAGAGATTTACTGGAGCTCAGCAAAAGGTAATTATGAGCGATCTCGTTGTAGCTCAACAACACTCGGTGAGTCCCTTATTGATTACATTCTTAGATGGCACAATTTAAGCATGAAATGTGAACCTAACTATTTGAGCAACATGCCATTGAAATTCTACTCAAGAATATTCATGGCCAGGTCGCCTTCATGCTTAAATATTTCACCATTAAGATATTTGAGAAGTTAATCAACAAGGCAGCTAGTCTACAAGGAAAGGCCAAATAATTACCTTTCCCAGATCAGTCAGCAAAGCCCAGACCGCAAAAGGCATTTCAGAAAAAGCCATGGGTAGTCATAACAGTTAATAAGGGAAGCGACGGTTATAGACGGACCTCGAGCACATCCTCTTCTACCACCTCCTTTGCCACCACCCATTTGTCGGCAACCTCAATTGCCATGTGGCCTCACCACACCTTTCGGTGTATCCCCATCCATAGCATCAACAGAGCACTCTTATCTACCACCAAGTAGCTATCGTTTACTTACTCTTATCACTAAATTGAATATTCCCTATTCATTCAAGAGGGAGGTAGTTAGGAAGATCATAAAGAACCTCTTAAAGAAACCTGATTTTTAGTTACCAGAGTCTAGGAGGCGGAGGATGTGGGCAAGAGTCATGATCCAAACTTTTGCCCCTACCACCGCATGCTTGGTCATGTCTTAGATGATTTCTTTACCTTTAAAGTGTCTTGAGCATAGCTACAAGTCAGGTGCCATTGTTATCCCTAAGGAATACTTATTAAAATAACCCTCTAGTTCTATTAGAGTAATCCTTGGGGATACATGTGATCTTCTCAAGACATAGGAAGGTTGGGATATCTCCCTATCCTGAACCTCAAGAAAATAATTTTTAAGATCAAAAGTTCTTGTTGTGCACAAGCTCAAACCTTGACTCTAAGAAGGTTTGCAAGTTTCTAAACAACTTGAGAGAGAGAGAGTCCGGCCGGTGATAACTTCCACTTAGGGATAGCACATTAGTAGACTCCTTCCAGTGTTCTTCAGCCTTCATGCTTCTTGTAGTATCATAGAGGGGGGGGGTACAAAATTCGTCACTCCACTTACTTTACTTGATTTCTACTTTGTACCTTCATCCAAATCTAAGAAATCAATGAAGAAGAAGATTGATTTCACTTACATTCTCTCTATGTTCGATGATCTTGATGATTTTATTCCCATAGAAAGCTCTCCAAGTGCTAATAATTATAACAATTTCGATCCAATCCTTTCTAATTTTGAAATGGATTACCCATTTCTAAATCACCTGGGTTCACTCATTGAGATAGATTTGGAGTCATCTAACTTCGATGATTATAGGAGAAGTTGTAGGTGAACTTGATGAGCAGGTAGAACTTTCCACTAAACCATCTCAGGCAATCACTGAAGTCAACCTTCATAATGGCAAAGTTCTACCCCCTAGGGTAGCAGCTCAGGATAAGGGTAAATAAGTCATTAATTCAACCAGTCAAGAAGCCCCTCCACAGGATGCTCCACCTATGGATATGCTTATGGAGGACCAACCCAGAGTTGACTACAATGTCCTCTCACTGAAAGTTGCGCCTAAACTAAGCATATATGATGCCCTTATCTTATCTAAAGAGATGAGGGAGTCATTGATCAAAGCTCTACTTGATCCAGAAATATGCTTAGCTCAGTTGACCGTTGCTGGAGAGGAGGCATGTTTTTTAAGAGAAGCACGTGGAGTTACATTCACTGATGAAGACATTCTTTTGGGGAAAATAGAGCACAACCATCCCCTCTACATCAAAGTTGGCATGGAATATTCAGACTCTCCAGAGTGTTAGTTGATCAAGGTGCATCAGTGAATATTATGAGTTTGAAAACCCTTGCCTACTTGAAGATCGATATCTCTGAACACCGAGGAGATCAGATGACCTTGAGAGGATTTAATGAACAAGGCGAGAGGGCTTTAGGCTCCATAGTGTTACCACTAGAAATAGATGACTGGAAGACAGAAGCCAAGTTCTACATAATTGAGATACATCTTTCCTTGCTTTGCTCGATAGGCCTTGGATACATGCAAATAACATGGTTCCATCCTCTTTGCATCAGTGCATCAAATTCAGAAGGGGTGAAATCGAGTATTGTGTCAAAGGAGACTTGAAGCCATTCTCAGTTAGAGAGGTCGAGATTTATGAAGATGCAACCTACTATCTTCCTCCAAATCAAAAATTCTATTCTCATGAACTTGGTGAAAGTTCAAAATCAAAAGAAAAAAAAAAAAAAAAAAAAAAAAAGAAAAGAGAGAAAAAAAAAGAAAAAAAGAAAGTGAGAGAATGGACAGGAAGAGGTAGAGCAGATATTAGATTCTATCCATAATTTTTTCTGCCATATGAACACATTGGTAGGATGACTCGACCCCCACCAAGTAGAGGAAGAGGCAGATTTAAAGGTAGTTCTAGAGGTGGAAGACCTCCTTACTTGTGGCCAGCTGGTAGAAGCTATGTTCCAGCTCACAGGAGTACCCCGCTATCCACATAGACTTAGAGTCTAGTTCAGAGGATGAGTCTCATGTGATTAACACGCCAACCAATCCCTCTCAGTAGGTCCCTTTGGAGGTGACATTCGAGCCAGACAATGACAAAGACTAGACCTCCAAGCAAAGCATGAATGTATCCAAATCATCATTATGTAGAATAGTCAGGTACCAGTTAGAAACTTTAGCTCTAACCTCACTTTCTTCTCAGAAAGTTGAAGGTTTGGTAGTTAAGGAGGCCCCCAGGTCATTCATAGATGTCAAGATAAAGAGGTTTTGTTGGGAGCATCATCCTCAAGTCAGGAAGCTGATGTAGAACTTGAGGATGATTCATATAAATATCTTATACAACTATCTTTTTATTGGTATTCACCTTATGTTATTAACTTAGCAAGAGGATTAATCCCACATACTTGGTCTAAACATAGGTCGAACTACTTTGAAAAATTATGGGACAACCAAAATAGACACTCTCAATCAAGATCAGGACTAGGATTTGGCACAGTGGGTCTAGTCGATGACAACAACCATTGCCTAGTCATCACCACTCATTTGTTGTCTAACATTTTCTTCTCCAATCATGCTAACTCTTATGAGGAGGCATGCTTAGAAACTTCAGATGACCCAAATGAGCCTAATGTCAAAGATGCACCACTAGAGTTTGAAGAAGAAATCAGATCAACCATTGATGAAATCAAAAGAAATCAACTTGGAAATAAAAGAAGATCCATGCCATACATCAGCTCCCTATTGAATGAAGGAGAAACCAATGATTTAGTTAGGCTATTAGCTGCATTTAAGGACTCCTTTGCATGGAGTTATGAAGAAAAGCCTAGTATGTAGCAGGCCACAAGCTAGCAATAGATCCTAATATTAACCCTATCAAGCAAGCTCCTAGACACATGCGATTAGACATTGAGCAACATGTCACTTGAAATCAAGAAATTGATCGATCCTGGCTTTATCAAGGAAGAATAATACCCTACCTGGTTAGCTAGTGTCATCCCAATTAAGAAAAATAATGGCAAAATTCACATATGCGTCGATTTTAGAGATCTAAAAAAGGCATGACCTAAAGATGCATTTCCACTTCCAATACTGGAATTGATGGTGGACATTGCCTCATCTCATGCAATTTTCTCCTTTACGGATGGGTCATTTGGCTACAACCAAATCAAGATGGCCCTTGAGGATGAAAGAAACACTACTTTTTGAATCCCCAATCAAAATCTATTATTATAAGGTCATGCCTTTCAGCCTTAAAAATGCCGATGCTACATACCGGCGGGCCATGACTCAGATACTCAATGAACTCATTCATCATCAAGTTGAATGCTATGTTGATGATCTAGTAGTCAAAAGTAAAGAAATGGAAGACCACCTCTTTGACTTGAGAGTAGTTTTCAAACAGTTAAGATAATTTAACCTCAAAATGAATTCCCTGAAGTGTGCATTCGGAGTAGCTTCAAGAAAATTCCTTGGATTTATTGTCCGACACTGGGGAATGAAGATTGACCCAAAGAAGAACAAAGCTATCTTAGAAATTCCACTCCTAAAAGTCTAACTCAACTCAGATCATTCCAAAGGCAGTTAGCATATCTAAGATGCTTCATATCAAACTTATCAGGAAGATTACAACCATTCTCAGCACTTGTCAAAAAGGATGCCAAGTTTATGTGGGATGATAACTGTCAGCATGCTTTTGAAGGCATGAAGCACTACCTAATGACATCGCTGATTCTAGTAGCCACTATCTGGGCAAGCCATTGATCCTCTACACCATTGCATTAGATGACTCCCTTGGCACTTTGTTGGCCCAAGCTAATGAAGAAGGAAAATAAAATGCTCTCTACTATCTCAATCGTTGTCTAATCCCTACTGAGACAAACTACCCACCTATTAAAAAATATTTCCTAGCTTTAATCTTTGCATCCCAAAAGCTATGGCATTATATTCTTTCTCACAAGGTGAATCTGATAATCTACTATAATATCTAATGACACGACCAACGTTATCTGAATGGTTGGCGTGATGGTCAATGATTTTATCACAGTTTGAAATCACATTCGTACCCATCTGTGCTATGAAAGGAAAGGCACTAGCGGATTTCTTAGCAATACACTGACTTCCAGTTGATTCTCCGCTTAGTGCTAACCTCCCCAATGAACAAATTATGAACTTAAGGGACACTAGAATTCACCATTAGGAGATGTGTTTTGATGGTGCGGCTTCCTCTCAAAATAGAGAAGGACCACGATCTACTCTTCCATGAAAGGCAGGGGTAGGAATAGTCCTTCAAACTCTAGACTGTGATGTGATGAGATTCTCATATCATCTGTCTGATCCATGCACCAACAATGAAATCAAATATGAGGCTTTGATTGTCGGTCTGGAGTTAGTCATTACATTATGCATTCAGAGCATCAACATCTCCTCAGCTCGTCATCAACCAAATCGTTGGGTCCTACAAAGTTCTAAATCCTAAACTCCATCGCTACCACAAGTACACCATGAAGTTATTGGCTCAGATCCCAGATGTCACTATCTACAAGATTCCTTGAGGAGATAATGCTGACAGATGCATTGGCCAAGCTTACAAGTAGTTAGCATGCCTAGAAGATGAGTCCATTTCAATAAGGGTCCAAAACAGACAAGTTTTTTCATTTATAGATGCCGAACTCATCAAGAGACTTTCTCTTGAAGGGGAGGTTACCATTGCTAAAGAGGGTGATGAGTCAGATTGGAGGTGACCATTCATAGATTACCTAAACACAGGCAAACTACCTCAAGAGAAGTCATTAGCCATCAGGTGAAACAGAGAGCTCTCTCCTATGCTCTCATGGATGGCACCTTGTACCGACGGTCTTTCGATCATATTTGGTTACATTATTTAGCCACACATGAAGCCCATAAGATCATGATCGAGGTACGCTCAGGTCTACGTGGAGCTCACCAATCTGGTCTAAAGATGAAAGCCAAAATCAAAAGACTAGGATACTACTGACCCTTCTATGATTACAGACTGCATGGATGTAGCTATGAGATGCCACCAATGTTAAATGCACTGTGGTCCTACATCAACCACCCCACATTCTACATCCTACTTTGGCCTCATGGCCATTTGAGTGTTGGGGCACTGACATAGTGGGTCCGATCGATCCTCTTTCATCCAAGGGTCCTCGGTTCATTCTAGCTGCCACCGACTACTTTCTCAAGTGGGTGGAGGCAATTCCACTTAGAGAGGGCACAAATCATCATGTGCTCTAGGTTTTCAAGAACCATATCATATATAGGTTTGGGGTGCCTCTATGAATTATATCCAATAATGGTACTATATTCAAGAGCACTAAAATCAATAGCTTTTAGAGACATAACATAGATTGGAGATATTCTACCATCTACTATCTAAGGGAAAACAGCCTAGCAGAAGAATTCAACAAAACTCTCATCCAAATGCTAAAGAAGACACTTGACGATAATAAGAGACAGTGGTATGAGCAGTTGGTTGAAGCCTTGTGTGCCTTTCGCACCACATACAGGACTCCAACTCAATCTACTCCATTCTCCTTAGTGTATGGGTCTGAAGTCATTCTACCATTAGAAGTCCAACTCCCATCACTAAGGATAGCTGTGGGTAGCAAGATTACTATAGAGCAGAATGCCAAGCTATCATTAGAAGAGCTCGAAGGTTTGGAGGAGAGATGTCTCAGGCATGCCAGAAGCTCGAGTTATACAAAGCCAAAATGATTCAAGCTCATAATAAGTTGGTTTGTCCTACAACTTTTCAAATAGAAGAGCTTGTCTTAGTTCTAAGGAGACCAATTATTGCCCATCGAAATATGGGAGGCAAGTTTGAATTCACTTGGGAAGGCCCTTTTGCCACAGAAAAGGCCTACCAAGGAGGATCTTATCAACTCATAAACTGTAAGGGAGAGCGCCCGATGTTTCCAATCAATGACCTCTACCTTAAGAAATACTATCCATAGATCTTGTTTGAAAATAATAATCAATAAACTTTTTTTCATATCAGACTCTATCTCTTATGTGTTAGAAACATCTTTCGCTTGCGAATATGCCAGAATGTGTTTAGAGTAGGTATAAGAGAACCCAAGTGGCCTCCTATCCCTCCACAACACAAACACAAACTACATTCAATTCTCTAATGCTACTAGGGTAGGTGTAAGAGAACCTAAGCGGCATCCTATCCCTCCACAACACAAATAAAAACTACATTCAATTTTCTAGTGCTACTAAGATAGGTGTAAGAAAACCTAAGAGGTATCCTATTTCGACTAGTATAACTAAGTTAGGTGTGACAGAACCCAAGCGTCATCCTTTCTTAGTGGAGTCATGTTCTTACACGTTTAGAATAGGTGTAAGAGAACCCAAGTGGCATCCTATTCCTTCTTTCACAACACAAAAAAACACATATCCTTTTCTCAAGATATTTTGATGAAGGAGCAAGCCCCCTATGACACTTACTGATTAGCTGCTCTAGGTCAGGCCGATATGCTACCTTTCTAGTATGTCACCCAAGTGGTTATTTATCAGGAAGATGTGAGTCCCCGTGCTTTCTTCCTAACTTGACCATTATAGAATGAGCACCTTGTTAGTTTGGTAGGTCTTATCGTGCAGCCAGTAAGCTACCATGTTGACTTTGTTTAAGAGGATGTAAACCTACATGCATTCTTCTTGAACTAGACATTATGCACTAACTAGTTCAAGTATATCTGAGGTTTAGGGTAAGTCCCCTAGTGGCTCCTTTCCTCTTGACTACTTCAAGCTTTGGTTTGGTCCCTACACATGAATCCTCGCTTGGTAGCCACCCTAGGTCAGATAGCCCCTGTCGAGTCGAAGACAGGCTATTCCGATAATTAGTTCTGCTTTTGAAGAGATGTAAGTCTACATGCCTTCTTTTTTAGATTGATTGTCACAAACCCATAGGCACCTTAGGTAGATTATTTATCGCCATGCTGACGGTGACTCCCGTGGTACACCACTCTTGGCAGGTGAGAGTCCCTGTGCTTTCTCCTTGAGTTGGCCACTGAATACCTACAGGCTTTCTTTTACAGGGTTTTGGATAAAGCCCTGTTGACCTCATTTTTAGGATGAGCTCTCAACCCCTCCATCTTAGACATAGAACTTCTCCTAGGCTTTATGAGATCCTTAGTCTTAAGACACATCTAGTGATTAGGTGGACCCTCAACCTAGCCCTAGAGACTTAGAATAGTTAGACATAGGAATAAGTCATGCCTTAGGGGTGTTAGGAAAATCTATCTACCCTATAGCTTGAACCACATTACTTATTTCCTTCCTTCAAGTCAAACTCCAAATCAAATTAACATCAAACCTAAATCAATTCCAGCCTAATTGATTTTCTCCAAACTCAAATCAATTCCACGTGATTGAAACCCATGATTGAAATCCAAAATTCAAAATTCCTAATTCAAAATCCTTCTTATGTCCTTAATTCCCTCTTAAGGACTTAGCCTAAATCAACTTCAAATCAATTCGAATTCATAAAATTTTTTCACAACCCATTTATATTCTCATTTATATTCTCATATATAAATGAAATATAAATTCAAATCAATCAAATTATACCCAAAATTCAGATTTAAATCACAAATCTTTCCTAAGTCACTTTGATTTTCTCTCAAGGACTTAGCCTAAAACATCTTCAAATCAATTCAAATTCATGAAATTTTCTTATAACTCGTTTATATTCTCATTTATGTTCTCATATATAAATGAAATATAAATTCAAATCAATCAAACTAAACCCAAAAATCAAACCCAAATTCAATCAAGATCCAACCTAAGCCTTTCAAGTCAAAATCTTGAACTTAGCCAAATCAACTTCAAATCAAGCCAAACTCTTGATTTTTCTTAATGATTCAATCAATCATTCAATCATGAATCCAAATATAAATACGAACTTCAATCACTTAACTAAAACTCATTTCAAAAAATCAAGCCAAAATCCATCTCATGTTCATCCTTTGAACTTGAAATTGTCAAATGAATCAAAACCCATTTTACTTCAAACCACTTGCAAATTGATTTATATTTCAATCATAAGTCCATATGTGAGTTCAATCAAACTCAAATCAAGCTTTGACCAAGCCATTTGACCCACTTAGGCTCACTTGACCCAAAGTGACCTAAAAATTTTATGAGCTAATCCAAACCAAATTGGATTGAATCAAACTCACCTAAGCCTCTCATCATGATCAAAAATCATCATGAGATAATCAATCACTCAAATTGGGTCAAACCAAGTCAAACCTAAGGGTTGACCAAGTCAACACTTAGCCAAAATGAAACCCAACATAGCCAAAATCCACCATAGGCCAAATTGATTGAAACCAATGATCTAAGTTCATTCATGACCAATGTTTAAACTTTACCAAGTCAACACTTGAGCCTAACCTAGCCTAATTGGCCACTTGACCCAAGTTGATCCAACTTGACCCAAAAAGTCAAAATATGTCAAAACTTGATCTAAGCAAAATTAATTGAAACCAATGAGTCAAGTTCATTCCAAAATGATTGTTGAACTTGACCAAAGCCTTAATTGGATAACTAGACCCAACCTAGCCTAATTGACCATCAACCCATCTTGACCTAAAGGGTCAAATTGAGCCAAATTCAAACTTAATCAAAATTGATTGGAAACAAAGATACAAATCCCTTTCATATGACCAACCAAACCTAAACCTACCCATGACCTAGCTCAAATAGGTCAAATGGGTCAAATTGGTTAAATTGGTCAACTTGACCCATTTGACCTAAATGAACTACATTGAACCAAATTCAAATATAAACCAAATTGAATCAAACCAAAGACATCAAAACATTTCAAATGGTCATATGAACTTGACCAAACCCTTAGTTTGACCCAATTTTATCATTTTGACCTAAATGGGTCAACATGAGCCAAATCACATCAAACCAACTCTAAATTCAATGAAACTTGGCCAAAAATATTTTCTCATCAGATCAAACATACCCAAATTGAAATCAAGATCAAATGACCATTTTACTCCTTGGACATAGGCTAAATTTTGGCCAATTCCACTTAGAACTTGGTCAAATCCTCTTCATACCCTCTTGACACTCTCTTAGTGGATCAAATGAACACTAGGGAGTGTGGTGCACCCAACCTAGCCCAATGGCCAAACTGACCATTTACCTTGAAATGGCCACATGGGAATCATGCCTCTTCTTGTTTTGAGCACATGGGGAGTTCACCATTCCACTCCTCTAGCCAAACTGAATTCAATGACTTATCTAACAGCCTAACAAACTCATTAAATCAAGGCAATTGATCAATAATGACAAGCTCTTGTTTGGTCATTCGATTTCCTTAGGGGGAGATATACTCCCCCTAATTTCATTTGATTCAAAGATTCCTCAATTCGATTAAACCTAGGGAAGTCAGAGAAGTAATTCTTTAGCCTCCCTAAGCTTCCTAGAGTGAAATTAAGCTTCATCTTCTCAGTTTTCACAATGTGAAAATAGGGTAGCTCCACCGAAAACCAAATTCACTCGACACTCAAAACTGGTGCAATTCCCTTTGTACACTCCCTCAAGGACCTCAATCAAACTCACCCAAGCCCTTTTCAAAGTTCCTAAGGTAAGGGAAGAGCCATCTTGTTCAAGACTGAGCTCAAGGCAAATGGGAGTTGGTCCATAGAAGAATCCACTCAATTCCAAGAGCTCAAACCTTCAGCAAAGCTTAGTCTTAACCAGATGAAGCTTCTCCAAGGGAATCGAGCACGGTGATCACCTCCGATGAGGTTAGCCATTTTTTGAGCTTAATCTAGCTATGGTTTGGAGCTTTGTGAAGTGAATGTTAATCCCATAAAATCTTAGCTGTTAGATGTGATCTAAGTTGCATGTTGATGGTGTGGGTTGAGTTTCATCCAAATCTGAGCACAATCGAGCTCAAATCATGGCTTCAAACATGGACGGTCTCCATGGCTCACAGAGAACGGTAGGGATGGATCTTTGGCCGTCCATTCATGCATTTTGGATGGACAACCAAGATTAAAATGCATAATATCCATATTTTCCTCCCTCAAATCATGAATCTAATTTCGATCCTTGAGACGGGCCGAGAGAAATGTAGTCACCGCCACGCGATCTACGATGATGGGTTAAATACCCACCCATGTGTAAAGTGCATGCCGCATCGTAACATAATCCAATAGATTAATAATATAATTAAGGATTAAATAAGTTCTAATTAATTACCAAACCTTCTAAAATTCATATCTAAGTGTAGAAAAATTAGAAAAAAAATGAAATAAACTGCATATAAAAGATAATTGAAAATAGAATATTCTAAAATTAATTTCAATGGATTTTGAATAGTATTTTTCTCTAAATTTGGTTTTATTAGCAATGTTAATTTGTTAAATGCTCTTTAATTACTCCACTGATTAATCCCAAACTTTTTGTGTTAAATTAGTGGTATGACTCCTACCTCTCCTAATTTTCTTGGAATTTATTGGTGGCTTAATTAGAGGAATTGCTAGTTCATTCCTTAATTACTCCTTAATGTAATTAAGCTTAATTGAGGGCATAATTAGTGGTTTAATCCTCTGGTTGAATCAATTAAGTTTTGATTAAGTGAATGTGAGGTTTCGGAAATAATTTTGGGATACTTTCTTTGAAATATTTCTTAAATCCCTTTTCGTCCTTAATCCATTCTTAATTAAGGGTTAATTCACTAATTACCCCCTTAATTAATTTCATAAAATTCTAAAACCTTCCAAAACTTAATTAATCTATATTGGATAGATGCTTAGGTGTTTAAGAGCCTAAGCACATTAAGCAAATCAAAATCTAACTCATTTGTGTGAGAGGGGTTATGAAATTACTTAAGTTAAACCCCTTAGTTTAATTAATCACTAATCATGAGCCAAATTACATTAGGCCTTTTCTTCCTAAGTGCATTACAAATTTAAATTCCTTGTGTGATTTTATGTCATCTCATTGGCTCATGATTACTTGATTAAATATGCTAAGGTGGTATAGGTAAGGGGTAATTAATAAACTTAATTCATACCTTAATCTAATAAAAATATAAAATGGATCTAATCATCTAAAAATTGAACTTAAATATCATACACATGTGGGAATGGGTTAAGAACAACAAACTTACCTCACATTTCTCAATTTAAATCAAACTCAAAACAAAACATAACCTTCTTTAAAAATAATTTGATTTGCTTTAAGCTTTCTTATATCATAAGATTATCTTTAGGAATTAATTAGGGTGAATGTGTTTACATACTTTCATTATTTTAGTTCCTTCCCAACATGCTAAATGTGTATGTCATATGAATTTCATGCATTCATTCTTTTCAAAGATCAAAATGAAAGTGAAATGTTTCTTTTATGTCGAATTGCATATTTTTGCTAAAATAGAAATATGAGTGGCAATTATCATTATTAAATCCAAATTATTTTGAAAATATATGAATTAATTACCAAAACTGAAAGTGTGTTACTTATATTTTATTTATAAGCTTGTATGTGAGTAAAATATTAGGATGTGCTTAGTGTAGTTTTCCTTCTCCCTCTTTTAGTATAGAATAGATTTTGAAGTGTTTAGTTCATTTGAAAAGAACCTAACACTTGCCTAATTCCATTTCTTATTCATTCCTATGCTATTACTTAAGAAGGATACCTACACTTGTACATATAAATTGCATAAACAAAAATAAATCAACCAACACAAAGTTTTGCATCCTTTCTTTTCCATTCATTTCTTTTATACATATGATTGTATTTAAGGAAAGTGGTATATTAGTCCGGACAACCCTGGGGTTATGAGGCTTTAAGTAGCTCTAAGTTGGTCTTTTACCTTACACCCCTGGTTAACAATGGTGTCATACTCACTTATGCCTTTCATACATTCATGTGTGCATGTGAAAATTGGTTAAGAACCCCTTTTTCTACATAATGAAAATCATCCATTATAAGCATTCAATTTTTCTTAAGTAAACTATTTAGCATTCATTATAAAGTGTGCTAAACATTCTCATTTGTATGTATAGATATGCCTAAGATTCATCCATATGCATATTATACATGTTGGGAAAGAAATGAAGTGATGTGTGTTTTATGAATTTAGTTCACTTTACTTTATCTTAAAATGCCTTTCTTTTTGAATAGGTTGGTTTAGAATTGATCTAAACTTAGGATTAATTAAAACACATAAGAAAACATTCACTAAACAAAACTAAACATGAATCCACTTTAGAAATTACTTAAGGTAGGGAAGGAAAGAGAAGTTTTCTTCTCTCTCCCCTCTCTTTAAAACTTAGTAATTAATTGTAGGATTCATTCAAACTAAATAAAAATACAAAATTAAATCAACAAAAATTAGTAAAATAATTTAAATAAAACTATCCTCTAAGTTGAACATTTTCACACTTAGAAAATACAAATCCTAAAGCCATAGTTAAGCATACCACACAAACCTTCTAAAGCACACACATTTAGACTAAGTCACCACTTCTAGCTTTAGGTTAGGGTGGTGCATGGTTTGATGTTTGCTTTATTTTGTGATATATGTTTTAGTCTGGATGTTAGGGTGAATGTGCATAGAATGAATGATAGGATGATTTAGTCTAATCATTATTTTCTAGGATTGTGCTTAAGGTGTAATAAATAAAAATATAAATGCTTTTTGTGCAGGTGCTTATACCCCTAAGCATAATCCAATAAGCCAGGTGGACTTGGTTACCCATGTGTGGGGTGCTAAGTCTAATATACATGCTTGGGATTTGTGTGGTTTATTTATCTAATCTCTGTTTTGCAGGTGTTAGCTAGATTTACTTTTCCTTTTCATATATATTTTTTTTGCAATTAGAATTTTGGAATGTTTATTATGGGGGATTAGGATGAGCATTGGTCATAAGATCCTATCTTATACACCATGTGAATCCTTTGGAGCAACCACCTTCCAATCATCCAAAAGAAGGAACCAAAGAAGAAAGAAGAAAAGAAGAAGAAAGAAGAAAGAAGAAAAGAAGAATGAAGAAATGAAGCTTGAAGACCACCATAATAATGAATTTCTTGCTTATTGTACTTAATTCATTTGTAATCCAAGTTGTATAAGGGTATAGCTCAGCTGCCCAATTTGTTTTTAGGTTTGTGCAGTGGTGCCCGATCACAAATAACATCTTATTCTTTTGTGTTAGCTTTATAAATCGATTGATGATTTGTTTAGCTTGTGCATTAAGATGGCATCCTTTTCCTAGTTTCTTCCTCATTTGATGTATGGCTTGGATGTGGATTAGGCTCTTAGAAAAATAAATCTTCTACCAAATTTAATAATTCAAAATTAAAATAAAGAATTATAACCTCACCTAAAGCTTAGGCTATAATCAAGATAAAAGGATTAGCAACCCCTTAGCTGGATGAATATTTCTTTTATAACATCATGCACAAATGCATATTATTTTCACTCTTGATTGGAGGGCTTCCACCTTTGCCAGAGAAACTTGGCTTGACCTTTGAGAGCCATGGTGGAAATACACCTCCTCCCTTCTCATTAATTTTGGCCAATAATCTTACTTTTCATGCATTAGGCATATGAATCCTATAAGCCTGAGTCAAATGATCGTCTAAAAATAAAAATACCATGTAATATGATTTCATTAGATTTAGGTCATTTGAAGTATGTCATTTACATGATCTAATCTCTTTAGAGAGTGAGTTTAAGGAGTTTGTCTCTTTCTAAATAAACAATAGCCTAGCTAACTTGCATAAAGCATATGACTTGCCTGCATGAATTTAAAATCATAGGAGGAGTTAGTTGGCAGCCACCCCCAGGCAGTTGTAAGTCAAAGTAGTCAGGTGGTTTGTCTTCTCTTGTCGAGGCAAACCAAATACCCATTTCTCACCTTAAATTTAGGTCGTGCTTTCGGCCCTCACCAAAGCTCCCTAGATTTAGGTTCTAAGGTTGCTTCTCCCTTCTATGGGCCATAAGCATAAATACTCACTCTTAAGCATTTCCATAACTGTGTATTATGGAATCATAAGCCCTAAACTTCTAATAAAAGTCAACTCAAATGAATAATTTAATTTCAAAAGTACAAAGCCCAATTATAGGATAGTTTGAGATGCTCACTCAATTTCCTAGCATCGTGAGCATTTCCTACTTATCTTCCTTTAGCTTCAATAATAACTCCCTCTCTTTGATCAATCCCATTTGATCTTCAAAATAAACTAATTGATTGATAGTCCTATCTATTGAAATCTTTGGAGATAACAATCATTTACCTTAATCGAGAGTATTCTTAAGGGATCTCACTCCTTAGAATGTAATTAACTATGAGGCTTGCCTTTGTAGGAACTTAACGAACCCAATTTAAAATAAACCTTGCTTTACTTTTCCATGTAAAGTTGATGAAGAATCTTTGATACACATGCAGACTCATTGTCCTTAGGAGTCCTTGTTGAGGTGAATAGGTTCATTGTAGGGTGCTAACTTCTATCTTTCAAGATAGTACACCTCTCCTTAATGTTGTACCCAATCATCCTTAATAAGAACATCTGTGGATCTACGTGGTGTCAAAAATGCATAAAAAGCCGATGTATATTTCTATCTTCATTTTATCCGACATAGAGTGAAGATGGAAGTATATATTATCCTTTAGAAATACTTATAAAAATTTCACCACATATTTTTTTGCTGACTCCGCTGGGGATGGTTCCTCTCTCCATCTTGGTTAATGATCGTTATCTCTAAGTATCGATAGTGGGTTTGTACTTTGGTATGAATCCAAGACTATCTTTCATTCTGTTGGCACTTAGCTTATTTCATTCTTAAGTTAAGCTAGCCAACATATTTTGGGTTTAGGACCTCACCTCATGTTGGCCTTAAAACCCCATTGGGTTCTCCAATGGACAAAAAAAAAGATCTTCTAAAAAGAAAACATTTAAAGACTTCCTCCATATCATTTCTATGATAAGGAAAGGTTCATTCTAAAATAATAAAGATAAAATAAATCCTTATCAAAAATCATGCTTTTTAAAAAGCACTCTTTCAAAAATGCACATAATAAAATATGTTGCACAAAATTTTTCCTAGATCATGTTCATCTAACAATCTTAATGATTGTTATATGTGAAATCATCTTTATAAAAATAAAATTCCAACAATCATATTTTCAAAAGCATAATTTGAAGATGGGCATTTCCATTCAATACATACAAATGTGTTGAATGGATATTACCTCTTCAAGCAAAATCATAACTTTGAACTTCCACCTAACACATTTCACATGTGTTAAGTTGGGGTTTTTGTATTTTCAAAAAGCACATATGAACCTTTCCATTCAATATACCCATACTTATTGAATGGAAGTTTCATTTTCAAACAAACTAATTTTTTTCAAAAGTGCATATGAATATTCCCATTCAATATACCCAAAGTTATTGAATGAAAATTTCATTTCCAAATAAAATGACATCACTTTAAAATCTCACTTAACATATTCCACCTATGATTAAGTTGGGATTTCCTCTTTCAAAAAGCAATAATCACACACAAAATATACATCTTTGAAAAATGAAACATAATTGATTTCCATCTTACATACCCAAATTTGTTAAATGGAAATCTCCCTTTCAAAATCAACAAACAAAATTTTCAAAATATATTTGAACTTCATAGCATATCCCATTTGCTAAAATGAAGTCTCTCTTTTCCAAAAAAATTAAAATTTGAAACACACATTTGGAAATTTCATCTAACATACTCAAATTTGCTAAGTAAAATATCCATTCCACAAAAAAAAAAATTCAAACATATTTGGAACTTCAATTTAGCATACCCCATTTGCTAAAATGAAGTATCCCCTTTTCAAAATACAAAATAAAATTTTGAAACACCTTTGAAGTTTCATTTAGCATACTCAAATTTTCTAATTGAAATTCCCACTTCACAAAATTTCCAAAAGCACTTTTGGAACTTCACTCTTTAGCATACTAAATTTGCTAAAGTGAAGCTTCCATTTTCAAAAAAAAACCAAAACACAAAACTTTTAAACACATATTTTGGAATTTCATTTAGCATACTCAAATTTGCTAAGTGAAATTTACATTTCACAAAATTAAGTGGAACTTCATTTTTTTTAGCATACCATACTTGCTAAAGTAAAGTCTCCACTTTCAATAAAAAAATTAATCAAAACAAAAAAAAAGGAAACACATTAGGATTCCCTTAACATACTTAAATTTGCTAAGGATCCTACTAAAAAAAAATCAAAATCAAAGAGAAACATATTAGTATTTCCTTAGCTTACCCAAATTTGCTAAGGATCCTACTTTTACAAAAATCAAAATATCCAAAACAAATGAAACACTTTAGGATTTTCTTAGCATACTCAAATTTGCTAAGAATCCTATTTTCAAAAATCTTTCAAAAATAGAACACACTTGGGTTCTTCACTTAACATACCTAAATTTTCTAAGTGGGAATTTCAATTTTCAAAATCAATAATAATTCACAAGTTAAAACAAACAAGGAAAAAAGAAACAACTAATTTTCAAACACCTCACTTGGCAAACCCAAATTTGTTAAGTGAGTGAACTCCAAAATACCAAATCAAAAATAAAAAAACCAATTGTCCCTTACTTTAACATGCTCAAATTTGTCAAAGGAAAGGGTCCACAAATCAAAATCTAATTTCAAACATGAACCTATGGAAGTATCTTTCTAAAAATATTTGAACCCATTTTCAACATACCCAAATTTGTTGAAATTGTATTCATATTCAAAAATTTCTCTTTCTATTTAAACCTCTAAATCTTCTCTAAATCCATTTTAATCCCACTTAAACACTTCCAAGTTGTTGGATGTGTGTTCAAATTTTAAATTCAAATTCAAAAATCAACAAAATAGAAATATGATCCAAGCTTGTTTCCAACATTATTGATTCTCAACATCAATCTTAGTTATAGCTACAGCTCAGTTCTTCTATTTTCAGTTGACTATAAATGACAATTTCACAGAAGTTTATGTTTACTTTCCCCTACAGCATGGACTTGGCCTTGGATCAGGCCAATCTCCCCCGAGCTGATCACACCCATCTCATCCATTTCAATAGAGATTTGAGTGAGATCACTGTGAGGGCACTCCCCTCCTGTTGTTAGTAGGGCTGCGGTGTTGAGCATTTAGATCGATTTTCCATTAGATTCTGACATCCCCTCACCAAAGAGGAAAGCATTGGTAGTTCCATGAGTTCAGTCTGTGCTGATAGTGACATGTGCCTGTTTCCGTCTGCCCCAGTAGGGATAGCACCCATTGGCACCCTAAGGGAGGCTCTCGATCCAGATTGCCTCCCCAGCCTTTGAGGTTGGGTCTAGTTCTTACTCCACTCACCCTACTAGGACTCAGAGGAGAAATAAAAACTGCATGATTAAGAGGTATCATACACATATTGCTAGGGAGATGGAGGCCATTATGCAGTCAATTGTGGAGGAGGTTCCCACTCTGATTTCCCTGTTGGTTACAGTGAAACTATTTCATCCTCTCTCTGGGTATGACAGAGAGGATGCTAGGAGTATCCGTACTTCACCTCCACTAGTGGATTAGTACCCGGTTGTTAGTGGGAGGTTGTATACCGCCTCAATAAGTTATACTGGGTTGGCGCTTACAGCATTACGGTTGGAGCTCAATTCGATTTGAGATCTATCATCCCTCACAGGGTGGGAAAACACCTATGGTAGAAGAGGGCCAGAGAGGCCCACACTTGATCATCACTAGGAGAGAGGAGGTTTGGTCGGCGATGGCTCACTCATTGATTTCCTTGATCTTGCTTTGCATGTTAATCACATAACATTTTCTTACATGACCCATCATGAAGAGGGTCCCTATCTAAGAGAGTGGTGGTGTCTCCACCACACCTCCCCCCCTGTCACTTCACATCGCATCTCCCTTGAAGGCCATGAGAATCGGGAAGAGAACCCGTTGGTGATCACTAGCCAAGGATCTCATTCCATCTACACCGCCTACTGTGGTGAGGCTGACCTCTCCTGCTTGACCTTCTGCCCCAGTTATGGTGTAGAGGGAATGGTGACCTCAAAGCATAGTGGTCATCCCTTCACCAACACCATTAGTTTAGTAGGACATAGAGATGGTGACAGTAGTTGCAGAGTGAGCTAATGATAGCCCAGTTGCACCAATGATAATAGACCCTCCTAAGAGTGTCACCCCTTTCAAAGTCAATGATAGTCAGGAGTGTGTCTCTTCTAGTGAGTATTGTCCTCATAGGATTGATTCTCCGATGGAGGGGAGTCCTCTCGGTACCGTCGGCAAAATTATTTATGCCCATTCATTGATCATTCTCTTGAGGACATAGCACATTATCTTATAAAAGAAAGAAATATGGGGTATGGAGGTGATGAGGAGAAGATCAGCTTTGATCCCAACGAAGATGATTTGTTGGGAGACTCAGTTGGGGATTGCATGGTGGATACCAGGGGATCCCTCCTTAGAGGCTATGGAAGGTGATGAGGTTGAGCAGGCAGACATAGTCCAATCAGCCCAACACCTTCGATATTAGTTAAAGCAGAAAGATGAATAAATAGATAGGATGGCGAGGTAGCTTGAGGACTTGTTAGTCTCAGTACTTTAGAAACTAACCCCAGCAGTTCATCCTACTACAGCTGAGATTAGTCAGCAAGAGTTAGTGCATGTCTTGGATCCAGCCAAGACCTTACCTCCCATCGAGCAAGGTAACACTAACATGTATAAGAAGGTAGTGGAAAGTACCTCCATACAGGAAAAAGACATTAGATCTATGGTTGAGCAGCAGGTGAAGGAAGCATTGGCTCAAGCCTAAGGAGGATCATCGGTTCCAAGGGTAGACCCTACGAGGAAGATGAAATCCAATATCCTAAGAGTTTCGTGCCACCTTCCTTTGAGAGTTTTGATGGCAGTGGAAACACGAGGTAGCATATTGCATACTTAGGGCGTTGTTGCAACATGGTGGCGGCGCTTTGCTTTTCACTCTTCATGAGCCTAGCGGGATAGCTTTCGATTGGTATGCCAAACTTTCCAATAGTTTAGTAAAGATATTTGCTGAGTTGGAGCAACTCTTTATCAAGAGGTTTACTGGAGCTTAGCAAAGGGTTACTGTTGGCAATTTATTGTAGCACAACAACACCCAGGTGAGTCCCTTATTGACTATATTCTCAGATGGCATAACCTGAGTATGAAATGCAAGTCGTAGCTATTTGAGCAGCATGGCATTGAGATTCTTCTAAAGAGTATCCATGGCTCGGTTTCCTTCATGCTTAAGGGATTCACTATCAAAATATTGAGAAGAAAATCAACAAGGCAGCTAGTTTACAAGGAGAGGCCAAACAGTTACCTTTTCAAGACTAGTTGCCCAAAGCAAAGTCCCAGAAGGTATATGAGAGGAAGCCAAGAATAGTGATAGTGGTAGATAAGGGCAAGCAACCAGCCAGAGATTAGTCAGAGAGACCATGACCTCAGCATCCTTTGCTTCCATCTCCTTTACCACCACCATGACATTTGGCCCTGATAGCCTCCATCGGCCTCTCCTCCACCATACATCCATGAGTGGCACACATACCCACCGCCAGATAGCTATCCACACACTCTTTTAGATAATCTTAACAAACCTTATTCATTTAAGAGGGAGGTAATCAAGAAGATCTTTAGGAATCTATTGAAAAAGCCTAGTTTTTAGCTACCCGAACCTAGGAGACCGGAGGCAGTGGGAAAAATCCATGATCTTAACTTTTACCCCTACCACCATATGCTAGGTCATGTTTTGGAGGATTGCCTCACATTTAAGGACTGACTTGAACATAGCTTCAAGACTGGCCCAGTAGTTATCCTTAAGGAATACCTTATGGAACAGCCATCTAGTTCTATTAGGGTAATCCTTGGGGATACTTGTTATTCTTCCAAAACTAAAGAAGGTTGGGATATCTCTCTATCCAAAACCTCTAAAAAGATCATTCAGATGATCAAAAAACTTTCCTTACATGTGCCTGAGTAAGCTCAAACCTCCAACATTAAGGAAGGTTTGCAAGTTCCCAATGCAAACTAGGGGAAAGGGAGAGCTCAGGAACATCAGCATGTGTCATCCCAGGATAGCCTAATAGCGCAACCACCGACTGAGTCCAGCCTCTAGTCTACCATTGCAGCTACCACATCGGTGACTTTCTCTACTTCAGTTAGTTCTTCTTCTTATACTAGTAGAACTCTTGTATCATTGGATAAGGGCATCAAATCTCTTACCCCACTTACTTTACTTAATTTTTACTTTGTACCACCTATCAAATCCAAGAAATTGAAGAATAAAGTGAGCTTGAATTACATCTGTGTCACTTCTAATGGGTTGTCACTTTCATTCTTAATGATAACTCTTCAAGTCAAAATAACAATAACAATTTTGATCTTCCTCTTTCTGATTCATAGTTGAACTTTCACTCTAAATGCTATGGGTTCACCTTTTGAGATAGACTTGGAATCATTCAATTTTAGGGTCCCATAGGAGAAGCTGTAGGTGAGCCTGACATGCAGGTAGAACCTTCCATTACCTTGCCACAAGAGATCACCAAAGTCAACCTCTGTAGTGGTAAGGTTCTACCTCCTAGGGTAGCACCTCAAGATAGAGGGAAATGGTCATTGGTACAAAGGATCAAAAATCCCCTCCACAGGATGCTCCAACCTTAGATATGCTTGTGGAGAATTAACCCAAAGTGGACTACAATGTCTCCTCTCATCTGAGAAAGTTGTCATCTAAGCTAAGCATATACGATACCCATGTCTTATCCAAAGAGATGGGGGAATCATTAATCAAGGCTCTCCTTGATCCTGAGATATGTCCATTATAGGTGAGGAGACACATTACACAAAAGAAGCCCAGTGGATCACTTTCACAGATGAAGACCTTCTTCTGGGGGACTTGGAGCACAACCATCCCCTTTACATCACAGTTGACATGTGCAGATTCAGACTTGCCATAGTTCTCATTGATCCAAGTGCATCAGTGAACATTATGAGTCTAAAGACCCTTGCCTATTTGAGGATCGACATCTCCACACTCTGAGGAGATCGGATGATGTTGAGAGAATTCAATGAACAAGGTTAGCAAGCTTTAGGTTCTATAGTGTTACCCTTAGAGATAGGTGATTGGAAGACTAAATCCAAGTTTTATATTATTTATTTGAATACTTCATTCATTGGTTTGCTCGATAGGCCTTGGATACATCAGAATAAGATAATTCCATCCTCCCTCCATCAATGCATCAAGTTTATAAAGGATGGGATTGAATACCATGTTAATGGAGATAAAAAGCCATTTTCAATTAGAGAGGTTGAGATTTATGAAGATGTGACATACTATCTTCCTCAAAACACCTTTTCTCATGAACTTGGACAAAACTCAAATTCAAAAGAAAATGAAAATGAAGAAAAAGAAAAGGCAAAAAAAAGAAAAGAAAAATGGGAATCCAAGTGAGCAAGAAAGGGGAATTGAAGAAGAAATAGATCTGCATATCACATTCCATCCACAATTCATTTCATCATATAGACATGTGGGTAGGATGACTCAACCTCCACCGGTAGAGAAAGCAGGCGGTTAGGTGGAAGACCCCCTGGTTGGCCATCAGCAATAGAGGTTATGCTCCAGTTCATAGAAGTACCCTTACTATTCACATAGACTTGGAATCCAGTTCAGAGGATGAGTCTATTGTGATTAGTATACCAGCCAACCCCTCTCTGGGTTTCATTGGAGGTGACTTTTGATCCAAACAAAGACGAAGACTGGGCCTCAGACAAAGCAAAGTATTTGAATCAAGTTTATGTGAGACTATTAGGTAGCAGGTGGGAACCTTCACTCTAACCTCACTTTCATCTCAAAAAGTTGAAGGTTTAGTAGTTAAGGAAGCCCCTAAGTCTTCCAGTGATATGAAGTTGAAGAGATTCTTTTTTGGGATCATCATCCTTAAGTCCTGAAGTTGATGTAGAATTTGAGGAGGCAACATTTAAAGAATTAATGGAATTACCATTAGACTTTTACTCTCCTTGTGTCCATAATCTTATACAGAAAGGTTTGGTTCCTCACACATAGTATAAGCATAGGTTAGAGTACTTTGAAAAGCTATGAAACAATATATGCAAGGAAATCAAATGACTAGATTTGATACAGGTGGGTCCATGATGGATGATTATTGCCTAGTTATTACCAATCATTTGGAGTCTGATAGGTTCTTTTCACACAACACTAACTCTCCTGAGAATGAGTGTTTCGAAACCTCAGATGATCTAGATGATCTCCAAATCAAGGATGCACCTCTAGAATTTGAAGAGGAGATCCATTCAATAATTGACAAGCTTAAAGAAATCAACCTTGGGACTAAAAAAAATTCACGCCCGACATACATCAGTTCATTGCTGAATGAAGAAGAAACCAATGACTTAGTTATGCTATTAACTGAGTTTCAAGACTACTTCACATGGATTTATGAAGAGATGTTGGGATTATCTCTTGATGTAGCAGTCCACAAGCTAGTAATAGATCCTAATACTACCCCTATTAAGCAAGCTCCTAAACGCATGCGATTAGAAATCAAATAATAGGTCATTTTAAAGTCAAGCGATGATCGCTTCATCAAGAAGAAAAATACCCTACAGTTGGTGTCATCATTAAGAAGAAGAATGGATAAATTCGTATATGCATCGATTTCAGAGACTTAAATAAGGCATGTCCTAAGGATGAGTATCCTCTTCCTATACCAGAATTAATGGTGGACATTGCCTCATCTCATGCAATTTTCTCTTTCATGGATGGATCATCTGGCTACAACTAAATCAAGATGTCTCCTGAACATAAAAGAAACACTGCTTTTAGAAACTCAATCGAAATCTTCTGTTATAGGGTCATGCCTTTCGGCCTTAAAAATGCTGGTGCTACATACCAATGGGCCATGACCCAGATCTTCAACGAACTCATCCATCATCAGGTTGAGTCCTATGTTGATGATCTAGTAGTCAAGAGTAGAGAAAAGGAAGACCATTTCTTTGACTTGAGAGTAGTTTTTGAATTGTTAAGATAATATAATGTCAAAATGAATCCCCTATAGTGTGTCTTCGGAGCAGCTTTAGGAAAATTCCTTGAGTTTGTTGTCCGACACTAAGGAATAGGAATAGATCCAGAAAAGATTAAATCTATCTTAGAAATGCCACCTCCTAAGAGTTTAACTCAACTTAGATCCTTCCAAGGATGGATGGCATATCTAAGATGCTTCATTTCCAACTTATCAGGGAGATGCAAACCATTCTCAGCCCTTGTCAAAAAGAACACCAAGTTCAAGTGGGATGACAAGTGTCAGCATGCCTTTGAAGATATCAAGCAGTATTTGGTGAAGTCGCCAGTTCTAACAGCCCCTATCCTGGGCAAGCCACTCATCCTATACACTGCTGCATTGGACGACTCTCTTATCACTCTATTGGCTAAGCCAATGATGAAGGGAAGGAAAATTCTCTTTACTACTTTACGCCCCTGGTGTAGAAAATAATGACATCATACTCACTAAAACTCTTATAAATATGCATGTGTGATGTGGCTAATGAATAAAAAATAATAAATCAAATAAATAAAACATAACTTTTACATGGAGTTTTCTTATCCTTATAGTTATTCATACATTAACATGTATCTAAAAAAGCGGTATATTAATCTGGACATCCCGTGGCTGCGAGGCTTTAAGTAGCCCTAAGCAGGTTTTACACCTTACGCCCCTGGTGTAGAAAATAATGATGTCGTACTCACTTAGAACTTTTATATATGTAAATGTGTAGCTAGCTAATAGATGAAAAATCTCTCTTTTCTACTTAATAAAGACATGCATTCATATTTCAACCAAGAAATGAAATATTTAAATTTTCAAATACACTTCTTTGCATTCATCATCAAAGTGTGCTAAGATTTACATTGCATGTATATGTATGCTTAGGATTATTCGTATGCGCGATATACATGATGAAAGAAATGAATGAGTGTATGTTATGTGATAGTAATCCATCCTAATTAATCTTAAGATGTCTTTCTTATTGAATAGAGCTATTTAAAGTGAACCTAAACTTAGGGTTAATTAAAATACATAATAAATCATTCACCAAAGAAAATTTGTTAATCAACTTATCTTAGAAATGATCTAAGGTAGGGATAAAAGAGATATTATCTCTCTTTATTCTCTTTATAACACTTAGTTACTAAGTGTAGGCTATATGAAACAAAAGAAAATATTAAGTAAAACCTTCAAATCAACTAAACCACTTAAATAAAAATAAACCATGTATAAATTAAACCCTCACATTTAGCAAATCATAATCCTAAAGCCTAGTTAGAACATGTCACACAAGCCTTAACACAAGCACATTAGACTAAGTCACCATTTCTAGTTTTATGTTAGAGTAGTGCATGCTTTGATGAATGTTTTAGTTTTGTGATGTATTGTTTTAGACTGGATGTTAAGGTGCATGTGTGTAGCCTGTATGCTAGGCTGATATTAGCCTAACCATACTTTTTGTATGGGGTTATGCTTAAGGGATGATGTAATAAAAATATAAATACTTTTTGTTGTGCAGGTTTCTTATATCCCTAAGAATAACCCAAATTAGGATAGGTGGGCTTAGTTACCCATGTGTGGGGTACTAAGTCCAAATTTTTTCTATAACTGCTTGGGTTGTATTGTGTGTTTAGCTAACATTTATTTTGCAGGTGTAACTAGATTTACTTTTCTTCTCTTTTAATGTAATTTTGCATTAGGATTAGGATAAGTGTTATGGAGATTAAGGTGAACATTGATTATAAGACCATGTCTTATTTACCATGTGATGCCTTGGAAACTACATCCCAATCAAACCAAAAGAAAGAAAGGAATATAGCAAATCAAAACCAAAAGAAAGAAAGAAATGGAGCAAATTAAGATGAGAGAATGAAGGACAAGGAGTGAAGGATGGAGGATGAAGAATGAAGACCCTCATACACTTATCACTTCTTAATTGTAATTTATATATCTTATGGGGATTTTATATCATTTTACGTGTGATACTGCATATTTTTGTTTGTTTATGATTGGTGTTTCTTATGTTTGGATCTTTAGGATAAAATAAATTTTCTATCCCACTAACAACACATAACTAAAATTTTAAAATAGTTCATAACCTCATACAAAAGCCTAGGAATTAAATCAAGATAATAAAATATTTAGCAACCCTTAGATGGATGATTGTATGTATAACATCATGCATGTCATATTCTTCCACTCTATTAAGAGAGGGCTTCCATCTGTGCTAGAGAATAAAGGTTTGACTTGTAAGAGCCTTTGATGGAAAAATACCTCTTTCTCTTCTGATTTGGCTCATAACCAATTTCTCATGCATTTAGGTATACAAAAACCTATTGACTATGTCAAAATAAAAAGTCAAAAAATTAAATAAAAATTTGTTAAAATTTGCATCAGATTAAGTCATTGCTCATGCCCTTCATGATCTAGTCTCATAGGGACTGAATTTAAGGACTTAGTTTCTTCTTCTAAATAAATAACAACCAAACCATCTTGCAAAGTATAAGACTTGTTCACATGGATTTAAAGAGTATGAGGAGTTAGCCACTAGAAGCATAAGTGCGATGGGTGGTTTACTCTTTCTTGTGGAGGTAAACTATATACACACTTTCACTTTAGATTTAGGTCATATTTTGGCCCTCAGATGGGTAGGATGACTCGACCTCCACCAAGTAGAGGAAGAGGCAAGTCCAAAGGAAGTTACAGAGGTGGAAGACCTCCCTAATGGACAATATGTTCCAAACTCTAGAAGTACCCCATCCACATAGACTTAGAGTCCAGTTTGGAGGATGAGTAGATGTGGGTTACACAATAACCCTTCTTGGGTCCCTTTTGTGGTGACTTTTGAGCCAGACAGTGATGAAGATCGGGCCTCCAAGCAAAGCATGAATGTATCTAAATCATCATTATGTAGAATAGTCAGGTAGTAGTTAGGAACTTTAACTCTAATCTCACTTTCTCCCCCAAAAAGTTGAAGCTTTGGTAGTTAAGGAGGCCCCCAAGTCATCCACATATGTCAAGCAAAAAAGGTTTTTGTTGGGAGCATCATCCCCAAGTTAAGAAGCCGATGTAGAACTTGAGGATGATTCATTTAAAGATTTAATATAACTACCTTTTGATTGGTATTTGCCTTGTGTTATTAACTTAGCAAAGAAGGGATTAATCTCATACTTGGTATAAACACATTAGACTACTTTAAGGAACTATGGGACAACCAAAGTAGATATTCTAAATCAAGACCAGGACTAGGATTCAACACATGGGTCTAGTTGACGATGATAACCATTGTCTAGTCATCACCACTCATTTGGGGTCTGATAAATTCTTATCCAAGCATGCTAATTCTTATGAGGAGGCATATTTAGAAACTTTAGATGAATCAAATGATCTTGAAGTCAAAGAGGCACCACCAAAGTTTAAAGAAGAAATCAGATCAACCATTAATGAACTCAAAGAAATCAACTTGGGAACAAAAGAAGATCCATGCCCGACGTACCTCAGTTCCTTGTTGAATGAAGAAGAAATCAATGATTTAGTTAAGCTATTAGTTGAGTTCAAGGACTGCTTCGCATGGAGTTATGAAGAAATGTTTGGTTTATCTCCTGACATAGTAGTCCACAAACTAGCAATATATCATAATACAAATGCTACCAAGCAAGCTCCTAGACGCATGCGATTTGAATGCACTATATGATTTGGGTAAAGTATTCTCCTAATGGAACAACAGGTCACTTCTAAAATTGAGAAACTGATCGATGTTAGCTTTATTAGGGAAGAAAAATATCCTACCAAGTTAGCCAGTGTCATCCCAGTTAGGAAAAAGAATGGCCAAATTCGCATATGCGTCAATTTTAGATATCTGAATAAGGCATGTCCTAAGGATGAATTTCTACTTCCTATACTAGAGCTAATGGTGGACATTGCCTCATCTCAGGAAATATTCTCCTTTATGGATGGGTCATCTGGCTACAACCAAATCAAGATGTCCCCCAAGGATGAAAGAAACATTACTTTTCAAACCCCGATCAAAATCTATTGTTATAAGGTCATGCCTTTTGGCCTTAAAAATGCCGGTGCTACATACCAGCGAACCATGACTTAGATTTTCAACGAACTCATTCGACATCAAGTTGAATGCTATGTTGATGATCTAGTAGTCAAAAACAAAGAAAAGGAAGACCATCTCTTCGACTTGAGAGTAATTTTAATTAAGATAATTTAATCTCAAAATGAATCCCAGTGTGCATTGAGTAGCTTGAGAAATTCCTTGGGTTATGATTACCGGGAGATCGACCCGGAGAAGATCAATGTTATCTTATAAATGCCACCCCCTAAAATTCTAACTCAACTTAGATCATTTCAAGGGTGATTGGCACATCTAAGATGCTTTATATCCAACTTATTAGGAAGATGCCAGCCATTCTCAGTACTTGTTAAAAAGGATGCCAAGTTCAAGTGGGATGATAAGTGTCAGCATGACTTTGAAGACATTAAGAACTAATGATGATGCCACTAGTTCTAGCAGCCCCTATCCCAAGCAAGCCATTGATCCTCTACACCACTGCATTAGATGACTCCCTTGGTGTTTTTTTAGCTCAAGCTAATGATGAAGAAAAAGAAAATACTCTCTACTATCTTAGTCATCATCTAATCCCTAGAGCTACCCATTAATGCCTAGCTTTTGTCTTTTGCAACCCAAAAGCTATGACATTATATGCTTTCTCATAATGTGAATCTAATCTTTAAAATCAATCCACTGTAAAATCTCATGACCCAACCAACATTATCAGGATGGTTGGCGCATTGGTCCATAATTCTATTGCAGTTTGACATCACATTCATACTCCATCCTGTGAAAGGACAGACACTAGCAGATTTCTTAGCATTACACCCATTTCCTGCTGATTCTTTGCTTAATGATGACCTCCCTGATGAACAAATCATGAACTTAAGGGACACTAGCATTCGCCATTGGGAGATGTATTTTGATGGTGCGGCTTCCTCTCAAAGGGAGAAGAATCACAATATACTCTTCTAGGGAAGGCAGGGGTGGGAATAGTTCTCATAACTCTAGACCGCGATGTGATGAGATTCTCATATCATCTGTCCAATCCATGCACCAACAATGAAGCTAAATATGAGGCTCTAATTATCGGTCTAAAGTTAGTCATTACACTATGCGTCCAGAGCATCAACATCTTCGGGGATTCTCAGCTCGTCATCAACCAAATTGCTTGGTTCTACTAAGTTCTAAAGCCTAAGCTAGATCATTAACACAAGTACACCAAGGTTATTGGCTCAAATCCCAGAGGTCACTATCTACAATATTCCTTGAGGAGATAATGCTATAGCAGATGCATTGGCTAAGCTCACCAAGATGTTGACATGCCCATAAAATAAGTCCATTCCAATAAGGGTCCAAAATAGACAAGTCTTATCCCTTATTGACGCTAAACTCATCGAGAGACTCTCTCTTGAAGGGGAGGTTGTCGTGCCAAATAGGATGATGAGTTAGATTGGAGGCAACCATTCACGGATTACCTAAACATAGGTGAACTACCTCAATAGAAGTCATTAGCCCATCAGGTGAAACAGAGAACTCTCTCCTATGCTCTTGTCGATGGCACCCTATATCGATAGTCTTTTAATCATATGTCGTGATATTGTTTAGCAAACATGAAGCCCATAAGATCATGACCGAGGAATATTCAGGTTTATGTGGAGCTCACCAGGTCAATCGAAGATGAAAGCCAAGATCAAAAGACTTGGATACTACTGGCCTTCAATGATTACAGACTATATGAATGTAGCTAGGAGGTGCCACCAATGTCAGGTGCACGGTGTGGTCCTGCATTAACTACCCAACATTCTACATCCTACATTAGCCTAGTGGCCATTTAAGTGTTGGGGTATCGACATAGTAGGTCTGATCGATCCTCCTTCTTCCAAGGGTCAAAGGTTCATTCTTTCTACCACTGACTACTTTTCTAAGTGGGCGGCGGTGATCCCACTTAGAGAAGTCATGGCTCAACATGTGCTCTAGTTTTTCAGGAACCATATCGTATATTGATTCGGGGTGCCTCAACGAATTATATCCAATAATGGTACTGCATTCATGAGCACTAAAATCAATAGCTTTTTCTCGGAGACATATAGATTGGAGATATTCTACCATCTACTATCTAAGGGCAAACGATCTAGCAAAAGCATTCAATAAAACTCTCATTCAAATATTAAAGAAAACCTTTCGATAATAAGTGGCTGATATGAGTAGGTTGAAGTGTGCCTAGTGCACCACATAGAACTCAACTCAATCTACCACATTCTCCTCGTGTATGGTTCAGACATTACCTAAATTCTAACTCTCATCACTAAGGATAGCTGTGGGTAGTAAGATTACTATAAAGCAAAATGCCAAGCTGTGGTTAGAAGAGCTCGAAGGTTTGGAGGAGAGACACCTTCGGGCATGCCAAAACCTGAGTTGTATAAGCCAAAATGATTCAAGCTCACAACAAGTTGGTCCATCCTAGAGCTTTTCAAGTAGGAGAGCTTGTTTTAGTTGTAAGAAGACTAATTATTGTCCGTTAAAATATATGAGGCAAGTTTAAACCCACTTGGGAAGGCCCTTTTGCCATAGAGAAGGCCTACCAAGGATGATATTATCAGCTCATAAACTGCAAGGGAGAGCACCCTATTCTTCCAATCAACGGGATCTACCTAAAGAAATATTATCCATAAATCTTGTTTGAAAATAATCATCAATAAAACTTCTTTTCATATCAAATTCCACCTCTTATGTGTTAGAAATGTCTTTCGCTTATGAATCCGCCACGATATGTTTAGGGTAGGTGTAAGAGAACCCAAGTGGCGTCCTATCCCTCCACAACACAAACACAAATTACATTCAATCCTCCAATGCTATTAGGATAGGTGTAACATAACCCAAGAGGCATCCTATTTCAACTAGTACAACTAAGTTAGGTGTAAGAGAACCCAACTGACATCCTTTCTTAGTGGAGTAACATTTTTACATGTTTAAGGTAGGTGTAAGAAAACCCAAGCGGCACTATTCCTTCTTTCACATCACAAACAAACACATATCTGTAGTCTCGAGCTATTTTGATGTGGGATTAGCCACCCGTGGCTCTCACTCATTAGTTCTCTGGGTCAGTGATACTATCTTGTTAATTAGTGGTCACTCATCACGGTGAGTCCCCATTCTTCACTTGACCACTACAAACCAACGAGCACCTTGTCAGTTTGGTAAGCCTTACTATGCAACCGGTAAACTACCCCATTTGACTTCATTAAGAGGATGTAAGCCTACATGCTTACTTCTTGAACTAGCCATCAAGCACTGACTAGGTTGAGTAGATGTGAGGTTTAAGGTAAGTCCCCCAATGGCTCCTTTCCTCCTGACTACTTCAAGCTTGGGTTTAGTCCTTACACAGGACTCTTCTCTTAGTACTCACCCTAGGTTGGGTAGCTCCTATCGAGCTGAAGACAAACTATCCCATCAATCAATTTTGCTTTAGTGAGATGTATGCCTACACGCCTTCTTTCTAGACTGATTATTACAAAGCGACGGGCACCTTAGGTTCGTTGGTTATGCCATCTTGCGTGACCCACGGTGGATACACCACTCTTGGCATGAGTCCTCACTTTTTTTACTTGAGTTGGCCACTAAATACTTGCAGGCTTTCTTTTATAGGGTTTTAGATAACACCCCTAGTGGCACCTCCCCTTTGGGAAATCTATCTGGATCACGTACTTAGCGATCCCATTTAAACACAACCCCAGTTACTTTTGGATTGGACAGTACCCATTTCTTAGTAGCCACCCCTGTGGTTGGAGAATTTGTTATGCGGATGCATGATTCTCCCCTGGTATAGTAAGTCTGAGATAGGACTAGACTGATATAAGCTCCTTCTCAGTATGGTCCCTCGCAAACCAATAGGGTCCACACAAATATAAAATAAAAAAATATCTTCACTTATGGATAAGGAATTCAATCCCAGTGCCCCTTTCCCAGCGGGCATCCTATCTTTAGGCGGTGTCGTAAAACTCCCATAGGAATTGCTTGACTACTTTGAGTTGAGATAAGTCCCGGGTTGGCACCCTAGTAGTCACCCTTAGGGGTTCAACTTATTGTGCCCAATGAGTCAATGGTCATCTTTAGCTAAAGATATAAGTTTATTGCATTCTTTTCATCACATCATAAGCGACGACCTTAGGTTCTTTGATTTATTGTGCAAGCAATCGATCACCCCAGTGGTTCCTTGTGTAGGAGGATGTGAGTCCCCGCACTTTCTTCCTAACTTAGCCATTGAACACCAAAAGGCACCCATTGGGTTGGTTAGTTCTACCACAAGGCCGATAGGTTATCCCTTTTGATTTGTAAATCTAAAAGGTCAGGCGATATTAGCCCTTCTGGATCCATCAGGGGATCCATCAAATTAAAATAAATGAAATTAAAAAAATGCAATTCAATCAACTAACATTATCTAAACTTCTTCCAAGTTGATATAAGTCCCCCAGCGGCATTGATTCAGTAGTCTCGTTAGGTTGGTTGCATCCAACAGATCACCCCAATGGTCATCCCTTGCTTTTAGAGATGTAAATATGCTATGCTTTCTCCCTAGCATAGCTGTTATACACTGAAAGGCAACCCCTTAGGTTTGGAAGTTTTAGCTTGTGGTTGGTGGACTACCCCTTTGGATTGGTAAATCTGAGATAGGCCTAGGCCAACATAGCCCCTTCTCAGTGTGGTCCATCGTAAACCGACAGGGTCCATCTCGAAATCTAAAACTTACAAACAATCAACCAAGTTCTCCATAGCAAGACATCAATCATCCCAACCTCCCCAGTGGAGCCAATTAAACCTAATTCAAACTTGCATTCCCCAGCGAGTGCACCCTCAAAGGAAATCCTATCAAATCCTTATCCCTATTGGATAACTTGAACCTGCTTCCCTAGTGGAAGGTTCATGCATCTAACCCTGACAGGTTATACATCCTAAACCACAGCAGATACTTTACCCAAATCATACATTCATCAAATATCTTATCCCAGTGGATAACAGAACTGCTTCCCTAGTGGAAGGTTCACATGCTTGATCCTTGGTGGATCCCTTCTTCCTCCCTTATGCCCAGCATGAGTTGAGTTACATTGCTAAGATCTTGATTCCTATCTCAGTTTATAAGTAGAACATTTTTTTGTAGTGTTTGTGATCCTTGGATGTTGTTGATCATCTTTAACACCAATAGTGCGGTGTGCCTTGTGGTCACACCATCTGGGCCTTTGTTGACCTCACTTTTGGGTGAGCTCTCAGACTTCCTCATCATAGATCTAGGACTCTTATAGATACTAAAGTTCTTAGTCTTAAGACACTTCTAGTGATTAGGTGAACACCTAACCTAACCCTAAAGACTTAGAAGAGTTAGCCATAGGAATAGGATGTGCCTTAGGGATTTAGGAGGACTTGCCTACCATATAGCCCAAACCCAATCCTTGCTTCCTTCTTTCAAAACCAAACCTTAAATTCAAATTCAAACCATAAAATCAAATCCAACTATCTAATGATTGAAATCCATCATTAAATTCAAACTCTAAATCCCTTCCTAAGCCCTTTGATTTTATCTAATGGACTTAGCCTTACCCAAATCCAAATCAACCCCAATCCAACTAACTTTCTCAATTATAAAATTCAATCTCAAATCAAATTTCATATCATAAATCAATTCCAAACTCCAAATGATTGAACCCCATGATTAAGTCTAAATTCCAAAATCTAAGCCATATGAACCACCTTCAAATGCTTAGTCAAAACTCTTTAAAAAAAACTCAAACTTGGCCCATTTCTTTATGAATCATTCATTCATCCATTAATTTATATTCATAAATATAAATGAAATCCAAGTTCAAACCCTTCAAACAAAATCAAAAATAAATCAAACAAATTCAAAATCCAAGTTAGCCTCTTTTAACCTATATCTCTTAATTTGGTCAAATTTACTTCCAAATCACTCCAAACTCAAGTAATTTTTTCACAAACTATTTATATCTTCATGTATATTCACAAATATAAATGAAATATAAATTCAACTAGTTCAAACCAAATCCAAATCAAATCAAATTACTAATTTTAGCCCTTTTAGCCAAACTTTTGAACTTGGCTAAATGACATCTAAATCAACTCAAAAATCCATGGATTTCTTCATGATTCAATTATTCCTTCAATCATTCATCCAAATATAAATATAAGCCACCATTATCAAACCAAATCTAGGTCAAGCCAAATCAAGCCCAAGTTAACCCCTTTGGCTTGAAATTGTCATATGAACCAAAACACACTTGGCTCTAAACCAATTGAAATTGGATTTATATTTCAATCTTAGGCTTAAATGTGAGTTCAACTAAACTTGAATCAAACCTTGATCAAGCCAATTGACCCATTTAGGCTCACTTGACCCAAAGTGACCTAAAGGACCTTTTTGAGCCAAGTTCTAATCTAACCCAAATTGGATTGAACTAAGCCCATCTAAACCTCAATCATGATCAACAATCATCATGGTGTAATCAATTGCATCGAATTGGGTTAAACCAAGTCAAACTTAGTCTTTGACCAAGTCAACATTTGACCCAAATGAAACCCAAACTAGCCAAAATCTACCATATGCCAAATTGATTAAAACCATTGACTCAAACCCATTCATAATCAATGATTGAACATGACCAATGCATCAATTGAGCCAAACCAAGCCTAATTAGCCATTTGACCCAAGTTGACCCAAATTGGCCTAAAAGGCTAAAATAGGTCAAATCATGATTTGATCCAATTGATTATAACCAATGGCTTAAGTTTATTTGAAATCACTTATTGAACTTGATTAAGGCCATAATTGAACCCATGTTGACTAATTGATCAACTTGACCCAACCTAGCCCAAACTGACCTAAAAAGTCAAATTAGCCAAAATTAAAATTAAATCCAAATTAAACCAAACCAAAGTCTACAATCATTTTTAATGGACCAATTGAACTTGACTCAACACTTAACTCAACCCAATTTGGTCAAATTGGTCAAATTGGTCAACTTGACCAATTTGACCCTTTTGAATCCAAATGAGGCAAATCCAAACCTAGGCCAAACCAACTCAAACCAATTGAACCAAAACATCCCAAATCACCATATGAACTTGGTTTGACCCAATTTGACCAATTGGTCCAACAACAGCTCAAATTGAACCATTTGACCAATTTAAGCCAAACCACTCAAATCTAATTTATGGAATCTTGTGGGCTGATCTAACTCAACTCATGGTCAGTGACCTCCCAAAAGCTGGCCACCAGGGGATTTGCCATCAAACCATGGGATTTAGGCTTCAAAACCAATGGATCCAAGCTCAACTCCATGGTAGCTCTGCTCAACAAAACCTTCTCACACCTAGCCAACTAACCACTAGGTCAGGACCTTTGGGAGATGAGTTGACTCACCTCCAAATCAGCACCCATTAGATCAAGCCCTTTGCACAATGGATCCATGGCCTCCATCACTCCTTCCATCCACATGCATCTTGAGCATGATGGAGACAAGTCCAGGTGGCCGGTGTGGCAATCTGCCACATGATGCCATCTATGTATACCCCTCCCCCCAATTAAAGTGAAAATCAGAGCCAATTGCATCGAGAGACTTCCTAAGCCAATTATGAAGCCCCTCAGAGCGATCCCAAGCATCCTTAAGCCTTTCTCGATCGACATTGCCCATTCTCAAGCAAAGCCAAAATAGGACATCTAATCCTGAGCAATACTCCCTCATTTTGCAATCAAATTTCAATTCCTCTTAGCCACACCATCACCATACCTAGTCGAGCATAAATGAATCAATTCCCAAGCTTCCAAGCCATGGGAGGAGTGAGTTCAATCAAGACCGAATGCCAAAGGAGGGGAGCTTGGTCAATAGAGCATTCCACACCAAATCAAGCCTAGACTTCTTCAATAGGGCCTCACTCAACTAGCAAGCCTCAGATGACCAGGACATGAACTCGGTGACATAATTTTTAGCGAGCCTTGGCAAAAATGGGTTGGTATTTTGTAAAGTAAATTCGAATTCATGTAAATTTGACCATTGGATGTGTATTCCCCCTCCTTCTGAAGGTGTGGGATCATTTTGATCCCAATCTGAGATTGGGTGAGCTTGGATCGAATGGGGAAAGACGGACGGTGCTCGTCTTTCACAACTCACGAAGAGGGAAGATCATACGTCATCCATTCCTTTAAATTGGAACAAATGGCTGTTATTAGATTACTGTAGATCCCCACTATTTTCTCCACCAACATCATGGTGGTTGTCATCTCTTTGATTGGATGGAAAGCGCTATGCCGAGTGATGTGGATGTGACTATTAAATAACCAATCATTGCCCACATGGAAAGTGCGTCATATGTGGCGTCACATGGAGGGATTAAGGCTTTAATTAGGGCTAATTAATTTATTTTTAATCTTGAAACTTCCTAAAATCATAAGTAGTTGTAGAAAAAATTTAAAAAATACAAACTTAGGCTCATTTTGAAGATATTTTAGAGTAGAATCCAAGAAAATTATTATTAATTAATTTTTAATAGTGATTTTATTGAATTAAAGTTTAATAAAAATCTAATTAGCTTAATTACTCCTTAATTAAACACTCAATTAATCACAAATTTTATGTGGATGTTTGGGGATGACCTCACTCCCTATTTTTGGATTTTATTGATTGCTTAATTAAGGAAATCACTTGATTAAGCCCTAATCACTCTCTTAATCTAATTAATCATAATTAATGAATGAATAATAACTTGATTAACCATTTAAACCTAATTAGCTTTATTGACCAGTAAGATAACTTAGGGGATGTGATTGGGATACTTTTCTTAATTCATTTCATAAGTTTTCTTTACTTTTAAAAATCAAATTAATTAATGGTTAATGAAATGATTAATTAATTAATTAAGTTTTTAATCTTCAAGATAAGAAATTAGAATTTAATTGAATATTAAAAATGATTTAGGGATTAGGATTGGGGCCTTACCTTTGATCCTTTCTCCTAAGTTAATTTCATCATTCAAATTAAAACATAACCAAAGTGTTTAATCATTAATTAAAGGCTTAATGAAATTAAATTTAAAAAAAATCAATTCATCCACACCTAAGAAACCCTTAATTAACCTTGGGTAGCTCTTTGGATATTCAATAACCCAAAGTGAGAGATAATGAAATTATGGTTGGCTCACATGTGTAAGAAAATTATTAAAGTAATTAAGTGAGATCCCTTAAGCTTAATTAACTATTAATCATAAGCCAATTGTATTATGCCCCTTTCATTTCTTATGAGCATTACAAATTTACTTTTCATATGGTTGCATATCATATTGGCTTATTAATTAGTTAATTAAGGTGATATAAGTAAGTTAATTAGTTCACTTAATTCATACCTTAACTTAATTAAAACATAAAATCAACTTAAATATTCTTCATTAAACCAAATTAATTCACACATGGGAAATTGAATTAGGATTAGCAAATCTCTTTCATATTTCCTAAACCAAATCAAACTTAAAGTTAAAAATGTCTTTAAAGAACTTTGGTTTATTTTAAATAGCCTTATTTAGTGTGATTGTCCTTAGGAATTAATTGGGATGAATGAAATCACATGCTTATATTGCTTTATTTCTTTCCAATCATGCTAAATATTGCTTGTCATATGAAATCATGCATTCATTTTTTTTAAAATTAATTAAATGAAATGATTTCTTGTATGGTAAATTCCATGTGTTGACTTAAATTAAAAATAGGTGTGGTTATTATCACTATTAAATTAAAAGCTATTTCCAAAGCCCATAAATTAATTATAACATATGAAGTAATGTTAATTACAAATATCTATAAGTTTGCATGTGATGATAATACAAGATCTGCATTATGAAGTTCTCTTTCCTTATCTTAACATGGATTCACATAGGATTTGCAAGTGTATAGTTCATTTGAAAAGAACACAATATTTGCCTAAATCTACTCCTATGCATCTCCATGTTAAGACTTAGGAATAATTTCATATCACATATGTAAATCATACAATCAAATCAAATATGACTTCTTGTATGATTCCTTCTTCATGTGGTTATTTTTGTACATTCATATCTAAGAAAAATGGTATATTAGTCTGGACACCCTGGGTTGTGAGGCTTTAAGTAGCCCTAAGTAGATCTTACCTTACCCCTCTAGTGTAGAAAATAAAGGCGTCGTACTCACTTAAAGGTGTGTATAATGTGGCCAATGAATAAGAATCATAAGTCAAATAAATCAAAAAAATAATAATAAATACAACTTTTGCATGAGTTTTCTTATCCTTATAGTGGCTTATTCATATACATGTATCTAAGAAAAGTGGTATATTAGTCTGGACACCTGGGGGCTGTGAGGCTTTAAGTAGTCTTAAGTAGTTCTTGTACCTTATTCCCCTAGTGCAAAAAATAATGACGACATACTCACTTAAAAACTTTTATACATGTGAATGTGTATCTAGCTAATTAATGAAAAATCCCTCTTTTCTATGTAATAAGGTGCACATTAATAATTCAATCAAAAATGAAATATTTAAATTCCAAATACACTTCTTTGCATTCATCATTCAAGTATGATAAAAATATAAATTGCATGTATAGGTATGCTTAAGATTTACTCATATGCATGGTACACGATGGAAAGAAATGAATGAATGTGTGTTTTGTGATAGTAATCCATTCTAATTAATCTTAAGATGCCTTTTTTATTGAATAAGGTCATTTAGAGTGAATCTATACTTAGGGTTAATCAAAACATGTAATAAGCCATCACTAAAGGAAATTAATTAACTATTTTCTTTAGAAGTGGCTTAAGGTAGGGATAAAAGTGATATTCCCTCTCTTTTTACTCTTTATAACACTTAGTTGCTAAGTGTAAGCTATATGAAATAAAAGAAAACACTAAGTAAAATCTTCAAATCAATTAAATCACTTAAATAGAAATCAACCTTTTATAAATTAAATCTCTCACACTTAGCAAATTATAACTCTAAAGCCTAGTTAGGACATACCACACAAGCCTTAACACATACACATCAGATTAAGTCACCATTTCTAGCTTTTATGTTAGGATGGTGCATGGTTTAGTGTATGTTTGGTTTTGTGATGTATTATTTTATAATAGATGTTAGGGTGTATGTGCATAATCTGGATGTTAGGCCGATATTAGCCTATTCATATTTTCTACAGGGGGTCATGCTTAACGGATCATTGTAAGAAAAATATAAATTCTTTTATTGTGCAGGTTGTTTATACCCCTAAGCATAGCCCAAATTAGGATAGGTGGGCTTGGTTACCCATGTGTGAGGTGCTAAGTCCAAATTATTTATATAACTATTTGGGTTGTATGGTGTGTTTAGCTAACATTTATTTTGCAAATGTAGCTAGATTTATTTTCCTTCTTTTTTAATGTAATTTTGCATTAGGATTAGGATAAGTGTTATGGGGGGATTAGGATGAGCATTGGTTATAAGACCAAGTCTTGTATACGATGTGATGCCTTTGGAGAAAGCAACATCCCAATCAAGCCAAAAGGAAGAAAGAAATGGAGTAAATCAAAATGAAAGAAATGAAAGATGAAGAGCAAAGAATGGAGGATGAAGAATGAAGACCCCCATAACACTTATCATTTTATAATTGTAATTATTCTTTCATTATGCCGAGATGTATAAGGGTAGAGCTCGACTACCCACATTTCTTTTGGGTTGTAAGGTGACACTCGATCGCATCGACCTCTTATTTATTTACGATACTTTATAGAATTGTTTGATATTTTGTTTAACTTGTGCATTAGAAATAGCATGTATTTTCATAGTTTCTTTATGATTGGTGATTGTTGTGTGGCCTGGATTCATTTAGACTCTTAGGACCCCATTAACAACTCATAACTAAACTTTTAAAATAACTCATAACCTCACATAAAAGCCTAGGCATTAAACCAAGATAATAAAATATTTAGCAATCCCTTAGCTGGATGATTGTATGTTTAATATCATGCATAATCATATTATTTCACTCTTGATAAGAGAGGGCTTCCATCTTTGCTAGATATAAATGGGCTTAACCTTTAAGAGCTTATGATGGAAGAACACCTCTTTCTCTTTTGATTTGACCCATAATCAACTTCTCATGCATTTAGCATACAAAATCCTATCGCCTATACCAAAATAAAGAATCCTAAATTAAATAAATTTTGATAAAAATTTGCATTAGATTAAGTCATTATCTATACCCCTCATGCTTTAGTCTCTTAGAGAGTGGGTTTAAGAACTTAGTTTCTTTCTAAATAAATAACAGCCTAACCATCTTGCAAAGCATATGACTTGAACACATGGATTTAAAGCCTATGAGGAGTTAGCTGACTGCTACTCCAAGTGGTAATAAGTCTAATAGTCAGGTGGCTTATTCTCTCTTGTGGAAGTAAATCATATACCCACTTTCACCTTAGATTTAGATCATACTTTGACCCTCGCCAAAGTTACCTAGATTTAGGATCTAAGGTTGGTATTTCTCTTTGCGGGCTACAAGTATAAATCCTTACCGCTTAGGCATTTTCACAATCTTGTATTATGAAATTATAAAACTTAGATTTCAAATAAAATTTTAACTCGAATAAATAAATCTCCTCAATTTCAAATACATAAAGCCCAACCATAGGATAGATTGGAGTGCTCACTAGATTTCCTAGTATCATGAGAAGTCCCTACTCATCTCCTTTAATTTCAATAATAACTCTCCCCTTTTGATCTGTCCCACTTGATTTTCTAAAATATGACAAATTTATTGATAGTCCTATCTTTGAATTCTTTGGAGACAATAATCGCCTACTTTAATCGAGAGTATTCTTAAGGGATTTACTTTTCTTAAGATGTAATTAACTATGGAGGCTTGCCTCTATAGGGAATTTAATGAACTTGGTTTAAATAAACCATGCTTTACTTTTTCATGTAAAGTAGAGAAAAAATCTCTGGTATATTCAAATACCTATCATGCCTTAGGGGTCCTTATTAGGTGATTAGGTCCATTATATGGTAGTGACTTCTATTTCTCAAGATAGTATACTATTCTTTAATGTCATACCCAATTACCTCAATAAGCATATCATTAGATCTGCGTGGTGTCCCCTCACATATACACACATAACACAATCAAAAATAAACACCACAGGGTCTGACCAAAATTGACTCGACTCGAATATGTTCAACCGACTCGAATATTAAATAGGTTCAAATTTCTAACCAGAACCTGACTTGACTCGAACCCGGATAAACCGAACCTGACCCGTATAACCTATATAGTGAAAAAAAATGAAAATCAACATGTCCCATTTAATCATAAAAATAACCTATTTAATCAAATAGAGAAAGAAAATCAACATTAAACATTATTGCCCAAAAATTTCATGGAGAAATAATAACAGATGCTATAATTTTTGATGTAATAGTTCCAATAAGATTTTATAATATCATATAACTTGCTTATTATGAGCCAAAAATAAAATTAACCCAAGTAATACATCATAATCCCTCTTGGCATTACAAATAATTATTATAAAATAATAACAACAACATTTAATTAATCAAATTTACATTCAAAACTCTCTCATACACTAATTCTTCATTTCTACTTCAATAACATTGAATATATTCATTGTTTTAACCTTTTTTAAACAAAAAGATAGAAATTTAATTCCAAAAAAAAAGAAATTACAAGATCCTTAAAGAGGATAAATCTTAAAACTAATGCTCAAAGAGCTAGAAAAGAATCCTGAAAGATAAATCCCCATCTAAGTACAAAAGAGAACAAAGAATAAATAAAAAAGAAAACTAAAGCTCCAAGCAGCAGCATGACAGGAACCATCTGAAAAGTAAAAAGCTAGCAAGCTCATAGTGAACTACAAGGCACACAACTTGTAAGAAAATCCAGTGAAACACCTTGAAAAACAACAAGCAATATATATATATATATATATATATATATATATATATATATATATATATATATATATATATATATATATATATATATATATATATATATATATATATATATATATATATATATATATATATAAGCAAAAGAAAGTACTAAGAAATAGCCAGTAAGAGGCTCAGGCTTAGAAAAGCATTCTCTAGGAGTAATAAATATGTGAGCATCCAAACTTCAAAAAGAAGGGTTACAATCACGTAAATGCTACCAGCCAAATAATAGAGAAAGGATAAGCATCAAAGCCATCATAGCCAAAGGCAGCCACTAATAAAATAAACCAACCAAGGCATCCAACAACATGGCACACAAGAGCAGCAAAACCAACCACGAAGGAAAGATCACAGGAGCAAACTAGCCAACAGACACCAAACCAAGGTAAGCACCCCACCCAAGCTCCAACACATGAAGCTACCAAGATAGAAACAACAAAAAAACCATCACAACAAACCAGGGACAAATCACCACCAACAAATAGGAACAACACCAAATAGAGAAAACCAGGACAAGCTAAATAAACCATCAAAGTTAAAGCCAAGGTACAGCAGGAAAGCAGCCAAATCTAAGAGGGAACAAACACAACCAAAAACACAACAGAGGGCACCACAGAGAATCCACCTAGTTGAGAAAATAAAGAAACAATAGCTCAGAAAAGCCACAACCATAGAGGACTAGGGCCACAACCAAAGGTCCCCTCAGAGCAACCAACCAACCGACCAAAAAAACAAAGAAACAATAGCCCATAACAGATCACAAAATAACCAAACCCACCAGAATAAAACAATAGTAGCCATAGAAACCAAGAGATCAAAACAAGCTCAAGCTCAGAGAAACCAAAAGGAAAAGATAGATAAAGAGAAGGTTTAGGAATAGGTTTAAGTTAGGAAAAGAGAAGAAAAAACAACTAGGCTCAGCATGATAAGTCTAAGAGAAAAGGACCAATAAATTCCTCTAACTCCCAAAAATAAAAAACACAAATCTCCCATCCTACAGAGGGTTGTAAATGTAGGTAAACTAAAAGAAAACTCATCACAACCATCCCAACCACAAAATAGAAAAAATACCAAACCAATAAAAGTCATGAACATAAAAGGATAAGAAAAACACCTCCAAAGAAAAGTCATGAATAAATTAATATTGATCAAGTTAAGTAATTAACATAATACCTTCTCTGACTCAACCACTCCCTTCTTGAGCAATACTTTCTAAGTTGTATCTCCATTGAATAGATACCAATATAAAAATATAAATAAGAAAATATGATGATAAATCTAAACAAACCTTTAGACATAACAACCAAATAGCTGAACTCCTCATTATTGGACTCCAACTATACACCATCAACTTTTATGGTTTGTAATCATTAATATTATAATCACAATAAACAAAAAAACTATAATAACTATTAAACATAAACAAGATTGTAAACACAAAAAATATAACATCAAATCTGAGATAGAGAATACTATATTAAATAACTTAGCAAATGATCATCACAACCTAAAACCTATAATATTGTTCATAAGCCATAACAGTCCTCCATTAAAGTCTTGCATGAAATTATAAAATACTAAAAGAGACTAATTTTTTATATTAATTGAGATATCACCATCATCCTTGTCACTTTGATTGGAGTGTACTTCATAATATTTCCTGTAACTTCTTCATGTTCAGAATTAATTAAATCTTCAACAAAGAAAAACTTCAATTATAGAAATTAGAGATATATAAATGATTTAAATGGAAATTGATTACAAAAATATGCTTCGAACATTTATCGCCATATAACCAAACCTTTATGCATACCAACCTCCACAATATCATGCTTTAGTGTACTCCGATATTGACAAGAATCCTCCCACTATTACTAAATGCACTTTAAGATACAATAGTAGAAATTGGTATACACAAAATATCACGAGCCATTGCAGCAACTTCAGGAAACCTATATTGGTTGCCTCTCCAATAATGCAATGTGTCTAACTTCATTTTTTGTTAATCCTAGGCTCATATAAGTATAGGTCAAGCTCAAATTTTCTTGACATATTATCTTCTTCAACTAAATAATCAAAATCCTTAACAAAATGGAAATATATTATAAAATAAATGTCAACAAAATAAGCCAAAAAAAAGTAATTGAATTAAACAAAGTAAGAGTACTTGCAAAAATTATGATTCATAATCGTTGAAGTTAATGATCTAGAATTATCATTTTGTGATATTCTAGTGAATTGATGTTTGTAATGATGAACCTTGCATACTTAATTTTGAATAATTTTTAAATAATGAGAATAAATTTTCTCTCACATTTGTAACTTCTCTCATATAATCACCCCCATAAAATCTTTTATAGCACCATTCAACAAAATTAAATTTGTACCTTGGATCAAGGATAACAGTTACTGCTAGTATTACACAAAAAATAGACTAGCATTTCTCAAATTTTGAAAGAATATTTACTGTCATCCTTCTGATGTACTCATTATCACTTGACCTTTCATGCTTCAATGTTGCATATGTAGTTGAAACACTAAGAAAATAGAGATTTGTTGTGAGATATTTTGTGCTAGAAAATACACGTGTAATTATAAAATGGTGCTAAGAGGTTGCATATACTCATAATTTTTCCCACTCAGTATTTGTTGGACAACTCTTGTAATTTGAGTCACCCGACTCTAAATGCAAAAAAGAAAGAATACCTAAAAAATTTTTAAAAAAATTTGTTTTTAAAAAAGAAAGCACACCTGTAATAGATAACAGTATCAAGTACAAAAAAAGTTGAATTCCATCTAGTAGGAACATCTTGTCTTAATCCATTTTTTTCATCAAGATAACTTTGTTTGACATATTCCAAAAAGTTTTGCTTTCTTGCTTGAGAATCTTTCACATATTTAATACTTTCACGAACTTTTGAGATTGAGCTATCAATGTCTCCTTCTTGAACAGTCAAATTTATGATATGTGCACAACATTGTATGTGAAAGAATTCTATTATAAAGAAGGCCACCTCTTAAATTTAAATGATTTCTCATGAATTCAATAGATGCATTATTAGTTAAAGCATTATCTAAAGTAATGTTAAAAATCTTTTTTTCAATCTCCCAAACTGATAAAAAAGTTTAAATTACTTTAAATAATACAAGGCCGTCATGTGGAGGTGGCATAAAGCTAAAATTTTTTTAAAAAATTTTGCAACCTCCATGCATTATTAATGAAATGTGATGTTAAATAAATAAACCAATCAATATTGATGGAAGTCCATAAACCGATGTCAACAAACTTGACTAGTGATATTCTTTAGCAATGTTTGGATTTTCCCATTCTCTTTGTTGAACATCTTTTTGCAATAATTTCTATTAGTATTTCTTGACATAAGTTGCAAGGCTCGATGCAAATAATGTAAAAGTGCTCTAAAACTAGGCCATTCAACGCATTGAAAAAGTAAATCATGCATAATAATGCAAGCGGTAAGCAAGTCACGAAACACTTGTTGGTTGAACTTAGCATTACACATGGAAATAGATGAACAAGAATTTCTTTGCAAAATAAGTTGGCCTATATCACGTGTATCCCTTTTTTTACAAGTTTGCAAGGGTCATTTTAAATTGTCAGTGCCAATTTTGCTATCACATATGTAGTTTATACCACACTTTTTACATTTGCATCTTTGTTTCTCATCATTTCCAAGAGATAATAAATCAAAATATCCCATACAAATGAAGATAATCTTCTCTTCTTTCTAGCATGTCTATTGCTTGTCTCTTCATCATTTTTTTGAATTTCATTCTCACCAATATCCTCATGAAAAAAAATCTTCATTTTCTTAAGCATTACTAATAGTATTATCCTCCATCTAAATTAGAAAATTGATAATGAGTAATTTACAAATAATACATGTATTATATCCTAGTCAGCCATTTACAAATAATACACATGCTAATAAAAATAAAGAGTAGATCAAGTAAATGATACTCAAATGACACTAATCAATGCAGTCAACTTACAAGCCATAACTCTTGTTAAGTTCTCTTCAAGAATTTGAAAGTAAATCGACATTGGTTCTAGCTACTAAGATTCAACCTCAATAGTGAACTTTTACAATTTTAAGTAGAAATAATAAATAAAAATACTTATTTAACTGCTTGAAAAAGAGGATATGATGAGCACAAGTGAAAATGGGGATTAGTTAGTTTTGTAGTAAAATAAGTCAATTTGAAACCCCCTTTGAGGTGAAGTAACTTCACTACAAACATTCAACGAAATATAAATATCTAAGGAGCAAGGAGCACTCCTTACCTCAAATATTCACAATCAGAGCTTAAATGCGGCGATGGTGTGATGTCACTTAATCAAGAAAGAAGAAGAGCGACTAGAAGAGCTAGATCGGGATTTGGGATGTTTGGTTGAGAGGAGAGTTTCTAACTTTGTATTTGATTTCTTTGTGAGGTGTGTGTGGGAGATTGGCTATGAGGAGATGTGAAGGCTAAAGAGACGCTTTTGCTAGAAAGAAGAAGGGCGATGAAGAGCTGAGATGGCAACGTCGACTGGGAGGGGTTCGACCTTCACACTTTGCAGTGTTTGCCTTCACGATCGGGAGTCGAGAGATGCCGAGACGGAGAGCCGAGACTCGAGATGGGGCTACCGAATACAAATTACGAGAAATTAGGGCTTTTCATTCAGCTTTATTCGATGATTATTAATCAGGGCCATCCATATAATGGAATGGGTTGCTTAACCTCTGCAATCCGCATTCGGTATTCTCATGGTTTTGCTCGCCCCAAGTTGGGCCAACCCCAAGTCCTAACCTTGTACTACACATAGAACATTCAGATCAGTTCAGATTATTTTTGGATATTTCATATCAACATGAACCCGACTCAAAAATTTATATGTGTCAAATATTAAGACACGAACACGACCTAAAAATTATTTGTGTTGACCCTAACCCGGATTTTTCGAGTCGAGTTGTTGTGTCGAGTCATTTTTGATACCCCTATTTACAGGTAGTAATTTGTAGAAAAAATCAAATTATGATGATCAAGCAATAATAATTGAGCGATGACAGTCGGATGATTGTAATAAAATGATGGTGAATTAAAGGTGGAAATTGTGAGACTGTAGTTGAGCAACAATAGTTATTGACTGTAATTATCAGTATCAAATGTTCAATAGGGCTTTAGAGTTCCTAAGATCTCCAAGCTCTCTCCTTATTAAGCTCAACATCCAAGCTCTACTTCATGTGAAAAATGTGTAATTTTAAATAAAATCTCAAATCTCTCATTCAAATAGCCTTATCAATTCCTTGGATTGTAGATCATTCTTTCAACATATAAGTGTCTTAATAACCTTACAATTGAGTATTCATAAGCTTATTAGATTCTCTTCATAGAGACAATTTTTTTATTGCAAATATAAAAGAAGAAAAAATTATTTGATCTTTTAATTAATGTCACAAAATTTTAAATTATATTTTATGCTTATTTGATATTGAATCAAATTGTTTTTGGTGATTATCAATTTTTTTTTGAGATGTTTAAATTTGATTATAAATTTATTAAAATTAGAATTTAAGAGATTCCAAAATTAATTTTAATATTTCAATTTAATAAAATTTATGAATCAACTAAATATTTTGGGTCTAGACGATTGGCAGGGCTTCAATCGTATGTGATGTAAATGCAGCAGATCAAATATGTCGGTGGTTTTATAGGCTTTGTCTATAATTATCACATTCAGTACTGTAAAGATTAAATGCCGGTATTATATATAGAGATGACGGTTATATATATTTATATATATATGACCTAAGATATATTATATTTAATAAATAATGGCCAGAATGTATTTCTAGGTTTCCTTAATTAATGCTCCAAATGAGAATACTTTAACAAGGCTTAGTAAGTTTTTCAATTTGATGCTTGAAGTGATGTGAGGCAGTTAGCTATAACAAGGCATTAAGGGGTCTTCTATACTTCATATTTCTTCTTAGGTTTTCTTTTTCTTGATTTGGAATCCTTCATTTAGTTTTGGAGTATTTGATATAATTCTTATATATATATATATATATATATATAATATCTAAATTTTAGTATTTATATAAATATCACCAAAATTTGTAATATTACTTCAAAAATAACACTATCATTTAACTTTTTAAAGTGAAATGTACTTTTTCATACTTAGAAAAGTGTTATATTTATAAATAACAAAATTTAGGTGTTAGATGTGTAAATGCATAAATATTGTGTGTTATGTATGTAAATATTCCTTTAATTTTTATGCATGAAGTCTACTAAGGTGTTTGGGTACATAGACTTCATTGCCTCTTCTACCATTTCAATGACTTGTATAAATACCGTTGAATTAATCTTTTGGGACCACTGATAGCAACTATTTCTTTTGAGTGCCTCATACTATTGAGTTCCCCAACTTCTTCTATGATGACAAGCTATTTATCTATTAGGACTAGTTCTATATCAACCTCTAACTCTTAACTTATAAAGCCATCATTGATATCCTCAAAATTTATGGTAATGTTTAATCCTAAGTTATTCTAAATTTGTTCTCTGAAAAAAAATCCTTTATATAGTGCATATGTAGAGGTTCGAGAATAAGTGGAACTTTGAACTCTTCTATTTTATATTTCTTTTGAAAGTCTTTAAAGATGAGTTTATCTTTATCTCATATAAGCATATAATGTTGATTGGATTAAAAGAATAATATTTAATGCTAAATTGTTAGTTCTTTCTCATGAAGTTATTTATTGATTGATCAATTTTGACAAAGTAAAGTAGTTTAGGCTAGAAAACTTATCGTTCTCATTATAGATTGCATTTAAGCATTATAAATTAAAGCTAGCATATATATAGCTAACAATGTATTCAATGCTATTTAATTAAGTTCAATTTTAGCTACTGTTTATTTAGTTCAAGAAATGACTTAGTGTTACCATATATTTATAATGCTCCTTCCCATTTATATGTTATTATGGACTCTCGATCATATTCCTTTAGGATGAGGAGACTTATATTGATTTTGAACTTTTCGATGATGAGATACAAAATAAGAAGAGGAATTCTAATCATGGGAAGGTGGCTATGATCGTTGAAGACTTAATTATGATGTTAAATTGTTTTATCTTGACTCTACTATTCCTTTATCTTTACGTACTTATAAGACATCCTTAATGGTTATATTGTCACTATTGACTCCACTTTCTTCTTTAAATTTATTGAGTTTTGTTGTGCAACAAGATGCCACCATGACCAACATTCCTTCTTCTCAATTCATTTTAGCATTTTCTTAAGTTATAATATACCAAGATCTTTCTCCCCCTTCAAGCTAAGAAGTTTTAAGATGGTGGTTTCTTTATCTATCCTAAGAAATTAAGCCTCATGTATTCATGAAAGAACAATCCCCTTAGTCAATGGTTTGGAGGCCATTAGAATGAGGGTTAAGTAGGCGAGGAGGATGAAGATCATAATTATTGGGTTACAAAAGGATGACAAGGGGGATTGCAGATGGCATGACAATTTTTTATGTACACTACAGTCCTAGTAGGTCTCATGCTCGATAACCTCTTTCATAAGAAGAGCTTGGTTTTAGACCCAAGATACACAAATTCTTCTCTTATATAGGCTTATGGACCTTCACTTACATATTTGGATCCTTTTAAAGCTGATTCTTCTCCTCTAAAATTTTCTCCTATAATAATAATAGTGTCTATCCATCATAATTAATCATAGAAGAGAATTCTTATGTTATGATTCTTCCTACTTGACTACTTTAAACATAGCTAGAAATGAGTGTTATTTTTTGCATCTAGATGTCCTCAACAAAGTTGAATAATATTGGGCTTTCTTTCCTTCTAGCCTAATCCCTTACAAACATGATAAAACCAAAATACCTTGCATATCATATTGTTGGCCTTATAATTATGTCATTTCTAAGGTTTCTTTGCAAAAGACAATTTATAGATATGGTGATTTTATCTCTATTAAATGGTTTAATCACCTTATTAAAATGAGGTAGATCTCAAGAGTGATGTTGAGCCAAATGACCCACCCATTTCAATTGTAAGCAAAGTTCTCATTAAGCCATGCCTTCATCACAATGATTTATATGTGAATATGATTCTCATAATGCTATGTCTTTATGGTTATATCTAGTAGTCTTAGCCTTGATTAAGTTTTGTGTGTAGTTTCTTTCCATAAGTTAAAATGATTATTTAAAAAAAAATTTAGTTAATTAAAAGTTTTAAATTATAATTTTGTTCAAAGTTTATTATTAATCTATTAGCAAATTTATATTATAGATATATTATTATTATTTTAACTAAGATCTCAAGTGTTGGAACATATGTTGACATAGCTCCTAAGCATTAAAGTCGAAATATGTTAAAATATGATGTATTCATGCATGCACAAGTTACAAACAATTGTCAAAATCTTATTGTGTATACTCATATAGTACATGGATATTTGCAATAAAAGATCATAAATGTATAATAGATTACATTATTGTAGAAAAAGATCAGCTAAAAAATTCTTGAATGATTTAGAGTATTTCTTGCACATGGCATTTCAATTTCATGTTTATCTTTCAAAGAAAAAGTTTTGATGTTTATGTGTGAGGCATAAATCATTACTGATCTTGCTCATCAGATAGAAGATGTCAAGTTTTAAACTTCCAATTGTTAATGTTGAGTAGTGATAAGCTTACAAGATATTAGTGATGATTATAAGAAAATTAGTTAGTTTGTCGATGAGTACTGTGATGATGATGAGGAAAGAATTTAAATCCATCTTCTAGTGATTCATTTGAGAAAAATATTTGACATGTGCATTCTAACTAGAATAATTTTTATTTACTCCTTACATATACTATAATTATGCACTATTTTTTATGTTTAATACATAAAGTTTTATTGTTAATCTAATAATTAATTTTTTTCCTTATTGCAGATGCCATCAAGTAGCAGTGATGACATCCTTTATAAATTAATCATGACTATTTCTAAAGAAAGAAGAAGTCTATTTTGAGATATAGCTTTTAGACCAGTTCCACTGTCACTTTGACTACCATGAGTTCCTTGTCAATCTCACCACCTTAAACCATTCCACTTGCAAATACACCAGCTTATTATTCTTCACATCCTTCCAATACCACTCCATTTTACCCTTTTTATCCCCACACAAGTTATAGGGAGCCTAGCTATTACTGTTCATCACCATTGTCATCACCACCATATCATGTTGGTCCATCTACTCCTACTCAACATGGTGGAGTTAGGACACCTAATATTTGCACATATGTTGAGTTTCATAGAGATACATAAGTTTAAACACATTACTTTTTTACTTTCTGATTTATGCAGTGCTAGCTTTTTCTTTTTTTTTTTTTTTTTTTTTGTAGGTTCAATCTATCCAGACAAGAAACACAAAGGTTAAAAATATAATATAGAGAAAAATATGATGCTCCATATTTATCTTGAAAGAGGATACCATTATACCAATAAAGCTGCACAATATATGTTTTAAATAATTTGAAATATTTAGTGCTTTATTTATAATGATTATCATTAATGTGTTTAATATTATAGAAATAATTTTGGTTAATCCCAAAGCACAACATGGATATTACAAGAATTTTCAAGATAAGAGGTGCTCCTTGTTTATGCGATAAATTCATTGACATTCATAAGTTTGGACAGAGGCCTATTTAGATTAGAGAGAAAGTGTGATTGAGCTACATAGTGCTTAGAGCTCTCTTGACTATGTTCCCTAAAAGAGAGTAGACAAAAAAAAAGCTAAAAAACAAAAACAAAAAACAAAAAAATCAGATATCTAATTATGGAGCATGGGCAGCTTCTTACATATTAGAGGCTCAATTTTAAGAGAAGAATGGTAAGTCATAGGCAATGTATATTAAGTTATTTAATAAATATTATTTATTAAATTCATAAGCATATATAGAAATAATTACTTGGTAGAGAACCAACAGTTATAGAGTTGCATAATAAAGCACATCAGTACCAAGTAGACCATCAGTGGGTTGATGCTAGGTCATAAAGGGCTTATATAAGTAAAATGTTTATTTTTAAATGACAATCCATTTGAAAATATATTTTATTTTAATGAGATCATAATATCTTGTTAGATGAGTACATGAGACTAAATGAGGTGCAGGGCCAAAGTTTTATAAGTGTAGCAAGTTCAAATAGACAATCTGAACAATCAGAATTTGATATATGGAGAGAAACTATTAGAGGAACAAAATAAGGAATAATATACATCTTATATTTACAGGGTTTGGCTGCGATGCATGCCATTCTTTCTATTGATAAAGCACTAATTCGATCAATGACATAGTTAGAAGGCATGTCATTACATTTACTAATGACTTTAAGGCTTAGGTGAATATTCAGATGGAAGCTTCAATGACTACTATGAAAGCAAGAATGAAAAAGATGTGTCATGATAGGCGGAGGGGAAAAGAGCTAGTGTTAAATGAATAAGAGGAGGAGAAGGAGGTGGAGAATGATGAAGAGATCGATGAAGATTAGTTTCTATTTGTATCAGTTTATTGCATTATGTGCTATAAGTTTATTGAACAATTACATGCAATGTTAATATTCTTAGAATAATGATACGTTATGTTTGCTCGAAAGTTTCTATTATATGTATATATGCTTTGATTTTTCTTAGTGTAGTTATTGTTATATGATGATAAGAAATTGTAAAATTTCAGCAAAATATCAATTTTATTTATGTGTATATTATCGTTGCAAGTGCAAAAATGAGAATATATAAGAAGCTATTATTAATTTTTCTTCGTTGTACAAGTTTTTGATAGACTTTTGATGGATTTCTATAACTTAGTTTGATACAGAAATCATCGTCACAGAATGTTTGTAAAAAAGTATTTAAAATTTTATTTTTAATATGAAAATATGCCAAAATTTTTGTTAGAAATTTTCAATAGAGTCCATCAAAATTTATGATGGATTTTAAGTAGGTCCATCAAAAAGTTATTCTTTAAATTTTTTGACACATTGTGTTACTTCTAATAGTACTTCCTATGTCTATGTCTGCTAAAAAATTTAAGAAAATTTATGTCAAAAATTAGATAAAAAAAGTAGCTTGAAACATTTTATTCAAAAATTTTTATTGTTAAAATGCATTCTCAACTAAGGATTTTATAATGGAGTAGAAAACATCAATAATATATAACTACCTTTTCCAACATAAATTCTATTTTTATGTAAAGTTTTGTCAAAAATAATAGATTTTCCTGTATTGTTTATAAGTAGGTTATTCCTCATTAGAAAATCTTCACTCATATTCACTCCATTACATTAACTTATATTTCACACATGCATCTACATACACATCTATTTAGTCCTTCACACCTCTTTGTTATACACCCTATATTTTATCTATCATACACTCTATAATTGATATGCAAAAAAAAAAAAAAAGCCTTACAATTTGTTATGATAAAAACGCAATAAATTTTTCATAAATTAAATAACAAAGGATGGCATACTTCATAAAATTTTAATTGATAATAGTTGTTCACAAACTAAATAGACATATTATGGTATAAAATGCATCATGAATGAATTTTGCAATACGGGCAATAATAAGAAAATTTGCTAGTTTTTTGTTTTACTAAAAATTTTATTATTTTTTTACATTTGATGAAGATGACAACTCTTCAAACATTTAATTTAATTGAGTACACATTAAAAAGTTACAAAGAAAGGCCAAATGAGGGAGATTGGGTTTGAAAGGTAGAAAACTCTATATATGTTTAAATTTAACAAGAATTTAAGTCATTAGTTAGTGCTTATCATCTCTCTCAACTCATCTCTCCTCGCCATATCTTCCATAATATGCCACTTGATATAAGCTATCGTGCCTCATAATCATCATCACTATTAATTCAAGGCAACCCTTCCTCATGTTAGAGCGAAATTGAAGCTCTAAAAGGAATGCAATTCCTCTTCTTATGCACATGATCATATTTTCTTTAATATAACTTCTCTTTTAGAACCAAAGTTGGAGTCTCTAAATGATGATTATGCATGCCATACTCTCTCATATATTTGGTGATTTCTCTAGGATAATTTTTGCTTCTTCTATAGAGGAAAATAAGAGGTTCAATAATAGAATTATAATGTGTTATGACTATATGGGATTATTCATAACTTCTCAAGAAGGTGTCTTGAGAAATTTTTATAACTTCTTAAAATTTTAAAATTTATTGAAATTATTGCTTTTTCATTGCCTATAACGAACGAAATAACAAATTATGCTATTGTAAACTTAATAAAAAGATGAAATGCTCCATAATATGTACATGAGACATGCCTATACATGCATGGACAACATGTTCCTTGATGGCTAACTTTGTTTTGCCCTATCCCATAGGTAGGATGACCATAATTATGCTTATTTTAAGTGATTTTGGGTTGTGGTTATTTTTTTTCAATCTTTTTCTTATTGTTTCATTCTAAGTAGAACCTCTAAATTTAATTTTCATCATATTGAGAAGTAAAGTCAAATAGTTGAAGAAAAGTTGTCCGAAAATGTATGATGGTGATGCCAAATAATCTTAATTTAGTTATTTAAAGCTTTTGAAAATAGTTCATGATGATCAAATTTATTTATTTATTAACTCTGAAAGACTTGTGGCCTCAAATTATTCAAAATAGTATATGATTTTCATTCATTGGAGGCTTTGCAATTGTCAGCCATTATTACACCACATTAAATCATCACTAGTCATTATTTTCTTTGATCTTAGACACAATATGTCAATCTAGTTAGCCCCAGAGTAAGAAAATCCAACCACTTCTTTATCAAGCGATGATGAGATTTAACTCATCAATTATTGTGAACAATAAAGAGTATAATAATATAATTCTTAATAATAATGCAAATAATCCCTCAAATATTTAAAGAAGCAAAATTCGCCTCTCAAAAAACTCAAGTTTAAAAATTTAGCCATCTAAATTTATATTTAAACAACCAACCACTTGTTCTCATCATTTGGCTCCATGATTGGATTCAAGATGATTACTTCAATAAAATAAAGTCATGTAAGTACTTAGTACCATTTATACCATTTATAACAAAGTCTAACTGTATTTTGTCAAATTTGCCCAAAAAAATATTTCTTTTACTAAAGAGGTGTGATGCTTACTTGCGCAAGCGAGCCAAGTACAACAATGCTATACCATCAAATAAATTTTCACAAATTATATGATATTATTGATTTTAATGCATTGAATGCATAGAGATAATGTAGATGTACATTTGATCAATGTAGGAATAGTGAAATATTTAGGGGTTATTTTATTTGAAGTAAAATAGACAAATGGTATTTCAAATGTAGAGATTTTGAAAATTTTTGTGTGATTTGACATTCAAGGAATGAAATATAGATTTTTAATGAATTTCAAACTAAATTTACAAGTCATTCATAGCAAATTTTAAATATGACTGATTTTGATCGAATTCTAAATATATTGTAAGTGACCATTCTAATCGTCATAGAATGTTGTTGCCTCCACTGCTCGCTATCACCGCTCGGCATGACTACCCACTCTATCGCACGCTGTCAATCATTGCCCACCCTCCAATTTGATCGCTGGCCACCTTCGTTAGCCATAGGTGACGCTCTTTGGCGTCACTACAGTCTGTCATCACTTGTAGCCACCACCTTACCCCATTGAGACCACCCATCACCACAACCAATCAATGTCCAACACTATCATTACCAAACTTTATATTACTTTAAACGAAATAAAAAAAATTAATCTCATGTATTTCAACAAATCTAACAACCCTTCTTGATGTGATATGGTACAAGAGTGCTATATGAATAAAAATAGGATATATAAACCTATATAATATAATATAATATAATATAATTAGAGGTTCCGACAAACATAAAAGAGCAAGAAGAAAATATGAATTCATTTATCTAATGGATCAAATTATAAGCCAAAAGGTATTGCACGAACCTCTTTGTTGAAAGTAAATATTTTAACCATTAGACAATCACTAGGCTAAAATCTTTTGCATATAGACATGTACTTTTAATTAATAAGTTTTTTACCATAATAAGAAAACCATATTCATAATAAAAATAATCTATAAATATAATTAGATTGAGAAGAATTAATTCACTAGAGCTCTTACTTTTGTTAGAATGAGAGATAAATTATTCTTTCATTTAAAACAATTTCAGTGTACAGCAGTGGCCACGTTTTCCACTGGGTTGAGTGGACCACATTGTTTGAAAAATGGTACAGAGTAGTGCTATGATACCTGTAAGAGGAATTATTATATATTTAGTTCAAATCGTCTGAATTATTATAAATTTAGTTATTTATTAAATATACATCAATTATGTATATATTATATATCAAGTACATAATAATATACAAATATATATATATATATATATATATATATATATATATATATATATATATATATATATATATATATATATATATATATATATATATATATATATATATATATATATATTATATAAATATATAAGTGAATATATAACTAATACATAATAATTTAAAAGGTCTGATGTACATAATAATTTCTCTACATGATGAGAGAATCTGAGGTAATTTTTTAATTTTAAAAAGAATTTTTTTTATATAATAATAGATTCTAGTGATATTTTTTTATTTATCATTTATTATTTTTAAAAAAGTATTGCAATATTTGTCTTATAAATTTTTTTAATTCATCATCTAGCCAAATAATAATGTGACTTTTTATGCACATTTTCTTAAGAAAGTATGCATTTCTTAATGATTTTAAATAAACCATAACCTACATATATTTAATAATTTATTTAACACTTTTTTTGTTATTTTATTTAAAACATGGCACATTAGTATTTTTATTGGTTGAGCATAGTTTGATATATATATATATATATATATATATATATATATATATATATATATAACAATAATTATTAATATATTTGCCATTAAAATTTTATTTTACAGCCATGTACAATTAAATTAGTGGGCTCAAGCCACCAACTTATTGTATGGGCTCTTACGGCCTAATTGAAGTAGGTGGAAGGAGGCCATAGTAGTGATGACTTATTCCAGCTGGAAGCTAGACAGGAACCAAAGCATTAAATTAAATGTTAGTCAATATAAGGAAGGCCTTGATTATTGAAGCATTAAAAAAAAAAAAATAGTCGAGATACCTTCTCTTTATCATTGAAAAGAAAATATATCACTCTCTAAAAAATAGAAAGGTATCTGATAATAAATCACAAGATGATAAAATTTACAAAATTATTTTAAATTTAATGATAGTCAATATCATATTATAAATCATTTTTAGTTATAATTTTTATAGTAATCATGATTATGATAAAGATATTTTTAATTAGGATGATTTGAAGAATACATGAAGATTAAAGTAAAAAATTATAAAGGTTGAAGAATTACTTATTTAGGGATTGTTTAGTTGCCTAAAAAAGAAGTGCAGTATAAAAGAAATGAAGTATAAAGTGAATGTAATATATTTGGATTACTTTAAAATTTCTTGGTTGTAAACTTTATAAATATATGTGTTTGCTTTTTACTTATTTGATTGATTAAATGTAATCAAAATTATTTTTTTTGGAGAGTTAGAGGTGGAGGTGGTGGTGGCGTGGTGAGTGGTTGGTTTGGCCTTGGTTCGCGGAGTGGGCAGTGACGCGTGGCACAACGCAGTAGTCGGTGGCGTGAGTGGGCGAGGTGTCTCACTTTACACTAATTGGTATATTTGAAATTCACTCAAATTGGGAGAACTCCAAATACATCACAAATATCATTTCCAATGTATTTCAAACACACCACAAATACTTCATAATTTTACTTTGCAGCACACCAAATACTCTAAAAGTTAAAAATATTTACATTTGATTTACTTTAAACCCAAAATACATCAAACTAATCAGCCCCTTAGTGTGTTACTTAGATTTTATGTAATTAGATTGAGTTGATTTACCAAAGATCCTGTGAATGATGAATACATACCTAAAATGGATGGGATTTTATCTACATTTATTTGAAACATGTATTAGAACTTATAGAAAATATTTCCCAAATTTTGGTATTGTATCAAGTTACTTTTCTATTTACTTTAACTATTCTTTATTATTTAATTATAAAATTATTTTAATTACTAATAGAATAGCTAAAATTTGATAAATTTGCTTTTCATATAATATGTTTAACCTCAAGAAAGTTCATTCAAAAGACCTACTTCTTTATACTCATTTTAAGAGTAATCACTTGGCATCCTCTAACTAAAGTCAAGATAGCCTATACTAAAATTCTTCCTCTATCTTCGTGGAATTTCTATTCTTGATTTTATTTACTACACTTTCCATTTCTTTTGGATTTTTACTTTAAGGCAAACTTTTAATTTAGAGCTTAGTTGTCTTAAAAAAAATTTAGGATAATAATATATAATTTCAATTATTTTATGTTGGATCTAGGCTATATTGCATACAACATAGAAGTTCATGTATTTGGCTTCTCCACTAAGATATCAATTTAAGTGAAAATTTAGATGCTCATATGCTAAAAACAAAAATTAAGTGTATTTAAGTTAGATGAAGTTAGGGTTCATTTGTATCATGTGGTATTCATTAGTGATTTTGAACTTTATATGATGAGTGTTAGCCACCCACCAACTATCACTGTGGTGTGCGAATAAACTCAACACCATCGAATAAAGCTCCATAAGAAGAAATGACTTACAATCCTTAATTTATGCAACCAAATGAAGAGTGCCCTAATATTGAAGCTTGGAAATTCTATGAGTAAGGACTCTTCAGCAACTCTTATGAGAAATTTGTCCAATCATTTTAAGCTATATATTGCTATAAGAGTGCTTATCATTAAAATAGAGTACAACATGTTGCATGAATGCTTTTACCAATTTGTTGGCTTGATGAAAGAAATTTAGAAGAGAAAATATATTGTTAGATGGCTTATATAGAATAAAAAATTAGTTAGGTGTAAGTGCATAAAATTAGATTGTTATAGTAATAAATATATATTATATTAAAAAGATAAAGTGATTAACACTAACTTTAAATTCTACAAAGCACCTAGATTCAATCCACAAACTAGAAGACAATATAAAGAAAAAAGTGTTTCATTCAAAAGGTTATTTTATCTTCATCTAATTTCAGGCTTTCAATTCCTTTATGTGTCAATGCATTTTTACTAAGAATATAAGATACCACCATGAACAAATAGCTGAACCAAATATTTTAAGATGTCCTATAGATGGTGAGACATAGAAGAAATTTGACCTTATGTATCCCAAGTGTCCCGTTGAGTCATAAAATATAAGGCTTAGTTTATGACCAATGCAAAATGGTATACGCAAGTGAATGTGTCATTCAAATAATATAGTGATAAGTTGAGTATTTTAACCACGAAGATCTATTATTTGATTTAAAATTAAGGTAACTATTTATCTTTTACTAACCCATTTTTTATCCAACTATTTTTAAATACTGAAGTTTCAAGGCACTAAATAATTAAAGCACTTAATTAAAATTAAATTAAAAAGCCTTCTATGTTGACAAAGATTTGAAAAGAGTACTATGAATTTATGAAATTCTTTTTTGATACCTTATGCTAAGTAAATATTAAATTTACCAAGACTTGTCATTATTAATGAGAAACTTTCTTGTTATATTACTTATACTTAGATTTCCAAAACCAAATCATTACTTTTAACTTGCTATATTTTTATATTCATATTAAATTTAAGTGATTATGTTATGAACATTTTCCTTAATGATTGCAAATCTGAAACATCATATGGCTATGTATATTTAGTAAATCCAATTATTTTTTCTACTATTCCACTAAGACTCTTCCTATATTTCTAAATCACAATGATTTTTTGACATGACAATTGCCTAGATTGTAAATAAATTAAGTGCAGGAAAAAGCTAAACAACATAATTCACTTACTCAAATATTTTTCTTATAAATATTAATAACATCAACTTAAGTGCAAAATAATCAACACAAATTGAAATAAGCCTAGAGCACTTTATAATTTTAGTTGCTCATATTATAGGAAAAAGAAGAACATTTACATATACAAACATATAAGTTCATTACGGAAATTTAGAAGAAAGAAAAAAATTAAACTAAGTAATTCTTCTAAGTTTTCCCTTAATTTAGTTCTTCTACTTCTTAGTGGAACTACAATGTAATTCCCTTGCATTGGATCTTCTTCTCCTTGACTCACAAACACTGAACAACACATGAACACATGACCCCAACCACGAATATTGAATAACACTTACTAAACACTTGAAGTCACACTCTCTAAGTTTCACTCACTCACTCACACTTGGCTCCACAACTTGTCACAAAACTCTTTCTCCAACAAACTATTCTATTTTTACCCAATTAAATCCTTTAGAAATTGCTCCCTCATAATCCCTCAAAATTGCTCTGAAAAATTGCCCGAATTGCTCACAAAAAACTGCCGAAAATTGCGTTATCGAGTTATTGCATCGTGAAATTGGGCATGTGGTGCCTAAGTGCAGGGCATAGCCCTATAGTGCTAATTCTTTTGCACCTATGTGATGTCCTCTCTATCTTAGGATGAATTTTTAGACTTTGCAGCACCATGACACTATAAATTTAGTGTCGAGGCACTATATCCTCTATCTTTGAGTCTCAAAAGCTTGAATTCTTTTAAGTCCCTGGTGACTTGGTATGATGATTTCAAAGCCCCAGTGCTAAGCTTTTTGACTTCTAGGCCTTTTTTGCTTAAAGAAATGACATTGTGGCACTAGTCATCCAGTGCCATGGCATTGCCTTCTTTATTTTTGCTTCTAATTTGCTCATATAGTGGCATTGCGATGCTCATGATACAATGCTTTGCCACATTTTCTACTTTTGGCATCTAAATTATACATTTATAGTGTCGTCGCACTACTTCTGCAATGCCAAGGCATTGAAAATAATTTTTATCATTTTTGTTTTGAGTTTTCTGACATAATCCACAAAATAAACTACAAATAAAATATTTTAACATAAATTAAACATTAAATGCACACATAAATATAAAAATTTATTACAAAATTATGCTTATCAATTTATATGTTGATGTTTTCACCCTTTATAGTCAAGCAACCTCAACTTACTTGTGCTAGCTAGTGATAATCTCACTATAGATGAATATGATTAAAGTTTACATATTTTTAACTCTTATTATTCTAGATAATAAATTTTAAAGGGAAAAATTGATATATACTTGGAACCATTAATAGAGGAGCTAAAAATTTTATGAGAGAATGGTATGCTCATGTGTGATACATCCAAAAATAAAATTTTCAGATGAAGATGATACTAATTGAACTATCATTGATTTTTCAATGTATGATATGTTAGCAGGCTGTAGTGTTGTCATGAAATTAACTTGTTTCTAATGCATGAAATCATCAAAGGCATTCACATGAAAGAATACTATTGAATCATTATAGGCATTCACAATGCAAAACAGATTTTATTGTCACCAAATGTTCCTTCTAGTTCATCATACATTTAAAAAGAAGAAAGATTCATTCTTTAAGAATAGAATTGAAAATTCAAAGCCCCCACCTATGTTGAGTACAGATCAGCTTTGGCAAAGGCCTATATTGATATTAAAGATTATTGACTCTCCCATATTAATAAATAATAGACTCCATCATTAAAGTGTTTGAGCATAACTAGAATAAGAAGGGTATTGGGATCACCTATATTGGAGGACAAATCAAATCTAATATAATCTTAATGTTATGCAAATATAGAAAGTCTTCTTTGAAACATATTTATCACTGTATTGAACATAAACAAGAAAATCAATGACAATTTGTAAGCTAAAATAGTTTGAAGGAGAGTTATAAAAAAGGGAGTTAGAGCTCTAAGAAATAGTTGTTGCTAAGCATGAATCTAAATAGTACATCACATCACATCAACAAATGATACTATGTGAATGGATACAATCACTAACGATGCCAAATGAATATGCAATGATTTTGAGTAGATGCATTAACATAAGAGCAAAAAAGTGAAGTAGAATAAAATTGTTTTATTATCATAACTTCATGGAGTGTTTAATGCTAATTACATCTAATGCTTTACCAGAACTCATACTAAATCCTCTAAATGAGTTAAGTATTTTCTTTAAAGATTTTTGGTCAACATTGTTGAGTTCTAATATGCTCGTTAAAACCCAAGAAGTTGACAACTTTTAAAGAAAGAAATATATACATGTATCAATATAAAGTTTTTAAGATAGCAAAGTTCTAAATTTTTGCCTAAGCATCTATATATCATCAACATAAACCACCAAGAATTTTCTTATGAATGGTTTAATTACCATGATCATCTATATCATGAAGATAGTGGAAGCATTGGACAATTAGAATGGCATGATTAAAATTTATCTCATAGTTTATTTGTGATCTTAAATGGAATATTTCATTTTTCATTAGTTTTTATCCTAATTTAATTGAAGGAACCTATAAGATCTATATTGGAGAAAATGACTAGACAAAAATATGAATTAAAATGTCATTAAGTCTAGAGATTAAGAACTTATATATAATTATAATTTAATCTATTTCTCAGTTGTCTATGTATATTCTCTAGGAGCCATCTTTTTTATGTGAGAAGGGTTTAGAAAGTACAAGGACTAAAGCTTTCTTGTAAGAAGCCTTTCTCAAAGAAATAAAAGTTTAGTATGGTTCATGTAATAATATTATTAGTTGAGCAATTATAAGTTATGGTGAATGGGTCTTTAGAGTGGCTTTCTAAACTAAGGATGGTAGAGTATGGGGTGGGAGTTCATGATTTTTTCTTTTTTAAAGGAAATTAAAGGTCTAATTTAGAAGAGATTTTTTTTTTGGTGAGGGGAGTTGAGTCTTTCGATTTTGATTTCATAAGAAGATATTTGGTGATCTTTTTATTAAATTTTAGTGCATATGTGTTGTGGGAATTTTATTTGGAACACCATGCAGATCTTGGGGGTACTTATTTAGGTAATCAAATATATTATTAAGGATTAAATATATTATCTTAGAAGATAATTATATTACTATATAATGGATTCAATTACTTAATAAGGACTCCTAAGGCTGATGGGTCTTCGATATACCAGAGATTATTCTCCTGAACTACATGAAGAGGTAGAACATGATTTATTTTATTACAGTTCACAGTTCTATAAGAGCAAGCCTCTATGGTTAATTACATCTTAGAAGGAAAAGAATTCCTCTAAGAATACTCTCAATTAAAGAAATTGACTTTCATCCCTGTGGATTTCAAAGATTATATTAAAAAGATGGTTAATTTAGAAATTCAAGTGGGAACGCTTCAAGGGGAAAAGGGTTCCTTTCGGAAGCCAAATAAGATTGAGTAGAAAATACTTTTGGATATTGAGAAACTCAATAAGAATTTTAACTATCATATTATTGGGCTTTACATTTTTGAGATTAAGATTTGAAGTTTTGAGTTGACATTTTATTAGAAATCTAGGGTTTAGATTCTAACAGTACAAGATTGTTGAAATGTCTAATAGTTGAACACTTATTCTAATAGAATGCTTCAGAACCTAAATCTAAAAATACTTCTGACATAAGTCAAAAACCCAACCTAGTTTAATTTTATGAATTTGGGAATTATTAGTTCTTTTTCTCATTTGAGAAAAGAAACCTATCCCAACTCTTCTAGACTTACTTCCCGTTTGGAAGGGGTTGCTAACTAACACCACCTAAGCAATTTGAAATCATGTGTAAGATGGCTAGGTTGTTATATTTTAGGAAAGAAAGCCAAGTTCCTAAACCACTCCCTAAGAAATTAGATATGTGTGGTATGCATTCCATGGCTTAGACTAATGTTCTAAAATTTACAAATTTTTATTTCATTTTAGCTCATCAATTTTTGAACTCAGGCTTGGGAGGATTTATGCCTAAATGCATGATGAAATTTGGTTACCGGTCAAATCAAAGAGGAGGGGTGTTCCCCACTACAAGGGACCACTCTCACAGATCAAGTCTGTCCATTATCGTGCAAGAATAGAGGCCTCCTATTTGTAATAGTTAAATAATATGTATGCATGATGTTGAAACATACAACCATTCAGCTTAGGGGTTACTAAATCTTTTATTTCCGATTAAGACCATAAGTTTTAAAGTGAGGTTATGAGTTAATTAAAATTTAATTTAGATTATTAATTGGATAGAAAATTTAGTTTTCCTAAGAGCTTAATGCATCCAAGCTTCATCATAGCTCATCAATCATAAAAATAAACCTATGAAAAGCATGTAGTTTTATTGTGCACTCTAAAATAAATTAAGCCAAATTTAACTAAATAAAATAGAGGTGTGGAGGAATGCTATACACCCCATAAAAGAAGAAAGAAAATTAGTGAGCACCTACTTATATTTATAACTAAAGTTTGATCTATAAAGTCTTTATCAACTTCAAAATCATCGCCTTCTTCAGATACCTCCTTAGGCTCTGTTGAAACCACCAGATGAGTACAGTTAGCTTCTACTAACATTAAACTCCATAAATCCTAACCTAATTCTAGGCTCAAATAATATTTTAAAATTCCAAAATAAAATCCTAAACCCTGTAAGATAAATGTTAGGAAAAATATACGGCACACCAACAGTTTATATTTCAAATATACAGACAGCACCAGTGATTGCCAAGCCCACATATCCTATTGGGCTATGCTTAGAGACTTAAGTAGCACATGCAAGCAAATAAGATTTATTTTATATTTATTATAGTGATCCCTTTTAAACAAAAACACATGCAGAAAATAATGTTAGTGTAAAAGAATGCCCTAACATTTAGACTAGTGAGCAAATAATCTTAACCATCCAATCTAAAGTAGTGCACCACAAAATAAGAAAAAGCATCACATCACAATCAGTACATTTACCAAACCTAATTCTTGGATTGGTGACCTAGTATTCTAGTGTGTGAAAAAAAACTTATGTGGCGAGTATGTTCTAGGCTTGGTTTTATTTTAAGTTTGATTTAAATTCAGAGTTTGTTTTATTTTACCATTGGGTGATTTTGATTTGAATAGTTTTAATTGATTTTGGGTTTTATTTTAATTTTAGGACTATTTTGGAGTTGAAGTTGAATTTAGATTTTAAAGAATGATGAATAAAACAAATTCTATTGTGAACATAACCAAATCTATTCAACATCATGATCCTAATATAATGAAATTTTCACCCTGAGGTGAAAATTTATCCTAATGGTCAAACTATGAACCTAATTATCTTAATTAACCTTTTTAAATTTATTGGAATAATTTAATTAAGTTTAGTTTTGCTATTATTTTATTTAGTTAAAAATTAAAGTTGTTATGGTTGTGACCATTGATATTGATCATAAATTTGTTTAGTATTAGTTTGGTTTAATTTTAATAATTCGATTAATGTTTAATTTTTAATATTTAATTCATTTCTTTAAGTTTCACTTTAAAGATTTAATTTCATATGATTTGTACTAAATCATTTCAATGTTGCTTAAATTCAATGGTTTCATCTTTTCATTTGAGTTTAGTTTGAATTAATTAATATATGATTTGAGTGAAGCATAATGTAATATTTTTTTATTTTTTATTTTAATTTCATTTAAAAGTTTGATTATTTGTTAAGGTTAATAATTTGATTTATATGTTGACTACTATAACTTGATGATTGTTTAATTCTTTTAATTTAATCTATTATTTTAGTTGAACTAGTTTAAAAGAAATTTTGAATTTGTAATTTTAATTTAAAATTCACTTGATTTATATTTTTATTATTATTATTATTATTAGTATTGTTTTAGTTGATATAACCAATCAATTATTAAGGTTTAATTAATTTAGTCAACATTCATTTTATATTTGGCATTTTATCAAGCTTTATTTTAGATTTATCAGATTGATGAAATTGAGTGGTTCATAATGATATTATTTGAGTTTCATAGTCTTTTATCGTGATCAAATTTAATTAGTTTAATTGATTAATTATTTAGCTTGATATTAATTTAAAGAGGGTTTTGTAATTTGTTATTTAGTTAAACTTCATATGGCTAAAATTTTATTTCAATATTATTTTAACACTAATCCTAACTCAAGAAACTTATAAAGATGAAACAATTAGGGTACCGAACCTAAACTAGATCATCTTAAGCTTTTAAATGTTCATATTATAGATGAGTTAAAAAATTATCTATTTTTATTTATAATTTATTTGATTTATTTTACTTAGGTTATGTTTAGTGAGTTATTTAATTTGTTAAACTAATTTGTGATTCAATTAAGTTTCATTTCAAATTGAGTTATAGTTATATACTCATTCATCTTTAAAACTCATTTATTTAGTTTCACATTTATTAATAGATTAGCATGAATTTATATTTAATTATTTTGTTTTAGGTAAATTATTTTAGTTAGTGTTGCATGCTAGAAAATCAGTTGCAGTAGAATAAAAGTTTACGCCTTAGCTTTGTTGTAGAATCTAATACACACACAGATGTTTGAAGAATTAATAAGAAAACTCCAGAATTTTTACATGGAAAACCTGAAAAAGGAAAAAAATCACCTAGGAAAAAATCTTCCACTATGTATCTATTTCAAAGTATAAAATTTTCGATAGGGATTACTTGTATATGAGAAGAAGGGGTGACAATAGAATCAAGAATCAAGCAACAATGATAGGCATGGTTAGTTATAACATTCTTAGTGATAGTTGATGATATTGAACGGTAAGTCAAAGAAAGTCGGCGGTAGTGATGACCGGCGAGATAGCGATAATTGATGGCGGCAGCCGGCGCGATGGCAAATGATAACCGGCGGTGGTCACGATAGTCAACGAGATGGCCGATGATTGGGCGATAGCCGTGGTAATGACCAGCGATGGTGGTTGACAGAAATGCCCGGTGACAGTGGTTGGCGGTGACGACCGGCGATGGAGATTGACGACGATGAGGATTGGTGATGGTGGCTGACAACGGCGATGGTTGGCGGCCAATGGAGGTGGTCGGCAACCGTTGAGTGGTGGCACGATTATGCTTGGAGGATTTTCAAGCTTTAGAGCTCTCTCTTCTCTTTAGCTTGGCTCCCCTCATGTGAAAAATGAGGGGCTATTTATAGATTTGAGAGAAAATATTTCTGTAAATATGTGTAAAATCCAAACCACTACATCGAATGGCTCAAGATGATTCCCTTGATCATCTGATGTATTTTGTGTATTTGAATGCTTAAATAAAGTCAGAATCAAGAGATCTTGGGCTTGTTAAATCTGGCTCGTCAAGACGCTCGATTTGATCATAAACACTCCATATTTAAGCACTATTTAGGGATTTAACTCATATCCCAAAGTTTCCAATGATATTTTAAGTGCTTGATCTCGACTAGTTTCAACTTAGGATCGTTTGCTTTTGATATCAATATTCGTGCTTCGACTAGTAGTATTTTTAGTGCCATATCAGTTAGATTTGATTATGTATGATTTATAATTTAGGTAGATTCAATTAATTTGATTTGAATGATAAAATGGATAGTTATTGATATGACACTTAAAATACTTCTAGTGAGCATCTTAAAAAAACGATCCGGTTGGCTGAATCAAGCTCTTAAAATATTCTTACTTTAGGATATCAATTAAATCCATAAATAGCTCTCAAATATGAAGTGTTTATAGTCAATTGGCGTCTCGGCTCCGAATCAAGCCCAAGATATTAATTCGATTTCATTTGAGCATTCAAATACTTAAAATACATCAAATGATAAAGAATCATTACAGTCATCTAATGAAGTGGAGTGGTTTGGATTTTGCATATATTTATAGATACTGCTCCAATCTATAAATAGCCTCTCATTACATATGAGGAAATAAGAGAGAGAGAGCAAAATTCCCAAGCATCTACCACCACTCAGCGGTTGTCAACCACCACGCCGTGAGCCGATCGTCGTCAATCTCTTTCGGTCTCTATCATGATGACATTCATCCTCAGTCGATGTCCCTCGCTGTTCACTATCATCTGTATCACTTGTAGCGTACCACTTGAACATTATAGTTGTTGTTCCCTTCTATACAATCTTGTAATTACGTTATCGGAAGATTTTGTACTCAAATAGATAATATATTTTTAGGTTTTTCCCTCTTTGAGGTTTTCACATAAAATTGAGTTTTCTTTCTCTTTAAATATTTTGTCACAACACAAAAGTAAACTTTCAACTAGTTTTCTAAGCGCAATAGTTTGACGTCGTCTGTGAGAAACTGTTTCCTATTATTTCATTTTGTATGGCGACCAAGTTTTCCAACAAGATCAAATCCACCATCGAGGTGGAGCATTTCAAGCTTTTAAGGAGCGCAAGCGAAGAAAGAAGATTCATCAAACTTCGTTCCTTCAGATTTTGTCGAAAATTGGGGGCCAACTCTTAATCTCAGAAGATCGCCCATGTTAAGCATCTAATCAATTACCATCCCAAGAAACAAGTCAAAGTTGGAAGATATTTCAACATTGAGAAGAGATATACCTTTGCAAATTATGATTTTCCAATCATACTCATGGAAAAACAAGACCAAGGTTAAGAAACAACTTTGGCTACAATCACAAATGGATGTTTTGATTCAACCTCTTCCATACAGGTTAACATCATCAAGAAAAGACTCTGACAAACAACTTAGGATAGGTCAAAAGGTCCTTGGTGGACTTCCCACGACCTCTTCCATATATAGTTAACGTCATGGGTAACACCAGCAACCTGGATAGGTCAAAATCCTCAATGGATTCAATTGACCTCATCCATACAGTTGCGTCATCGTAACACCACGACAAACAACCTCGGATAGGTCAAAATCTCAAGCATTCAATTCGACCTCATCCATACAGGTTAACGTCATTAGGTAACACCCTGACAAACAACCTCGGATAGTCAAAATCCTTGCAGATTGATTGACCTCTTCCATGCAGTTGCGTCGCCGGGTAACACCACGAAAAATAACCTCGGATAGGTCAAAATCTTGGCGATTCAATCTCTTCCACTAGGTTAACGTCGCCGAGCAAAGACTCGACAAACAACTTAGGATAGGTCAAAATGTCCGGTGGACTTCCCCAACCTCCTCCACATAGGTTGCGTCGCCATAACTGCGGTAAACAATCTCGGATGGGTCAAAATCCTCAGCGGATTCAATTCAACCTCTTTCTTACAGGTTAGCATCATTGAGTCACACTCTGACAAACAACCTCGGATAGGTCAAAAATCCTCAGCGGATTCAATTCAATCTCTTCCACAGTTGCGTCATCGGGTAACACTCGATAAATAACACCGGATGGGTCAAAATCTCGGATTTGATTCAACCTCTTCCATACAGTTAGCGTCAAGTCATACTCGACAAACAACCTCGGATAGGTCTAAAATCCTCTGCGGATTCAATTCAACCTCTTCTATACAAGTTAGCGTCATCGGATAACACTCTGAAAAACAACATAGGATAGGTCAAAAGGTCCTTGGTGGACTTCGCCTCTTCCAATTGCGTCATGGGTAACACTCGACAAACAACCTCGAGATGGGTCAAAATCCTCGGATTAAATTCAACCTCTTTCATGTAGTTAGCGCCATCGAGTCACTCGACAAACCTAGGATAGTCAGGTCCCGTGGACTTCCACGGCCTCCTCCCGCGTTAATGTCATTTGCCGATAAACAACCTCGGATGGGTCAAAATTCGGCTTCAATTCAACCTCTTCCATACAGTTAGCCATCAAGTCACACTCGACAAACAACCTAGATAGGTCAAAGGTCGCAGTGGACTTCCCACGGCCTCCTCCACAGTTAAGCATGGGTAACACTCGACAAACAACCTGATGGGTCAAAATCTCCGGATTCAATTCAACCTCTTCCCGAGGTTAACGTCATCGTTGCGCCAGTCATACTTTAACAAATAATCTCGGATAGGTCAAAATCCTCATCGTCGGGTCCGCCACCATACCATCGCCGGTCACTACCGCCCGACTATGCGGTAATTTTTTTGGTCACCACCATCATGGGTCATCCCGGATTTACCGACACCGGTCGCCAGTCGACTACCATCATCGATTACCCTTGTGACCACCCCGTCGGCCACCAACCACCGTCGTCGGTCACCGCCGACCATCGTTGGCAATTTTCGCTGGTCACCACCATCGTCGCCGGTCATCCCCACGATTAAAGCGCCCTGCTGCGTCATTCTGTGCCGGTTGCATTCTTTGACCACCCGTCGGTCGCCAACCACTGTAGCCGGTCACCGCCGCATTCTGGTCATGGGTCTTGCCGTAGACCATCGGGTAATCTTAACTATCTTACCATCGTCGTAGGTCATCCCGCCATACCGGCGCTATCAGCCACCATCGTTCTATTTTCGCTGGCGACCACCCGTCGACGCCAGCGTTGTCGGTGCCACCGACCATCGAATTTTTCGGTCATCCCCGGACTATTACATTCGATCGCCACCATCGACTACCGTCGCGGTTATTGGTCGACCACGTCGGCCGCCAACCATTATAGCGGTCCGACCAGACTACTATCAGGTCCTTCGCGCCATCGTCGGATTCGGTCACCCGCATTGGTTATCGCCTTGACCACCGTCGCAGGTCACCACCGCCGACCACTGTCATCGGCCACCATCGTCGAGCATCGCCGTCAACCCCCATCTCTAGTTATCATCTCCTTGATCGCCTCCGAACCCGGACGATCCAACGAGTACAGTTGATGCCTCTTCCGAGTGAAAACTATAGACACGACGTATGTACCACGGGCCTTGATCGCCTCCGGACGTCCGGAGTACATTTGGCGTCTCTTCGAGGAAAAGCGAGACCGACGTATGTGCAGTGGGCCTTGATCGCCTCGAACGGTTCGGTCGATTCTTTGCCTCTTCGAGCGTAAACACGGCATTATGTGGCGATAGCCTCACAGTCGGTCAGGTACGTTGATGCCTCTTTCGGAAAACTATAGACACGACATATGTACTTGACCGGCCGCCTCCGACTTTCTCTCAAGAAGAGAAGGTGTCTTCTCCCTGGCCCAGGGGTTTTATAGACCGTATAGGGGTAAAAGGTCAAAATCACTAAAAGCGCCCAAAACCGCTAGCGGCGAGAAAGCGGGCCAAAATGGAAGTTTTCACTCACGAATGACCCGCGTTCATCCTGACCAGCTCTGCGCGTCTGACCAGCGTAGCGTCCGTTCAATTCATACGGCCATTGTCGCTGACGGCTCATTCGCATTGACCGTGAATCCCTACCCATCGGCCCGTCGTCCATTCGTGATCTGCCAGGCTTGACGATCCGCCATCCGCCAGCGCCGCAGCGCTTCCATCGCCACTGACCGCCACTAAAACATGGCTGTATCCGCGGTGCGTGCGCTATATGGCGTCGTGAAGCGCCGGCATTCCAGAGATGGTTCGTAACCGAAATCTACCAGCGCTACCACACACATCCGCACCTGCGTATGCCCAGTAGTCATAATCTTGTGCTCCCATGAAGATGTTTCAAAATATGTGGTTAATGGACCTCAAATTTCATTGAAGAATTTGCTATTTTCAAGTATTTGACATATATATTTTTAGATGATTGAGATAATGTCATCCAAAAATAGGGGGCATCTGATATGACACTTAAAATACTACTAGTCGAAGCACTAATCTTGATCTTTGAAAGCAAAATCAAGTTGGCGGTAGAGATCAAGCTCTTAAGATATTCTTGAAAATTTTGGGATATCAGTTAAATCCTTAAATAGCTCTCAAATATAAAGTGTTTATAGTCAAATCGAGCGTCTCGACGAGCCGAATCCAACAAGCCCAAGATCAATTCGACTTCATTTGAGCATTCAAATACTTAAAATACATCAAATGATCAAAGGAATCATTACGAGCCGTCCGATGAAGTGGAGTGGTTGATTTTTGCATATATTCTGAATCTTCCTCCCAATCTATAAACACCCTTACTCATATGAGGGGAGGCCATAAGAGAGGAGAGCTCTAAAGCTTGAAGATTCTCCAAGCACAATCCTACCACCACTCTGACGTCACCAGCCGCCGCCGATCCTCGTAGTCAATCTATTGGTCTTCATCATGATGACATCATCGGTCGATGTCCTCATGTTCACTATTATCTCGCCCTGTTACCATCACGAGCATTGACTACATAGTTATTGTTCCCTTCTCATATGCAATCCTGTAATCCCGTTATTAGGAAGATTTTGTACTCTAAAACAGATACATAGTGGAAGATTTTCTTAGTAAAGCGTGGTTTCCTCTTTTGAGATTTTTTTTAGTAAAAGTGCAGTTTTCTTGTTCACTCTTTAAATCATGTGTCTTTGGATTTCACAACAAAGCTAGTAAACTTTCACTCTGAGGTTTTCTAAACATTTATGTTTAGTTTGTTTAAAGTATATTTGATTTGTCATACTTAGGTGTCTTATTTAAGTTTGTGTTAGGATAATTCAATTTTATTTAAAGATAAATTACACCTCATAAAATTAAATTAATTTTAGTTAAAGGTGTGATAGAGTTATTTACTTAATAATCGAGTTGAAGATTATTTTTGGCATGTTTTGTTTACATAATTAGTTTGACTTAACTTAATCAAATGATCGATTAATCTAATTAAGGTTTAATTATTTATATTTTGATAAGATGAACTTAGATAATCAAGATTTGATTAACTTCATCCCAAGTTGATTGGTTTTGGTTAAGTTATTCATATTTTTAGCTAACCAAATTAAGCATTTATTTTATTTCATTAATTTGCAACTAATTTCAAGTGATAAAATTCAATGATTAATCAAGATGTGGTTGACTTATGATCTATTTAGTTTAAATTTTAATGATTAATTAAGATTCAATTTAATTTATTGCTTATTGAATTTAAGTGATTTATGTGGTTGAAATTCAAAGCTTAAATTAGTTTAAGTTAGCTAATCGTTGACTTGTTTGTTTTGTTTATTCATTTAAAGTGATTTTAAGAATTTTGTTTAAAGTAATTGGATATTGGGATTTAAAGTAATTGGATATTCGTGATTAATTGTGTTTAAAGTGATTTTAAAAATTGTGTTGATTAATTTGGTTAAATTTTGATTAATGATTAATTCGATATTCATGATTAATTTGATTTACTTATCATGATTGGAGTTTGAATAATAATTATCCTTGTTTATTTTATTTAAAATTGATTTGCGCATATCAGGTTTAATTTAGATGTTTAATTGATCTAATTAAGGATTTAGGTCTAATATGATTGACTTAATTATGTAATTAATTTGATTAAGAGGTGTAATCAAATTAATTATAGATCAATTAATGATTTGATTAATCATTATCATGTTGATTAAAACTTGATAATAAATTTAATTAAGTGTTTGCTTTAAATTAAACTTGATTTAAGAATTAGTTTTACTATGGTTCATTTAAACTAGTTTAGTTTAATTAAATGATGAGTTAATTTAATTTGGAGTCTTATTTTTAACTCGAGGAATCTAATTAAGTTAATTATAGATTCATCAATAATTTAATTAACCATGATTTTGGTGGAGATTAATTCATGATGAATTCTGTTAAATGTTTAGTTTTCATTAAACCCAATTTAAGAGTTATTTTTCATGTATCTTGTTCTAATTCAATTGAAAGATTGATTTGAATTTCAATTAAAATAGTTTTTAAATAAATTCTATTTAATTAATCTAATTGAATGTCAAGTTTAATATACTTAAAAGTTGGTTAAAACATCTTCATCAAATATTTATTAGTGATCAAGTAGATTGACCACCATGACTACAATTTAATTATGTATTGTTTAAATCAAAAGATGAAGTCAATTAAAATTTGATTAAATAATTAATTAAAGATTTTAGTTTAATTAACTGAAAAATATTACCTATTTTTATTTTGTTTTATTATTTCATGATTATGCTTTAATTATTGGTTATATATCATAATTAGCTTATTAAAGTATAATTGATGATTAATTCAATCTTCATTAATTTAATAATTAATGTTTAATTAATGATTAACCTTAATTTATCTTATTGGGTTAATTTATTGAAACTTATTAAAGTATAATTAATTGTTAATTCAATCTTCATTAATTTAAATAATTAAAGTTTAATTAATGATTAACCTTAATTTATCTTATTGAGTTAATTTATTCAAATTAAGTTCATATTAATTAGTTGTTTAATTGATTAGATTTAATTAAGGGTAATTTGCTTTTAAATGATTAGATTAATTAAAGATTTATTTACTTAATTAAAAGTTAATGATTGAATCATCAATATGTAATTGATTTGATTTAATAAGTATTTATCATAGATTTAATTAAGTATTTCGCTTAAGTTTGATTAACTAAGGAATTATTATTATTATTATTATTATTATTATTATTATTATTATTATTATTATTATTATTATTATCATTACTTTTATAAGGTTAATTTAATTGTAATTTTAGTTTAGTTAAGTGATTTATTAGTTTAGTTTGAAGTTTCATTATTAAATTGATTAGGGGTTAGTCTTAGTTTAGAAGTTGATAAATTGGCTATGTTTAATTCATTTGAATAACTGATTCAATTAGCATTGGACTAATGATTAACTAGGCATTTGACTTAATTGAATAATTATAATTTGATTTGATAACTACTTAAATTCATTAGAACTAAGCACTAGCTAAGTATTTCATTTGATAAATAAAAAAAAATTAAACATGAATAATATAATAAAAGTTTAATTATAAAATTATTTGGTGGTTTAATTAAGCTTCATGTGTTAATTTGATTAATAAGATTTAAGTTTCATTAATGCTCATTTCATTTTGTTTATATAATCTTATTAAATATGATTGAATATTTGACTTCCTTACTTTGTGTTTGATTTAAGTTCATTAATTCTTAGTTTATTTGAATGTTTGAGTTGATTAAGATTCAATCATTGATTATGTTATAATTTGATTAATATTTGATTCAATTTCCCTAATTAAAATTCAAGTAATAATTTATTAAATTTGATTACTTCAACTCTTTTTGATTATTTTTTTTAACTTTGTGTTTTCAACATATTGATATATATATATATATATACACACACACATTTTTTTAGTGTTCCACTTATCATAATTACATTTTTTTTTAAATATTTTTGATTGCTTTTTTTAAACATATTTTAGGCATAAATTAGATGATTTTGAAGTCTAATGAGATTCATAAAGGTTAGATTTTTTTTTTTAGTGCTATGGACTTAATCAAAGTTGTTTGAACTATTTTGTTGAAATTCCCTAATTGTTTTATAATTTTAAATTATTTATTTCATGAAATTAAAGCATTTGACTTTGAAATTTGATAACTTTAATCCATTCGTGAGTTTGGCTTGAAACTATTTTGGTAAGTGTGTTTTAACCTCAGTTGCATTCCCTAAAAATTTCAAATCCATTTGATTAACATTTTAGAATTAATTAATAGAATTTTGTTTTCACAAAACTTAAATTAAGCTCAAAATACCCAATAAAAATTAGAAATTTTGGGTTTATTAGATTCCTCTCGAAAATACAAATCCAACAAGCCCTTATTTGCATTTGTTTTATGAGTATTTTATTTTTTTTATGATTTTTTTAAAGTTTTAGACAATTTTAAGTATTTTTTAACCCCGGATTTTCTATTTAACCAGACCACGCTTCGACCGGGTTTCACCTTTTGCGTGTTGAAGCTTGATTGGGCCGTGTGGACTCCGTGTGGCAATTGAGCTAGAAAATAAGGGTTTGATCGGACCGTCCGATTGATGATCGGACTGTCCATATCATAGAGCGTGATCTAATGGACAAAATCACATCCAAATATCTTCTAATCTCACCATCCATTCCTATTAATAAGGATCAGATGGCTGCCAGCTCGTCCTCCCCATGGACGGCAAACCAGAGCAGACGAATGGAAATCTCACACCATAAGTCTGTTCGGGCTTGATTTTCCAACAAATCTCACAGGAAAAATGCCCGCTCTCACATTATGATCATTTAAAATAGAAAGTGCAACGACTATCTAGTGGATATTCCTAAAATCGTGTGAACATTATGATAAACAAAGAGATCTATGACTGGCTAAAGATTGGTGAAATTATCTCACTCGAGCCAGCCAAGTGGTTGAATTAATTTGAAAATGTTCCTAGATGCGAGACGAAGCTCCAATGTAAGTGTGCTTGCTTGCCTCCTCTTCGGTCGTTGGGAACACCAACTTCCACCACCTCTTGTCGGAGTTTCCTCAATTTCGATTGATTTGGGGTCGGAGATGATGAGAACTAGCTCGATCTCTCTCCTTGGATGATGGTGAATGTGTAGAGAGTATTCAAAGTGGGAGAGGAAGACTCTCTTCCCTTTTATGGTTGGCCGATC